>OX637581.1:9817325-11017325 GCA_951800085.1 Comarum palustre | reverse complement strand
CATGTAAGTGTTGCAATCCATGCCCCGAACTTACGTTGGCCAGGAAGGAACTTTGGAATGCAATCTGTTTATTGACATGTGGGAGCTGTTTTTTTTTTTAAATTATCTTTCAATTCCATTTCATACTTTCTGTTGTAATTATCAATGGGTAACTGAGCTACGATGTAGACACAGAAGGAAAAATTCCTTTTGTCAATTATTTTTCCTATGTCATTTACACACAGCACAATACAAATCCAAAAGCTTCTTCAATAAAACGGTGGTGGATGTTCGGGTTTACAAAATATGCTCTTTTACGTTTTGTATTGATGTCTAATTTTATTCTTTTCATATATAACAGTGAGCACCCTGCAATCAAAGGGTTCAAGTGTCTATCTGCTGTAAATGGGTTCTCACGTGTTCGTCTTCAAATTGGCTTCCCGCCAATTTTACTGGTAGGGGATTTGGTTTCTTTTGCAACAGTGGTGCATGTATCGATTTAAATGAGATATTAACGTCTCCATACTTGTTCCAGGTTAAAGAGCCTAAAGTACATATTCATGGAAATGTAAACCACAGCGATGTCCTCGACAGAATTTGGCCAGGCTGCTCCTAACTTCTAGGAGGCGATGATGAGAAGTGTTCTCTTCTGAATGTTTACTGAGATGACAGATTTTCTTTTAGCAAGATACTCTCACAGCCATCAAGAAAACCAGCAAGATACTCTACTCTTACAACAATCCCCTTCCTAGATGCATTTCTAAAATGCTTCGGGATCTATGTTGCAAACGCTCGTTGATTTGACTTGCTAAAACTCTGCTGCTGATAAATAGTTTAGCTATTGACCTGTGGTATAGCATATATTTTAATATTCCTGATCTGTGGAACGTTTAAAGTTGGCAATCTTTAGTTTTTGGGATCCGTTTGTCTTTGAATCCCAGAGTTGTGAGATTGTTTGTACAAAGGGTTTAAGGGGAAGAAGGTTTAACCTGTAGCCTTGATCAGACTTTGTTTGCAAGGGAGGCGGGACTTTGGTGTTTGCCATCAAATGATTAGGGAACTCCTTGGTCATCATTTCCTGACCAACATAGGTTGGCTGTTATATGCATGGAGGTGATCACTTGAGCCAAAGAATATACATAGTTTAAATATATAATTAAAAATGTATTTTCTTCCATTAAAATATAAAGGAAAAAAACCAACAGCTTTATCTTCCAACAGAACGAAAACCACTTGCCATTTTCCATCTAAACTCTTAAACCCTCCCCTGCCGTTGAAAAATGCTTCTCCAAACCTCATCTCTGCACCTCAACGCCTGGCTCTCTTCTGGCCCCCTCCCCTCCAAAATTCCTTCTTTCACCCTCCCCCGTTCCATCAGTTACCAAAAGCTCACCATCTCTTCCTCCATATCTCAAGTTCACAACTATGGCACTGTCGACTACGAGAGGAGACCCATTGTCAAATGGAACGCCATATTCCGCAAGATATCGTTGCTGGCTGACGACCCGGAGGTGAATGCTTCCGGTGTTTTGAATCAGTGGGAGAAGGAGGGCAAGAAGGTTAGCAAGTGGGAGCTTTGTAGGGTTGTTAAGGAGTTGAGGAAGTTCAAACGTTATGGTAGAGCCCTTGAGGTAAGTACATGAAGTATTTACTTTGTGGTTTTTATGCTTCAGTTGCTTTACTTTTGTCGGGGAGCACTGGTTTTGGTTTGTGTTTCTCTATTTTGTTAGTACTAGTTTTGCTGTTATGGGGCTTTGATCAATTGCTTTGATAGCAAATGACCATGCGTGATGGGTATGTGCTGCTTCTGAGTGTTTGAGTTGTAATGAAGTTTGTGTTTCTCTTTGTTGTTACTTTTGGCGAAGTTAGTTAAAGAAGTAAAGAATATTATGGGTTTCGGCTTTGGATTCGGTATGTTTAGTCCCTTGGAACGCTTTTGTAGGTTACTGTATCAGTGTCTCTTGGCCTGTAATGATAAGATGCTATTTGAAGGCATAAGTAAAATTGGGAAAAAGAATTCAGGTTAGGTGCCCCAACTGCAGATTTGTTTAAGGACTTTTGGATTAACTTACTTGCAAATCACCAATGCAAATGTGACTGTGAGATGGAGGAATTTCTTAAATTTGTTATCATTAATGAACGCTTTGTAGAGATGTGAATACAATATGAAGTTCTGAACACTTTTGTTATTGTGTTTTATCTATTTTTCACCATGGTTTAGCTTCCCATGTCAAGCCCTCAGCTTTTCTAATACTGATTTGAAGGTTATTCAGAATGATACTGTAACCTAGCACATTTTAACTGCTTAATCTAATCCTGATCATTGGTAGGTTGTCGTACATTGGGGATCTTAATATACTGGCAGGGTAAGAAAAAAGTTATCAAAACTGTGAAATGTAAATGTCAAACTATTTTGATGTTCAGTGGAAGAGAAATATGATTTCAATGAAGTGCATAAGTTATCAAAACTGTGAAATGTAAATGTCAAACTATTTTTGCTGATGTTGTGATCAACCCCGAGATAGATTAATTTATCTGCCCAATGGAGTAATGCTCTTTAAATTTATTGCAAATTCAGCGTCATATTTCCTGTTTGCTATGACATGTCTCCATTATATCTTTCATCCTTTTCCGTGGTATGTTGTGTTATTTTTGACCTTTTCATGCATTCCACAGGTGTATGATTGGATGATTAACAGAGCAGAGAGGTTTAGATTTTCCAGTAGTGATGCTGCAATTCAATTAGATCTAGTGGGTAAAGTAAGGGGAGTTTCTAGTGCGGAAAATTACTTCCTCAGTCTGCCGGATAACTTGAAGGACAAGAGAATATATGGAGCTCTGCTCAATGCGTACGTCCGGGCTAAAATGCAAGAAAAGGCAGAATCTTTGCTTGATAAAATGAGAAGTAAAGGTCATGCATTGCGCTCGCTTCCATTTAATGTGATGATGACGCTCTATATGAGCCTCAAGGAGTTTGAGAAAGTAGAATCTATTATTTCTGAAATGATGGAGAAAAACATTCAGCTAGATATATACTCGTACAATATCTGGTTATCATGTAGAGGATCTCAGGGATCTGCAGAACGAATGGAACAAGTCTTTGAACAGATGAAGTTGGACAGAACCATTAATCCCAACTGGACCACATTCAGCACAATGGCTACAATGTACATCAAGATGGGGCTGTTTGAAAAGGCTGAAGCTTGCCTGAGGAAGGTTGAGAGTAGAATCACAGGTCGGGATCGGATTCCTTACCATTATCTTTTAAGCCTTTATGGTGGTGTTGGTAACAAAGACGAGATTTATCGGGTATGGAATGTGTACAAATCAAGTTTTCCCAGTATCCCGAATTTGGGTTACCATGCTATCATAGCTTCTCTAATAAGAGTAGGTGATGTTGAAGGGGCAGAAAAGATATTTGAGGAATGGCTGACAGTTAAGCCAACATGTGACCCTAGAATTGTCAATCTTTTCATTGTTTCTTACATAGAAGACGGGGATTTTGTTAAAGCGCAGAGTTTATTTGACAACATGGTTGATGCAGGAGGAAAACCTAATTCTAGTACATGGGAGGCCCTAGCTGAAGGGCATATTGAAGAGAAGAGAATCTCCGAGGCATTATCCTGCTGGAAAGAAGCATTTTTGGCTGAGGGATCAAAGAGTTGGAGACCGAAGCCCGTTAATGTGACTACCTTCTTTGAATTCTGTGAACAAGAAGGTGATTTAAAAAACAAAGATGTCTTTTTGGGATTGTTGAGGCAGTCAGGACATCTCAAGAATAAGTCATTTGCATTACTCGTTGGCTTATCTGATGAAGATTCCAGTGATAATGGTATATCATTAGAGAAAGATGGTACCAATGATAACCAGGATGGTGATGAGAAGTCAGATGATGGGTCTGATATGCTTTTGAACCAATTGCAGAGTACCCTGTGATACTTTTTTCAAGGTGCTGGAAAAGTTTTTTTTGCAGATATGGATAGTTTCAAGTTTCCGAAGGCTTCCTACCTTGTGTGGTAGTGATGAGTGCCAAGTCCACAAACTGTATGTAGTGCTGAATATACGGCCAAGTACTAGTAGCTGGATATTTTGCCAAGTTCCATTACCTGAATATCAGAATGGCATTCATACCTCTGCTCTGCACTGCTGAGTAACATCCCGGTAATATGTGGAATTGTATGAAAATCTTTATCTAGTTTTGATTAGCTTAAAGGATTACAGTTTTCACTTGTTTATGTTGAGTTGTTGACCTAACTTTAAACTTGAAAGAACGAAACATGAGTGATGGGAACATATATAAAAGCATGATAATTTCTTCAATTTAACATTATCCTTTCCAGTTTGTGTATCTTGTTGTGAATTTCCATCTATGAATAGCTAGATCATTTTACTTCAAAATACCAAAGGTTTTTTTTGACAGAGAAGATGGTTTGTGTAGAGAAGATATACTAGATAGATACCTTTCATATAAGGAAACAATCCCTACAATTAAGGTATAAATAAGGAATGATTGATTAATTTTCATATATATGTAAGTTTTTTTTTCTAATTACCGATAGCTCTAGGATTTTAAGAAATTTGGCTTCTCTGCTTGGATTTTTGTTGCTTGAATTTTCTCGAATGATTTAAAACCATTGGATTGAGTACAATGTGGTCCCGTAATGTAATCTTCATGTCATCTTTATTCAATCTAATGGTTTAAACCATCCAAGCAATATAAATTCAAGTAGAGAAGCCAATTCTGATTTTAAATCTAACTATATTATTATGTAATCAATTTACATTAAAACAAATTATGTTTCAAGACTTACGCCTTACTAAGGCTCTCCCGTCAATGTCTCGGCTACGCCTTAACCTTTTAAAACATTGATATTTATTCAAATTAAACCCCAAATTTAATGTTAAATTTGTTAATTTTATGACGTTTTTCCTTTTTAGAGGGGATATAATGAATTCTATAAGAAAAACAATGAATTTTAAAAATTTATAGATGAATATACAAATTCGGAGAATTCTATAGATATAGAAGATATGTTTCTCTCTCTTCTCACTTTTTGTAAAATAAAAGATACTTTTCATGATCTGTTGGAGCCAAAATATGATGTTGTTCCTTTAAAATAGAGATAATTCTAGTTTTACACGAGCTGTTGGAAATTATCTAACTTTGTAATTCCCTATCATTTATGTATTTTTGCTGGAAATAAGTGCTCTATTAGTGGGTGGAGTAATGAGAGATTGAACTAAAGTCTAAGGACTAAGCATTGACTTGGGGGAGGAGATGAAAGAACATTAGATTTGGGGAGTGAAAGATTATTTGCTCTATCCCTCAACTTACTCCAGCAAAACTTGAGACTAAAGCTACACGTTAGGAAGCTAGAGTTTGGAGGTCAAATTTGATAGCTTCATGCTTCGCTCAAAAAGATGAATGAGAGTGGATATAGGAAGGAGCTTCCCCTTGTAATGCAGTAGCATATAGCTATGTGTGATAGACTGATACTACTATTTTGGATCACAAAGACATGTGCTCATCTTGTACATGGAGTACTGACTAACCAAAGGACTGATGGAAGTCTCTTCTAGCTAAGCTGCAATACTCCATAGTTTAGTGCCTGAAAACATGCATAATAACATGATCCCAGGTCAGTAGCTCAAACAATTTTTTTTTCGATGAGTAAAACTAAAATTATAACAAAGAACATTGAACACCCTAACTGGGTCAAATCAAAACCGACAGAATGAGAAACATAAACTGGTAAAGCAGAACTCCAATTGGTATCTCAAACAATCAGTAGCTCAAACAGTTAGTATCTCAAATTAGGCCTACAAATTTGAAGGTTTTTGTTTTCAATAATTCTTCTGTTTCATTTTAATTTCAATAACGACATGGAGGGTTGTCCTCTTCAATCAGAAGTTAGAGGAGACCCACCTGCATGAACTAAAAATTGAACAACATGTGGGGAGGTGGTCAATAATTTTCTCCATTTCATATTCAAAATTTCCAAGACTCTCTTATATTTTTGTGGCATCAAATCGTGCAAAATCTACAAGGTACGTACTTTATGTTTTCTGTTCTGTTCTGTTTTGTTTTGTTTTGTTAATAAATTCTTGAAGGCGAGAGGAGTACTGGGTGGGATCTCACAAGAACAGCACATGCAACAGAGACCAGCCTCTGAATCTTGATCACAATTTCAAATGCGCCGATATTTGTTGCTCTCACTCCAAACATGTATGTTTCGCTCCTTTCATGCTTTTTCATGCCTCTATTTCCAATCAAATCATGTCAACTATTATAAGTATGATTGTAGAGTAGCATTGAGCGCGCTACAGCTTTGAACATGGACGCTTTCCCCGTTCAGATCGAGGCAACCCAACCGACAAATCTATATTACATCAAATGCACCGATATATCATGTAAATCTTTTTTTTTTCTGAAGATGAAATGATTTCACTCCTATCGTATAGTGACTCGAACCCATAACTTCATCAATAGTTAATGAAAACGTTTACCACTGCGCTATAACCACTTCGACAAAAATAGTCTGGTAAATTTAGAGTGATCTCAAACTAGTTTACCAATGCATGAAGTCAATCTACCTCTAAATCGAACTACTTTGTTAGCGTATAGACAAAACTTCTCAATCAAAATTATAGTGGATGTTTAATTATTACCGGTGATCCGGCAGAATGTGTCACACTAAGAACAGTTAAACATGCTTACCTATCACTTAGGACACAGGTTGTCTGCGTACAGATAATATTTGCAAAGCTTGGATTTTTATATGCAGAAGGAATGTAGTTTAGCTAGGAATCAGATAGAGAATAACAAACTTTATTGATAATAAAAATGAAATCTGTACTGTAAAAGCATCTCTTGTTAAATCCTTTCTTCTCTTGTTAAATCCTTTCCTCTCTGCATTGGCGTTTCTTCATTTCCTTGTTTTCTGAATTTGATCTCACCCCAAGTGACATTTGACTCTTGCTTGCTACCTAGCTAGTATAGATCGAGGGTGCCCTTAGGTTTTGGGTACAATAGGAATATTAGATTGATGGATTCATAAGAATGTGTTTGGATTTTAGTTATATGGTTTTATAGATTACAAGAACCCTAATATTAATGGACACAACATACTCTTCAGCTACCTATAGTGTGATATTTTTATTTTATTTTTGTTCGGTTTTCTTGCTATATGGGGTTGGCGGGCGAACTTTCTACTATAGTTTTAAATCTATACTAATAAAGTCAGAAGAGATTTTGAAACACAATAAGAATTATTAAATTTTTGAACTTCTAATTATATCATTGATTTATTAAAGTTCAAATCTAATAATTTAAGAAAGTATGGATAAAATAGACAATTTATGTTCTTGTGAATGATATTCTCTTTCTTATAGAAGAGAAAAAAGTGAAGATGAAATATGAATAAATAAATTCACAAAAATAAGTTAACACGCACGTAGTGTGGGTCAAAATTAATACTAGTTAAATGTTATAGATGAACTAATATCAAATAATTTTTTATTGACTTTGGAAAACGTACTTTGAGCATGAATGACTAAGAACTAGTTTGATACAGTTTCGCTTTTAAATGACAGTTATCCATCTAGACTTCTAAAGCCGCCGGGCGCAGCGGACTTATAATTGTTGGATCTACCTCCGCCGGCTAAATTGTACACTCCTGACATGCATCCCAATTCCAAACCTTCCACCCTGTACTAAACCACTTCAACAAGCTTCCTACATTAGTTTAACTTCCCATGTCATTTCTCAAGTTCTCTAATTTGGAGCATACTCTAGAATCTAGATGACTATATACAATGAATATAACTTTTTGAACCTGAAGTGAATAAGATGCCAAGGTCTATCTGTTCTAATTCACACCATATTGTTCAAGCAATATGAATGATGAATGTGTCCAAATCATGCTCTTTTCTACAGACTTTGAAATTTTATTCTTTGGTAGCTACTTGTTTGATAGATTATTAATCCCCCAAACCTTGTGACTTTTTTCACTCACAAGCAACTAATTCTTAGGTATCAAACTTCTGGTTTTCTGAAAACATAAAGCTGGTGTCTTAAATTTTCCCACAAGAACCTTAACATTGCCTCAAGATCTGCATCACATGACCCAATCTTAAGAAACACAACTCACTACCCCCCTAAATTTGCAAAATTTGAAGTCTTTATATTGCTTGGAACAAAAGCCAGCATATATATTATGAAAAATTAGGAATGCTAGTAGCTAGACCAGGATAGCAAATCCATGTTATGCCTGCTACCCAATTGTATGGGAATCCCAACACATGCAAAGATGCAAGATCTCCCTTGAAAAGGGGACACACCACAAATTTACAATCACAAATTCTCACATGTAACCACATGATGGGCATGCCATCACCATTATATCACAGCAAATCACCAGAAAACCCCCCACATTCATTTCAAAGAAAAAAGACATTATTGATTGGTGATTAGTGCAGCCAGCACTAATATAATCCACCTTACTTCCCTCTTTGTGAGGTTTGAAATAGAAAGAAAGAAAAAAAAAACAGAGGAACAAAATCATTGCCCAGCTCAAAATTCAAGTTACATGTGACATGAAAATGAGAAAAAGTCACAAACCCACTAATTTAAAAGTCATAGTTAATTGATGAACAAATGAGGGTTTTCCAAAACACCTGTTCTTTGATTGTATACGTTTGGTTTGTGTTTAAAGAAAAAATAGTGTCACATATCCCGATTACTGTACCCAATTACCATGATATTCCGAATAGTGTCAACGCCCTCACAGTTTTGCTGCTTGTATTTGGGTACATTAGTTCTGAAAATTCTTGTATGTATCAAGGTGTAAGTGAATCAAATATTTATTAAAAAATCTCAACCATTGAATATTTATTAAGTGAATCAAATATTTATTAAAAAATCTCAACCATTGAATATTTATTAAAAAATCTCAACCGTTGATAATTATACTTAGTTTTTATTTTAAAAAATAAATAGTATCTTAAATGTAATCTAACTGTGCATTTAAGCTGATTTAAGTGCACCATAATGCACCTAAGACGCTCTGTTAGTTCAGATTTAAAATCAAAACCAAAGTAAGAGAATTGATCAACTGTTAATGATTATATGAGAAAATTAACCACTCACAAACAGTTCAAAAAATAAAATACAGTTTTTATTTGTTAATTTTATCAGCTCTCTTCCTTTCTGTCTTGTATGACATCCCCTGAGTGCCCTCCGTACCCCGCCATTACTTAGAACCTTCTCTCATTTTTCTTCAAAAAAAGAAACAAACAAAACAAAATTGAAAAAAGTTAAGATAACAACCTTATATATATATATCCCAACACACCAGCCTTATAGCTAGCCTAGCACCTCAAATATATTCAAACACTTGTTTCCAACAAAAAAAATCCATACACTGCAGCACCAAGAAAAAACTTGCCATCATCTCAATGGCAGAGCTAGAGAACCCAATTGTGATGAACAAGACCATCACATTCCTCTCTTCTTTGGTTCAGAGAGTAGCTGAATCAAATGATTTCAATTCTAAGTTCCAAATACAGAAAGTCTCAGTCTTCCATGGTCTAACCAGACCTACAATTTCAATTCAGAGCTACCTAGAGAGGATCTTCAAGTATGCAAATTGCAGCCCTGCTTGCTTAATTGTCGCTTACGTTTATCTCGACCGGTTTACGCAGAAGCAGACCTCCTTGCCTATCAATTCTTTCAACGTTCATCGGTTGCTGATTACTAGTGTCATGGTGGCTGCAAAATTCATGGATGATCTGTAAGTATCTGAAGTTGAACTTATTGCATGCATTGTGTTCATATAGTTTAGTTTTAGCTAGATTATGCTTTATGCATCAGTTTATGTATTGATAGATTTATTCTCTGTTTTGTGATCTGGATTTATAGGGTCTTGCATAGTTTCAAATATTTGAACCTTCGATTTCTTCAGATATTGAAATTGATTCCTTGCTTACTATTTTTATTTAAATAATCTTTGATTATAATAGGTGGCTGTTGAGTCTCCAACAATGTTTTATCAGAGAATACAACCAACACCAGCCATGTGCTAAACTGGCTTTCCTAGCTAGTTGTAGAGAGTCCGCCAAGATGCACAACTTGACAAATTCTAATAAACTTTAATCAACTCTATGAAGTCTAAAATTTAAGTATATATATCATTTTTTGTTGATCGCCAAAATATGCTTTGTATAATTCAATTGGTTTTCTAATTGTATTCATGGGATGTTTTACATTCAGGTACTACAACAATGCTTATTATGCAAAAGTTGGAGGGATCAGCACAGCAGAGATGAATTTTCTTGAACTGGATTTCCTATTTGGTTTGAGCTTCGAGTTGAATGTGACTCCCACAACCTTCACCACCTACTGTTCCTACCTTCAAAGGGAAATGCTTATGCTGCAACCTCCTCTAGAGTCATCAATAGATTCTTCTCTTAGTTTGGCGAAATCACTAAAGCTCCATTTATACTTTGATGAGGATGATCCTTCACATAAGCAACAGCAACTTGCTGTTTAGCTTTACAGGGAGAACACTTCCACAAAAGTAGTTGCTGTAGTGAGTTCTGTACTTTTCTAATATTTTTTGGGTTGGCAAAATGAACAATCAGGTTTCTGGTGCACTTTTCTTTGTTGGTTTTGCTATTTGGGTTGTGTAATTGAGCTATTTGGCATGTATATAAAGATGGGTGTTGACAATTCCAGTCTGGAAAACAAAGCCTGTAATGATATACTTTGTTCTTATCCATAAATGTTTGGATTCTGTTAACTTTTGCATAGAGCGGTGGCTATGCATGCCAATGTGCTTAGATCACATTTTGGAAGGGAAATGGGTGGTGAGTGCATAAAGGTAGCTATAGTTTGGTGGCTGGCAAGGACAGATGGAATACCAAAAGAACAGTAGTGTGCAATAGAGGGCTATCTCATTGGAGGTACATCTCGTATTGACAGTTGGTTTTGTTAGACAGTTGTACTGACCCTGAGAGGTGAACAAGAAACATGTGCAGTCATGGGGCAATTCCTAGTTGGACAGATAGATATGGAGAAAAGAGAGTGAACTCTTTCTCTTCGGAACAAAATTTTTAAACTCAAAATTTCTGAGATTTATATTACTAGTAATGCTAGGTGAACCATACTTTAAAGAACTATCTTAGAACCCACTTTAAGTGACATTTTATGTGGCATAACCACTTCATCAAACCTTAATTTCTGATTTATTTATTTTTAGTTACAATTTTCTTATTCTTTTTTTATCTTTCATGTTATTGTCTTTTAAACCTAGTTTTTCTCCTTCATCCTCTCAAATCTATATTTGCCGTCTTCATCTCCAACCCCAATCCATATCTTCAACAATATTTGTAGATTGGTTTCCACCATGTCTACCGGTGTTTTCATGGTCTGAATCGTTTTACATATGATGTTTTACTAAATCGATTATTTAAAATTAAATTAATGAATGCACATGTTTGGAATCGAGGATCTCAGTTCTGTGTCATATATTTGAACAGAGGTGAAGATTGATCGGCATATGTGAACTCGAACGTTATCATGCAGTCTCTCGATCATAGCTATATGATAATTGCTGCAGCCATTTGGTTAGTTCGTGATCATGTTGAAAATAAAACCCTAGCAAACCTAACCCTACCAAATACCCTGGTTTTACTTCAAATTAATAATCAAATATGTAGATTACCTTCATCTTAAAGAAACATCATCAACTGCAAATTTCCTAGACGATCAACATGATACTAATGGATGAAATCAACACCAAAAACCATAGATCGATCGAATGATGTATATACCCATTTTATTCGTCCCCTTAGCCCCTTTTGTATCAATGTTGTTGCAATTATTGGTGAAAGAGGAGGATAGAATGAATCAATTGGCCGGTCTGATCGATAGATAGAGAAGAAGGAAAAAATCGGGTTAAGATAAAATCAAAAAAGTATAAAAAGAAAAGAAAAATTGTAACTAAAAATAAATAAATCAGAAATCAAGGTTCAATGTGACTATGCCACATAAGTTGCCACTTAAAGTGGGCTTTTAGATGGTTCCTTAAAATATTATTCATCTAGCATTACTCTATTCAAACACATCCCAAACTAATGTATGTTCTTAAAGTTCGTGGTTCAATGAAATGTTTGAAATGCACTCAGAATAGTATTTTATTGATTTATTTTATAAAATTTGAGTAATTAGATCCAATCTCAGTTCATGATGAATGGTATTATTAGATCTAAACAAGAAACAATTTTGTCATAAAGTGCATAGAAGTGTAATTCATCTGATAACATGAAACAAGCAAAGAATGGATTGGTTTCTAAGTTCTTGTGAGAGATGCATAGTGTTGGACTTCTGCCAACTGGTCATACATTTAGTTTAGCACAATGCCATTTTTTTAGATCACGCACAATGCCATATTTTTTGAGGGAAAATGAGAAAGTTTCATTGATAAAAAATCATACGACTAAAATGTCAAGCATGAATAGTCTAAAGAACATACAAATGCATAGCTATACTAAAACAAACTACCTCTAAGAATTGAAATAACAACCTCAAAGTTTTATACAAAAAGGTGGATATAAAGACAAAAACAATTAACCTACCATACCATACACAATGAGACTTTCTTCCCCGGTTAGAGGCCTAAGACTTTCACCGTAATAGAAATGAAGCATGAGATCTTTCCTAGTTACCCTATGAGACTATTCCATGTCTGCCTTGGATTCGAGGGCTGAATTAACACCTGCATTCTCTCCCAAGCTAGGTTCCATGGAATCCGAGCAATCTCCTACTTGCACATTCTTCCTAGAATGACTCCCTTTTGGCCTACCCCTACCTCTCTTCTTTGGTGACTTACCAGACTTCCTGATGGCCAAAGCTCCTAGCTCCCTCCACAACAGAAAACCCTAACTCCTCTGGCTCTAGTGATAAAGGATCGAAAGACAACATGTGACGAGCTCACGTGCCCTTAGGAGCGCTTTCTTCTTCTCTGCTCCGCCGCACTCCAGCGATCTTAGTTGGCGATGGAAACGCTGGTACTTCTCAGATTTACATAGATTTCTGCGCCCTTGGGAGTTAGGCACCATTAGGGTTTGAGCTGAATTAGCCCTAACACTATTGGTGGAGGTACCGAAACCCTAGGCAGTACTGGCACCAGATCAGTGATCTCTTCAGCCTTAAGGGGACAAACTTCCCCACCATGATTCATCATGGAACATATACGACATCTACCAACCAACCTCTCATACCTATAAATCACTTGAAGGATATCTGTTGGTGAAACCCTAAGCCACCGGTTGAGCCTCACCAGTTGATTTAGAGGGAGAGTAATCCAAACTCGGGCAAGACCATGCTGGAATCCGCCATGGTCGAATTGCAGAACCTCAATTGTTTCGGCCACCAATCTCTTTGTCACCGCTGTTGACAGCGCTGCCGGCATCCCTTCAATCCCAACCCAGATCCACACAAAATCCAAAGGAATGACCATGATATATGAGATGCCATCGTAATTGTTAAGAAAAATCATGGCCCTCTAGTGTGCCCACGAACCTCCTCTCTTCACTCTGTTCACATCTCTCTCGGACAAGAACTTAAACAAAAACCGATCTCCTCTGGCTTATACTTCCACCGGGGTAGGAAGCTTCCACATAGAGCGTACTGCGCTCCTGAATGCGTCAAAGATAATAGCACGGGTGGTATGCAAGCGCAAAACCAGTTTTTGGACACCAGAGATTTCCAAGATCCACCGGTTCTACTGTCAAGACCCACCCTAGGTTAACCCCTTTAACCTGAAGTAAACCTTACGGTGGCCACCTCAAGGGAAATTTTTATCGAAAACTTCCCTTGAAATGGAAAACTCTACATGCAATCCAACTAAACACTTCCACAACAATAAAATCCAACCCAACTCTTGGAGCCATCATGTTCCCTCTTATTGGCTCTACACTTCACCAATAAAATTCAACTAAACTATACTAGGGTAAACAAAGCATTCTACGTGGAAGCAAAATCTAAATAGACTATATAGCGACAGCAGAATAATTTGACTATACCTCATCTTCAGTACACATGACCTCCTCTCAGCAACCCTGTAACACTGGGCATTTGATCACGAATGGCCTAAGGGAAAACATTTAAAAACATAACGTTAGAATGAGTGGACAAAAATAATATTTAGGCGTGAGAAAATATCTTAATTTAACGTTCTCCCTCTTATTGTTCCGAGAAATCATTTATGCATGTCTCATTGGGAAAGAATCTCAAATCATCATTTCAAAAAACAAAACATAAGATGTCAATTTCATTGGCTTGTAAATCAACATTAAAAATAGGGGAAGAGGTTTCACCAGGACGGAGAGTCTCTCAGATTAGGGTCGGAACCTTTAAGACTATTAAGTAATATGACGACCCTTCATGGCGGAGAGATTTCACCATGACGATAAGTCTCTCAGGATAGAGTCGGAACCCTCTAGTGGGGGGTCGTATGGCTAGCTAGCATATTTATATATATGACGACCCTTTATGGTGAAGAAAACAAGCAAATACAAAAAGTCATTATTATATGACTCAACCCCCGTAAATTAAAACATGTATCTCATGCATAAGGCACGGTTTTCCCCGTCCTCAAAACTATGGCCATAAAACAAACATTCCATATTTAGTCAATATAATCTAGATTTCAGCCGACATAATATAGGGGCTTGCGGAAGGGGAGCAATCCACCTTCCCAGCCCCACCGCCTCATTAAATCAATAAAAATCATGTTGTTTAGCATAAAAACACGA
Organism: Comarum palustre; assembly: GCA_951800085.1. Taxonomy (NCBI): domain Eukaryota; kingdom Viridiplantae; phylum Streptophyta; class Magnoliopsida; order Rosales; family Rosaceae; genus Comarum; species Comarum palustre. The sequence goes on along the minus strand of OX637581.1, from coordinate 11,002,529 downwards.
CATGCATTAATTTAAAACAAAGGTCCACTCACAATACTTAATGCTACCTCCTCAATGCTCGGAATACTCCTCGAGCGCTATCTCAAAATAACCACATGGTCGAATCCGTCTCACGTTCAACCATAAACTGAAAAATTAATCCAATATATCAGTCTTTAATACCATTGACCTGATCTTTTCCTAGTTTGACTAGGAAATCCTATTTGACTAGGAATAGACCAAATTCATTCCTTTTTAACAACTTTTTCACCAATACGCTTATTTCTGATTATCGACTCGAAATTTAGTTTTTGATTACAAAACTGTAACGCCTCAACTTGCCTTACTATTTCATTTGATGTTAGGTAATACATAGTAATTTGTGGAATTACTACAGACACCCAATCAACCGCTTAACCAATTTACTAATTGTGAGTCGATATATCGAGTATGAAATTATCCGAATTATTTACAACGATCAACTCGATTCTTGACCAAGATTCTTGAGTTGACCAGATTCTCATTTAAAGATCCGATTGACCTCTTTTAACCAGTCAACTTTGCAAAAATAGAAACTTTCTAAAGGGAAAGGTTCCCCAAAATGGAAACTTTCTATTTATGAAAAGTTTTCCGTAAATAGCCCGATTTACGATTTAACTGAAACTATACGAATTTAAGGTTATCAGGGAAATCAAATTCTACCTCTTCGGCTCACGGTCGAAAAACTGCTGCTTTGCCGGATTTTGGCAATCTTTCCAGGAAACGGTCATGGCTTCGCCGTAGCTCCATTTTTCCAAGTTATCGACAACAATAAGAAAACGCAGAATTAGTCACCAACTCTAGGACAACAATGCAACACAACATTTCCAATTATACCTTACCTTTATCCTACCCAAGTCCACTGGTCCAACAGTGCCTCAACCTCCTTCCCATCTCCAGTTCCAGAGCAGTAGTTACAGCAGTAGCAGCTCCCTCACTGCATTTCAAGAGTCAGCCCTCTTCCTTGACACAACCCCTGCCTTGATCTCAAAACCAAGGTCGCTGCCTCCAAGGCTAAACTAAAAAAACATGTCTAAGCTCTACCAATTGTTGCTAACCTCGATGTAACCCTCGAAGAACAGATTTACTGGAAAACAGAGAAATCCAAAAAAAACAATATTAGGGATTTTTCGAATTAGGGTTCCAATCCATAAACAAGAACATGGAATTGGAGAAGAAGATAAGAGTAGAGAAGTTCCACTCACCAGAGTCAAAGTTGCCGCCATCTCTTGTCTGAAATTGAAAAACACGACCGTTCCTCCTCGGCGTCGATCTCTCTCTTGGGTTGATGCCGGTGTGTTTTGAGGACTGGGCTAGGTAGAAGAGACAGAGGGGGTCATTTTGGTGGTGGTGCGCCAGTGGGTGGTGGCTGGACAGCGGCTCTCCGTCGTTCGGCGATCAAAGGAGAGGAGAGAGACGCAAAGAAGAGAGAGAGAGAGAGAGTCTGAAGGGAGAGTCTGACTCGAGTCAACCCTCTCCCAACTATTTATACTGAAATTGACGGCCAAGATTAAAACTCGAATCGATCCGATGGTCCAGATTTAAATATGGTAAAAAGTAAATAGTTAAATGGTAAAACTTATTTACCGGAATGGTAATTAAAAATTACTAGAAACATCAAAAATTCATAGAAAATAGACGGAAGCTCTGAAAATTAATCTGAAAATACTGGGAGACTCGTGTCGACACATACTACAACATCAAGTCATTAAATGGGGAATTTGAAGAGTTTAGAAAAACTTGAAAATAAACTCGAGCGTAACTTATCAAATTACAGGTTGCAGTTCAAAGTTCTCGGTAACTCACAAACTCCTATAAAAAGGTAACTTTTAGGTACGGGGTGTTACATCTTGGTTGTTCAGAGAAAGCTTTGAGATGAGGCTGGCCGGTTCTCTCTCTCACTCTCTCTCTCTCTCTCTCTCTGCCAATCTACAAAGACCACCCAAGGTCTAGTTGTCACAGATGACACATGGTCTATCTTTGGGTGTAGAATGACGACTCTGGTTTGATGCTTCCACGACGCCACCACCGCCTCAACGATGTCTCGACGTCGAAGATGCTTCGACAAGGCCGCCACCGCCTTAGCGCCGTTGGAGTGATCTCCGGCCGATCCTCATCTTTGCCGGCCATAATAGCAAACTAGTAGTGATTGGGTTTGAAGGACATTAAGCAGGATTTAAAGAAATTTGGTGATTGTGTCAATCAAAGAGCTCTTCAGTTTTTGGTATGTCTTGAGATTATTTGTGTTTAGTTTCTTGGCGATCATATGTGTTGTGAAAGTGTGGAACCCTAGTAATTTTTACCAGAGCACCCTAGGAAATGGGCAGTATCAACTTCTTTCCTACATAAGATAGTATGACATCTCGTCGTAGTAGCAGATTAGCAGTATAATGTGTAATTTGCAACTTAGGTAGATGACATGTGGATATTCTGGTATGTAGTGTGCTATTTAGAATTCAAATTGTGGCTGGGTTTGTGTAATTTTCATGGGAATCTACAGCAACAGTTTTCAGTAGTAGCAGCACATTGGCATCAAAGTCGTTAGTAACAGCGAGCTAGCATCACAGTATTTCCAGAAAAAATAGCAGTAGGACCTTTCTATGAGCAATAGCACCTTCAATGGGTAGTAGTACCTTTTTGCAAGCAGTGACACACTTTCATCGGGCAGTAGCAGTAATACTAAAAGACAAATTACTGGTCACTCCACTTACTTTTGTGTGCTCAACAGTTTACTCCATCAACTTTCAAATTCGACTGATCACTCCATTAACTTTCCGATTTCATACAATAAGGTCCACTCTAACGTCTCCATCCAAATCAAGGGTTAATTGGCTGACGTGGCAAAGTCATACACACGTGACTTGGCAAGCTGAATAGTCACGTGGATCCATATCATATTGTAAAATTACATATATAACCCTAGTCTATTACACCCTTATCTAAACCTGTAACCCAACATACGCAAAAAAACAAACAAACTGTACGTAACCTGCCCCAAACCACCAAAAACCCAATCTAGGACCTCTTAAGAGGTTTTCATTCATACAATCTGGGACCTCTTCGTACAAAGCATTTTCCCTCCACAAACCTACATTCATTTATAAAATTGAAGCACAAAAATGCATTTAACCTCAATCATAAAGTGAAGCATAAAATTTGATAAACCTATATTGACCTATATTCATAATAAGTACATTATATCTTCAACTTTAGCAAGCCCAATAACAAAACCAACATTACATCATCAATTGTCAAATTGTTCAAGTACTAATATGCTAGCTCTAATCATCTTATCAAAATATTAGAGCTAGCAACCAAGTCACATAGCACAAGGTTGCCCAAAAATACGATGCATAAATGTTGGGGCTAGCTATCAAATATATCCAATTGCACAAACACAACTACTTTCCGACTCCTTTACCTGTGTTATGTCTATGCATTGGGACCTTGTACAGATCTTAAAGTTGTAGGAGCGGATCCAGCTGGTCTTGAACTTTGTTGAGCATATGCAGCATGTATAGGCCCTGTTCTCTTTGAGGTAGTCTTGGTAGCTTCCAATTTTGAAGCTTTCAATTCAGCCTTTCTTAGCTGGACACACAACATAACCTTTACACAAGCTACATACAATTAATATATACTCATTGCTTCTGAACACAACAACAAGTTAATGAAAATGATGAATAAAATTAATGGAAAACCTTTAAGCAATAGTTAGTTACCCTCATATACTCATTCCTTTCTTTAATCATCTTTTGAGCTCATTCTTGGTCATAGGAGGTTTTCGTTTCTTAGGCTGCACCCACCAATCAAAATGTAAATTCAAAACTTTTTCTTAGTCAATTTACATGTACCAAACTGAAATAAAACTAGGGACTAAAATTTACCTGTGTTTGACCTTCATCAGTGTTGAGTTTCCTCTTTTTATTTACAGCAGCAGTAACTTTTTTCTTGGGTGGCAAATGTCTTTGACATGTTTTCCTATTGTGACCTTGTTGTTTACAATTGCCACACCTTAGAGACTTTTGCATCCTTTTTCTCACACTGACACCATCTTTCTGCTTTTCATAAGCAGCCTTGTTTCTTGTTTTCTTAGGCCTACCAGGTTCCCGTGAGTATTGAGGAGGCTGAATAGGGGGATCTTCACCTCTAGACCACAAATCCATGCTATTTACTAGCAGGATGAGATTGTTGTAGATGCTCATGTAAGTTGTCTTCAAATAGCATCTTGACACATAATCATCTGGATCTTCTCTCTTTAAGTAAATGGCTGAGATAGCATGCTTAAATGAAATTCCAGACAAGTCCCACCTCCTGCAAGTGCATGTCCTCCTTGCACTTTATTTGTCCACATTCTTTGTCCCTTCAATGTTTTCAACCTCAGCAATGTCACCACCATTAAATGTCAGGATGCAGTCTGTTGCAGCCTTCAACTTAAGATTCTCTATAATATCCCTTATATTTGGACAAATATTGCCATGATAAGCTTCCATTTTTGTTTTCTTGTTGCAATTCTCTTCATCAACTTCACCCTCAACTCTTCAAATATGGTGACTGGTGACTTACCCCTTGCCTCTAATATCCAGCCATTAAAGCTCTCACATATGTTGTTAATCATGATATCACAATCTACAACTGTGTTGAAATATGCTCTGCGCCAATGTTTAGCAGACCTTTCCTTTGCTGCAAACACAACCAAGTTTACTAATTAAAAACCTGTTAATTAACATATACCATATGAACAAGATAAAGAAAGGAGCTCCATAAAGAAATATGCAAGTACCTGTAAGCCAATTATAAGCTTTGAGTTCAAGTTCCTTCAGTTTTCATCTCCTTCTGAAAATAAGGCAGAGTAGTTGATTTTGCACAAGCCCACATCTGATCTTTCAACACCATTCCAGGAAATAGCTTTGTAAAATTGGTCCATAAGTGCCTAAAACAGAATCTGATTTCAGCTTTGCTGACAATCTGTTGAAATGTAGGCATTAGAGCCTTTTGTTTGTCACTGATAAATACCCATCCTCTTCCTTCATGCTCAATGTTGAGATCCTTTGCCAACAACTCTTGAAACCATATCCATGAATCCTTACTCTGAGCCTCAACCATTACCCATGCTAACATATATGAACCATTATCAGCATCAATACCAACAACTATCAATAGTTGACCCCCAAAACAACTTTTAAGATGCGTACCATCTAAACCAATTACACTTCTGCAACCTGCCTTGAAACCATTTTTTAGAGCTCCCAAGAAAATATACATGCGTTTAAAAATTGGAAGGCTGCTACCATTAAGGAAAGAACTCTAATGGTAGACATGCTATTCAAAATGGACAGCTTAGGGAATATGATGTTTGGGAATGCGCAGATACTTAGGGAAGCTTTGAGGGAGCATGCTATTCAAAATGGACATGGATATTCGTTGCCTAGGAATGAGAAAGGTAGAATATGGGTGATTTGTAAGAAAGACAACTGCCCATTTGAATTAATGGCCACAAAAATACCTGATCAAGATACATTGATTGTTACGAGCTATGATCTAGAACACAAATGCACTAGGAAGTTCAACAATTGCATGGTTGGCAAGAAGCACTTAACCAAAAAGTTTAAGGATATGATTGCCCTCAATGAGAATTGGAAACCAAGTAGGTATTATTGCGTGTTTATGAGTTTATTGTGCTATTTAACACCATATTTTTGTTTAATTAATATGCTTATCAAGTTTCAATTTTGGTGGTGATGCAGAAAGTTTAGCTAGGGCAATGACAAAAGAAATTAGAGCAAAGGTTTATAAGTGGACAACTTATACAACTAAGGTGGCAGCACTTGAAGAAGTGGAAGGTACAATAAGGGAGCAATATGATGTATTTCATCGGCTAAAACTATCTTGGTCGACGAATACCCTAATATTTCGTCAGCTAAACCATAAAACATATATTATAGCCGACGGATACCCTAATATTTCGTCGGCTATAGTTAAATAAATAAAATAATAATTTTATACCACTGGTTGCAACTTATCGATTTGAAACTATTTGCAGTTGAAGGTCCGGGAAAAATACGTAATTTAGACGGTCAAATTACCGTTTCTTTGCGTTTAGGGATTTGACTTACTGGATTGACCGTCCGGATTGAGTCCTTAACGTTATCGGATCTTGATGAAAATTTATCCATATGTTATAGGATATTTGATATATATGTGTGTCTTGGTCCATGCCTTGTATACGGGCTTTATGTAGTAATCTATGTTGTAATAGGATTTTACATATATTCATGTAATAGGCCCATTGGTCCATGTAATAGCCCAAGAGGCCCATGTATTTCTCTATATAAATAGGCTTCATTCTATCAATAAGATAAAGAGAATTTATTACCTCAATATTATTCTACAACACGTTATCAACACTTAGCTCTAACCCTAAATAGAGCAAATAGGCCACCACCGAGAAAAAAAATTCTGTCGCGCGCACGCCTGTGCACTGCCGCACTCACTGTTGGGCCCCACCATGCACTGCAGCGCACCTTCTGGGCACTGCTGCACACCTCCTGCGCATCCCTGTGCACCGCAGCGCTCCCCTCATGGCACTGCCGTGCATCCCGTGTGCACCTGCGCACCAAGAAACCCTAAAATCTGCCATAGGTTTCACAAGCCATTATCGACATAATAAAATCTGAATTGGATTTCGTCACCGATAGAGAACTTGAAGATATTGTTCTCACGAATCCAACGTCGCCGGCCTTATATCAAGAACCGACCGGGAAGGCACTGAACTGGCCGCCAGATTCCCTAGACTGGCCGAACTGTTCAATCAACCGGTTCGGGCACTTTCCGAAGTTCGATTTCGTGAAATTTGGAGAGGTTATGCACAAGGATGTCAGGATTCTTCAGTCAAAAGGGCATCCCCAGAACCGAAGCAAAAGTGGGTGAACCGGTCCTCCCAATGACTGCAACGCGCATGGGAATCACTTTTCCTTGAGAAAAACGGGTTGTATTCCTAATTTCTCTTTGAATTCTCCATATGGTTGATGTTTTTCAACACTTTTCTACTGTTTTATGACAAGTTTAACTAACCATATATTTTTCATGTGTTTCATGGTCTCCTCACGCGACAATTTACGATGCGAACGATGGTCGAACGCGCATGAATTTGAGCATGGAGCAGCTTATATAAATGCAGTCTATTTGGTAGACTAGCAAGTAAGCTTTACTTTTGAGTAATTTCAAAGTTCAATAACCTCGGGGAGGATAAAATTCGTTCCTCCATTCTCCATCCTCATTCTATGATTGGGACGTTTGTCTTTGCAGGTTATTATGGAAAATCCTAAAACATGTGCATTTAGATACCGGCACCACTAGCTCACATGCTGCTCGCTGCTGCCGAGCACTATGCTTTGGCGCGTGCACAGCTGCTAAGCACTGTGTCCTGGCACACATGCACTGCTGCCAAGTGATGTGCTCTGGCGCGGGTACCTACTGACCGTTGTGCTGCCGCGTGCACCTACTGACTGTTGTACTGCCGCGTGCACCTGCTGAGCACTGTTGCAAGGGCCTGCCCCTGTGCACGCGTGCGCTGCTGCCGGGCACTGTATGTGCACCTACCTCTATGTCCGTGCACGCTGCTGCCAGGGCTTGCCCCTGTGCACGTGTGCGCTGCTGCTGGGCACCTTATGTGCACCTGCCCTTGTGACCGTGCATGCTGCTGTCAGGCTTGCCCCTGTGCACGCGTGCACAGCTGCCGGGCACTGTATGTGCACCTACCTAGGCGCTGCTGCCAAGCACTATATGTGCACATGGCTACCAGCTGCCAAAGCCCTACTCACTAATTGCTATGCACTGTCGAGCGCTGACTGCTGATTGCTATCGAGCGCGGCCTAGGGCAGCTGTCGAGCACTAGTTGCCGTGCATCATGCACCAAAGATGTTTTTAGGTCCACGTTATGAGGTATCCAACGTTGGTTTGTGTTATGCTATTAAAGAGAGTTCGGAATTGGAGAATCATCTCATTCCTTGAACCCGCGTTGTGTTTTATCAACGTTAGGACATTTCTCTGAGTTGAAGTTCTGTTGAGAACAAGGTAGGAGAATCAGCTACCGGTGCAGGATGCCCAGCGTCGCTGCAGAGCACCACCGCCAAGCTGTATAGCAAAGGCTACCCAGATACCGAGCGCCCAATGCCCAGCTTTAGAGCGCCTAGTGCCTAGCTAACAGAGGACCAGTGCTGTATAGCTTCCGAGTGCTAGTTTCCAACCACTGAGCACCCAGCTGCCGAGCATGACATAGATTTTGCTTGAAATTTAGCCACTGCTTCCTATGCTGAAACCCCAACCTATAAAGTGAGATGACTACTCTCGAGTCTCCACAGTTTGGTATTGTATGCTAGAGCTAGGCAATTGGCCGCTCACTTACATATTGACCCTTGAATGCCGCTCTAAGTCTCGAATGGAGATTAGAAGTTGAGCAACACTATTTTATGCTAAAGGCATGCAGCTATTGAGCGCTGCCTAGGAGCTACTGAGCGCTACACAAGCTGTCGGCATGGTTGCCGAGCTGCCGTGCACCGCTGCCGAGCCCATGTGCACCTGGCTGCCAACTGCCGATAGTCACGCGTCTGTTGCTGCCCAACATGCCTGTTCCTAATCCTGTATGCTACCTACTGCCCCTTGCTTGTTTTTGCTCCAATTATGTGTCAGTTGCCGCCCCTGTGTATCAATTGCTTCATGTTGTGTGAGGAATGCCACCACTTATGTGTCAGATGTCGATTAGTTATGTTTTTGTTGCTTTGTGCTCTACACATGAACTATCGTGCACTGTGCATTAGGTGTTTAGCACTAAGCACCAGATGTTAGCGCTGAACACAAGGAACCATGCACTGATCACTAATGGTTGTGCACTTACATCAAGGACGCGCACAAGACACTGACTGCCGAGCACTGGATACCAGGGCTGAGTTCTGTGCAGCAGCTGCCGAAGCTCTGTGCACCTCATGTTGTGCACATGAGACAAGCTGCCGAGCCCCTTATTGCCCCAAACCGTGTGCCATGGGCGCTAGCGGTTGTGCAGCCACCGAATGTTGTCGAGTGCTCAGTACACCGGCATATGTGTGGCTCCTCATGTACTACCAAATTGTCAAGTGCTTAATACAATGGCATATGTGTAGGTGTAATGCGCTGCCGAATGTTGCCGAGTGCCTAGTGCATTGGCATATGTTCAAGCTGCAAATGTGGGCAACTAAAAACAAAAACAGTGAATCTGCCACTCTCTATACAACAACTTCCTAGGAGCTTTGTGAACAACTCCGGATGAATTAGAACGCATAAAATATATCATTGGAAAACTATGTCTGTCTAGTTTCCAACGGTTTTCACGGTTCATTCATATCCATTTTAATGAAGGAGTTATGACTGTTTGAGTGTGCGAAGGTCATGCTGCCAGGAATTCTGCAATGCACATGGTTGCCTTCGATTGTTGCCTTCGGTTTTTATGTCTTTTCTCACGTATCTACCTTGTTCGATAAGTAAGTTACGTGGAGAAATTGAATGCCTTGCAGACGGTGGGACTACCCACACAATCCTGAGCAAATGAATGAATGCATACAATGACTGTACAAAGAGAGTACGGAACATCAAATGGATGCCTCTGACATTTGACGTCATGAAGAGCTCTTTGATTTTCTCCAAACTAAATGAGATCTCAATGATATCATGGGTTCGATAAGTGTATTCACACTATGACATGATCATGCCTAGCCTTATGAAGGTGTGCTGATATTCGTGGTTTAGTCTTCACCTAACAGCAGATTTTTCATCATCGGATGACGTGGTTAACCTCGGCAAAGGTTATCTACTCCCTTGATTTTGGACCCCACCCATGTTGCTGTTGTCAAATGCCATCCTTCATAGATGATGAAGACTTGTAATGCCATATGTACGCTTTAATTTTGGTCGAGGAGAACTCTTACGATGCCACTTTAAAGTTGAAAGCTTCATCATGTCAAAATCTGTGACCACAATAAGTTGGACCTACTGTATCGTAACTTCGTCAGAGTTTTCTGAACGGCTGCAGATGAACTAGAAGCCGAATTTTATATGATTGGAAAGCTACGTGAGTCTAGTTTCTAGTGGTTTAAGCAGCTCATTCATAGCTGTCCCGACGAAAGAGTTATAGCAGTTGAAGTTCGTATAGGTCATGCTGCCAGATCGCAGAATGTATCCTATTGTCCCTTAACTTTGTCAGAGCCCCCAGATCAGCTCTAGATGAAATGGAACGCGCACTTTATATCATTGAAAAGCTATGTGAATCTAGTTTTCACTGGTTTAAGCAGTTTGTTCATATCCATCTAGAAGAGAGAGTTATGGCCGTTTTAGTGAATATAGGTCATACTGCCCAAAAATTGCATACTCTTCGTAGATTGTGAATCCTTTTTGTGACTAAGTTTGATTGGATCTTCACCATCTTTTATGACATGGTTGAATCAATTCTTGATGCCTTTGGCTCGATGATCCAAGTCACAAATGCCCTCCTTATGGTGAGAGAGGTAATCGAACAATGAAGTGTGTTATGAACATACACACCAACGATTACCATGATGAGAATGACTGAGACTTTTGTGTATACTTCTCATGAGTGCTGATTGAAAGCATCATGGAGAAGAGCATGAGTCCTAAGGTGTCACCAATAAGTATATTTGGGACAATTGACTCAGACAAACTATGACACTTTGGTCATATTGGGAGAGAGATATGCGAGCCAGAATTGTTTGATATTCTTGGGCGTCCATTCCCCAACAACAACGAAACTACGTCATGATTGTATGTTGTGTTTGTGCGCCGACATGATGTCCTCGGCAGTCGCACGGTAGCAGTACTCGTGGTTTCGTTTTGTAAGGCTTGTTCTTTAGCTAAGTAAGGTGAAAGATCCTCTTATGCTATGCCACAAAAGATATCATTCTTATTGAAAATCCAAAGATGGATTATGTAGACCGATGCAACCAACGTATGGATACCGTATACGCTTTTATGGTGTTGGTTGAAGGGTTAACACACTGGTCATATGTTGCACCATTGTCTACCACATGCTGCTTATGTATCTATGGGCTCACTACCCATCCCTGAAGAGGGACATGCAGACATGTATTGATTCGTCCACGACTTACCATCATTGCATTGATGCACGACAGCTCGTAACTGTGTGCTAGGATTGACACATAGTTGTAATCCTTGAACTCGGCGGGATAGTAACGGATCCCCAAGCCTTGAGTTCCACAATGTGCCAAATTGGACTGCCACAGTGCCTAATGATGGTATGTCGCATGAGATGAATATGTTCTAAGGTTGGATATGAGTCATTTTATTGGTCGCCACCTTAAGCTCCTTGATAGACGATCTCTTTAACCGCTATACTGAGGATTGTCACTTTGAGACTATATTCCCGCCGTTAGGGGGAGATACGAACACCATGGTTCAAGTGGAAACGACGTGAATGTCGTGGTTGGTCGCCACTAAGTCTCAACATGATCCCCATAGAACTATAATGACGAGATCAATGCTACATATGTCTGTAAGGAAAGATGTCCTACCAAGAGGACATGGCTCGACCAAATTGTGGTGGTCTTGATGCCATTGCTCAGCCATATCGAGATGGTCTTGATGCTATCACCTTGTGTGGTGATATGAGGGAGTCATAATGTGGCAACATGGTGTCCTAGGCCTTGTGGCTCCCCAAAGGTTAGGGTTGAGGCCCTTGGGTTTGATATACACTCGCACTGAGATAGAAAGCGAGTTTTGGCACCACTGGTCCATTGATCAGTGATACTCACTTCGTCTCATATTTGTCTAAATTGTGACTATCGTTGGGAGAGGCTTCAATGTCAAATCCAATTCATAGAAAGAAATCTCTATAATGACTATACTAGTGTACATGAGGACGTGTGATGATGAGTTTATCGAACCACATTTTGTTGATAAAGCGACAAAGTGTATTGACCTAAATGGGAAGATGTGACCTAGACAAAGGGATATGTCCTTGGGTAGGTGTTGCCGACACCGCAAGCGTAAACCCTATCAAGTAAACATTTGTGAGTTAGCGTAGTGAGAACAAGAGTCTCAGACTCCCTTATGGCACAAGGTTTCTCACAAACACGCATTGGGATCAACTACGATGAGAAGTACTCTCGTAATGGATGTTATTGCACTCCACTACCTTGTCAGTTTGGTAGTTCCCCAATAATTGTACATGCAGCCCTATGAATATGATCATAGTGACGTCTCTATGGGATCAGAGATATGCATGAAGATCTTAAATAGACTTCATAAGCCAAATCAAGTGGAGCTTGCGTTAGCCAAGTGTTTTGGACGCATATTACATGACTCCTTGATTTTGGATGGGATATGATGAATAATGTCATTGCGTATTGATTCCGGATGATCACAGTATATACTGGATATCCGATGTTGGAATGAAAAGTATCTTGGGAAAGACACAATCTCGTATTGAAGTCGATCGATTGTGTATTGATGATGTATTTTCATCAATCAGTTTAGGTCCTCTGAAGAAGATTAGAACCTTCGTAGACTCTCATGATTAGTCAAAGTCTTTACTCCAAGAGAGAGTGATCCGTTTAAAGAAAGACTTAACCTCCCTTCCATTATTTGAAAAGCTAAATAGCTTTGCGCCCACACAATGCCAATGATATGGCAAATGATATCACTTGAATACTTTAAGAGTAACTGGCATATTCAATCCCCATGACATAAGAGAAGGGTTATTGTCTATGTCATCGCTAGCCATGCATGAATCGAGATGCATAGGAAGCGGAATCATGATCTAGGCACCGGTTGGTTTAGTGGCCGAGTTGTCGGACATATGGCACGCTGCCTGAGCGTTGCCTGTGCACGCTTCCTGAGCACTGCCTGTGCGCTGCCTGTGCACCCTGCCTGAGCACTGCCTGTGCGATGACGAGGCGCTGTCTGTGCACTGTCTGAGCGATGTCTGTGCACACGTGTACTGCTGCAAGGCACTATACGTGCACCCAGATGCCGAGCACTGTGCACCCAACTGTTGAGCGTTGTGCACGCTGCCGAGCGTTGTGCACACAACTACTAGGCACCGTACACATAACTGCTGGCACTAAGTAACACCATATTTCAGACATGTTAAAAGAGCATACATATGTCAAATTGTCAAAATAGCTCCGTGGTCACTAAGTATCCGAAAGCGCCCTATGAATGATCTTAAGATCAAGGGGAGATGCAGATTTGAAAGAAATTCTAGCATATACATGTCATGATCAAATGTGAAGGGTGTGGTTGTTTGTGTCGACCATGTTACACTTTTTTTCCCTTAGTCACAGCTTTTTGTCCCACTGAATTTTTGCTTGACAATGTTTTTAACGAGACAACATTGCATGCACCGCTAAGATCATTGATCCCCATTTGTGGATGATCTTGACAGACTTGTTTAAGTCTTGGCTCACATCTACTCTTGAGAAGCATGTTAGAATGCACCATTCATCAGGAAAATCCGATTGAAGTACACATTAGGGGGAGCATCACATGGCGAGTTCTCAATGGAGTAGTTGGTGCATTGTACTCTTTTTCTTTAGACCAAGGTTTAGTTTTCCCACAGGGTTTTTGTTACTTGGCAAGGTTTTAATGAAACACCATACCGGTATGAAGACACGCGACACAAGGAGGAGTGTTATAGTATATTTGATATATATGTGTGTCTTGGTCCATGCCTTGTATACGGGCTTTATGTAGTAATCCATGTTGTAATAGGGTTTTACATATATCCATGTAATAGGCCCATTGACTCATGTAATAGCCCAAGAGGTCCATGTATTTCCCTATATAAAGGGGTTTCATTCTATCAATAAGATAAGGAGAATTCATTCCCTCAATATTATTTTACAACACCATACACATAGTTCAACATAATAATGGTATCTGACGATCAGATTTTTGTTTCACAAGTTTGATCATCACAATCACAACATGCTTACTAATGTTGTATAACTTGTTTACCAAGTGTTAAGTAAATGTTCATTTTCAAAGACAAGCTATACGTAGAAGCTTCAAACGAAAAAAAGTCGTGAAGTAAGATATGACCGGAACGATGAAATTTGTCTACGGTTGAAAAATCACGTAATTCCGATAAAGTTTCGGTGCCGATAGTTGCGGTCAATGCAATTTTTCATTCTTTCTCCCTAGAGGTAGCCATATCTCCGATGATTATTTTTTCATAAATTTTTTTATACTACTGGTCTCATCTCATCGATTTGAAACTATTTGCAGTTGAAGGTCCGGACAAAATACGTAATTTAGACAGTTAAATTACCGTTTCTTTGAGTATAGGGTTTGACTTGCGGGATTGACCGTTCAGATCGAGACATTGGTTACCTTGTTACGTCCCTTCAATATGAACCAATGCAATACTAAACTTGTTAAACCGAGGAGTTGATAAATGCTTCATCAGATAGAAAATCCAGAATCTGAAACACAGGAGAAAAATCTGGAACTAGAGCTGTTTCATCCTTGGTCAGAATTTCATATGAAACAAAGACTCCAATGAATATTGACCAGATGATCAACAAATACATTTCCATGTCTACGGACCTTCCAGAAATCTAAACACCTCCCCCACAATACGTTGAAATAGGCAACGCATTGATGTTGCTGGCTGCATTCTTTTTCACAAGTCTAACATCAAGTCCATAAAGAAAGAAAAACAATTCTGTTTGATATAAAACAGACATTTTGAACAGAATTTAAGGAACCATTTTGCAGCTTAGAGAGACAGGAGCAAATTAGAAAGATTTGACACAGATTATCCTATATATTTTGTTCACTGTTTTTGGGCATCAAATAACTACCAACATCATAGATTGCCCGTAATATTGTGAACCATATAGTTTTCAGCTTGCAATAAGTACTTAGATAACGTAACGGTAGGTAACATATCGTCCTGCAGTCTCACTTGGCCGGATTATCTTCACAACTTGTCCACGCTTAAGCCCGTAATATCTTGCAACTGGATCAATAAGCTGAATACGAGGAAGCTGAATAACATCCACCGAAAATGAAAATGAATCAGGCATCCAAATCAGTTTGGTAACCACAGAAAAGAAAATAAGACATCTTTTAAAAATTCCAATCTTGAAAAAGATCTACATTCTGTAAAGATTGTTTGGAGGGTGCGAAGACAGATACCATGACTACCACTTGCAACACATTCTTAGTGTGTATATGCATGTAACTTCAAGCAGTTGTGCTATTCAAATATAGCATTGATCAGGACTGACCTGTGTTTCTTTCACAGTGTACCTCTCCAGCAAAGTCTTCTTTTCCTCATTTGTAAGAATCCGATGTTCAGGAACTAGAACATGCTCTTTAATATTCACCAACAATTCTGCCTCCTGAACCATTAGAATTAACTCAGAAAACAAAATCTTCTAATTTTGTATGCAACAGACAGAATAGCCAATACCACATTTTTCTGTGAGATGACTATATAAACAAGTATATTGTGTTTGTGCCAGCATTAGTTGAAGATGTTCTGCAGTCCAATCTAATCCTCAAAATACATTAGTTTTTTTTCTCATTGAGGAGAACGTGGTAAAGCGACTGTTATTTTGTACTTTCAATGTGCAAACACCATTCAGAAACACAGCATTAGATAGAAACAAAATCATCTTTCCCGACCTGGTTAAAGATTGATTCTACTGTCAGTTGGGCACGTCTACTAACAAGCATTATTTGATAACCCTATGCATCCAACTTGTCAGATTTAAGCATCACAATGACAATACATTTGATCACATTACTTATCAAGTAAAGACGGCATTAGAATGAAGATAAACAAAGCTAGTTATTCAGCATAGACTATCTCCATATAGTCTTCATATTTCTGATACCAAGTTTCTGGTACCTTAAATTTCTATAGGTAAGACTAATAAATTACAATATTTCAAGAACAAAACTTCACTCTAACACACAAAAACAGAGAGCCTGAACAATTAAACTTCACCTGGAAGATCTCCAAATGGTATTTTGAACCCATCTCACTAATGGAGGTCTTTGCAAAAGAAGTCAGATTCTGTTGAGCAACCAATATTGCTCTAATCACATTCTCCTGATTCATGCGTTGGATGTAACTCTTCATTGTCTTGACCCCGACTTTTGGTTCGTCAGGGAAAAACACATAAATCTGGTACACAACAACAATCATCAGTTCAGAACCAAAACAACACTACTTCAAACAACATTAAAACACCATCAACACCTGATCAGACTCGTCGCCTCTCTTCCTTCTATTGATAGTAAGGTCCTCCCTTTTCATGTGCTCTCCATATTTGTTCTTAAACTGCGACATTGTCATGTTGAGATCATGATCGACAATCAAATAGTCCCTATCTTTCAGCATTTGCATCACTGTCTTTCGAACCCTGTAGAGCCTAGTAATTTCTTCGTCGGTCAAAACCATATTTGCTTATAATCTACACACAAAAAAAACATCCTTAGTAACATTCTTTAGAACTAAAAGCAACAAAAATTATCGCAAACATGTTAACACTAAATGTTGCTTCTCCAACCCAATGAACATCAACAAACATCATATTTGGTCCTCTATATTGTCTCTATCTTTATTTTAACAAGTCAAACTACCCAGAAATTAAAATGGAAAAACCAAAACCTAGAATCCGGAAATAAACAACAAAACTCTAAATTAGGACCGAAAATATGAAAACCCGGGTGAGGTAAGGAAGTGAGAACATAGAAGAAAAGAGTAAGAACCTGTGCGAGAGTGGGTCTGTGGGAAGCGGTGAGGGGAAGAAAGGAGACGCACGAAGTCTGCCGCGGAAGAAAACAAGGAGTTCGTCTGTCAGGGGAGAGGGTGACTTAAAAGGGGTGAAGGATGGGCCTGGGTTGATAAAAGCCCAGAATGTAAACCAAAACATGGTGAAAATCCAAAGCAGTCATTCCATCATTTCCATGACGCCCAACTTGAAATAGGGTTAGTTTGGAATTTTTTGTTTTATTTTAAATTATGTCTATAATCAATTATGAATTAAAATATTAAATTATTTAATAAATGTTACTTTTAAAAGTGTTGTCAAGATATAAAAGATAATTTTTGTGTTTTTATTGACAGCAACTTTTAAAAGCAATTTGGAGTCTGTTTCTAAAATCTGCTTCCACTGACCTGCAATTTTAAATAAAAAAGTAGTTTTTTATGATTTACAGTAAACATGATTAAATTATGTTAAAAAAATATGCTGTTTTTTTTTTAAATTGTTGCAGCCCTACATGCTCCTCTGGTTTTACCTCAGCCCTAGCCCTACCTCGTTGAGCATCCATCACCTAAGAACCATAAAAAACTTGACTAACACATGCATAAGACTTAATCCAAGGTATAAGACTGATACACATTTGCATTAATCACTACACCACTAGAGGTGGAACACAAAAGTTAAAACCTCATTAATAGAGTAAACTCTACTCTTAGCACCCAAGGACTTGGAGACGATACCTACCTCTTCACATACCTAATGACATATCTGCAGTATGATGGTGGCCCGCTGCAGTCGGATCATCACATTGAAGTACCAATTATCACCAAATACGTGAACCTACACTCTGATACCAAACTGTCACGTCTCAATTTTTGAATAGTAAATTTTTCAAAAATCTAGGCATGATAACCTCTAAAAGAATAATAATCCTCAACCTGCACTGAAGCACAAACACAAACTCCATTCGAAAAATACGATACAAAATGTAAGTTCATTATTACATTTCCATTTATTACAACAAAATAACTTGATTTCTCAAGTAACAAGTAAACATTCAAAAGAGCTTAGTACAACTTACAAGAATAAAATGTCTAAGCCCTAACCACGATTAATATCTAGCTGTCTACAAGTCACAACTGCGGATCAACACCTGCAGCAACACCCTGTACACCAGAAAATGGTGCACCGGGTTGTAAAACAACAAACCTGGTAAGCTTAAAAGCCCGTATGAGTAAATACTAAGCATAGAACTTAACTCACACACAATATATAACCCAAAAGCCATATAAAATTGTTAAATAATCCGCATCTCAAATATACTGTAATAAAAAGTACCGTGAGATCACACACATCAAGATACTTCACACTATATAACCTAATATATATATATATATATATATATATATATATATTAGGTACGTGAGAGCCCCAGAACCAACAAGGGTTCCTCCCGTACATACAAATATAAGAAGTACCCGTGGACCTCAGAACCTAAAAGGTTTATTCCCGATATACTAATAAAAAGTACCCGTGGACTCCAGAACCCAAAAAGGTTCATTCCCAGCATACTAATAGAAAGTACCCGTGGACCCCAGAACCTAAAGGGTTCCTTCCCGACATACTAACTTGACATAGGTTACTAGAGCTCTAATACAACTGTAACCAATCACCCAACAAAAGGCTTGGCTCCTAGTTCACTGTCCAAAAAACCCATAAATAAAAAAATATCACAATCATCACTCTAATTGCATATTTTTCTTTATTTATGACACATACATCGTAAGATCAAATTGGTCACAAACCATAAATAAATAAAATAACACAATCTTTCTGGTAGCATATTTTCCTTTATTTATGGTCACACAATTCTTAAAACAAACAATTGTATAACCAAAATATTTTTACTCACCTATGAGCCGTTAACGATCAAGCTCATGTATTCTTAAATTATCAAACATCATCAAAGATTTCATAAGAATTAAATTGATCATTTGTCACCCAACACCTAACAAATCAAGGCATGTGCTTCATTAGGCACAAACATACATATAATGGTCCTCCACCCATGATCATCGCTATCATCCATTATAGTTCATTGTAAAATTCGTTTTATAAGAAAATTCATTTTACTTGCGGCCGGAGATCGATGGTATTTTTTAGGTTAGCGACATAATATTTTGTCGACTAAGATATAATAAGGAGATGGAATATTTTAAATTTCACCGACTAATAATATTTTGTCGACTAAGATTCTTTGCTCTTGTAAGAGCAGTCATACTATCACAATGTATGCAAATGGCCGTCACAGGTTTTGGCTACAACGGAATACCTTCTAGGAAGTTTTTGAGCCACTCCGCCTCTTTGACGGCTTTATCCAATGCTACAAACTCTGCTTCCATAGTCGATCATGTATTCACGGTTTGCTTCGATGATTTCCACGATATGGCGGCTCCGCTAAGTGTAAACACATAACCACTTATGGACTTACTTTTCGAGTGATTGGAAATCCAATTTTCATCACAAAATCCTTCTAAAACGGGAGGATATTTGATATAATGCAATCCATAATTCATTGTGAACTTTAAATATCGAAGCACTCTCACTAATGCAATCCAATGATCCTTTCCCGGATTATGTGAGTATCGACTAAGTCTACTCACGGTATATGCTAAATCGGGTTAGGTACAATTCATTATATACATCAAGCTTCCAAGAATTTGTGTATATCCCAATTAAGACACGCTTTCACCTTTATTTTTCTTAAGATGACTAACAAATAGAGTAACAACCGCTCGATCGTCATAGTGCCCAAATTTTCTACGGACCTTCTCTATATAGTGCGATTGTGTAAGTATGAATCCATTGAAATTTCTTACAATTCAAATTCGAAGAATGACATCCGCAATGCCCATATCTTTCATATCGACAACGGAATTTTACATTTTCTTGGTTTGTTTGATCACATCTTTGCTCGTAACCATGATTAGCATATCATCCATATATAGACATACTATGACATATGCATTTCTACATTCTTAAATGTAGATGCATTTGTCATATTCATTAATTTTGAATCCCTGTAATTAAACAAAACAGCTAGGGTCATTTATGGGATTTCAGCCTCAATGGCATCCCTGTAACTAAATAAAACAACCATGGGCATTTATAGGATTTCACACTCGTGATAAATGGTAAAATACCAGATCTACCATTGTAAAACCCAGGGATTTACCCCTACCAACACCGATCGGCCCACCGACCGATTTCAAGCCCTATTCTAGCCACCACCCTCTCCTCTCCGATCAACAACACAACATCAACAACAATATCCAACCACAATACATCGACATCACAAATATGAAGGAGAACAGAATCCAAGACTCACCGAAGAGGGCATAACGGTGCCTCAACCATCTCTGCCTCGATCGAGTTTCCTTGTCTCATTCCCAAATCGATCTTGCTGCTCTAGGAGCTCCACTTAGAGGCATTTGAGGATCAATAGAAGACAACAGAGCTCGTCGGAGGCCCTAGAACGCGACGCCGATGGAAGAACCCGTGAACCTAGAAAAACCGAAAATAGGGGTTTTAAGAATTGAGACTCAAATCGAACAAGCAAGGCATAGAAATGAAGGGAAGGAAGAGAGGAATCGAAAAATACCCTTTACGCGCCTGAACGACGAGTTTTCACAAGAAAACCGCTCGCCCTCACTTCCTCCAATCTCCACCGATTTCCACTACATGGGGTTTTGGATAACTGGGCTAGGTAGAAGAGAAGAAAAGAGGAAGATTGGTGGTGGTGGATCGACGTGGGATTGCTAGACGGTAGAACACTGTCGTGGTCAATGTTCTAAATATCGATGATATATCGCTGATATTTAGAATCTGATATGATAAGTGCCATATAGTCTCAATATATCTGTCAACTTGTGATATATCGGGTCAAACTAGGCTTGACCCGATATTTCAGTGACTTTTTTTTTAAAAAAAAGAAGAAGATATTTCGATGACGTTTTGCAAATTTTGATCTCTTCTTCAGTTCTTCTCTCTCGAAGCGATCAGACTTGGCTGAAGCATAGAGGAAGACCTCTCCGTCCGGCCACCTCCTGACACTGTGCTACCCTCATTTGGACCACCTTGGCGTCGCTGACGCCCTTCGTTTCTCCGATCAGGCTGTAGAAGGAGGATTTGAAGCACTAAACTTCAATGCCAAAATCATCAACAAAAATCGAAGGAAAGATAAGGGAAAAGAGGTACTACATGCCAAATAAGCTAAAGAAGCACAAGAATGGCTTGTTGAAGGTAATGTCATTGAAGATATGAAGAAGTGTTCGAAATGGGTAGTGAAATGCCACCCTTTAGTGAAATCCGAGACATAATAGAGCTTTATGAAGATGATTTTGTCTCGGAATATGAGGAAGAAGATAATGGAGATGATGAGTTTGAGTTTGAGTTTGAATCCCATAATGATAGAGTTTATGATGAAGCACATAAAGCACATTAGTAAGCACAAGATCCTTGCCGGAAGTGATTTTCAGAATCACCTTCCTGTGGCATTCCACTTTGATAGCAGTAGCATTCCCCATAAACAAAGGTTCTCCATCATTTAATGGTTGGTAGGAAGTGAAAATCTCTTTTGTAGAGCAGATATGCCTAGTAGCACCAGTATCTATCCACCAATAAATTAAGTTAGTAACCAGATTTGCCTCAGCAGCAACCACGCTAATGAATTGGTTTTCAGTGTCAGCAGCAATGTTGGCTTGGTTAGAGTTTCCAGAACCTCCAGCACCTCCAGTACCATCCCTTCGAAGGCGAAAATCTTTTGCCTTGTGACCTGGTTTGTCACACCCAAAAACCTCTCATTTATGGCTTCTTAAACACCTTGATCTTTTGTAGGGCCAGAGGGTTCATTCTAGCAACCATAATTGACTTGGCAACAACATTATTTCCTTTGTTCTTCTGGAACTTGGCCTTCGATGGACTCCCTCCAATCATGTTAGCCATTGGGTCCAAAGAAATAGCATCTGCTTTCTCATTTTTCAGATTATCTTCCTCAACTCGAAGTTTAAGAACCAATTGCTCAAAATTCATGTCCTCAGTTAGATGTTTAAGATAAACTTTGAAATTGTTCCATAAAGGAGACAACTTCTCAATAATCGAACCAACAAGAAAATTCAGGTTAAGACCCATACCTTCAAAATCCAACTCATGAACAATAACCTGAAGTTCTTCTACTTGCTTGACAACAGATTTGACATCACTCATCTTAAAATTCAGAAACTTGCCAATGACGAACTTCTTTGAACAAGCAAGATCAGTCTTGTACTTGTTCTCCAAAGACTGCCACAACTCCCTCGCTGTTTTGAAAGTTGAGTAGATGTCGTACATCGAATCATCTAAGGCATTAAGAATATAGCCTATGCACAGAAACTCGTTGTTCTCCCAAGGCTCCATAGTCTTCCGATTTTCAGCCTTTTATTCGTCTATATGAGCATTCTCTCCTTCTCCATCAGGCACCACCTTAGGAGCCTCAGCAGTCAGAATATTCGCCACATGAAGAGTTGTCAAATAGAACAACATCTTCTATTGCCAGTGTTTGAAATCGAAACCTTTGAATTTCTCCGGTTACTCAACATGGTTTTTCATCATCGAAGTCATAGATTGATCCATCTCTACACAGTGGAAAATTTCTGTCTTGGATTGTTTAAACCAATCTATAACTTCGAACCCAATAACAATATATCAAAATAACAACAAATCGAAACACAAAAATACTAACTTGATTGATTAGATAGTGGCCTGCGAACAGTGAGCAAAGACAGAAATTCGCCCCCACTTATGTTGTAGTTTACGGACGTCTATCTTGAGGATACAACTATCTAGTGCAAGTTCTTGCACAATAACTTGCCCTGGAGAATTTACTGTATGTTTTTTTTCATAAATAAGAACAGGGGAGGAGGAAGAAGAAGAGAGAAACCGATGGGAATGAATGACAAAAGTCGTTGTATATATAAAGTCAAAAACCAATAGTTACGTTGGTTCAAAACAGTTAAAACTGTTCACCAACAGCTAAAACATATTATCTTATTTTTAATTTCCAAAATAAAAAATTTTGAAATTAAAAACAAATTTAATTATTAAACCATAGCCCAAGAGCCCCAAGGCCCTTCTTTTGAATATATATATATATATATATATATATATATATATATATATATATATAATTATTTTCTTATTAGAAAGCCCAACAGAAAATCTCACCAAGCTCAATCAAGGCTTTACACCAATTTAATTAATCACAAGGATAATACCTTATAAAGACTACAACATTTAATTCTTCTTCCATGTGGGATAAATCCCACACAAGTTCCAACACTAGAGTCGCGTGAAGTACTCGGCACGGGTGGAGCTTGAGCGGGAAGCAGAGCAGACGAAACACTCAGGGATAATGGCAGAGTTGTGCATGTTTGGGGCTCCGAGTGCGTCTCTGGGCGTTTGTCAGGCATGCCGGAAAACTTTGGGTATTACCGGCAAGGGAAACGGCCTGAAGCAGTGCTCGACGACTTGGGATGCTAAGGTCTGGAAAGCTAATGGTTACCCGGAGTAATTTTCTGGGTGCCCAAGACAAAAACCATATGAGTAAGAGTTATGTTTTTTCGTTAGATGCTAGGGTTTTTTTGTTAACCAGCAGTTCGAGTTAGAGCTACGTGCATGATAACGTATATAAGAAAAATAGATGCAAGAATATAGAGAGAAGAATCAGCATCATATCCATTGATATATCACCATTTATATAGGGTATTTCAGAGTATCAATATGATAAAATGAATGAATACATAGTCATATTCTAGGTACATAACCTAACGACATTAGGTCAAGATACACATGACAGAATATTCTAGAACAAAGATAACTTTTTTTAGTCTTGTAGAGGGATAAAATTATAATAAAATAATTTTTACAAAAATCTTCTAAATTTGTAATGTTCATTTTGGTTAACCCAAAGAGCTGTTAAACAATCACTCCACTTCTCAACAATCTACCCCTAGCACTCACTTCACAAATACAATCTCTCTAATATCTATTATCTATGATCAAATAAACAACTTAAACGTTACAAATTGGGACCCGGTTTCTCAGCCTGAAAAAAACTGCATGGATTTGCTTGGACAACCACGAGTTGTCGTCCGACCATCTCTCGATGCGAAACCGCTATGTACGGCTTCATCTCGTCGTTCCCAACGTCTCTATGGTATTGGTTTGGTATGGGCATGTTTGTTGAGAGAGAAAAAGAGGAGAAAAGGAGGAGAGAATGTAACTGGGTTTTTTATCAGATTTTCTGATGGCGACCACGGCAGCGAGTACAACTTGTGCTGGTAGCTTGGCCTTGACTTGACGAATCCCTCTGTGGTCTTGGTTTTCCTATATTAGCTCTATGGCTATCCAAACCTAAACAAAGAAGTCGTTTCCTACAAACTGGTCTTTTGTAAGTCGAACTCATAAACATCTCTAGTTTTTACGAGTAAAGACTATTTTTCAGTGAGTCACGTAATATCCAATAATTGTACGTCATCTACAAAAAACCTAATCAGATGGTGCTACCTATCCCTGTCGTTCCGGTAACTACCTTTTTCAAGAATCAAGCAGCTCAGCTTTGGTTACCAAACAGATCAGAAACGGTGAAGAATACCAACTATTTGATGCCAAGACGAATCGATCTGCGTATCATCTATGAACTTCATCCAACGTATCAACTATCAAACTAGCTACCTGGTTCAACTTCCCCTCCGGCGTATGCAGTCGAGAGAATACAGTACCATAGTTGGAGAATCCCACTTTATGCATTGCAGAGCTGGTTGTTAGGTGAAAGGGTGAAATATTGTTTTGGATGAC
This sequence comes from Comarum palustre, assembly GCA_951800085.1. Classification (NCBI taxonomy): domain Eukaryota; kingdom Viridiplantae; phylum Streptophyta; class Magnoliopsida; order Rosales; family Rosaceae; genus Comarum; species Comarum palustre. The sequence continues at coordinate 10,977,834 of OX637581.1, read as the reverse complement.
ACCGCAAAAATGAACTAACCACAGGAAAATAGAAGAAAATCAAAACAGTCCCCAGCTTGGTTTCAGGTAGCCATTCTTTGGTAATGATCAACTTCTTTTATACCTAATAACACACACACCATGCCAACCAATTAACAACCCATTACTTAGTTCTAAATGACAACTTGTCCAGGCACATTCGAGATCATGCAAGGCTTAGTAACAGTCAACTTTAGGATAATTCCGGGCCTGAAATCATGATGAAATTAATATGCACATGCCTAGTGAAGTGTTTAACTGCAGTTTAACTACGCAGGATGAGGCAGTAGGCAGGATGCTGGTTCTTCAATCGCTGGTTTAACTTCCACTTACAACCAGGAAGCTACAGATACACAGAGCAGGCAGCTAAAATTTACAGGCAGATAACTTTATATGGTCCTACGGTAATTTCATGTCAAGTCTGCACTGAATGACGCATTCTAGAAATCAACAGAAACTTTGATGGTCATCATCATAATAAGATAAGTAACCTTGGAGGCATGGAACTAGAATATGTTTGCAGGATATATCAAATACATATCGTTATCCCCAAATCGATATTTAATGAAATGTACATCCCTACAAACATTGGGTTGATTAGATTCTCCTAAAACACAGGCCAAATTCCAAGGCATTAGATGAGAAACATTTACCATTTGATTCCCATCTAGCTTTTTCAATACATGGCAGAAAAGGCAAGCCACCCCTATAATGCCTAAATCTTTTTTTTGTTCAAATAATGCCTAAATCTCACTACATATCATATCAAAGAATGGAAAGTCAGGAGGATCGACTTACTCTGAAATTCATGAGGAATATCAAGTAGAGCATCAAAACCAAAAGCCTAACTGAGATGTCCAATAACACAACATAATAATTCTCAGCCCAACTTCCATATACGAATAATTCTAGTGCAAAAGAAGAAACAAATCAGTACAAGGAACTTCAAGATCAAACGTCTAAAGTTACTATTCATTAAACTGAGATACGAACAGAACAACTATTCTACATAATTTCCAGTGCTACATGATACTACAAAGATTAAGCTACAATCATCCAAAAGGGCTAAAATGACCAAGTTCCACAATCTCCTATCACATAAAAAGTGGTGTGAACGTGAGTTAAACACAAACTTACAAACTAGCAGACTCACATATCTCTTGATCATTAAGACCGACCCGCATCTGCTGCTATGAATAGGAAGCACACTCAACCTTTGAGACACCACCACAAGGCCCCCCAACTCTTGAAATTCAGCAAACACCACAAAGAAAACTCTCTCTTCCAACCTCCAACACAATTCCATGACATCATCTACGCCTCAGGTGACGGCATTCTCTTGGCCTTCTTCTTCTTCTCCGAAACAGCCTTTGCAAAAGTCTCCACAATCCGCTGCTGCGACTCCAAAATCATCTCGGTCCTCTTCATCTCCATCTCCATACGCATAGTCTCAATCTCCCTAGCCATCTCAATCTTCGTCTGCTCAGTCCTCACAAACCCATCTCCCAATAGCCTAATCGCCGACACCATCTCCCCCACAGGGTCCCTCTCCCTCTTCCCCAACCCCCTCCCCCCTACATTATTATTATTGCACTCCCTCATCACCTTAGCAGTAGCATAACTCGGCCCCGGGTGCGAATTCATCCCGAATTTCACATCCATCTTCGGATAAACCTTATTCCCCGGCTGAGCTATACTAACTCCAGTCGGAATCCGAATCCGAAACCCTCCATTCCCACTCCCACTCCCACCAATCCCAACTCCATTCCTATACATCTTACTCATACTCTTCATATTCGAACCGTATCTCAGCTCCTCATACAGCTCCTGATCCTGATCCTCCTCCTCATCGTTCTCCTCCTCCTCGCCGTCTTCTCCGGGGCTGTCCGAGTTCTCGTTCTTCATCGCCGCCGGGCCTTTCTCCATGGCGTCCATGCGCTTGAAGTGGACCCACGATGAGGTGAATCTAGCCAACGGCATAGACCTGGCTCTCTGGATCTCAGTTCGGTAGCGCTTGCGGAGCTTCTCCATCTTGTGGCGGCACTGCACGGCGGTCTTGGCCGGAGACGCGGCGGGGCAGCGGCGGGAGACGGCGTCGGCGACGTCCTGCCAGTGCGTGGCTTTGAGGTTGCCACGGCGGAGAGTGTACCACTTGTCGCAGTAGGAGTCGATGAGTGCGACGGTCTCGTCGTGGGACCAGCACGGCGGGGGTAGGCGGCGGGAGGAGGGCTGCGGAGCGGAGGAGGGAGGGGCGGGGAGAGCGAGGGGGACGGCGTGAGGAAGGTCGGAGAGGAGAGGAGGAGTGACGGAGCCGTCGAGGGGAGAGGAGGGAGGAGAGGAAGCCATGGCTGAGTCAATTTGGGGATCGGAGGTTTCAAGAGAGAGAGAGGAGGCGGCGTAGGATAAGGGGTGGTTTGGTGGGAATGGGTGGGTGGAGGAGTGTGCGGCTGATTTAGAGATCTAAGAGCGGTGGATGGGGAGGTGGGGGAGGATAGGGTAAGGGGAGGTCCACCAATGGGTGGAGGGGCGTGAAAGGCACCGCCCAGGTGAGGTGGTTAAGGTGGTGATTGGGCATGGTCGTAGTAAGTGGGCTTTAGGTCGTGTTTGTTTGGGTTAAACGAGGGAGGAGGTGGTGGCGGTACTACTAATACAAAGAGGAAGATAGGGAACTAGTGCCTTGAGTATTGCTTTTTTTTGTTTGCTAGCTTTTGTGTGTGCTAACGGGGAGATGTGAAGATGAATGGAAGGAAAAGAAAGATGTAACCTTCATTATGAGTTGTCCACTAGTAAGGCAATTGGAGAAGAAAGATATAAAAGTAACGTTACGCTCATTTAGTCAAAATTAGCAAAAATAAACTACAGTGCAATGAAAATATTTTACTTTTGTTCAGTCCAATAATTTATATGAAAAAAGACATTATTACCTTAAACCCAGACAGATCTCATTACTTTCTCTCTCTCTTCTCCGTATTTAAACAACGAAACAGAAGCTCACATTTTTTCCCACTGCTGTTATACTCCATCAAACCTTCACCATCATCATCAACCGCCGCTCTGCTCGTCATATCGGATCAGAATTTATCTGTTGTCTCACCTGATTCGAGCCTAGCGAGGTCCGTCTCCTCCTTCAACATACAGCTACGTCACCGAGGCTAGAAAAGATGATCTGATGCACCGATTGAGATTTGATTCGAAGTCAGCGAACTGGACCTTGCTCAGATTCGAATCCCTGCTGAGTAAAAAGAGGTTTGATGCCGAAGGCAGCGGAGACTGGACCACTGAGTCCATGATTTTACGTCATCGACTTCGTCTCCGTCTCGGAGATCAGGCATCCTCACCAACATCCCCGGTCATTCGCGTCGCCGCTCGCGCATCCTGACCTCTGTTGAGTAAAATTTTGTTTGCCTGTTAAATATATTCGTGCGCTAAGATTATAGCCGACGAGCCTTTATCGGTAAAGAGTCATCTGTTATGACTTTAGCCGACGAACATCTCATCTGTTTCATTAGCTAAAGTTTAAGACTATAGCCGACAATACAATATGTCGTCGACCATAGTCTATATCTTTAGCCAATGAACATCCCCGTCTGGCTCGTCAGTTAAAGTATGTAATAAAAAATAAAAAACAATTATAACCGATGAAAGAAGGGAAGTTTCGTCGGCTTTATTAGGGTTAGCCGAAGAAACTTGTCATAATTCGTCGACTAAACCTTAAAAAATATTATAGTCGACGAATTATGACAAGTTTCGTCGGCTATAAGTTCATTCCAGTAATAAAAAAAACCCTGAAATTTCTAAATTAGCAACCTGCAAAATACACCTAAATATTTTCATATAACCAACAACATTAAAAATGGTGACAACACGTTTTTCATTAATTTTTTTTATAAATTGTTTATAAACGCATAAAACTATATAAATATTCAACTACACAAAATCTATATCGTCTAAATCTATATCCGCGTCAGGGTTGTTGCGGAAGAGGTTGTTGTTGCTGAGGAGGTTGTGGCGGTTGAGGTAGCGGCATAGGCGTAGGCATGGGCAGAAGCGCAAGTCCCTGAAGCTGGGCAGTTGTAAAGTCCTGTAAGTACTAGAACATCTGCTGTTGCTGAGCCTGTTGGGCGCCGTATACCGCGACATTATAGTCATGTAAGGTGACAATATAGGCTGTTTGGGCAGTTTGCTTTTCTCGTAGCCTCTGAACTTCCGACTCTAGTTGAGTCGTCTTACTGCTGTCGAGGCTGCCTTACGTTGAAATTCTGGAGTGGTCTTCAAACCCCCCCCCCCCCGCCTTTCTTTTCTAGACCGCGACAGTAGAAGTTATTTCCTCGCGGTTGGAAGGATGTGTCCATGATCCTCACCCGAACCCTCAGATTCGAAGTGTCGACCTGGGACATGGCTTCATACATCTCTTCCTCCTACGTGTCCGGCCATGTCTCCCTCACTATGGCAATCATTACCTCGTCACTAGCCTCCCTCACCTTCGTCCAATTTGATAGGAAAAAAATAATTAATTAACATTTTTACATATATATAAGTAAAATTTAAAAACATAAGATGACTTACAATATCCTCCTCAGTGTTAGGATATGTCTTCTCATACGTATAGAAGTACCAGTTGACTTATGGATGTTCCCTGGCCGCCTTGTCCATGAAGACAGCAAAGGTCTAGACCTAGCATGATGGTTCCTTGTGTTGCGTTGCCGATTCTGAGCGTTCGTCTTAGAAACGGCCTTCAACAAAAAATAAATAAAATATTAGTAAAATATTTAAAAAGTAACGTAATTAATGAAAATTTAACCAATTAACTTTTTTAAATACCTTTTTATGAGGGTTGTTGAATTCTGATGTCAGAAGCCAACGTCACTAGTACTTCATGTACTGGAACTCAGCAGGGGTATCAGAATGTGTGTTCTCATGCGTTGTCCAGTGGGTCTGCAACTCGTTTTTTCACTTCTTGTACCTACATATACAACAAAAATATTAGAATTATTAATATCACATAAAATTTTATTTTTTCATTAACTTCCCAACGTACCTTTCCCATACACAACGTCCGCCCAGCTGGTCTTCAGGTGCTCAGGAACTTCAATCCAAACATGTATTTAACCGTTTATTAGTTTAGTTTTTCAAGAAATCAACAATGTAATGCATAATATTATTGAGACATCTTGTAAACTCACCGACATCACGTTGTGGACCATGTTCTTAACCTCCTGCGGGACCTCGCCCCATTCTAACCACAATATAGGGACTCTATCCATAATCAGCGCTCTCACGCGGCCGGAGTACATCCATGACTTCCCGCCCGATAATATGTGGTCATCCTCGTCAGTATCAATAATGATCCTCCCTGAGGTATTGACGGTCTTTTAGAGAGCGTTCCCTGTGACGAGGCATCTCTTCTTCTTTATCGGCTTGGCTCCGACGGTGCCTATCACATGATAAACCAAATTGATTATTAAAATGATAGATCTTTTATTATTAATTATAAGATAACAAATTATTCATCTTTATGCTGGAAAAGCTTTGGATGAGACCAAATTCATAGCAATTTTTTGTTTTCCTACTTAAGTTTCTAACCTCTTATTATTAACTATTAAGAGACCTATTGTTAATTGTATTTTTTTTGTTTTTCTCATTGTAAATCATGAAACTCCCAGGCCATATTTTGCTTGATGATATTGGTCTTTTCCTCATGACTTGCAAACCGGCAAACCGGATTTACTCCCTTTCTTTTGTGTAACTTTTTACTTCTCAACCACTTTGCTCTGAACTTAGCTCAACTAACCTTTCACTTCATTATCTAACTATTATAATTTTATGAATTTTAGGTACCTCAGAAGCATCTATGGTCTCTATTGGTAGAGGTGAACATGCAATAGAAGCATATGCATTACACATGTCTGTACTGCTGTAACTGTATGCTTGATTTTCTTCTAATTGACTACGGTTTCAAAGATGTCTTTTCAAAATTTGGAAAGGAATTTGTATACTTACAGTTATACTATGTTATGTAATCATTCTAAATTTTGTGCTTTGTAGATTGGGGAACAACAAGCTCTTATTCAGAACAACCTTAAGGTCAGGTATGTTATAATTGGTGTTGCATGCTTTACGTTCAGGTTGATATAATTCAAACTAAAGTGGAGATATTCTCATTTCACAGTGAATTGTCTTTCGGTTATTTTGATCTTTTTTTAACTGAAAATTTGAAAGATTTTTATTTTCCATTTGGCCAACGTGCTATATATTGTTGCTTCTAAATGCAACTTGCTATATGTTGTTGCCACAGATCTGTGATATATTTTTGATAAATTTTCTTGGCTTATTTACTGAGCAGAAAAGCGTGGAAGACTTGGGAAGAGAGAATTTGTGACTTTTTCTAGAGTTTGTTGGTCTCAGGACTTCTGCATATGTTAACAGAGGTGATACAATTTCTTTTAATTTCTTTTAATTTCATTTCTCTTTGTCTTCCATCTGGATCAATTCTGTGATGGTATTTTGATGAGTCCAGTATGTCTAATATTTCCAGTATTCAAAATGATAAGGTAAATATGTCTCATCTTAAAGAATAGTGGTTACCTAGAGAATACTAAACTATCATACTTGATCTGTTTGATCATGAATTTGCTTTTTTTTTTTCTCTTTTTTGGTTGAGGGAAAGATTAGACTTACCTACACTACCAGAACAACCACTTTAGCCGACGAAATTTTTTCGTCGGCTAAACCTTAAATTTCGTCGGTTAAAGTCTTAGCCGACGACACGTCGTCGGCTAAGAAGTCGTCGAGCAAAATCCGTCGGCTAACACTATAGCCGACGAAATTACTATTCATCATCGGCTACTAAAGTCATTTATTTAGCCGACGAATAAATTTTTCGTCGCTTAATTTCTGGACTTTAGCCGACGAAATTTTATTAAAATTCGTCGGCTATAGCTATTATTTTTATTTATTTATTTAACTTTAGCCGACGAATTTTGAGGTAATTCGTCGGCTATAGTTATTTTTTCTTTTTTCTTTTTTAATTTTAGCCGACAAATTTTATTAAATTTCGTCGGCTATAGCTATTATTTCTATTTATTTATTTAACTTTAGCCGACGAATTACCCTAAAATTCGTCGGCTAAAGTTATTATTTTTTTTATGTTATTATTATTTTTTTAAACTTTAGCCGACGAATTTTAGGGTAATTCGTCGGCTATAGTTTTTTTTAATTTTAGCCGACGAATTTTATTAAAATTTCGTCGGCTATAGCTATTTTAATTTTTTCATATTTTTTTTCTTTTTTAATTTATTGTATTTTTTATTAAAATTTTTACTTCTTTTTCGTTTTTACACCGGTGGTGGAGAATGACAAGAGGAGGAGGAGAAGGTTAGGAGAGGGAGAGGAGGAGGAGGGGGAGGAAGGAGGAGGAGGTGGAAGGAGAAGGATTTAGAGGAGGAAGGAGGAGGAGAAGGTTAGGAGAGGGAGAGGAGGAGGAGGGAAGATGAAGAGGAGGAAAATGAAAGATATAGAAAATTTTAAACTTTAGCCGACGAAATTTCGTCGGCTAAAGTTTCAAATTTTAGTCGAAAAATTTCATAATTTTAAAAATCCCCGCCAAAAAATTTGAATTTTTAATTAACTTTAGCCGACGAAATTAGGGTAATTTGTCGGCTATAGTTATTTATTTTTTTAATTATTAATTTAACCTTAGCCGACGAAATACCCTAATTTCGTCGGCTATAGTTATTTATTTTATTTATTTAACTTTAGCCGACGAATTACCCTAATTTCGTCGGCTAAAACCCTAAACCCTATACGTAGAAGCTTCAAACGAAAAAAAGTCATGAAATAAGATATGACCGGAATGGTGAAATACGTCTATGGTTGAAAAATCACGTAATTCCGGTAAAGTCTCGGTACCGATAATTGCGGTTAACTCAATTTTCCATTCTTTCTCCCTAGAGGTAGCCCTATCTCCGATAGTTATTTTTCATAAAATTTTTATACCACTAGTTGCGTCTCATCGATTTGAAACTATTTTCAGTTGAAGGTCCGGGCAAAATACGTAATTTAGACGGTCAAATGACCGTTTCCGTGCGTTAAGGGGTTTGACTTACGTGATTGACCGTAAGGATCGAACTCTTAACGTTGTCAGATTAAGTTAAATTTTTTCCTATATACATATTTCAATATAATGATCATATCACACGGTCAGAATTTTGTTTCTCAACTTTGATCATCGGAATCACAACATGCGTACTAATGTTGTATAACTTGTTTACTAAGCTTTAAGTAAATGTTTCGTTTCTAAAACAAACTGTACGTAAAAACTTCAAACGCAAAAGAGTCGTGAAATAAGATATGACCGGAATGGTGAAACACGCATACGGTTGAAAAATCACGTAATTCCGGTAAAGTCTTGGTGCCGATAGTTGCAGTCAATACAATATAGAGGTTTGACTTACGAGATTGACCGTCTAGATGAAGTCCTTAAATTTATCGAATAAAGTTGAATTTTTTACCAGAGATATATTTCAACATATTGATGATATCTGACGGTCGTATTTTTATTTGTGAATTTTGATGACCGGAATCACAACATGCCTACTATTTACCATTATTTATCTATATGGGGAGGCCTATCATGGAGGGGTAAATGTCTCAAAATTTTTACATGGACAATTGCGTCTCATTATGGTGAGTGTTTGTTATGTTGAAGGTTCGGCCAAAATACCTCATATAAGTGTAAATATGGACATTTTCGTGTGTTAAGCGTTTAAAAAAACTTCATTTTGAAGCCTTTAACAAACTTGGATGGCCAAAAAAGCCTGTATGTCATGGCATTAGCCTTGAGTTTGACTCGTAGGGCCGTTCTGCTTCCAGATTGGTATCACAATAGTCAATCGGACACCGAAATATCCGTAGTGCAATTTTATAACTAAAAGTTACTTTAGCCGACGAAAATTTTTTTTGTCGGCTCAAATTTAACTATAGCCGACGAAATTTTTTTCCGTCGGCTAAAATTCCACTTTAGCCGACGAAAAAAAAATCGTCGGCTAAAGTCCACTTTAACCGACAAAAAAAATTTCGCCGGCCTGTTTTTAGATATTTCGTCGGCTATAGTGCTACTTTGCATCCGGTGTTAATTCCATGGCTACAATAGTGTTTGGATCAGAACTCAAACTAAAGCATCTTATGCAACTTTGTCGTTTCATGATGTAATTTCTCTTTTCTTTTTTCATCCGTATGGTGCTACAATTTGCATATACTGTCCCAACCAACGCTAGCGCGGACACTTAACCTAGTTATAACTAAAAGGGGACAAACTATGATGAACATTTTTCCATGTCTGATAGAACATTGTGAGGCATTGAAGTATCCATCATTTCGTTTCTGAATATCATATTCTTTTATTTGAGAGATGGCGACATTACTGCTGAAATGGATTTTTTCAGTGCAACTTAAGTCACCGGTCTGAAGAATCTGCGTACAAGATTGAACGCTCCAACATCAAAGCCAACTTGCTTGTAAGTATATATAATTCACATTCACATATCTGTCACTAGTACAAAATCGACGAAGAAAATGTTCCATCGTTTAACACCGATTTTCCATCATCTAAGGGTTATGTGACGAAAAGTCCTTCGTCTAAGCTTTGTCTTTTTTTTAATAGCGGCGGAAAGTCATGCATCATTCCATCGCTTAAGCCATATACTTATGCGACGTAATGTTCCGTTGCTTAAGCTTTAGATTTTTCAACAAAAAAAATTCTCTGGCGGATTTCCGTCCGACTTTTTTTGTTCCAGAAAATTTTTCTTCTTCTTCTTCTTCTTCTTCATCTTCTTCTTCCTCCGCCACCACAACCACCGCACCACCTCCTCCGTCACCACTACGGTACCACCACCACCGCCGCCACCACCTTCTTTTTCTTCTTCCTTTTTCTTTTTTTTTTCTTCTTCTTCTTCTTCTTCTTCTTCTTCTTTTGTTCTTCACTTGAGCTGAATACTTAAAATTTGAATCATTTGCTTAAGCGACAGAACTACTTTTTGTCACTTAGGTAAGTTTCAAATGTTTTGAGTGCCAAATGGTTAAAATTTACTTAAGTGACGAAAATTATTTACTTAAGCGACTAAATAAAATTTCAAATTTTCACAATTTGGCGCTCAAAGAAAGAATCAAAAATTCATAACTTACTTGCGACATAAATTATTTACTTAAGCGACGGAACTTAAGAGCTTAAGCGACGAAAATTTCCATGACCTTCATATTTTCGTCGCTTAAGAGCTTCTTAAGCGTCGAAAAGTTTTTAACTTTGAAAATTTTCGTCGCTTAAAGGTGTTTTTCTACTAATTTGTATCTTGTTAATAGGAATTTTTTCCCCACATGTGTAACGATGGTGATTACTTTTGCTGGACATGCTCACTGCTTCAATGGACACATCGGCACTCATCAGGCAACCAAGGTGCAAACAGAATTAGCAAATAATGTAGTCGGAATGGAGAGGATGGTGGAGAAGTCAGGCTTGGAGAAGTTGGAGTACTTGGACACGGTAGTAAAGGAAACCCACGTACTACCGACTTTAAGAACAAGGGTATGGAAATCGGAAAGGGACCGAGTCGACGTCCTGGCTTCAAATACAAGCATGGGAGGATGACGAACACCAAGGTGAGTCTCCCACTACTGACTTTGCAAGTTTGCAACATCATTTTCTACGTACTATATTGTTCTTGGCTACTAGCAAGTAGAAAGACAAGTATAGCATTTGGCTAAGAAAGCACAGCAAAAAGATCAGTCTATCTCTTAGTTGTTGGATAGTCTTGAAGACAATGATTTCTTTATTATGGCTACCGACTACGAGAACTTACGTGGCTGCGAAAGAAAACCCTAGCTTTATCCTTATATGGATATTATAACATTATATCAGCATTGTGTGATTTATTATGCTTGAGAAATGGTTGTATTTGAGGGAAAATAGACTGAGTGGCTAGGAGTGTTCAGCAAGAAAATAAAAGAAATGAATAAACTCAGTACTTGTCCACCATACATAACATGTTGCCCTCTGTTGAATTTCAACCATTTCCCTAAAATTTATAAGGGTACGTACGTACAATCTTAAACACAGTGTTTAAACAAAACATTCATGCATGCACTAAACACCACAGTACACACTAAACCCTTATATACTACTAGTTTCTAGCTAGCTCAACCTTTGTGAAATGGTTCTAATTTGGGTGATAGTTGGATTGCTTGCACTTGTTTACCCGCAACCCTGGACATGGAGAAGCAACAAGAAGTTACCCCTGGTCCGAGAAGGTTTCCCATTTTCGGAAGCCTCGACTTGCTAGGGAAGTTCACTCACATAGATTTGCACCAACTGGCCGGAAAGTATGGTGACACCATATACATATGCGGTTAGGCCTGGTGCCTGTCATTATCGTCTCTTCCCCTCAAGCAGCCGAGCTGTTCCTGAAAACCCACGACCTTGTGTTTGCGAGCAGGCCGCCTCACCAAGGTGCAAAGTTATTGCTTATGAGCAAAGGAACTTGACATTTGCCGACTACGGCTCTTACTGGCGTGACATGCGCAAGATGTGCACTCTTGAGTTACTCAGCAACCACAAAATCAACTCCTTCAAGTCAATGAAGAAATTCTATTAGAGAGATCTGCGGCCAAGGAACAGCGTGTTTTGGTTGATCTGAGCTCCAAGGTGTCGTCGCTTAGCGCAGACATGACTTGCAGGATGGTGTTTATTTGGGAAGAAATATATGGACGAGGATTTCAAATCCGTGATTCAAGAAGGCGTGCAACTAGGAGCTGCCCTTAACTTTGGGAGACTACATTCCATGGATTGCTCCACTTGATCTCCAAGGATTCACCAAACAAATGAAGGCAGCTCACAAGGTCTTCGATGAATTTTTGGAGAAGATTCTTGACGAGCATCTAGGGATCATGGAGAAAGAACTAAGGGCTTTGTTGATGTCATGCTAGGGTCATGGGGTCTGAAGAATCTGCGTACAAGATCGAACGCTCCAACATCATAGCCATCTTGCTGGTAAGTATATATACAATTCACATTCACTTATCTGTCACTTGTTAAGATGATTTTTCTTTTTCTCCACGTATGTGTAACGATGGTGGTTATATTTGCAGGACATGCTTACTGCTTCAATGGACACATCGGCAACAACAGTTGAGTGGGCACTCTCCGAACTCATCAGGCAACCAGAGCTAATGAACAAGGTGCAAATAGAATTAGCAAATATAGTCGGAATGGAGAGGCTGGTGGAGGAGTCAGACTTGGAGAAGTTGGAGTACTTGGACATGGTAGTGAAGGAAACCTTGAGGCTTCATCCAGTAGCACCGATGTTGCTTCCGCATCACTCAACTGAAGATTGCACTGTTGATGGCTTCCACATACCCAAAAACTACGCATTATGATAAATGTTTGATCAATTGGGAGTGACACGATGCTTGGACTGAAGTAGAGAAGTTTACACCTGAGAGCGTTTGTGGGTAGTGGTATAGATCTCCAGGGAAACCACTTTGAGCTTCTTCCATTTGGCTCTGGAAGAAGGCGTTGCCCTGCAATTCAACTAGGCCTTACGGTTGTCAAGTTACTGCTGGGACAACTTGTCCATTCTTTTGATTGGGAACTTCCAGATAAAATGTCGCCTAATGATTTGGACATGACCGAGTATGGATTAACGGTTCCGAGAGCCAAGCATCTGTTGGCTATTCCATCGTATCGCCTTCACAAATGATCATAATGATCTTAACGTTCTGTTTTTATATTCTATGTGACCACTGTTGTAGCATCTTCTGTTTGCTTTTTTGTGTAGTGAAATAATATGTTGTAATACAGTTGAATTTAGAGTTAAGGCTTATGTTTCTACTTTGTGTTGTATGGTGTTAAGGGTTATGTTATGAGCTTTGTTGAGTATTTGCACCCAATGTAATTTGGTTTTTACTATAATAAATTCTTGAAATTATGATCCAGAATAATGGTTTCAATATGACTAGGTTTGGATGTGATATTATCCCTGCCTAAATCCAGGTTGGAAAAATTCTCCAGCTTTGAGGTTTCCCATTTGGAACAACCGAGATAGACATGCAACAGGTAATCAGTTGAAACGAACCAGCATCAATACCCGTCTTAGTATGCCAAACTCAAATCTTGTTTCATTTAGGACAATGGAAATTATTGTAGTTGAAATCATAATCAACTTAAGGCAATGCACCTCGCATTAAGAACACCACCTCGATTTCTAGGGACTGCACGCAGAGAACAGTTATTTGAAGTGGTGGTGATCAAGTGAAAGAACCTCTCGTCTTAGCATCAGCAGTAGCTACTTGGTGAATAGTAGGGGTCCACCTCCTCCTTGCATCTTGTTGTCAGAACGGCGTCGTATAGCAGTGCCGCATCCGGTGGTGGTTCATTATGCGGCAGATCTCAGAGAATTGAGGTGGGGCAAAGAGGAGGGTGGTGAGTGAGAAGAAAGATGGGTAGTAGTTGAGGATTGGACAACTGGAAAGATTGAGAGAGAAAGTGAATTCCTTTCTCTCTTCTCTCCTGTGAGTTAGTGCCGGACTTCACCTTCTTTCTATCTTTCTTGTCTTCTTTGCTGCCCAGTACAACTCTCTCTCAGATTTGATTTTTATTCTACTCTCCTTCTCACTCTGTTTTTTAACTCTCCGAAAAACCCACCACGGACAAAAGAATAAGAAAAAGGGCTGATGGGGATGAGAAGAGCAGCACCAACAACATCATCATCACCATCCCCGATATCAAAACTGCAGCCGCTGCTCTGTAAAAATGACATTTCGGAAGGAGGGAGAGGGAAGAAGAGAAAGAATAAGATGAATAAGAAGGAAAAAAGAGGATGGTTTGGGGAAGGGGGGACGAGAGATAAATGAAGAACGAGAAAAATGGATGAATGGAGATCATCTCATGAACAAGAACAGAGGTGGTCAGGGAGGGGCGGCAAAGCAGGGTGAGAAGTAAACGAGTGAAACGGAGGTGAAATGACTAAAATATCTATAAAAATTGACATGTGTTAATAACTTTGGTAATGAAGTTAGTGCTAAAATTACTAATAGTAGATTAGGCTGAAAACATGGTGTATGGTTCTAATGTTTTATAAAATTGATGTGCTAAAATTTATAAGAAATTGGTGTACTATTTAGATGAATTTTTCTATAAACTAACAAAGTATCTTTGGACTGAAAAGAAAGTACAAGGAAACAATGGCTCTCTCACATTTGGTGCCGGGCAGCCCTTATTGTATTAAGCAATTGATCAATAGTGAATTATTTCATTTCGATAAATGAAGAAAGAGAAAAATGGATGAATGCAGATCACCTCATATGAAGATCAGGGTGGTTAGGGGGCGGCAAAGGAGGGTGAGAAGTAAATGAGTGAAATGGATGTGAAATGACTAAAATATCTATAAAAATTGAAAACTTTGGTAATAAAGTTGACCGCTAAAAGTATCATTAGTAGATCGGACTGAAAAGATGGTGTACCGTTCTAATATTTTATAAAATTGATGTACTAAAGTTTATAAAGAGTTTGTGTACAATTTAGATGAATTTCTCTATAAACTAACAAAGTATCTTTGGACTGAAAAGAAAGTACAAGGAAACACTGGCGCTCTCACATTTGGGTGCAGTGCAGCCCTTATTGTATTAAGAAATTGATCAATAGTGATTCTATTTCATTTCGATAAATGAAGAAAGAGAAAAATGGATGAATGCAGATCACCTCATATGAAGAACAAAGGTGGTCGGGGGCGGCAAAGGAGGGTGAGAAGTAAATGTGTGAAGTGGATATAAAATGACTAAAATACCTATAAAAATTGGCTAAAAATACCATTAGTAGATCAGACTGAAAATGTGATGTACCGTTCTAATGTTTTATAAAATTGATGTACTAAAATTTATAAAGAGGGGGTGTACTGGTTGGATGAATTTCTATATAAACTAACAAAGTATCTTTAGACTGAAAAGAAAGTACAAGGAAACACCGGCGCTCTCACATTTCAGTGCAGTGCAGCCCTTATTGTATTAAGCAATTGATCAATAGTGATTCTATTTCATTTCTTCAAATTATTCGTTTACGTACAAATATTTTTTTTTGAAAAGAACGTACATACGTACAAATACTGTAGGTAACAAATCTACCAATCAAAAAATTGGCACTTCCTTGGCATTTGTATATGTTGAATCTTACCATGTAAATTGGATTTGATTCTCTGGAATTGTAAAGCAACAGGTCTCTCCAAGACAGACATCAATGTACTCCAAACCTCTTGGTTGGAAGTTGTGCTATTTTCTCTGCAATTTCCATGTCTTCACTATTCAGGAAGAACAGAACCAAACACGGTGTATGCTTTTCTCCACTCAAAATGGTTGGCAAGGCTAATAAAGAAACCTGGACCAGAACCAACCCAGGCTACGGATCCCCTTCTGATATTGTGGTTACCCTCTCGTGGAATCTCTTTAAGTATAATCCCGTGGGCTTCAAGTGTTCCTTCTATTAGTCCAAAACGGGGGCAGAAGCTCACATGAGAAATATCTGATTTCTACATCAAAGCGATCTCATGTGCTACATGAGTGGAAGACTAGAAGAGATGTATAGATGTGTAATCTAATTCTAGATCAGTTATCGAGAGACCTTACATTTTGGACGTGATTTCCTATGGAGTCCCAAAAGCTTCCAATGCTTTCTCCACGATGAAAATGACAACCCCCACAATAATGCTCTCGCAACAGCTCAAGAATATAGAATACAGAATGAGGGGCACAATCAACAAAGAGCTGCAATAAAATACAGAAAAATTATATGCACCAACCATATAGATTAGTTTCATAGACGATTAGAGAATGTTAAAGAACATAAGTGGTTGATAAAGAAGTATAAGGGGAAGACACTTCACACTTATAGTTTATCGTTTCTTCCACTCCGTAATAGCCAAATCTAGCAGAAATAAGTTGTAGCTATACATAAAGACTGAATCAAAATAGAGAGTACAAGATGAGACGAAATGTTTGTTTCAACTAAACAAGCTGTAGATAACAGAACCCCCATATGCAAACAGAACGAAATTGTTAAAGTGGAGCATCATCCAACACAAAGCACTTGATTACAAATGAAGTGATTCAAGAATTATGTATTAAGATGCTTATAATACACAAAAAGATATGATCAATACCAAAGAATAGGGTTTAGGTAATATTCACCTTTGGCTGGCATTCAATACAGTAATAACGAAACAGATGACGTTGATCAATTCAATTGCCTCAGTTGAAAAAGTGTTTTCGTGCCCTTTATAAGCCAAAAATTTAACCAAAAATCCAGTTAAGCTAAAGGACTAATATACATATCATCTCTAAAACAAATAGGTTTACAATACAGGTAAGTCTACTTGAGTATAATCTTTGTTTCATTGATTTTTGGCAGAATAAAGACAGTAGTTGAGATTACTAAGAAAAGTGCAAAAGGTAGAGGAAAAAAATGAAGTCAGCTCAACACATGACAAACAAATATACCACACAATTTTTATATGCACAAGGTGAGCATTTTTTAGTTATAGAACTCAACTGAGGGTTTCAGCCAATGCTTAAGTCTCAAATTGATGAGAGACTTTGTTCCTGCATGAGGAATGTCTTTTAATAAAAATGA
Organism: Comarum palustre; assembly: GCA_951800085.1. Lineage (NCBI taxonomy): Eukaryota > Viridiplantae > Streptophyta > Magnoliopsida > Rosales > Rosaceae > Comarum > Comarum palustre. Next base: position 10,961,147 of record OX637581.1, on the reverse strand, counting down.
TGAATCTCTCTTCTGTGTGTCCCATAAGATCCCATGAACCTCTCCTTTCTCTAACAGCCATAGGTTACTTCCTCTTATTTTTTACAAACATACCATTTCCCTCTACCTCTCTACCCATTCCACAGCCATTTCAAACTGTCATAGAAACAACTGCCAGTGGCAACCCATCAGCTCCTCCTCCTATAAATGCTATGATGTATAATTTCTATAAATCTCAACTCAATTAAGGCTCCTCACGGATAAAAAAAGGGTTCCAAGGGACTCTTCTCTTATACTGAACTACCTTGGACTATAGGCTCACAACAATTCCAAAGTATCACTATCAAAAATCAATCATATATGCATTCACTTTTGTTATTCCCATATGACTTCTCAGGCAAACAGAAAAAAATTGCAGCAATACATTGCAAGTAGTACACAAAAACAGAACTAGGAAACAGGGGGTTCATGACATAAACAATGTCACACCTGAATCAAACATTTTAGCAAACATACAACCTTTTCATAGGTGCCAGTGACTTGTGTTCAGATAGCTTAAACTTTAAAAATCAAGGAAAGGACTACGAGCCAGGAACATGAGTTACCTCGCCTTCTCCAAATATATGTCCAAAAGTCCACATAAATAGATCCCGCCGATCAGGATCCATGATATCTTTTTGTTTTTTTAGCCAACACTACAAACACACAGAAGGCAAGCATTTCAATAACTGAAAGGACAGAATCATCTTCTCAAGAGCTTTAACATAATCCAACTACTTTCATAAACTATGACATTGCCTGATCCCTTCGACACTGGCATTAAACAGTTGGATTACAAAACCATAGTTAACTCACTGTTCTACAGAATTTACAGAACTAGACCAAACTATAGAACGAAAACGAGACACACACCAACAATGGAACAGTTAAAAGAGAGAAAAGAAGGATCCGTACCTCACCAAATTTATCTCCACAAGCCTCTCTATTCCCACAAAACACCCCAAGAATCACACAAAACAAGCCCCATTTGGATCCCCACACATATCCTTAAAAGCCGCAGCACTCTTATGAAGAACTGCACCCCATTTCACATCATCACCCCAAAGCTCCAAATGCTCGATCCCACGACAGCACTCGCCATCTTCTTTACCCACCAAACCAACCTCACCGCCATTCTCACCCGGATCTGAATTCGAAGCAAATGTTACACTGTTGGGTTTCAATACCATAGAGATGAACAGGTAGAGCATGCAGCAGGAGATTGCACCAATGAGGAGAAGTGCCACAAAGGGAAAACGGGACTAGGGATTGAAATGAGAGACCCAGAAAGAATTTGCTTAGAGAATTTTCATAGAAGTTTGTAAAAGATCTCGTGGAATCGTCCTTGTAATTTTCCTTGTTCAAAAAAATAGACATAAATTAAGAAACATATACAAGGATCGTTTTAGTACAACGATGTTGACAATGATGTCACTCTCATGGGTCTATAGAGATGAATTGGACCCATAACTTTGTCCAGAGATGAATTGGTCAATCTTAGTACATTTCACTGTGGAGCAAATTGAACACACTTCTTCCAAGATTAAGTTGCATTTCATATGCGAGTATGTAGAAACGAACATAAAACATAACCATCCGTGATTTCACTTTTGCACAGAAACAAGAATGGAGGGCCTTTTTTCCTCCAATTTATTAACCAAGTATCATAAATTGCCAAACGAAAAGGAAAAGTAAAACAGTGGGCCAGAGAAATGTGGAATTTCCGTACCAATAGAATACAGATTTGTCCCCCGCCTGAGGAAATGCCATATAGATGCGCGCTTATATTGGTTTGTACAAATTCCTGAGATTCAACGCATTCAGTTGACGTCCATTAACCCAATTGGAATATGCAGATATACCTAAACACCTGCTATATAGATTTGAAACTGGCAGAGGTGAAGGAGTTCTTGAGCAACCATAGAACTGAAGGGTAAGCAGGACCTATTCACTAAACGAAGACACACTAAGATCTACCTCTTGAAATCCATAGTTTACGGAATCACCGTACAGATGAACATGGCTGAGGCCAAAAGATCTACCCTACACTTTAGTACACATTAGGATCACATACCTTAGTCAACTTGTCTGCCTTTCGCACTCGAATCGGTTGGTTATTGACAAAGGTTAACAAGGGTCGCAACTTATGGTCAGGAAATATTAACCAAGGAAATATAAACGAATGCACCCAATTTCTTTTGTCAGTTAGTATCCATCAGGGAAAGCATAGCATGATCATCATCCTGGTATTTGAAGTATGCTATTTGAACCAGTCTTCAACAGATCTTTTCTGCGGGACTAAATATCAAACCACATACCATCAGCCAATCCTCAAATACAAAGTTAACTCTGCAATTGCAACCAAGGGAGATTCCTAGAAATCAGAGCATGCTCAATGGTTACTTAACTCACTGAAAAGCACTCATTCAAGGTCATGAAGCTGAAATTGAGTATGCAGTTCTAAATTGACCAAAATGACTTATTATTCAAATCCAAAACCTCCCCAAAGGATTCAGCATAAAAATATCCAAAACCACAATAAGAAAACCCTTGTTCCCTTATCATATTCTGTACATAAATGACACCAAGTTTTCCATCAGGTGAGTTCTTATAGGAGATTAAATAGAAGGCACTGTATGTTTTGTCTCTGGATAACTTCAGCTTCCTTGCAGCATCAAAACTTTGGCCTGGTCATTCTCAAAAAAAAACTTTGGCCTGACAGAATATCTGATCTAATGAAAAATCTACGACAGCTTGACCTACTGTATACAATCCAATCCAAGTTTCCCAGTGCTGCAGACGCTCTTAGATAATTTTGTCCCTTCATAACTGCTAGATAACATAATCCAAAGCTTCAGACAGTCCCCCATCCTAGAGCGCTTCTTGGTCATTTCAGATCTGTTCCATGGACAAATTCACTTGTAACCATATCACTCTGTTTTCACCAACGACCTCTAAACAGCAAAAGAAGAGCTGCCATGTCTTCGGAAAAAAATCTCCGCAAGAGAGAGTAATGACTTGAGGCCTTTGGGCACTCAACTATGCACTCCTCAGCTACTTCATTAATATTTGAATGAAACAAAACACCACAAAAACAAGACAGTAAGACAATTTACCTCAATAGTATGAGCCAGAACCACCTGAACTCATATAACTGCTTCCACCAACACCACGACCAGAGTACATTGATGAGTAAGAGCTACCACCAACCTACAATTCAGCATCAGAAAAAAAGATGTAAGAGATGGCTAACCAAAACAGCTATATTCTGATTAACCAAAGGAGATTATAAGCATACATCATTTCCACGAGACATGTAATCATCACCATAGCTTGATGAGTACATTCCACCAACATCATTACCACCATAAGAACCTGAAAGCCATACACCATTAGATTCTGATTTCAAAAATAACAGCCCACACATATTGATTGAATATCAGATATTAAGACAACTCACCTCCTCCATAACCCATGCTCTGACGGCTGCTATAAAGTCCATGTGAATCCTGACTTGTCCGGCTACTCCCATATCCTAAACTAGACCTCCCGACTCTGCCAGCCACAATAAGAATGTTACCACATTGATACATGTCAAAATCAGCAAGTTAAATATATTCAAATCAAGGGAGCAAACCTATCACTATAGCCATCCCCATATTGAGAAGAGCCACTTCCATATTCATAGTCCAATCTTGCCCTTGAATGGCGAATGCCTGCATCCGCATATCTAGGTGGAACATCATCCTAAAATATAAAAGATAAAAGCAAAAATATTAGCCCACTCCTATATAAATATTTGACCAAATAAATTACACGATCAACAGTAACACTGACCAGAGCAGAGTATGAACGCTTTGACCCAGATATAGAATCGTAATCACGAGCACGGGCTTCATGGTGATAACTAGGAGGAGGAGGGTGTCTTTCAAACCTTTGTCCATAACCATCATCTACATAAGCTCTTCTCGCTGTTGAACGAGATGTACTTCTTGGTGGGTCAACGTAGGCAGGAGCACGTGTACTATACTCATCTCTATATGACTGGCGTCTCTCTGGTACAGCCCTTGAACCATAATCAGCCACAGTCCTACTCCTTGGAGGGGGAAGGTCATCACGTCTACTATACTCCCTTCTGAAGCTACTCTTTGAGTAGGTTGGAACTGTAAAGATAGCACACCAACATAATACAAAACAAAATTAAGACGCTACACAAAGAAACAAGAAGGGATAAGAATACATGCTATATATAACACATATTGCATACCAGGTGGCCTCCTGTCATAGGACCTAGCAGGAGGAGGCAAAGGCCTGGGTCTCGCAGGATAAGACGAGACCACAGGGCGTCCATCTCTCAGTGCAACAGGCCTCTTCACACTGGCCGATGGGAGACGACTTCCAACTCTTAATCCACGCACAGGTAGACTTCGTGGTGGTGTAGGGCGGCCCCATGAACCCCTAATAGCTCGTCCATCACCTCGTGGGGGCCGATAATCACGACTGACATGTTTGCCTTTCCCTCTCTGAAGGGGTCTTGACAACCTTGCCCTAAGCTTTGCCTAAAATACGACCATAATTACAAACTTAAAATCATCGAATTCATGCAAAGTATGCAAGTACCTCGTAAACAATAATATCTAAAAGTGAAAGCAGTTATATTAAGCCAGCACACCTTATTGTCCCCTTCACCTATTTCTGCATTGTTGATGCAATTAGCACATGTCAACGCATTCTCATGAGTGTCAAATGTAATAAAACCAAAATCCTTCCTCTTGGCAGAAGGCATGTTGCGAGCAAGTTCAATCTTTTCAATCTCCCCATAGTCCTTGAGAAGCTGTTGAACATAATCCTCGTCCCATGAAGCAGGTAGGCCATCCACAAATATAGTTTTAACCTACAACTCAAAATATGAAATCAGCAACTCCACCAGGCACCAATAAAACCCTCTATGAAGGATACTAATACCAGCTAACGTAAATGAACACAGAGCTACTCCCTATACGTGATTCTCCAAAAATACTACTAATATAATATAGACAACGAGGAAAGAATATTATAATACTGGTTGAAATCAAACAAGAATCAAACAATAACCAACTGAAATCATCAACTCCAAGAGATGTTACTGGAACTGTGTCCCGTCACCCTAAGGTAAGAAAAGAATCAAGCTTAGATTCCATATCCAAGACCAATGCACAAATTTTATATTACCTGGGCCATAATTTCATCACCAGGGTCAATGAAGGAATCTGCAAAAGAAACCTTTGCAGGCCTTTCAACTCCAAACACAATATCTCTTTTCTGAAGGCGCTTGAAGGCATCCATGGCATCTGAGCGAGATGAAAATTCCAAAAAAGCAAAACCCCGGTTCATTCCCACATTATTAGTATCTTCAACTACTGTCAAATCCTCGACATTATCCACTCCATAATGTTTCAACTTCTCCTTCAACTGGAAATATAACCATCGGAAAATATCAGTACTTTGTAGCAACTCCAGAAATGCCAGTAAATTCTGAAATGTAGGCATCACTTACAGCATCCTTTGACCATGTTTTGCAGATGTTACCCAGAAAAAGGGTATCACTATCTTGACTTGGAGTAACACCACACTGTTTCCCATTGATCTGGAATAAATAATTTCAAGGAATTGAAATCAATGTGTGAAAAAATCATTGACCACTCAAACTACAAAAGGATGAAAATTACCACTGGACGTTTAAGCTCTCTAACAGCTCGTTTTGCTTGTTCCACAGTTGCAAAACGTAAGAATGCAAATCCCTTGTTTTTCTTAGTCTGAGGGTTCATCATCAACCTAACCTCAGTAACCTCACCAACTACACCAAAGGCTTTCCTAAGATCAGCCTCATCTGCATCCTTGTCTAAGCCACCAACAAACACTTCAAACTCCTTGCGCTTCCGCCTCTCTTTCACAACTTCATGGTGCTCCTCTTCCTCAGCATCAACCATCTGTGCATGCTCATGATCATGCTCTTGCTCACGTTCATGGTCCCCACCACCATGCTCCTCAAACTCTTCACCTTCAAGTTCTTCATGCACATCTTCCATTTCCTCTTCACCCATATCACCCTCTTCGTCACCTAGATTCTCCTCAGGATACTCGTCTCCTTCATCCTCAGCCTCCCGGGCATCCTCTTGTTCAATCTCTTTCTCATCGTAATCAACCCCAACATATTCCTCAGGTTCATATTCCGGTTCGTCCTCCAGCTCTAGCCGTTCATCTTTTTCATAATCATCTATAGAGTCCTTAGCCTTATCTTGTTCTGCCATAAAAGTTGATGATTTCTCTAGTGAAAAGAGACTCAAGTTCTAAGTTAAGATAGAGAACATTGTATATGCAAATTAATCAAACACCGTCCTTGTCCTTCTAAAATATACACTTACTGAAATCACCATTGATTCAGTTAATAACACAAATGAGCCAGAAAACTGCCATTATAGGCTCCATAAAAGTCCACTGTAATAACACAGACTGAACCAAAGACGAAGCTGAAAAAAGCAAGAGCCAAATTTTCAATCCTGAACTTCCCTCCCAATTACCAATTTCTTAGGCTCTTAGCACATGGCTGAGCTGGAAGCAAAGTCCAGTAATCCTCTTCACCGTTTTCTAAGCCAATACAAAACCAATTGCTCTTCAAAGAACCAGCAGGCCACTTAAAATTAAATCAATGGGAATTACCAATTCAGAAAGTTATGCGCCAAACCCAGCCTATTGTTTAAACTACCCTTTTTAATTCTAAGAAACTAAACATAATTTTTTAGTTTGATAAAACTAAAGTTTGATAAATCAGAAAAACTATTCACCCTAAACATCCTCGGTCAGATTCCAAAGACAACCAACAGAAAATTAAAGCTAATCCCACATTCGACAATATCATAAAATATTGCATAAACAAACAAATTAATTAAAATCGCACAATAATGCAGTGAAATCCCAAAATCAGAAAGAAAAAAAAAACTTACTTTTGAAGCCGTTCTGATCCGTTTTCACATCGACTTCAAACCCTGAGCGATCAATAGCAACAGGCTTGTCTTCAACAACGGGATCTTCCTCCACAATTGGCTTCTTTTCAACCTTGGGCTCCTCTTTACCTTCGGCCACCGGCACCGAGACCTCAACCTTCATCGTCTCTTTGGCCTTGGGAGCTCCTCTGGTGGCCCTCGTCGTCCTCTTAGTTCCGGCCGACCCCGCACCTCTCTTCACCGTCCTCGGAGGCATTGTTTCCGATTCAAATTTGCGACTATCGTAAAAGAAACAATCGAAACCCCAAATTGGATCGGAGAATCGAATTGTGCAGGTGCTATATATAGAGATAACTGGAATACCAATACTAAAACCCTAGAAGGAGAGTGGGAGACGGAGACCAAGACCAAGGCTTTAAATTAAATTAAAGACGGAAAAGGCATAGATTTGTTTTTGGTCAGAAACAGAAGGTAGATTGGAGCTAAAGGAGGTGCTTTCAGGTAAAATACTTGGACACGGATTGTTGGGTGAGCGAGATACTTCACACGTCTAGTATATGTTGACGTGGCATGAGTTTATTGCGTGCGTACTGAATTTCGGTACAAATTTGTTGACTTTTTGTTTTATAAAATATTACAAATTTGTTAATTGAACTCATAAAATATTACAAAGACTATGTCACTAAATAGCGTTAAAATTTATTTCTAAATAATTTTTGTAGATCTATATACTTATTTCTCTACTGTATATGAATCGAGAAGTGAGAAAATTCATCAAATTGTGTTATGTTATTATTGTCTTTTTAAAGTCAAATGAGTCAATAGAATTTAGAGTTATTACAGCAAAAAAAATAAAAATAAAATTAGCAAAAAAAATGATAATTATGGAAAATAAACATGGACAGATCGCTAGAATAAAAGATTGAAAATTGTAATTCCACTTAAGTCATTACTCTTTAATTTTAGATGATTTTGTGACAGCGTATGCACGGGTAAAAGCAGTAAAATATAACAACAACATACACTATCTATCCTTATAAACAAAATATAAAGTGATCTTGTGAAACAACCTAAGCAATTTTTAAACCGTAAAAGAGTAAACCATATCATGAGTTTAAATAATAACTAAATAATCGTGACATGCTAGCTACCTTATTCGAAACAGGTATGACCACCCTACACAGAGGGGGTATATGTATCGCCATAGTCTAAAATATCCAAAAGCAGCTTACAAGTATCAAACCCTAACAATGGGCTCAATAATTACCACTAGATTCAAAACAAACCAGAGCATCTGACCAAGTAAGAGAGCCACCCAAAGGTCCTAACTTGAAGAAAATGCTCCAAACCCTAGTCTACCTCTAGCGGCCAAAACCCCCACGTCACTGGTAATCTCATCGTTGTCAGCCATCCCCACCTTGTTGTCGTCGAGCCCCGGAGCAAAAGGGAAGATGTCAAGGTAACCTTTATAATCCGGCATAAACCCATCAAGATTGTCACTGCCACGTGACCACCAACCAAGGCTACTTCTCGACAACGTCTGAAAACTTACATGGTCTCTTAGGCACCATATAACACAACGCCAAAACCACCCCTCTCAATCCAAAATGTAAAGAGTTGAACCTTGCCACCACATCTGCGAGGAGAGAAGAAGGAAACATAAGGGAAGTGGCCGTGATTATCCCGGTAATAAGAGCCATCTGAAAATGCCCTCATAAGGCCCATGGCCACCACCCCTCCCAACAGTCATCACCGCCCAACAATATGTTTAATCTTAAGAGCAATTACACAGAAGTTTCATTTGAGACATTTTCTCTTATGGAGGTCCACTCAAACATTTTTGTTCACATAACTTCGTCTGAGCTTAAATAGAGTTTTATATTAAGTATTGAAGTTTAACAAAATTACAGACTGTCATCCAACTAAAAAAATAAATTATTTCTCTTTATATTTACAAAAATACAATTTCTTCTATGAAAAGTCTATGGCCGACCTTCGGTGAATTTTTCGGTCGACCTCAGATGAATTTTTTGACTGACCTCCAATGAGGATTCTAGCGACAATAAAAACTACTACCATCGGTAATAAAAACTACTACGACTGAGAACAAAAGCCACTATATCAGACAATAAAAACTAATACCTCTGGAGTCAAAAATTACTACCACCAACAAAAAACGCTACTACCACTGCCAACGAAAGATACTACTGTCGGCAACAAAAACTTCTACTACTAGCAGAAAAAAAAAATATACCCCTAACAACAAAAACTATTATCACTACGTTGAAAACATACTACCACACAATGAGAAAACTACTGGAATCATTAAAAAAATACTAACATAAAGAGAAAAATACTATCACAAGGTTGAAAAGATACTAAGATAGACATAAAAAATAATTATCATTATATCGAAAAGATACTATTTGTTATTACAAATTTATAATTGTATACTTTATGTTCATCACAAAAGATACTGCCACTGTCATTGTACAAATATACTTGACCCAAGTCACCTTTGCTCTCTACTTCCACCTCTCCCTAGCTCTCTATGTTGGTTTCACGTTGAGGCTCTAGAGCTTCTCTTTTGTCCTAAAAAACATCACCATAACCATCACACCATTTCGTGCAGTTAACACGAGACTTCATTTCAAACATTTTCAAAATATGCCACCACAATTGCAAAACTTAGAATTTCACAAGCAAAATGGACAGCATGGTATTAGCCTTTGAAATGCAAATAAAGCTATTGACATCATTTTGAAAAGATATTACCATAAAGATAGAAAGATACAATCCATATGTTAAACAAAAACTATATATCACTCTACCAGTATGCATATATACACTACTGAGATCCAAATTGAACACATATACACATTGTTGAGCTCTAGCTTTAAAGCACAATATTGACACTAGTATACATATATAATACCACAGACACATAAATGTATTGTCATAGTAGTAAAAAGATACTAATACAGACCTAAATAGATACGTGGTGTCGAAAAGATACCAACACATACATAAAAGGATACTATCATTGTGTCAAAAATATACTAATTCTGACATCAAAAGATACTATATGTTTGTTGAAAAAAATATTATCATACAGTAAGAAAACAACTCACATTATGTCGAAAATATACTAAGATATGCATAGAAAAATAAGGCTATGTTGAAAAGATGATATCTGTGTCAAAAGGATACTATCAAACTATTATCTTATATCAATACAATTTCATAAGTTTTAATTTTGCTAATGTCAGAAATTAAAGCACAGTAAAAACAAAAATTGAAGAAAGGAGGAATGCTTACTCAAAAAATGGAAGTAGAGATGAGAGAGATGTGCTCCTGACTAGTTACACGCAGTGTGGAAGGTCGACGAGTCGGTGACGAATCTCAGGAATCTGATCGCAACTGATGATGAATCAGGGTCGAGCATCGTTGATGTAAAAAACACGACTCCAATCCTATGTCTTCATCGATCTAGTTGCGTCAAGATCCAAGCGTCATCGTCTTCGAGCTAGTGACGTTGAGGTTGAGGCGTCGTCGTCTATCCAACGACACCGAATGAGATGCCGCCATGACCGGAGATTGCGGTACTTCTAGCTGATCTGCATCTTCTCCGTGTTGGACTGAGATGTCGTCATGGCCAAAGATTCGAGCACATAAAAGAGAGAGAGAGGAGGCAGACGAAGACCACGAGAGAGAGAAAAAGAAAGAATGCGTCGTGTGAGAAAAATGAGATTTATTTCTCTGTTCTTTTTTTTCGAAGGGAGAAACTGATGTAGGGCTGAAGGTAGTATAGGAACATCATAAAAGTAAAGTGTTAGGTTTGGACTCAAAAGTGGACTTATATTGGTAAAAATGTTAGGGTGGACTTATGAGGGATAAAATGTTGAAAATGAGACTTCTATGACATTTTCTATTAATCTTATTAGAGAGTATATTGAACCTGTTATAAAATGAAGAATATAGAGATATGTTAGCTTCTAGCTACTCATCTACAAAACTTTTAAGGTAACAATCCTTACTTTATCGACTTGAGTGGATCTAAACTAAAATTGGATCGAAGCTTTCACTCTTAGAGCAATTTGATTAGTCTTCTGGTCTCAAGGGAAAATCTAAGGGCTTAAATAATTAGTGTGATCACCCATGTCTGAGAAAATGATGTCATTTAGAGTGAGAAGCTCCAACTTCTCTCTAGAAACCAAAAGTACATGTTCTTATTTCCACCACCACAAAAACCGCTTTAAACAACGCTTATCAGATGACGAATAATGAAAACCCGTTGTGTGATTGATTTTTAACTTTTTAGATGCTAGTTTTATAAAAAAATCGTTGTGTGAAAGTGTAAAAATTTGATTAAAAGGTTTCTCACATTGAATGATGTCCAATGTGTTGGAGTGATACAATGATTTGCTAAAAACTATGGTGTAAGTGTATGTATTTTCAACGAAACCCTATTTCAATTATTTTCCTTCGACATTCCTCTTAATTCAACCCCAACTCGTTAGAGGGAATTGATGGAGAGAACACCAGGACTTAAAATTTTGGATGTCATACCACATTTAGTTTTAACTTTGTGTGATTGCACATCGAAAACTCTAAATAAATGACAACTACCTGGTGCCTGTCCTAAACATTAAACGTGTTGAAACGTTCTCCCCTTAGAGTATCTCCAACAGCTTCTCCAAAATTTCTCTAAAATTTCAAATTGCAATTCTCCATCTCCGTGTCACTCCAGGTACCAAAATCCAGAAATTTTATTTGTGGGTTAAGAGTGTGTTTGATCACTTTTGTATCGTTGTCCAGTGTATTCGAGTTTTGATGTACTCGATGACCAAAGGGAATTTCGCTTGATATATATATATATATATATATATATATATGGAACCTTTCATTGGATAGGATTAAACCACATAAGTTAGACCCCAAGGCTAGATGTCGAGTTGACACATCTCTCGTGCTCAATTTTTTTAGGCGTTACATCAATAACAGTCTTCAACGACATTATGTGTAACAAAAAAGAAAAAAACAAATATAAAAGAGAAAAAGAAAAAATTAATGACCATGAAATACTGTTGAATGCACTCATGAAGCGTTTCTTGCAACATTCGTATGACTCAACTTGTTGAGTTATTAATTAAGTGGATTGCTTACCACATTATTTGACTATCACAGATGATATCTTGTGGCATCATGATCTATAATTTTAAGAAGATTTGATCATCTTCAAGTTCTCTAGGTCCTCCAAGTTGGTTTGGAATTATCAACGAGGCTTGATTTTGATCATACTATTGCAAACAGAAATTCCATACATGCTAATGAGATAAATGTATTAGTCTACTGTAATATCCTAAACTACTTTGTTTGTTTTATTAGGTTATTTTTAGTTTTATTGAGATTTTAGGTATTTTTACTTTTGTCAAAAAAAAATAAAAAAAAATTCTTGATTACTGCGTTCAGTAAGAACGCAGCAGTCACTCTTTGTTTTTGTCGTGCTCTCTCTCAGCACGCATGCAAAGTGAGAGATGGCATACATAGGAGAGCCTAGAGACTTGGGCTAGTGGATTAAGATGGATTGGGAGAAGAGGAGAGTTGTGGAGAGATAGAAAACCCTTTCAATTTTGTTTCAGCAGAGGTAGATTCGATTTCCTCAAGTCTTTGATCAAATTCGTTTTGTTTTTGTGCTTGTGTTCTTGATTAGCATCTATTTACTTAAAAAAATCTTGATTCTTCTTCTACATGTTCATATGATTCTTTGTTTGATTAGAGTTGGTAATTCGAATTCTCTGACATGGTTGGATAGCTGAACTGAATTCGAATTTGATGTTATAGATTAAAATCGTTGTTCTTGAAGCTCAAGAACATGGTTCTTGAGTGGGTGTCCAAAGTAGATTTTGGGTTCTTTTGATTCAAAGGTTTGTGTTTTCAGATGTTTTATTGTTCTGGAAATGTTCTCTATCTGTTTTGAAGCTTTAGAACTTCATTTCGTACTCTAAACGTCGAATTAAAGCCTCCAATTTCAAGTTTTCTTGTTGCTGGAAAATTTTCCAGAAAAGTGCAGAAACCCATGGTTTCGGACCAACTTTGCAACATCATAACTTTTAGCTCAGTTCTTGTTTTTCGATTCCAAAAGTGGTATTGTAAACTTCCTATATTCCTCTATATGCATACCAAATTTCATTAGGTTTGGTTTACTTTTGGTACGTGAAAATCCTTACTAAAATCTATCAGTTACACAGCTATATCTGTTTTTTTTCTGGTGCTTATCAGCAGTTTTTCCCCACTGTATCAGAATTTTCGAAAATCATAAGTAAATGTAGAAAATTTCGTTTGCTGCAATTCTCGTTCCTGAGTGATCTTTAGGTTGTTCTTTACAAATGTCATGAAGACACTAACCTTAAATTCGCAACTAAACTATGTTGTTTTTAGCTTAAAAGTTTACTGCTCATAAAGTCAGAAAGCTGTTTTGTAATTTCAAACCTTTGTTGCTTTTAGTTGCACTCTTTGCTTTTAAATCTTTGCCTTATTTATTTATTTATTTATTCTGAAACATTTTAGTGTCTATATTCAGTAGTTAGTAGATTTTCTTATATTTGAACTTCTGTTTTGCTTTCAAATTGCTGCAAATACGTTTTCAACAGAAAATTTTCAGAAAACCTGAAATTTAAGCTAAACTTTGAAAATTCATAACTATTTCTAGAAAAATCATTTTCAGGTGATTCAACTTCTGAGATCTTCATTAGGATGTTTAGTTTATTTCCTCAGAAGACCACAACGTTAAATTCTTTATGGTTTTACCCAGATTTCGTTGTGAAAGAGGCTGGGTCAGGAAACTGTTTTTAGTATTGGTTGTGCTAAGTTAAGAGTTGTGGTTTATTTCAATTCCTTGGGTTGTTACAGGGTCAGGACAGTAAATTGCTTAGGTTGATGACATCTAGTTGTGCCTTTTTACAATTGAGAGTTCCTTGCTTTGTTTTACTTGTAAGGTAGGTTACTGACTTTGTTTGTACTTTACCATTGGGGTAAGGTTCCGAAGGAGTTGTTGGAGATCCACAAGAGTAGGCAACGAAGCTAGAGCTCGGGTTTGCGCTGCGCAATTCGAGGTAGGGTTTGATGGGGTGTTTTTTTAATGTTGTGTTTATGCATGATTTGTTTGGCTATTGTTGAAATTGTTTGACATTGATGTGTGCGATATTGTTGGCGTTACTTGATATTGAACTGTTCATATGACTTAGATATATAAGTTGTTGGAGATTAAGCTTATTGATTTGATTATGATATGCTCATTTATGAAAGCATGTTCTACTTGCTTATTATTACATGACATTGTGGGAAAAGTGAGTAGTGTGTTAGAAGTTGAAAGAGGAATGAGTTTTGGGATTATATGGGATATTGTTATTAGGAAGTCATTTGTGTAGTTGAGTTTCCTCATGGGGCATCCAAGATCCAGGTTAGCCCACACGTGCACAAGTTTGGGGAAAGTAAGCCCCTTCGACGTCTGGAGTCGATGAAATTATCTTATCGGGTTTCGGGTTTGGAGACCATGAGTATAACAAGATGACTAACAAATGAGAAGAATTTTATGAGGGTGATGTGAGGTGTGGGAAGAGTTAAGTCGAACATCTCATGCTTGCATTCTTAATATGCCTATTTGTTTCGTTGTAATTATTGTCATGTGCCATATTTATTTATCTAGTTTTACTGAGTGTAGCTCACCCCCATTCAAACCCATTGCAGGTGTTTCTTGAAGTGTTTGGGAATCTTATAATGTAAATTAGAACCTTCTTGCTTTTGTTTGTAAATAGAGCTTGAATAAAGAATAGACGTTATGAGGAGTAACGCTATTCTTGTTTTGGTTTGTTTGTTGTTTGTTTGTAAACACTTTAAACTTGTGTGCTTTTAGCATTTTTTTTAAAGGTTTGTAACATAAATAAAGGTGCGATCGTTTCTTTTCTTACGTCATGTAATGATATCAGTCTCATTTTAATTATGGATATTAAACTGTCTGTAATTAGAGTGCGATTCACATCTTAACTCGAGATTATACCTTTACTCGAGTTGGGGTGTGACAAGTTGGTATCAGAGCATTAGGTTAAGCTCCTAAAGAATTAGAAAGTTGAAATTTTAGGATAGCATTCCTTCTATTTATGCATCTTTATGTATTGGAATCCTTGCATTTTGATGTATAGGTATGGAACCGGTTCATAGTGAAGATACGTTTGGCGAATTCGAGATTGGGCCAAATGGACCGAGGCCCATGGATCAAGTTGATTATCATCTACGTGTCCGTTATGCGGCCACGTTGAGGTTAAGAAACCGGATAAGAGATGTAGGGCAACGGTGGATGTTCTATACACCTCAGATGTAAAGGCAGGTTGTTAGGCATCGTATCATGCGCGATCAAGACATAGCGAGATCTGAAAGAATTCAAGAGATGTCTGATAATCTTTATCATCATTTAGAAGAAGATGTTGCTGAACATGGTGGAAATCAATGGCCTCCACCCGGCGCAGAAGTCGGAGGTAATGAAGAACAAGATGAGGAGGATGATCCAAACTACGAACCAATGGAGGATGAAGTTAGTGAGTCTGTTAATAATCAAGTTCAGGCAGATGAAGAAGACCCTAACCATGAACCTATGGAGGCTGCAAGTGAAGTTGTTTCGGACCCTTCCCAACCTCCTTTAGCTGCACCTAATAATGAAGCTTTAGCTACACCTGTTAACGAAGCCTTAGTTGCACCTGTTAATGAAGAGCTTTCCGACGCAGAAGATGATGGCTCTATGCATTCTGTTACCTATATCTCCTCTGACACTTCTGTGATAGATTTATCGGATGATGATGACGTTTAGAACTTAAGTTTTCTGTAATGGTACAATTGTACAGGTTTGACAACAATCTAGGTCCTTCGACCCTAGATTTGTATGTGTTTTGTTTTGTTTCGGTGTGTACAGTAACTATAACTATGTAAATTCTTTTTGTAATGTATATATATATATATATATGTAAGATAAAGTATTTTGCTTCTTGGAGTTTGTTTCTGTTTATTGATTTCTTGAAATTAGTTTTCTTTGATATTGACTTTATTATTAAGATAGGTTGAGATTTTAACTTTGACTTTTAACTTTTAATTTTTGGGTAGAATTTTCGTCTTAGTTTCTTTATTTTTTTTTTGGATTCGAGATGGAGGAATCTGGGAGTCACAGTAATGTGGGGATCGGAAACAACTTTGGAATAATTGCAGCCATTCAAGATATGGCTAATGCAATTCGAAATAACCATGGAGGAGCTCCACCTGAGAATGCTGAAGATAGAGTTCTAAGGATCCAAGGTGAGTTTCGCAAGTCAGAGCCACCTGTGTTCAAGGGGAGCACGGATCCAATGATTGCTGAAGAATGGGTCCGTCAGATGAAAAGAAGTTTGACGAACAAGAGGATTCCTGAAGATTTACAAGTGACTGTTGCTTGTACCTATCTGGAAGGTCAGGCGTACCGCTGGTGGGAGTCCGTACTTTGTATTCCAAATACGGTGATTGCAACATGGGCTGAATTCGAGAGAGTTTTTCTTGAGAAATACTTTCCTTCCACTCAGCGTCGTCTGAAATCTAAGGAGTTTTCCACTATTCAACAACTTAATATGTCGGTTGGAGATTATCAGGCTAAATTTGAGGAATTAATGCGTTTTGCACCTGAGCTTATTCCAGATGATTATGCTAAAGCAAGGCGTTTTGAGGAAGGTCTGCGACCTCAAATCAAGGAGAAAGTAATGATGCTCAAGCTTGATAGGTATTGTGATGTAGTGGAACGTGCTCTTATGGCGGAACAGATGTTGCAAGAATCAAAAGCAATATGGGGAGCGAATTACAAAGATAGAGTCGGACCAAGTAATAAGCGTCAACGACCTAATCCTGTTCGGAACTTTTACCCTCGACGCTCACTAACCTGTTATCAATGTGGACAAGAAGGACATTATTCAAGGGATTGTCCACAGATGCAGACATATCAGACACCTCGAGCTCCACAACCACAATATCGTGCCCCAATTACCCCATACCCTACTGCACAACCTAAATCTTATGCACCACAACAACCTTACCGTGCTCCTGCCCCAGCACAGCAGAATTGGGTTCGACCACGGATCAGACAGCCTGCACCTCGTCCTGCTGGTCAACCAATCGCAGCTAGACCCCAAGCTGGTGCAAAAAGGCAGGGTCGTCCTGCTCAAGGTCAGGTGTATGCTATGGGTTATGATGAGGAAGAGTTTGAGGCCAATGAAGCTGAAGCAGTTGAGCAATTCCAAGGAGAAGAAGAAGTCGAGATGGGGAGTCTGAATAACTTGGCGGATCCTTATGATCATACTGTCGTGGAAGGTACCCTCCCAATTTTTAATACTTGGGGAAAAACTTTGTTTGATCCTGGTGCTACACATTCTTTCATATCTACATCTTTTGCTTTTGCCTTGGGATTAGGGTACGGGTCGTTACCACGTCCATTGGTAATAGGGTCTCCTATGGGTCGTAGTATGAGAGTTAGTAAGGTGTCTAGGAGTATGGTAGAAATTTCAGGTCGACGACTTTTCTTCGACTTGATAATTATGGACTTGTTACGGTATGATGTCATCCTGGGGATTGATTGGCTTTCTCATTACAAGGCTCTCTTTGATTGTGAAAAGAAGACAGTGACATTAACAACAAAGGAAGGAGAAATTATTACCTTTATTGGGGATCAAGGACTGAGAAACCCTCAGTTGGCCTTTGATAAGAAAGGTATTAATTACTCAATGATGATTGCCAACTTGGCTTTGGCAGAGACGAAGGATGTAGACATTGAGTCAATTCCAGTTGTGAATCAGTTCAAAGATGTCTTTCCGGAGGATTTGTTCAAGTTGCCTCCAGAACGTGAAGTTGAATTTGTTATTGAAGTTTTCCCTAGTACGACACCAATTTCCATTCCTCCTTATCGTATGGCTCCAAAGGAATTAGAAGAACTTAAGGCTCAAATTGATGAACTACGGAGTAAAGGATTCATTCGCCCTAGCGTATCACCTTGGGGTGCGCCGGCTTTGTTTGTGAAGAAGAAAGATGGATCACTTCGTATGTGTATCGATTATCGGAAATTGAATAGGGTTACTGTGAAGAATAAGTATCCACTTCCGAGGATTGATGATCTATTCGACCAATTAGGAGGTTGTGAGTTCTTTTCCAAGATTGATCTACGGTCGGGTTATCATCAACTACGAGTCAAGAAGGAGGATATCCAGAAGACGGCATTCAAATCTCGATATGGACATTATGAATTTCTCGTTATGCCTTTCGGTCTGACAAATGCGCCGGCATCGTTTATGGATTTGATGAATCGTGTTTTCCGACCTTATTTGGACAAGTTTGTGATCGTGTTCATTGATGATATTCTCATCTACTCCAAATCAAAGACTGAGCACGAGCAACACTTATCCATTGTTTTGCAGACATTGAGAGAACATCAGCTATTTGCTAAGTTTAGCAAATGTGAATTTTGGCTAAGTGAAGTGAAGTTTCTTGGCCATGTAATTTCGAAGGAAGGCATAGCCGTAGATCCTTCAAAGGTCGAAGCAGTATTGAATTGGAGTCAACCTAGGAGTGTTGCTGATATACGTAGCTTTCTGGGTTTGGCGGGTTATTACCGAAGATTCATTAAGGACTTTTCCCGGATAGCTGTACCAATGACCAAGTTGACACAAAAAGGAGTTCCATTCATATGGTCAGCGGAGTGTGAAGAGGCATTTCAAGAGCTAAAGGTTCGTTTAACCACTGCTCCGGTCTTGATAATTCCTGAACAGGGCATTGAATATACAGTCTACACCGACGCATCGTTGCGTGGGTTAGGATGTGTACTGATGCAGCGTAAGAGAGTTGTGGCTTATGCTTCTCGTCAATTGAAGCCCCATGAAAAGAATTATCCGACTCATGACTTGGAGTTAGCAGCAGTTGTTCATGCTTTAAAGACTTGGAGACATTATTTGTATGGTGAAAGATTCGAGCTCTTTTCTGATCATAAAAGCCTGAAGTATATTTTCACTCAAAAGGAGCTCAATTTAAGACAAAGACGTTGGATGGAGTATCTTGAGGATTATGATTTTGGATTGAATTATCACCCTGGAAAAGCTAATGTAGTAGCGGATGCCTTAAGTCGAAAAGCAGATGGTTGTTCTGCAAGTATGCAACTCCAAAAGTGGAATATGGTCAAATCCATTTGTGAGTATCAACTTTATGTCAAGAAGCACGAAGGTGGTGCGCATCTGTACAACATGGTATCGCAACTTACCTTGATGGGGAAAATTATTGAGAAGCAACAAGAGGATGAAACTTCCAAAGAATTCATTGAGAAGATAAGAAATGGGGAGAAACTAGAAGGATGGACTTTCCAGGAAAATGGGGGATTAAGATATTGGGGAAGATTATATATTCCGAAGACTGCTGATATGAGAAATGAAGTTCTTCGTCAGGCACATTATTCATCGTATACTATACATCCAGGCGAGACAAAGTTATACCATGATCTTCGTCGTCAATTTTGGTGGGGTACTATGAAGAAAGACATAGCGACTTTTGTGTCGAAGTGCCTGACATGTCAACAAGTGAAGGCAGAGCATCGTAAACCCGGAAGAAAACTTCAACCACTTCCAATAGCTGAATGGAAATGGGATCATATAACTATGGATTTTGTGACTGGATTGCCTCGTTCGCCTAAAGGAAAGGATTCTGTATGGGTCATTGTGGATCGCTTAACAAAGTCTGCACATTTTCTTCCGGTTAAAACAACAGACTCAACTGAAGCTCTTGGGAAACTATATGTTCAAGAAATAGTAAAGCTTCATGGGATTCCTCTGTCTATTGTGTCCGATAGGGATTCAAAGTTCACTTCTAAGTTGTGGGAAGGTCTACAACGTGCCTTAGGAACGAAGTTGAATTTTAGTACTGCATTTCATCCACAAACAGACGGTCAGTCTGAACGAACTATTCAAATTTTGGAAGATATGTTGAGGGCCTGTGTGCTAGATTCTCATGGAAGCTGGGAAGATTATTTGGCGTTAGCAGAGTTTGCATACAATAATAGTTTTCAGTCCAGTATCAAAATGGCACCATTTGAAGATCTTTATGGGAGACCTTGTAGATCACCATTATGCTGGACAGAAGTGGGTGAAACTGTATTGCTTGGACCTGACTATATACAAGAAACTACTGAGAAGATTAAGTTTATCAAGCAACAGCTACTGACTGCCCAAACTCGACAAAGAAATTATGCTGATCAGAGGCGTAGACCCCTAGAGTTTGTGGTCGGTGACTTCGTTTTCCTTAAAGTATCACCACGTAAAGGAGTCCTGAGATTTGGGAAGTCAGGGAAGTTAGCTCCGCGTTTTGTTGGACCTTTTGAAATTCTGGAACGAATTGGAAAAGTTGCTTATAAGGTAGCATTGCCACCTCAACTTTCAAATATTCACAACGTATTCCATGTTTCAATGTTGCGGAAGTATCAACCAGATCCTACTCATGTTATTGATTGGGGAGAATTCGAGGTGGATGAGCAGCTATCTTTTGAAATAAGGCCACTTCAGATCTTAGATCGTAAGGAACAAGTCTTGCGCACTAAAACAATTCCTTTGGTTAGAATTCTTTGGCAAAATGGAAATGTTCAAGAGGAGACATGGGAATTGGAAACTGAAATGCGCAACAAGTATCCAGAACTTTTCTCTACTCCTGGTAAGTTCGAATTTCGGGACGAAATTCTATTTAGGTGGGTAGATTGTAATATCCTAAACTACTTTGTTTGTTTTATTAGGTTATTTTTAGTTTTATTGAGATTTTAGGTATTTTTACTTTTGTCAAAAAAAAAATAAAAATAAAAATAAAAAAAAATTCTTGATTACTGCGTTCAGTAAGAACGCAGCAGTCACTCTTTGTTTTTGTCGTGCTCTCTCTCAGCACGCATGCAAAGTGAGAGATGGCATACATAGGAGAGCCTAGAGACTTGGGCTAGTGGATTAAGATGGATTGGGAGAAGAGGAGAGTTGTGGAGAGATAGAAAACCCTTTCAATTTTGTTTCAGCAGAGGTAGATTCGATTTCCTCAAGTCTTTGATCAAATTCGTTTTGTTTTTGTGCTTGTGTTCTTGATTAGCATCTATTTACTTAAAAAAAATCTTGATTCTTCTTCTACATGTTCATATGATTCTTTGTTTGATTAGAGTTGGTAATTCGAATTCTCTGACATGGTTGGATAGCTGAACTGAATTCGAATTTGATGTTATAGATTAAAATCGTTGTTCTTGAAGCTCAAGAACATGGTTCTTGAGTGGGTGTCCAAAGTAGATTTTGGGTTCTTTTGATTCAAAGGTTTGTGTTTTCAGATGTTTTATTGTTCTGGAAATGTTCTCTATCTGTTTTGAAGCTTTAGAACTTCATTTCGTACTCTAAACGTCGAATTAAAGCCTCCAATTTCAAGTTTTCTTGTTGCTGGAAAATTTTCCAGAAAAGTGCAGAAACCCATGGTTTCGGACCAACTTTGCAACATCATAACTTTTAGCTCAGTTCTTGTTTTTCGATTCCAAAAGTGGTATTGTAAACTTCCTATATTCCTCTATATGCATACCAAATTTCATTAGGTTTGGTTTACTTTTGGTACGTGAAAATCCTTACTAAAATCTATCAGTTACACAGCTATATCTGTTTTTTTTCTGGTGCTTATCAGCAGTTTTTCCCCACTGTATCAGAATTTTCGAAAATCATAAGTAAATGTAGAAAATTCCGTTTGCTGCAATTCTCGTTCCTGAGTGATCTTTAGGTTGTTCTTTACAAATGTCATGAAGACACTAACCTTAAATTCGCAACTAAACTATGTTGTTTTTAGCTTAAAAGTTTACTGCTCATAAAGTCAGAAAACTGTTTTGTAATTTCAAACCTTTGTTGCTTTTAGTTGCACTCTTTGCTTTTAAATCTTTGCCTTATTTATTTATTTATTCTGAAACATTTTAGTGTCTATATTCAGTAGTTAGTAGATTTTCTTATATTTGAACTTCTGTTTTGCTTTCAAATTGCTGCAAATACGTTTTCAACAGAAAATTTTCAGAAAACCTGAAATTTAAGCTAAACTTTGAAAATTCATAACTATTTCTAGAAAAATCATTTTCAGGTGATTCAACTTCTGAGATCTTCATTAGGATGTTTAGTTTATTTCCTCAGAAGACCACAACGTTAAATTCTTTATGGTTTTACCCAGATTTCGTTGTGAAAGAGGCTGGGTCAGGAAACTGTTTTTAGTATTGGTTGTGCTAAGTTAAGAGTTGTGGTTTATTTCAATTCCTTGGGTTGTTACAGGGTCAGGACAGTAAATTGCTTAGGTTGATGACATCTAGTTGTGCCTTTTTACAATTGAGAGTTCCTTGCTTTGTTTTACTTGTAAGGTAGGTTACTGACTTTGTTTGTACTTTACCATTGGGGTAAGGTTCCGAAGGAGTTGTTGGAGATCCACAAGAGTAGGCAACGAAGCTAGAGCTCGGGTTTGCGCTGCGCAATTCGAGGTAGGGTTTGATGGGGTGTTTTTTTAATGTTGTGTTTATGCATGATTTGTTTGGCTATTGTTGAAATTGTTTGACATTGATGTGTGCGATATTGTTGGCGTTACTTGATATTGAACTGTTCATATGACTTAGATATATAAGTTGTTGGAGATTAAGCTTATTGATTTGATTATGATATGCTCATTTATGAAAGCATGTTCTACTTGCTTATTATTACATGACATTGTGGGAAAAGTGAGTAGTGTGTTAGAAGTTGAAAGAGGAATGAGTTTTGGGATTATATGGGATATTGTTATTAGGAAGTCATTTGTGTAGTTGAGTTTCCTCATGGGGCATCCAAGATCCAGGTTAGCCCACACGTGCACAAGTTTGGGGAAAGTAAGCCCCTTCGACGTCTGGAGTCGATGAAATTATCTTATCGGGTTTCGGGTTTGGAGACCATGAGTATAACAAGATGACTAACAAATGAGAAGAATTTTATGAGGGTGATGTGAGGTGTGGGAAGAGTTAAGTCGAACATCTCATGCTTGCATTCTTAATATGCCTATTTGTTTCGTTGTAATTATTGTCATGTGCCATATTTATTTATCTAGTTTTACTGAGTGTAGCTCACCCCCATTCAAACCCATTGCAGGTGTTTCTTGAAGTGTTTGGGAATCTTATAATGTAAATTAGAACCTTCTTGCTTTTGTTTGTAAATAGAGCTTGAATAAAGAATAGACGTTATGAGGAGTAACGCTATTCTTGTTTTGGTTTGTTTGTTGTTTGTTTGTAAACACTTTAAACTTGTGTGCTTTTAGCATTTTTTTTAAAGGTTTGTAACATAAATAAAGGTGCGATCGTTTCTTTTCTTACGTCATGTAATGATATCAGTCTCATTTTAATTATGGATATTAAATTGTCTGTAATTAGAGTGCGATTCACATCTTAACTCGAGATTATACCTTTACTCGAGTTGGGGTGTGACATCTACGCACATGAGATTGTCCCCTAGTGTGGTGAAAGCAATATGAGTCACAACAATAATAGAAGAAGCCGCTTTGATGTCTATAAAAAGGGAGAGGTGGAACCAACCATAATTGGCAATACTGCCGGTTTAGACACCAAATGTCAATACTACTCATGCTAGCTCAAGACAATGCAACCGTTGTGGATCTCCAGATCACTAGTTCAAGAGTTGTCGAGCTCTCCCTCAAGTCATGAATGCATACAGCAAAGTACGAAAAATCAAAATGAGGACAAGAATGTCAACCTCAAGATCACGGATTTTTAAGATTCTGATCTAGTCTAAATGCACCTAACTTTGATGTCATGAGATAGATCTTTATTTTCTTTCCAAGCTATATATAATAAGACATCATATCGATGTCCTTAGCTTACTCAATACCTTCATGTACTCACATTAACAATAACGAACCCCTTGAGAATTTTTTGAAGTTATGAAATTATTCTCCTTTTATGGTCGGTATTTACAAAAAAAGATGTACATTTACATCTCTTAGAAAACACATGGCATTAACGCCATCTTCGGTCTCTCCCCTAGAGGAAGTGACAAATGACGTCGTGATCCTCATTGAGGGTTACTCACGTGTTTCAAGTTTGAGTATTCTACTCCATAGCTGATATTCCATCATTAATTGTTCAACTAGGCTCATCCAAGCTTAGTGTGAACCTTTTGATTTTAGATCACTTTATGCTATTAAAACAATTGCCTTCTTGAAAAGACATTAAAGACTTACCAAAACCGCTCATCATCATCATTAAATCCTTCGGGTTCTTTGAGTTAGTTTATGTTCATGTCAGGGAGCTTTTGCTAACTAGTCACGGAGTTTGTGACCTTGGAATGACCAAAAAGACTTGATTTTAATCATAGACACGTTACTTTTGGCGAAGGCATATGCCTACACTCCATATGCAACCTTTATGCTTCCAAAATGCCAAATCTGTGAAAATCATCAATCTGTCTCTTTTGGACAACCAAATTCAAACGAGCTTTATAAACAGCTCAGGACAAACCAGATCACATACTTTATATCACTGGAAGGATAATTGAGTCTAGTTTCCATCTCCGGTTCATTCATATCTATTTTAACGAAGTTATGACTGTTTTAGTGCACAAATATCATTCTACGTGGAAATTTTTATACATTATTGAGATTACAGCTCTTTGTAGCTTCTTTTAATCCTTCTAAAATGGTTCAAGTGGAACTATTTACTCACATATGTACTTCTTTTAGGTAGATATGTCTCATACATACATTGAGTACCTCACAGATAGTGAGTTTATGACCTTTGGATTTTGTGCATTTGTAGATCTTTTATGATTACGAGTATGGAAACATCACCGTCATTAAATAATACGGTTTAAATTGAATTTTGATGCCTCATAGAACCATGATCAAACGTCACATATGTCCTCTATGCATTGAGTGACAACCTAACCATGTTTAGCTTTAAAGACATTCGTGCTAATGGTTTTCATTTGAAAACACATTGTGAGAGTTCTTTTGTGTATAACTTCTCATGAATGCAGACTGAAACGTATCTTGGAGAAGTTCATGAGTTAATCTAGTAGACTGTATATATGTCACTATGATTTGAATATTGAATCTCATGTTGTCACCAAACATGATATTTGAGACACCGACTCATATATGCTTAGGATTGGCTGATTCAGTCATCCTAGAAGATATATGATGATCTGAATTCTACAAATTCTCATGGACATCCATTCTTCAGCTCAAAATGATAACATTCAGGAACTAGCATCACCATGAAGCATGGTGGTGACGCCACAACTACAAGTAGCGGCCCAAATAGGACATTGACGTCTCCCAGGCTCAACTCCAACTTCCCAGAGGCTACATGATCGACCCCTCAAGCAATTGAGGCGCACTAACGTTCCCTTGATGTTTCATTGGCCCACTACAATGCTCATCGCTCATTTTGAAAGTCTATTCTTTAGCTAAATTAGAAGCAAGACCATCCTACGCTAAATGACACAAAAGAAAATATTTCATTTGTACATCAAAATTATGTAGATCGATACAACTAACTTGCAGACACTTGTTTATGTTTTATGGTGTTGGTTGAAATGTTAACACACTGGTCACGTGTTACACCATTGTTTACCACATGCTGCTTATGTTTATGTGGGCTCACTATCCATTTTTAAAGTTATTTCCCTACAAAGATCAAATAGGGACAAAAACAATACTTGTCGTCTCTGAGGAACTCGGGACAACAGAGTTACCTACCATCCTATAACCTATTTGGTCTCATGGAAAATGACAATGATAGTAGTTTTAAGATTGGTAGATGCGTACCAATACTTCCCTTCAGGGTTATATCGCAAGCAGCTTTGCTAATTCATCCATAACCTGCCATCATTAAAATTATTGCATGACATCTCATAACTGTGTGCGAAGATTAACACGAAGTTGCAATCCTTGAGCTCGGACATGATTGAAAACAAATTTCCAATCCTAGAGCTAAACTAAATGTTATTTCTAGGTGCCAAATTGCATTGTCACTACGCACAATGATGGGTCATTTGAGATAAATAAGTATTTAGGTTTGATCTTCACCTATAATCCGCTTTTGTAGAAACCTTGTCAGGCAACCTTTTTCACCACTATTTTGCAGATTTTCACTTTGATAAGACAATATTCCCGCTGTTAGCGGGAGATACAAACACAAGTGTTCAAGTGGAACTAGGGGTGTTATCGGGTGGTTTCGGTTCGGTTTTCACCTAAAACCGGAAACCAAACCGAACTTAATATTCAGTTCGGTTTCTATTTTTTAAGGAAAAACCGTAAAGAGAACCAAACTGTACAGTTCAGTCAGTTTCATTTTTTAGGTTTTTTTGGGCAATAAAAAAAATATACAAATTTCTAATATGTTGCACTTAAAATCAAAATTGTAATAAAAAGGGAAAAATAAATTGTTTTTCTACTATCGGCACAGAGACGTTACCTGAATTAGGTGATTTTTCAACCATAGCCGTATTTCACCATTCCGGACATATATTATTTCACGAGATTTTTGATAATTTTTCTTCTTTGTAGAGTTGGTTCACAAAGTTGTGCATTTACTTAAAACCTACTAAACAAGTTAT
Organism: Comarum palustre; assembly: GCA_951800085.1. NCBI lineage: Eukaryota > Viridiplantae > Streptophyta > Magnoliopsida > Rosales > Rosaceae > Comarum > Comarum palustre. Next base: position 10,934,464 of record OX637581.1, on the reverse strand, counting down.
ATAATATTAGTATGCACATTATGATCCTATGACTAAAATTCACAAACAAAAATTCGACCGTCAGATATGATCATTATAACAATAGATGTCTATGATAAAAAATTGAACTGGATCCGAAAACATTAAGGACTCGATCGAAATGGTCAACTATAATCTGTCGTCACTTATCACATAGAAACACTCATATCTCCTTCTATATGACGTAGTTTGATCGAATCTTCCACACAAAAAACTCTCACATGGATGAGACTCAACCGTCTATATAAAAATTTTGAGACATTTATCCCTCGATTATAGGACTTCCCATAGGGAATAATAATGGTAAATAGAGTTTACCGCTACTATCGACATCGAGATGTTACCCAAATTATGTGATTTTTCAACCATAGCCGTATTTCACCATTCCGATCACTTCTTATTTCACGAAATTTTTTAAAATTTTGTTTCTATGTACAATTGGTTCATAAAGTTATGAATTTGCTTAAAACTTACTAACATTACCAGAACAACTACTTTAACCGACGAAATTTTTTCGTCGGCTAAGTAAACAATTTCGTCGGCTAAGAAGTCTTCGGGACAAAAACCGTTGGCCAAGACTTTAGCCGACGAAATTACTATTCATATTCGGCTAAAGTCATTTATTTAGCCGACGAAAAATTTCTTCATCGCTTAAAATCTGGACTTTAGGCGACGAATTTTTGGACCTTAACCGACGAAATTTTATTAAAATTCGTCGGCTATAGTTATTTTATTTATTTATATATTTAACTTTAGCCGATGAATTTTATTAAAATTCGTCGGCTATAGTTATTTATTTTATATTTTTATTTATTTAACTTTAGCTGATGAATTTTAATAAATTTCGTCGGCTATAGTTAGTTATTTTTATTATTTTTTATTTCTTGTATTTTTTATTAATTTTTTTCTTCTTATTTTTCGTTTTTACACTGGTGGTGGTGGAGGAGGAGGATGAGAAGAGGAGGAGGCTAGGAGGAGGAGAGAGAAGGATGAGGAGGAGGAGTTAGAGTAAGAGGAGGAGAAGGAGGATGAGGAGTTGTTGCCGCTGAAGGAGGAAGAGGAGGATGAGAAGGAGTAGGAGTAGGAGGAGAAGGAGGAAGGAAGGAAGATGAAGAGGAGGAGGAGAAAGATATAGAAAAAATTTAAAATTTTCAGCGGGGATTTTGAAAATTTTGAACTTTAGCAGACGAACTATCCTAATTTCGTCGGCTAATGTTCAAAATTTTAGTCGAAAAAAGTTCAAAATTTTCAAAATCTCCGTCAAAAATTTTGAATTAACTTTAACTAACAAATTTTAATAAATTTCGTCAGCTATAGTTATTTATTTATTTAACTTTAGCTGATGAATTACCTTAATTTCGTCGGCTATAGTTATTTATTTATTTAACCTTAGCCGACGAATTACTCTAATTTCGTCGACTATAGTTATTCTATTTATTTATTTAATTTTAGCCGACGAATTACCCTAATCTCGTTGGCTAAAACCCTAAACCCTCAAAGTAATTTTCCATTCTTTCTCCCTAGAGTAATCATATCTCCGGTGGTTATTTTTCATAAAATTTGTATATCACTGGTTGAGTCTCATCGATTTGAAACTTTTTCAGTTGAAAGTCCAGGTAAATACGTAATTTAGACAGTCCAATGATCGTTTCTGTGCGTTAAGGGGTTTGACTTACGAGATTGACCGTAAGGATCGAGCCCTTAACGTTGTCGGATCAATTTGAATTTTTTCTTATAGTCATATTTTGACATAATGATCATATCAGACGGTCGGATTTTTTTGCTCAACTTTGATCATCGAAATCACAACATGCCTACTAATGTTGTATAACTTGTTTACCAAGCTTCTAGTAAATGTTCAGTTTCAAAAACATACTCTACGTAGAAACTTCAAACGCAAAAAAGTCATGGATAAGATATGACCGGAATGGTGAAATACGTCTACGGTTGAAAAATCACGTAATTCCGGTAAAGTCTAGGTGTCGATAGTTGCGGTCAATACAATTTAGGCGTTTGACTTACGGGATTGACTGTCCGGATGAAGCCCTTAAATTTATCGGATCAAGTTGAATTTTTTACCATAGACATATTTCAACATATTGACGATATCTAACTGTTTTGTTTGTGAATTTTGATGACCGGAAAACATGCATACTATTGACCATTATTTATCCATATAGGGAGCCCTATCATCGAGGGGTAAACGTCATAAAATTTTTAAATGGATAGGTGTGTCTCATTATGGCGAGAGTTTGTTGTGTTGAAGGTTCCACCAAAATTCCTTATATAGATGCTGATATAGGCATTTTCGTGTGTTAAATGTTTAGAAAAGCTGCATTTTGAAGGCTTAAACGAACTCGGATGACCAAAAAAACCCATATGACGATCATAGCGTTGGCAATGAGTTTTACTCGTACACCCGTTCCGCTTCCAGATTGGTATCACAATAGTCATTCGGACACCGAAATATTTGTAGTGCAATGTTGTTACTAAAATGTACATTTCAAATTTCATCGGCTAAAGTACACAGACTATAGCCGACGAAAAAATTAGTTTAGCCGACGAAATTTTTTTTTGTCTGATAAAATTTCACTTTAGCTGAAAAAATTTTTTGGTCATTTCGTTGGTTAAAGTCTTTTTTCTGGTAGTGTAAACAAGTTATACAAAATTAGTATGCATATTGTGATTCAAATGACTAAAATTCACAAACAAAAATTTGACCGTTAGATATGATCATTATGAGGAAAAATGTCCATGGTAAAAAATTTAACTAGATCTGACAACGTTATGGGCTCGATCGAAACGGTCAACCATAATTCGTCGTCACGTATCACACAGAAACACTCATATCTCCCTCTATATGACGTAGTTTGGTCGAACCTTTCACAAAAAAAATCTCACATGGATGAGACGCAACCATCTATAAAAATAATAATGGTAAATAGGGTAAAAATAATAAAAATCTCATCTATAGGGCTCCCATAGAGAATAATAATGGTAAATAGTATTGACCGCTACTATCGGCACCGAGACGTTACTCGAATTACGTAATTTTTGAACCGTAGCCGTATTTTACCATTCCGATCACATCTTATTTCATGAGATTTTTGATAATTTTTCTTCTATGTAGAGTTTGTTCACAAAATTGTGCATTTGCTTAAAAGGACGTCATTTTGTATGGTTGACTATTTAACTTCGGTTTATTCGGTTCGGTTTGGTTTTTGCTAGGCCAAAACCGTAAACTGAATCAAACAAGACCAGTTTGGATTAGTTATTTTCTTTTCGGTGTGGTTTCTTTCGGTTCATTTTTTTGTTTAAGTTTGGTTTTTGCTAGGCCAAAACCTTAAACTTCACCAAACAAGACCAATTCAGTTCGGTTATTTTCTTTTCGGTGCGATTTCTTTCTGTTTGGTTTTCAGTACGATTTTTTTTATTTTCGGTTTCAAAGTAACACCCTAAGTGGAACGACGTGAATTGTCGTGATTTATTTCCACTAAGTCTCATCTTGATCTCAAATACTTAGTGTTAAAGTGACAAGTTCACAATCTATAAATATGTCTATAAGGATTGATGTTCTATCGAGAGGACATGACACGATCAAAAGAAGTTGGTCTTCGCGCCATCACCTTGTGTGGTAATAGGGTGACGCCATATAGTAGAAAAATTGGTGTCCCAAGGCTGTGTGGCTCTCCAAAGTGAGGGAGGCCCTTAGGTTTAATGATTTCTCATACTAGAAAGAAAGCGAGCTTGACAAAACCAGATCCATTGATCAGTGATAAAACCGTTTGAATTGTGATTATCGTTGGGGACGCCTCAATGTCAAATGCAATTCATATAGAGATTTCTATAAATATTACACTAGTGTACATCAGGACGTGGAATAATGAGTTTACTATCCTTAAAATAAAATTAGAAAAAACTCCTCTAAAACAAGTAAAAAGGCAATTTTAAAATGAGGGTATTGGTAAATTGATATTCCTGTTCACACTAGGAAAACATTGTTTCAAAGGAATCTATGCAAAAAGGAAGGAAATTAATCAAGCATATTTTCAGGTCATCTTTATACTTGATTGATCTCAAATCAGGTATATTATTTTCAATCTTATCTATATGGTAAATTGACATTTTCTTATGCAATTGTTCTTTTGGAATGTTACAAACTATGAGATATGATTGTATAAGAAATTGATAAGGATTGAAGTTTGTTATCTTCTATGAATCCATTTTTGAAACAGATTGATTATGTCAATCAATGTCTTGGATTGCATGAGTTGAGGGGGAGCGTATGTGATGGATATAACAAACTATGAGATATGATTGTATAAGAAATTGATAAGGATTGAAGTTTGTTATCTTCTATGAATCCATTTTTGAAACAGATTGATTATGTCAATCAATGTCTAGGATTGCATGAGTTGAGGGGGAGCGTATGTGATGGATATATATATATATATATATATATATATATATATATATGTGTGTGTGTGTGTGTGTGTGTGCGCGCGCGCGCGCTCTTCTGTAATATAAGGAGCAAGGATTCTAGGTTGAGTGTCTGGAAGCTTTATTGTAAAGTCTTCAGTCATAGGCTAAGATCTCTTCTTCTTGTTTGCATAACAGGTTGCTCTGGAGGAGAGGAGTAATTGGCAGAGGGAGAGGAAACAGCTAGTTGTTTGACGATATTGAATCCAAGAGACGTCGTGTTTAGTACCTCAAACATTGTCTTTGTTGCAGAGACAAATTCAAAGATTGTGTAATAGAATCCTAGTCTATATCAGAGTGTACATCAGTTGTTCTTCATAGAGCTACTTGATAGTTTGATCTAGTTTAGATCTGTAATAGGTCTAGGTATGTTTTTGTAAAATCAGCTGTGATACAGAATTACAGAGCTGTAATTCTTGTGGAACAATCAATTGTTCAGAGAAGAATTTATATTGAAACCTGGTGCTTTTTTCTCAAAGGTTTTTGCACCAGGATTGTTATTCAGGTTGTTTTTCTGTGCATTTCTTTACCTTCAGAGGGACAACATTCACCGCCTACCTTGATCTATCACTTTCTTTGACGTTTTATTCTATATACGATAGAACATCACTTTGATCAGTTTTCTTATTGTTGATCCTAATTTCTCTTCTATAAATAATTACGTACCACAAATTTATGCCTTATGAGTAGCTTTGCCGGTGTTATTCGGCAGCTTCCGTTTCCTGTTGCTAGCCGGAACCTTCCATGAGTTCCAACATCCCCAATGGCCAGTCCATTGAAAAGTTTCGGCCGTGACATTAAGATCAACTCTTCTATGCGATGCTACTTTCTTGAACTTCTTCCAATCTCGGAGAACAGCCTTCAAGTCTTGTACTTTCGCAACAATACTCCGGCAACAATTGGCATGGACTGTACTAACTTCCCTAATATCCCTGCTGTTCTGGCAAAAACCACTAAAATATATAGTATCCAAGAATCTAACTCTAAGCCCTAACTCTGGAACAATACCTCCTCGGAGTAGGTTTAGTAATACATCCTGTTCCTTCAGTCCAGTGGCATTGTCTTTCAAGGTGTACCATTTATCAAACAATGCGATGGTCTTGTTGTTCGATTTGATGTAGTAGAAGCCGGTATTGATTAGCTGGGTTGTGTTCCATGGATCTCCGAAAAACATGTCGGTGCTTATTTGTAAATCCTCAGTTTCGTTGCTATTTAGCTTTGTAAATGGGTTCCTTAGCCACACCACATCAGTGTCCTATTAAAAGAAAACGGTACAAATAAGAGTGTTAGCAAGTTCATACCATTAAAAAGGAATTAGAGAAGAAGAAGAATGTTAACAAGTGCATGACCCTTCTAAGTAACAGTAACTTAATCATAAGGAAATTCAAGTTCAACCCAGAAGCTAGACTAACTAAAAGTTGGAGGAAAATGCCATCTAAAAATAAGCCATAAACAGAAATATACACTTAAACAATATTTTAAATATTAATTTTGTTACGTGAAAGCACCTAATTTTCTAATAATGATTGATCTCCCAACAACCTTTAAAATACGTCATACGTACATTCCACAACCTACACCTAAAATGAGACATTTAGAAGCACATTTTGTTATGATAGTGAGAGGAATCAATCAGCCTCTTAGACTGAATTAGAGCATCATCAATAATGCTAGTCATTTTTTAAGTTAAATTTTAGTCAAATTAGCTAAAATGTTATTTTGGCTAGTCACTTAATTTAGAAATGTGCAATGCTCTTTATTTTAGCTAGTATTATATCAATATTATTCATTAAATAAATATTAAATTGTTTAAATGTATTTATATATTACCTAAAATATCTTAAAATAAATATATTAAATTATAGTTAGCCTCTTCTGAGTCATCTCGCTAGCTAAATATAGCAAGCGAGATAGTAAACAGTTATAATAGCTCGAGTTATTTGGCTAGTCTTGTGGTGCTCTGAAAATATCAAAAATAGTTAAACTCTCTCTCTAAAATAGCTAAAAGTTAAAATAAAGATTGCTAAAGTTATTCTTACAATCATCTTTACAATATTGTACAATGTATCATTTTTTCATAAATTTTATGTGGATACTGTATTTCTCGTTTGTTCGTTTGTGGAACACATACAATTGAACAAATTTTCAACTTCTATAAATTTTCTATCAGATAAACTACTCTAATGCTACAATTAGTCTATGTCGAATGCACACATACTAAAAGGAAAACTATTTTAGTGGACCAGATGGTACTAGGCTACTTATAACTACTGTACTTCTGAATGTATATCATCTATGACCTTTAAAATACAACCTACACCTAAAATGAGACATTTAGAAGCACATTTTGTTATGATAGTGAGAGGAATCAATCAGCCTCTTAGACTGAATTAGAGCATCATCAACAATGTTAGTCATTTTTTAAATTAAATTTTAGTCAAATTAGCTAAAATGTTATTTTGGCTAGTCACTTAATTTAGAAATGTGCAATGCTCTTTATTTTAGCTAGTATTATATCAATATTATTCATTAAATAAATATTAAATTGTTTAAATGTATTTATATATTACCTAAAATATCTTAAAATAAATATATTAAATTATAGTTAGCCTCTTCTGAGTCATCTCGCTAGCTAAATATAGCAAGCGAGATAGTAAACAGTTATAATAGCTCGAGTTATTTGGCTAGTCTTGTGGTGCTCTGAAAATATCAAAAATAGTTAAACTCTCTCTCTAAATAGCTAAAAGTTAAAATACAGATTGCTAAAGTTATTCTTACAATCATCTTTACAATATTGTACAATGTATCATTTTTTTCATAAATTTTATGTGGATACTGTATTTCTCGTTTGTTCGTTTGTGGAACACATACAATTGAACAAATTTTCTACTTCTATAAATTTTCTATCAGATAAACTACTCTAATGCTACAATTAGTCTATGTCGAATGCACACATACTAAAAGGAAAACTATTTTAGTGGACCAGATGGTACTAGGCTACTTATAACTACTGTACTTCTGAATGTATATCATCTATTTTTCTCCTGGTATAGGTCCATATATTTCTTATCTAGAAAATCTAGTTGTAAATTTTAGACTAACGTAACTAATTAATCACCAAGTGCACTATTGTCGGTTGGAAATTGTCACATGTATCACCTTATATATATATATGACCCTTCCATTAAGAAATCCATATATATATATGAGGGATTGACGATTAAACCAACTTTTTGATCACATATCAACCGTTCAATATTTAGATGCATATATGTACATCATCTATGTAAAATTTAATCTAATTTGATGATCGTTAAGGCTTATACATATGACCCTCTATTAAGAGATCCATTTTTTAATATATATGAGAGATTGAAGATTACACCAACTTTTTGATCACATATCAACATCTCCACCATTCAATATTTAGATGCATATATGTAGATTTTCTCTGCAAAATTTAATCTAATTTGATGATCGCTATATATATATATATATCCCTCCATTAAAAGATCAATTTTTTGATATATATGAGGGATTGAAGATTACACCAACTTTTTGATCACATATCAACATCTTCACCGTTCAATATTTAGATGCATATATGTAGATCATCTCTTCAAAATTTAATCTAATTTGAAGAGATCCATTTTTTAATATATATCAGAGATTGAAGATTACACCAACTTTTTGATTACATATCAACATCTTCGCCGTTCAATATTTAGATACATATATGTAGATCATCTCTACAAAATTTAATCTAATTTGATGATCGTTATATATATATATATATATATTTTTTTTTCTGAGAAAAAATGAAGTCAAGCTTCATTGATTTTAATCTACCAAACAAAGTCAAGGTAGGAGAATGTCTGAGGACAACTCAAACTCAATTATTGTTATTGTAGTAAAATGAATCATGTCGATCATACCCTAGTTTATAACCTAGAGACGTAAAGATCTGATGACATGACTGACTTTAATTCTTGGGGTTATGGTGCATATAAATGTCAACTACATATATGTCTATGATGAACTAATGGTCTCTCTATAAGGTTGACTTTAGAAATGGGTGGCGGTGGTTGATGGGGGAAGAGGAGCACAGCTTTTTGGGGGGTAGCAAGGTGGGGATGATGGCAGTAAAGACATACATATGTAGAAAAGGAAGCGACATGAGGAAAATAGTTGTCATATACTTGGTGCATTCTTACCAAAATTTAGGTTGAGACCAAGCAGTCGTGTGTAAACAAGCAATTATATGGGAAAAATATTTGTGTCCGACCCAGTCTGAACACACTCGTCCGAACTCTTTTTTATTTACATATGTTTTTCAATGTAAATTGTAATCTTAACCGTTTAAAAGTTAAACTAACCAATAAAGATCAACTCTGTAAAAAATCAATGTAAACAAAAATCGTTTACTCAATCAAATGGATCGAACAAATGAATGACTGATTATGAGACTGCTAATTTTCACTAGAACTGTTCATTAGTTCAAAGCATTTGATTGAGCAAACGATTTTTGTTTTCATTGATTTTTCGCAGAGGTGATCATTATTAGTTAGTTCAACTTTTAAAAGGTTAAAATTACGATTTACATTGAAAAACATATGTAAATAAGATAGAGTTCGGACGAGTGCGTCTAAACTGGGTCGGACACAAGTATTTTCCATTATATGGTGTACAAATGAGTGATTTGATTTGTTTCTCTCATGTCCTTTGTGATTTCTTTTTTCGTTAAACCCCAATGATGCTAATAATAAGTTAGACGCCCTAGCTTATAACAAAACTCATTTCAATCTGTGTTTCCTTATAGGTATTTCAGTATTTGGACATGTCTGCTCTACAGGTCGATATCAGGTACTGACTGGTTTTTCACAGAGGGGGAGCACGTGTGTTTGCACGGGGCTGATGGTGCATGTATGTACAGCAGAATTTTCGTATGTATTTTAAGTCCACGACCGACAGTTTTGCCATGCTTGTGAATAGAATATTGCACAAACAAAAGGAAACAATATTGAGAACTAGAAAACTTACCGTGAACACGAAGCTGTAACCACGTTTGAGAACCTCCAACAAGAACCAAGTTCGCCTCCACATCATCTGGATGAAATCCTGGGACATGTAAATCTTCTCTCCCCCGAAATCCACACCGTCGGTTTCCAATTTGTAGCAATTCAGCCTCAGAAACCGGCAGCGGTCGTAGGCCGTCTGATCAACCGCCACCACCACCAGGTGGTCGATCAGCTCCCTCGTGCCCTCTCCTTGCCAAAAGCTCTCGATGAAGAGGTCAAGCATGGTTGTGTCTGCTCTTACATCTTGCACCGCGTAAGCCTTGTTTACCACGGCAATTACCACCGTCTTGTTTTCCATTGCAGCCCTGGATAAAGTGTCCTCGAGCTCGTCCTGAGGAGGCTCAACGAACATGTTTGTCTGTCGAAACGATTAGTTTAGAAAATCAAAACACCAATGGTTCAGTACAGAAATGGGGGTTGCTGACGCTTCTAAAACTCCTGCATTGAGTCGTGTTCGTAGGATAGTTTTTGTTTTTTGTTTTTTGTTTTATACGAAACGACTAAACAAACTAAGGAAGAACTAAAGAAGAGCCTCTCAGGCAGCCAGTCCGGAAAAGGTCAAACTGACAGCAGCAACAACATGCGGAAAGTTAACAACCCAGGTACGAAGATCAGAAGATCCGTGGCCCTGCTTTGCTAAAGCATTGGCCACCAAGTTTGTTTCACGAGAAATGTAGCTGAAGAAGAGTCTTCAAAATCATTACTAGGATAGGTTGAGATTCGATGATCAAGAAGAAACTTACATACCTGGTTTTGTGAAACGGACTCATCGTGTTTTTCGACGGCGAAGAGAGGATGGACGGATGAGGAAGAAGACCATATAGAGAGATAAACAACACAAACGAGGAGTAAAGAGAGAAATGTGAGATTGAATCTTTGCTGAGAAGAGTGATGTTTCTGGTGATGAAGAGGTTCCATGTTATTTGTGTTGTGTGTGTGAATGGAGTAGAGTATGTAATAATGCGTGGTTGGATTTTGGTTCTGGGTTTCTAAAATTGGGGAATTGTGTTCTCGGAGGTACTTGGGTGAAATCGAAGCCGGATGATAGAAAGGAGGAGACCAACAAGCAAGGAGGAGTATAGGTTATCTAGGTAGAGAGGTCATGTAATGAGCCTGATGAGGATTTGAGTGCCATCAAAGGCTAGCGAGACGCTTGAAGATATTCTGATTAATGAACATTTTCCCTTACATATAAAGAAATGGAAACGAAGTCCAAAGTTGCTTACCGAAAACAAGAAATTATTGTGGAACTGTAATAAGTTCTATTTTTCTGTTTACCGACAAAATGGGGGTGTCCGTTCCCCTTTGGCTCGGGCTGATTAGAATTTTCTAAGTTCATTTCATTTTTTTCTATTTCTTTGAGTTGACTATATCTTTTCTACTTTATAAGATAGAAATATCTAGCTAGTACGTATACCTAATAGTTGATTATGTTTAAGCATCCTGCTTTAATTTCTTAAGAGTTTTCTTACTGGCTTGCTTCTTATATAGGTTAATCGAGCTGCCAACTTCGTTAGTAACTTCTTTAAATAAATATATCTGATTTACAGCAGACTACCAACACACCAAATTTCATTTAACAAAAAAAGAAGACAAAAAAGAAGGGGTTTTTAATTTGTTTCACGGGTGCTGGACTTGAAATTTCATATCAACTTTCTAGGGGGAGAGTATACAAAATCATATATGCTATTGGGAGGTATCTTGTGGCCATTTTAAAGAAATTTTAGAAAAACTATTGAACATGTTCTAAGTAGAGAAGATTAGGTTAGGCGTGCATAACTTGTCCAGAAGCTTATACATACAGGGTTCATCTGCTCTGCATCTGTATAGAATACAGATTGAAGGCATGACCAATTATTGCGAAGGAGAGTAGCCTGTGAGGGGTTGTTGGTTATATCATCTCTCTTTACAATCAATTAGAGCCACACGATGTGTTATAAATGGTATACATATCTGTAAACCAGAATTTTCCATACATATGAGTGAACTACGTACGTACTTATACAAATAGATGACGGTACCAAAATATATAACCAGTCCCCGCCTGCTCATACTTAGTTTCAGTTCTCTTTAATTAATCAACCCCTCTGCTTAATTAATACCTGTAAGCTGATGTAAGCCTACAAATTTTTGTCCATATATTTCCTTCGATATTTTAAAAAAATCAGGGAATGCAACTTTCTAACTAACCATGGGAAAAAATATAGCAAGATCCAACAACTAATCCACCTACAAGCTTAATTAATTAAGCATCTGTATTTGGTAAAGAATAGAGGAAATTAGAGAAAAATCTAAAAATGAAGCATCTTTTAAGATAAACTCATTCACATATTTCATTTTAATTTATACTTAATTCAAATTATTTAACATGTCTTATACGTTTTATTTTTAAAACTAAAATTTGTCACCATTTTTCTCCTGACGGTTTGGCCATTCTGATTTTAATTATGTTTTCTACATTTTAATTTGTGCTTATGGTGTAGGTATCAACTATGTATTTTGTTTATAACATTTAAGTTAGGTTACAAATAGAGAAATTGAGTTTTGGGTATAGCGTTTTAGGTTAGGGGTTAGGTTATAGGGTTTAGGGTTTAAGGGTTATGGTTTAGGGTATAGGGTTTTAGAGTTTAGGGTTTAGGGTTAGGGTTTAGGGGTTAGGGTTTAGAGTTTAGGGTTTATGATTCATATATTCATGGGATATCATTTCGTTAACGATTAGAGATAATGATAACTTCTGTAATTCTAGAAAAAAATAGGTTTTATTATTTATCCTAAATAATATTTTTATTGTGTTTAAACAAACTTAATTTTAATAAATTTGGGTGTATTTTAAAGCAATTTAAAAAGTGGATGTAATTTAAAATTAGTCTACTAAATTGGGTGTAACATCAAATAACCCTAAAGAATATGCCTCCAAGCTTGGAAGTAGAGGTGGCAAACGAGTCGGCCCAGCTTGGCCCGACCCGTTTAATCGGGTTTCGGGCCGTGCTTGGGCTGGCCCACGACGGCTCACGTCTTAACGAACTCAGGTTCGGGCCGGCCCATTTACTCAAATCTAAGGCCCGGCCCACGGCCCAAGCCCATAACATATTAGGTCATGCTTGGGCCGGGTCAGACCCATTAACATGCCCGTTTGTAGTTAAAAATAGAAATTTGTCTAAAATTGATATCATAGTATACCAAAACAAAAACAAATGAAAAATAACTCACATTTTCTATCGATCATTTGTTTTCTTTGCCAACAAACTAAAAAAATATATGATATATGAATATTATGATCATTATTTATACTTGGTAATGTTTTAGCAAAACTTTTTATGGGTTTAAGAATTGCACGTACTAATTATACATAGAATATTATAATATATGTAAATATATAGTATTGTAATAAAATTAAGTGAAAAAACCTAATTCTGTATATACAATTAAGTTTAATTTGTATGATAGTGGTAGTTAGACATAAGATATATTCAACTCTTTCAGATTGGCTGGTTATACATGTCTCACGGACCTAAATTTCTTGTTGGAAGCATTCGTGATTAACATGGTTCAACTTATACCACACGTTAGCTAATTTTCCACCTTTTCAAGTGCATGTAATTTCTATGCCGTGCCTTAGGGCTTCAACGAATGATTAGGTAGATTTTGATCAATGAAGACGCTCTAGATCGAGGTCTCTAGAAATTCAGTATTTAGAATTGGGAGACTTCTAAGAACTCTTAATTTGGCCTTGATTCAAAACATTCACGAAAAATTTGTAGTCCTAGCAAGGAAAAATGCACATTGAAGCTACGACTCGCAAGATATATACATGCGTCATAATCTATTTTTATTTTGTTGTAATCAATTTGAAGAGGCTAAAGTTAATTAGCTAGGTCGACTACAATATAGGCAGCACTAGTAGTGTTACTCTTCGACATATGAATTCAACATCTTGACTTGTTCTTTGATTTGATTCTTTAATTTCTGAAGAGGCAAGTGCTTGTTCATTTACAAGAATGGGTTGCTATTTGATTGCAAGACAGACCAAGTTAAAACAAAGCTAGTCAAAGCAGACAACGTACGTAGTCGTAAACATTGGATCGTCTTGGGTGCCCTGCTATCTATCCTCCCCAAAGCCATGTGGATTGCACACATAAATTCATCGGTGCGGACTCTGAGGGGTGTACGTACGTCTGTAAGACAGTAAGAGTTATGGTGACATATACTAGTTCCTCTATCCTAGTAATTGGTCGAAGAAGGGCAAATGTTTTACGTTAAACTCTAGAGATTTGTAGTTAAAGCTGGTGTTGTCTGGTTCTAGAGCTTGTTTGTTCCTCAAACCCAAAACTACAAAATTAAAAAAAAACAAAAATAAAAAACGTTAAACTCCTCATTTGATAGCTTTTGTTAATTACTGCAATGAATAGGTTGAGAAAACTACTAATGAAGGAGGGAAATTTCATCACATGGAATCCGCAAAGAGCTCTGATCATGCTGGCAGCTTCCTCACACATTCAAAGGATCCAACCTATTCATGGATGATCACAAGGAAAAATCTGAATGGGGTGGTTCAAAAGAATACATCCCTAGAGCTACTACACAGATACACATCCATCGCGTTTGAAAAATGTCATGGAATGTATTTGATGACGTTTTTCAGTGTCATCCTTTAACGCCGTCCTTTTTCATACAAATCTATGACATTTCAAAAACACCGTTGAAAACATTTCATGACGTTTCAAAAACGTCATGGATTTAGGTTTAATGACGTTTCCAAAATGTCGTTAAATTACATGACGTTTTGAAAACGCCATGAAACTTTAAATTTATGGCGTTTGACAAATGCCATGGAAATATTTTCACTTTAAAAATAATAATATTGGTTTTTAAAATTAATCAGAAAGACAATTGTCATATTAGGTATAAGTAAAAACTATTACACACCACACTGAATTTATAAAAGAAGATACAAAATTGCAAAAACTTCCATCAATCTAGTGTTTATTTTTTCTCTACAATTTCATGTATATACAAAAAGGAACTATGTACAAAAATATACAAGAGCACTTAGGGGCTTCATAGTGATGTGCTTCTGCATTTGCTTCTGCAAAAGAACAATTACGACAACCAGTCACAACAAGTATACATGTGCACTGAGAAACTTGGCATAACTCACAGGTGAGGTTCTGAAGCATAACTCAGTAAATATCAAGTTTGCCAAAGTTAGAGAACTACCCATATTATGCAAACTATTTGGCATTTTGAATGGTACAATGTCAATCCCTTCAATCTCATTAGCCTTAAGGCAAATTGGTGGCCTCTAAAAACATAAATGCTCACCTGTTCTAGTAGTATCGATATAGAACATTCCTCCAGGTCAATTGGTCAGCTGATTATGGATTCTGGGGGTCTTTCTATCTGTAGCTTCCAGGATATTAATTGGTAAGTGACTCAGTGGACACGGCTGAAGCTAAGACAATACTGATGTGGTAAAAATGGAAGGAACACAATTTGGACATGTTGTAATTAAGCTGTAAAATCTTTGATGACTGCTCTTCAGGCATGATTGCCTATTTGATCAATAACACAAGTACCTAACCAGATGCAGAGTTATTGATGCCTACTTCAGCTCATAGTACGAAACGCAAAGGAGATTTTACCATGAAACTCTAACCTAGGCACCACATAACCTATCTTTTACGAGTACTAACAAAGAGAAGAAAAACAAATTCTAATTGGGGTTATCAAGGAAACTGAAACGCGAAACTAACACCTTGCTATGCAAAACTTTAAACTTAACAATTAAACAACGTATCAAGGATATCCGCACTAGAAGGCTTTTCATTTTCTTCTTACTCTTCCCACCGCCGCCGTGATAGGCACCGTATTCCTCGTCGTCGTCTTCTCTTCCTCCTCTGCCATGTCATCAATGAAGCTCGATCTCTCCGCTTCTGGATGGACCTGCTCTTCTTCCTCTTCATATGCCCAATTAATCCTTCCAGGTTAATCTCGCAGTAGAAAAAAATCAAAAGGATAAAAACCCAGAAATTAGAAAGAGCCTCAGACCTGTTGGCACCACTTGGTGAGGACATTGAAGAGAAGCATGCGCTGCTGGGTTTCGAATGAGCAGCCCGATTTTCTTGTCGGTATCGGAGAGTTCTAGGCCGCTGCCTTTGATTTATCCATGAGATCCCTTAGCCAGAGGAACGACTTCTTCGCGGCGCGGTTCGCCACCGTGGTTCAGTCCATCGTCTATGTCTTAGCTCCGGCACCAGCCGAGAATTGGATTAGGGTTTAGAGAATGCGACCGAGGATGAGATCGATGGGTTCCCTCCTCCAGAACTAGAAGAAAAAGGGATAGATAATCTGTGTGATGAGTGTCTCGACGTAGCATAATCTACGGCTTTGAAAATTTTAAAGCACTATTAGAGCAATTTGGTAAGTGTACCACAAACATTATCTTCGTCAACTATCAAAGACTGATTTGCGGCGGTTGCTCAATGTTGCTGACAAAAGAGGGTTCGTTGGAATGGTTGGAAGTCTCGACTATATGCACTGCAACCAATGTTTTCAAAGGCGAAAACGAAAGCGAAGGCGAATTGTGGAAGCCCCGCGAGGCGAAAGCCTTGAGGCGACGGGGCGACCGCCTTTCCAACAAATAATAAATAAATTCATATAATCTCAATGCATAACAAAAAATATTTAATTGTTATTACAACCATAAATTCATCCTCAAATAGTACTTCACAAGGTTCTTATTAGGGTTTAGGGTTTAGAAAGATACACTTCAATCTTCCGCATCATATCCACTAACACCATGAATATCATCACAATCATCAATGTTCAATTCATTAGTATGGGAAGGCAAAGTAAGATCTTCTGTAGGACCCCGCACGTTTTAACCTTGGTTAATGGCGAGTTACTGAGGTTTAAGTCGCATTCAGTAACTTCGCGAGTGAACGACCACGTTCATTTTCGAGTTTTTAAAAGTTCTCCAAATACCTGATTTAATGACTCGATATCATAGTACGTGTCGACACGAGTCTCCCGGTATTTTCGGATTATTTTTCGGACATTCTGTTTATTTTCTACGAATTTCTGAAGTTTCTGGTAATTTTAATTACCATTTCGGTAAAAAGAGTTACCATTTCAGTTTTACTTTTTACCTCCACTTAATCTAGACCGTTAGATCATTATGGGATTTGATCCCAGCCGTTTATCTTTGTATAAATAGGGAAGAGGTGTTGACTCGGTCTTCACTCTTTCCCCGATCGTTTCCTCCGAAACAGGGCGATTTTGTCTTGTCCTTCGCCGCGCCACAGTCGCCGTCCGGCCACCACTGGCCGGCGCTCCACCACCACTTTCTTCCCCTCCTTCTCCTCTACCTGACCCAACCCTCAGAAACCTGAATCAGCCACCGTGCAGGGAGATCGAACGCCACTGCGTTCGGCGGTCAACGGCTGGAATCCGGCGATCCAGGCGGCGGTTCGGCGCGTGACTGGTATATTCCTTCTCCTCTCCTCTTCCTCTTCCTTCCCTTGCCTCTTGATGTCCGATTCGAGCCTCGATTTCGAATCTCTCATTTCACTGTTTTACTGTTTTTCTGGGTTCCTGGGTTCTCGCCTCATCTCGCCTCGCTTCTGCAGCGCCCCGTCGCTCCGGCGGTCTCCTTTCCAGCGGCGTCCCGACGAAAAAACCGGCGGGGCTTTTCTCCCTCGCTCCGCCCTAAGGCGCGCCCCAGCGCCGCCCCGAAACGCTTTTGAAAACACTGACTGGAACTATAACAATCTAGAGCAAAAGCCACACAAGGTGTGTGACATTTAGAGGTGTTGCATAGAGCATGGCAACCATATAGCAACCACATCACCACCGGCGCAAAATGCTTTTCCGGTACCTTTGACTTTGGCATCATACTCTAGGGGAAGGAAGAGCTCAGACAGCCGATAGACAATTTCAAGTGAAAGAGCGTTGAGTTGTCGAGGCCTTTTTAGTATCAGTGTCCTCACAAATGGAATATTCTCTTGTACCAGAACATCAGGATCATCTGAGTTGAAAGAATTCTCCAAAGAAGCCATGCTCTATGGGATAGAATGAACTGTAAATTAATGGGAAATGCAGTTTTCTTGATCAAATTAACAGCTATGTATCTATATATAATGAAAACTGATGTGAAAGTGTTTCTTGTACAATTTTTAGACAAAAACTATTAAAACACGCTCGTGATGAACGAGGTAATTAATTATCTCCATTCATTTACGTTATATAAATGAATACATATACAGTTAGTTTTAAGGTAATGTTATTAACACGTCATATTTTATTATTAACATACACATGTGTTTTCTTATTCACACATTTCAAATTTATTTATAAACTTCACTTAAATTTGTGTTATGATTAGCAACCATCATATCAGGTGTATTAATAGTAAAAATGGGTATGTTAATAACATCACCTTTAGTTTCAATATGCTTTAATACATGCATGGTAGAGCTGTTGCTTAGAATCAAGTCATGTGTTTTCATGTGCCTTATGCCTTGATACATAATTTATTAACGTTATAGTTTTTTAAAAAGGTTTATTAACAGTATATGTGTACGCTCATCTGCTTTAATTAGTACGTAAAGAAAAGAAAATTTGTTTCCAAGCTTAACATGATTTACAGTTTATAACAGAAGCAAGACTGAATTATTGTTGTTCTAAAAAAACTGAATTATTGTTTTGATGAAGTCTAATTGCATTAGTTATAAACTATATGAAAATGACTCTTAATCCACTTGCTAAAACACTTGTTGGCAGATGAAGGGGCCGGAAGCCTCCGGTTCCAAGTGCATGTGTTGTTCCCGTTGATCTTGAATTCTGGCTGATCTAGTCATAACAACCGGCAGCAGTGAAGTTTGATTTGTTAAGAAATTAAATGGTTAGATCAAGTAACAACCGAAATTATTAAGGAATCTAAATCGGTAACCTTCATCGGTCAGTCTTCATGCAAAGCCCCTTTCGACCTGGATTTCTTTTGTAACTTTTGCTGATGACTTATATATAGAATAGTGCTTCTTATATAATTACGTAATCATTAGCAGCTTCGATCATTCTAACTTGTTAACCCCAACAATAAAGCTCAAGTTGTTGCACTACGAACAAGAGCTTCAACGAACTAGAAAGTGCCTTCAAACTATCACCAAATTTTGAGAGAACTGAGCAGGAGTAGAGAAGTTTTTTTTAGAGAATAAGTATTTGTTGTTGGTGTGTTTAGAATGAAGGATTGATGACCTTTATATAGTGTTGAGAATCACCTACTAATTGATGGTTTTGTGTCTGTTACATACTAATCATAAACAGTCTTAATAAGTCTGTTACGAAATGATTAACAATAATAACTAAACTTAATAGGTCTGTTACAGATTGATGGTGGTATTGAATTTGAAAGGTCAAAAATAAAATCCGTCAGTTCAAAAACAACCTTGACTCTCAAGACCAAGTGAAGAAATTGGGCTTCCGACATGAGATTTACACCCCACCTACGCGTGCAAGAGATAATATGAATGTTTGTCATGGTTACACCTTCAAGATGTAAGATTCTATTTAAAGACTTATTCATCTCTCACTTTTCTAATGTGGGACAAAGTTCATTTTCTCATTTGAACTAACCATTTTTAGGTGACAATTTCTCATTCACCCCACAACCAAATTATGCATATAAATACATGATTTTATAGCTCTCATTATAAGAATTACAAATTCATGCATGCAATTATCTAATTAAAAGTGCAACTCACTTTAGTTAATTCATATAAATTTGGTTTAATTAATGGTCTTAAGACCATTTTTCCAACATGCTCATGCATTCATGTGCAATATAAGAATTGGATTGTCTACTGAAGAAGAGAAACAAGTTGGGATTCTTGCCATTTTCTAGCACTGCTACAATGTATGTTGCAAACGTACTTTCTCCTAGAAACAAAACAAAAGTACAACCCACAAATAATTCAAATAGGGATCGAAGAAAAGAATTTACATGCAGAGAAATATATACTAGGTTAGAAAACATTGCAGGCCATCAGTTTCCTCTTTTGCTTCTTGGACTCTAAAGGATGGAGAGCCAACTTAATAGCTGCATCGAAAATAGCCTTGACATTCTGCAAAATGTACCATATTTTCAACACATGCGAAAATGTTTCTGAATTATAAATCAATGTATTTGAAGTGTTACACTAAAATCCCTTAACTCACCCCACCCTTACATACATGCGCGCATATTGACAATATATGTGAGATGTATACCTGCTGTGTCTTTGAGCTGCACTCTATATATGCCACTGCGCCTATCCTCTTTTTCAGATCTTCACCCTAAAATATACAAACAGAGTGAACAAAATTAACATTCAGTAATAGACAGTTTTTTTGGTAATGTCAGTAATAGCTAGTTTGTTCCCTACTTTCCCTTTTTGTTCATTTGCCATCTAAGTAGCCAATAACCAGAAATATTGATAAGACCAATCAGTAATTGTGGAGAAATCTACCTGTTCTGTTGAGATGGTACATGCCCCAGGGTAATTCATTAGGAACTGTCTGCCTTCTCGCAGATCTGTGTATTGTTGAAGCATACGTGTATATGAATATATAGAATGAAGCATATATATGAATATAATAAAATTCAATTATTTAGAGCATACTTACAGTGATCCTTGAGGGAAAAGAAAGGCATATCTGTCAAATTCAATTTGAAATGGTTTTGGTAGTGGAAGAATGGATTACCTAGTTTAGTCCCGACGAGAATAATGGGCACGGATGGGGCATAATGTCTAAGCTCTGGAACCCACTTCTCCAATATAACATGCAACAGGTCAAAAGAGAAGAAATAACATAAGGAATCTGTTGAGTATTATACTTTGGAGCATATACAAATTGGAAAAGTGAATCTTGAGCTTAGGGCAGAACCTTGGTAGAGAAAAAGAAGCTTACTTTCTTTGATATGTTTTCATAGCTTGGCCTACTTATGAGGGAAAATGCAAGAAGGAAAATATCAGCTCCTCTGTAACTGAGAGGCCTCAGCCTGTTGTAATCTTCTTGACCTGCATTGTATAGGTTAGTTTAATTTTTTTTATAAAAAATATTAATTAACAATATGAAGCACTCAATTGATTGGAGATTACATTACAAGCCCTTGAAACAATATGATCATATATGCATTGTACGTATCATTATATGCTAAAGTTAATTAGCTCAGAAATGTATTATATATATATGGGGAAATACTTGCGTCAATACTCAAAAATGTACTATATATATATATGGGGAAATACTTGCGTCAATACCGGTATTGACGCGTGCGTGCATACTCTCTTTTGTTTACATACGTCTAACAATGTAAATTATAATCTTAGCTATTCCAAAAGTTTAATTAACCAATCAAGATCATCTCTACAAAAAAAATCAATTTGAAAAAAGATCGTTTTCTCAGCCAAATGCATCAATCAAATGGACGGTAGTTCATGAGGCTGTTAACTTTCATTATAACTGTTCATTTGATTGAAGCATTTGGTTGAGTAAACGATCATTTTCCAAATTGATTTTTTGCATATGAGATCTTGATTGGTTAATTAAATTTTTGAACGGTTAAGATTATGATTTACATTGGTAAAAATATGTAAATAAAGGAGAGTATGCACGCACGCGTCAATACCGGTATTGATGCAAGTATTTTCCATATATATATATATATATATTCCCAAAAGGGATTCTTTCTTTCTCCAAAGCAAAGGGAAAGTGCATCGAGGTTGTTCAAATTTTTTTCTTTTTCAAAACTGGTAAAAATTTCACCAGTTTTGACCTAGTTTTGACCTTTTTGAGATCTCATGCGGGTGTAATGTTCACTCCCATATATGTTTTCTCACATTACTCAATCTTTGAGACTGACATATTTGAAGCATCACAATATCATTATGGAGTTGAAAATGTTTATGGACTTGAATTAATCCCTAACAAGTTTAGTTATTCTTTGACTGATATGTAAACCTCATATTATAATTAACTTGAACAATTGGCTATGAGAAAGTACTTTAATAACCCCTTAAGGCTCAAAATTATAATCAGAGACTGAGAAAATAGTACCAGCAGTATCCCAGAGACCCAGATTCACAGTCTTCCCATCAACCAGAACATCAGCGCTGAAGTTGTCAAATACAGTTGGAACATAATCCTGTCAAGAGGAAGAGAAAAGTTCATGGAAGCAGAAAGAGCAAAGATCCTTCATGAAGGAAAGACTATGAACAAAACAACAATAAGAGAAAAGACATGGAGGAAAGAAACACAGTGCCATTAACAGAAGTGGAAGAACAATAAGAGAAAAGACGGAGGAAAGAAACACAGTGCCATTAACAGAAATGGAAGGACTGAGAATTATATGGGGGATGAAGGTGAGAAGCTTTATACAGTAGGGAAAGTGTTGCTAGTGTAACAGATGAGAAGGCATGTCTTTCCAACAGCACCATCTCCAACTGTCACGCATTTTATGAACTTTGATGTTGATGAAGACGATTCTTTTGTGGTAGTGATGGTATTTGCCATACGATTTCTTTTGTTTTATCCGTCTGTTAATCTCACTCTCAAATGGTTTATGTTGGAGAAAATCAAGAACCCATTTCAAAAGTCCTGTGTTTCCCTCTCACTAATTATGATACGGTGGTTGGAGAAAGAAAAAGTGGAGGAATCGAAAAACAAAAATCCTTCGAGCTCTTTTCAGAGGGGTAGGAAAAGATTGCGATGATTATTGAGATCACTTTAACTTGAGCTGTCATGGAGGCAAAAGGAGGCATGAGTCCCACTTGGAAATGAACACATATTCTTAATCAAACACACAAATGGTGAGACGATGTAATTCCCAGCTACTTCACTTCTGTATTATGTATATTTATTTCCCTCAAAACCTGGATTTATGAAATTGAATAAAACCAATAAATATTGCAGTAATACAATAAATATAACGAGAACATCATGCAATAATACCAAGACTCTTCATAAGATCTATATATTCTAACAAACACTAGTTAGTTAGCAAAAAATGTACGAATGATGACTGCTCCATTTTTTTTGACATTACGTCGACATACCAAAGAGATAGTTTTATATGAAAGAAGGATAATTACCAATAGCACAACTTTTCTACTTGACATGTGATTTTTATAAGTGTACATGAATTTTTTTTGTCTCATTGTAGGCGGTCACTGAAGAGCGTATACTATTTGGGAATCTAACGCAAAGGATTTTTTTGTTGGGTCTTGTAGGAAATTATTGTTGATTTTGTTGATAGTGGAATGTGTTGTTATTGAAGAAGTCTTTGGTCTGTTTCTTGTGCTCCGTTCACTTTAATTTTGCTCTAGGTGATAGCATTCCTAGAGCAAATACTGCTCGTCATTCTAGAGCCAGAGTCAGTGGCGTAGACATATATCTTATTTAGAAATGTCAAATTTGATTAGCGAAAAAATTAAATGATTTTTGGTTATTTTTTAGCAACAACACGATTTTGCTTAAAAAGTGACACAAACTTAATTTCAACAATGTTTTTATACCAATTAAAAATGAAAACGCACTCTCGAACAAACCATTAATTCATCTCAAAATAACATTCAAATTTTCAAAATTTCAATGTTATTTTGAGACATAATATACGTCAATGTTTGGTAAACATCAATGTGTTGTTTCCATTTAGTTTATTTATAAAAAAATAAAAAATAATAAATGTAATTTAAAGCATTAAATTACATATTAGTTAGGATCAATCAAGTAAGAAAACTTTGACACGGTTTGTATTAATTGGATTAAGTATTTAAAATAGTATAAATTTTCATTTTATTTCATTATTATTGAAGAATATTACAGACTGGTCAAAAAAATTTAAAAGAAAAATGGTCAATTTATGTTTCATTTTCTTTAATATCCGATACAAATTAAGAGTAATTTATTTTTTTAAAAATTAAGAGAAAACAATTGACCCTTTGCCCCGCCCTAGCTACGATTCCAATCAGCAGTAAACCTGATCACTAGTGAGGGTTTTGGCCTTGATAAGCAAGGACGTGAGTTGGATAACATTGAAATATTTATGAGAGCACTTCTAGGTGTAGAGATTAAACATGCTTCTAGTACTTGTAACAATGTGGCACGTGGATTAGTTGTTATTGCTTTAATTTGGATCAAACCACAGTGAGGTATATGGTTTCATGTACTGTCAAAGTCTATAAGCTCGATCATGATGTTTATTTTTTTTGAATCAAAGAGAGTTTTGTCATTCATAACTAATATAGACGGTACAATGTGAATCGGTAGTAAAATCATCAGATTCTATAAGAGTTGTAGCATTCTATATATTTCGTCTCACCTAATACCATAGTGAGCCTACAATCTAGTACATCATAGATTATATGCATTTATTCTTAATCTAAAGTGCAAAAAAATTAAAACTCATAGTTCCATTTGAAAAACATGAAGCTATGAGCAATTGTTTGACCCTAGCAGAAAAAGGAGATTACAAAAAATAAAACATGACATGGTAAAAAACATGTACTTGTTCATGAAATAAAAGGAGAAAATTTTAACACCTCCTTGCCCTTGAGGCTATGGCTAACATGTTTGGGAAGAGGATCAACACCAGGCTATTGCCCACATCACGCAGACATAGGCGGCTTCCTCTTCTCTTGCATCTTCTTCCGACACTTTGCGTTAAGTTTTCTAATATGGTGTCATCTCTTCTTCCTGAGAGGAGTGAAGATACGATTAGGAGACTTCTCTTGTCTCTTCTTTTTATCCATTATGTATCTTGAACATAAAGGGTGTCCTCTTTTCTCAAGGGATCTCGTGACCTTGACAATAGACAAAGGCTTGAGATCAGGCAACGGAGTTCATGGTAGGTTTTTTGACTGGGAGGTGGAGGAAGCCCCAACATAGATTTTGCTAGGGTTTTCCTTGATGGATGGGAATGAAAGTGATGAGAGATCAGAGGCTGAGATCGTTGCAAAAACGGTTAGGGTTTGGATTATGCTCAAAATCATGAGGCAAGCATTGAATAGTTATGATATTTTGACCCACAGGTGCCACCTTTAATCCCTGCGTATTGTCGTTAGACTATTCGTAGTCGGACTGTGAGTAGGGTTGGCTATGTGTAGCCATTCGAGATCACTTATTATGTGTGCAGAATAAATCGACATTTATGCATTTTGCCTTTTAAGGTCTAGAAGGTCGGAAGCCAATGGGCACACGTCGCCTAGTTAATGACTCTTTTGGATGGTTCATGACTTAAAGCATTAGTTCTGGTTTCAAAAACTGTTTTGCATCGTGATCTATCGCTCCAACGTGGCCAAGATCTCACGACTTATAATTTGGCTGATCAACGGCCTCGATTTTCTGGTTTGGAGTATATAAACTGTAGTTGGGGTTCAGCATAGTTCTTTTGCATTCTGAGTGTTTGTTCTAGTGCCGGAAGCTTAAATCTTTGCATTTGTGCTCATATTTGAGAAAGAAAACTTTAATTTATGAACCAACCTGTAAGTTTGATTCTTGTTTTGTTATTTGATTTTGAAACTTTATATCTTCGTTGCTTGCTTGTTATGTGTATGCTTTTTACAGATTTGTATAATACTGTCTTAGGCTTGTTTGCATGTTTGAGATTTTGATTCGTTGTGCAAAAACCATTTTGTGCTAGATTTGTTGCACGTTATGCATTGGGTCTTCCTTAAAGAACCCAAAGATGCCTTCTTTTTGCTGAAATTTTGGCTTCTGAGTTATCAGAATCGTGTTCTGGGTTTGTGTTCGTCATGTTCTTGATGAACTTTTGAACTTCCTCTTGGAGGGTAAATTTAGATCTAAAATTGATAGACACTTGTTTTGTTTAGGTGTTTAGGAATAGATGTGGAACAAATTGTGTTGTCCAGCGGTAGCGACAGTGGCTATGAGAGCGATTATGAGAGTTCTAACGTTATATATAGATCGCATACCCATTTCTTTGATTTTGAGTATCGGCACTGTTTTAAAACTCGGTCAACTCGGCCGAGTACTCGGCGACTACTTGCTGCTTGCAGCCGATTTTTACCTACTCAGTGCCTTTAGTCGGCCGGAAGTAAATTGGCCGACTACTCGATCCAACTCGATGAGCTCGATCAGCTGGAAAAAAAGCAAACGAAGTCGTTTTTGTTCAAACCTAATTCACTAACTTTGTCTCTCGTTCTCATCTCGCAGTCTCTCACACTTGCAGCTCTTTGACTTATACAGTCACACTACCTTGGATTGCCGAATTGAATTTTGACATGTCACATCGTGTTCTTGTTTTGTGTCACAAAAATATATGATATTAGTTTTAAATTTGAGTCGGATTCGAAGGGAGAACTGGATGGATATGGTGAAAAAAAGTTTGAGACATAGTTACAAGTGATATACTTGGGATTGTTTGCAAGAATTGAATTTGGTATTTACTTTTATTACTTAGAACTCATTAAGTTATTGTAATGTTTGTTTTTACTTTTTAGACATTATCTCTTGAATATAGTAATATTTTCTTGACTATTTTTATTATTTTAAACATTATATATATAATTATATATTATAAAAATTAATTCAAGAATTAAAAACCGAGTACTCAACTACCTGTCGATCGACTAGCAACTAACATAAGCTAACTTTGGAACAACTTTTATTACTAACATTTGCACTAAACAGTCACACTTTCCTATATACCTTAATTAATCATCCCTCCAACAACAGGTGCCACATTAAAACACCTTTCATGGTCGAACTTTTAAACATGCTTGACAATAGAGTTCAACCCCAAATAACTCTCGACCAATGTATCAAAACTCAATTTCTCACAAGAATTTTTCTACATTGGTCATCCAAAAGCAGTGTCATAGAAA
Organism: Comarum palustre; assembly: GCA_951800085.1. Taxonomy (NCBI): domain Eukaryota; kingdom Viridiplantae; phylum Streptophyta; class Magnoliopsida; order Rosales; family Rosaceae; genus Comarum; species Comarum palustre. Next base: position 10,908,006 of record OX637581.1, on the reverse strand, counting down.
ACGAAATTTATCGTTCACCATTATCGCATTGAGAGTGCAATAAACCCAAAGTTACATTTCTCACAACTAATCAGTTTCAAATTAATACGATCACCAACATCCAAAAAATTCGTTGAATACCGAATCTTACAGTTGAGCAAAAATTAAAAATAAAATCAATTTATATTAGTAACAAAAATGAAAAAAAGAATAAGAGGAAACATAAAAGAATCTTTTTGTACAAGCTTTTGCATCTATATGAAAAATCAATGAAAATAAAGAAATAAAAATGTCTATTTGCACAAAATAACAAAGTCAAACCTCATTTTAAAGAAGAAGAAAAAAGTCAAAATCTCATTCAAATAAATCTTAAGTAATAGACTAATTTAGCCTTACTATTAACTATACATCTCTCTCTCTCCATCACCATCGGTGATGACGCTGCTCAAGAGACGAACAACCATGATGACGAGATCTACTGTGGTAGTGGAGGTTGAAAGACAAGATCTACTGTGGTGGTGGTGGTGGAGGTTGAAGACGAGATCTGTTGCAGTGGTGGAGGTTAAAGACAAGATCTGCGGGGGTGCTAGAGGTTGAAGAAAAGAACGACGACCACCATGGACCAGTCCAAATCCGTTTAATATGATACCTTGTGATGTCTCAAACTCTTTTTAAACTTAATGTTCGATGCATGTTAAATCTAATAAGCGTAGATTTAGGTTGCATTGCTTGAGAATAGTTTAGGTGTAGAGCATTTTCTGCCTAGCGTATAAAGTAAGTAAGGGTAATAAGTTGTGTTTCACGCGTAACGAGCCAACCTGAGTATCTTCATCTAGATTGATTGAATTAGATACTAAACAAATTGTGTTGTGTGTGATTGTTAGAGGTGGATTGTATCTTCCCTAACTAATAATTTTGGAGTTGGTTGTGTGTGAGATTGTACCAATACTTCTGTGTGATTGAACCAATAACCTCGCTCCTGTGCTCATCGAAGAATTCTGGAAGAAATTGTGCACATACATAATCCTCAACGTGAAGGACACTTTGATTCACTCTCCAATTCTCCATTTAACTAGTATATGTGAGCACCATCTCTCTTTTTGGTGAAAACAACAGCTCGACCATGCTTGAGTTTGATCAAACGCAGCCTGGCTAATACAGATCAGAATGATCCTACACGTTGTGAACAACACTGACTATCTTGTTGGAGGAGTCGTTCAAGGAAAAGATTGTCCCAAATCCCAGATTTGATTTCGGGCTTGAAGCGCAAGTTCTGAACATGACACGCCACCACCTCATCTATATAAGATAAAATCCATACCTCCTCCTTGGATTGAAATCACAAGCAAATCCCTAATCGGAGCCACTATGTTGCACCTCAACCCCTCCTCACCACCGTTGGACGTGATCTGCTGCTCCGAAATAATTCCTAAACCGAATTATTTCGTTCGTTTGACGAATACTCCGAAAGGGTTTGGAAGGCCATGTTGGCAAGTAGGTATGCTCTTGATTTATTTTGTGTTTTTTCATCCAATTATTTTCTGCAATTTTTTCATGCTTTCTTTGAGGAATCATTACTCATAAAACATCCATTTCATTCTCTTGACTTTTCTGGGTGCAGAGGTGTCTAGTAATCCTGAATCAATTGTGGTAGACCTTGGAAACCCCTATGGTCCGAAAACGTTACCTGAGGGATATGCGTGGGGTTCTTACATGAGTGGGAGTGCAAAAAAATTGCCCTTATTTGGTGTGCCTTCATTGTGGAGAGATTGGTGATCACATGTGTGAGAGCTGCCCAAATAAGGATTCTGAAGCGGCTAAGGAGTTCAGGAAGCGGATTGCTGCCTCACGCTCTTCCAAATAATGAGACAAAGCCCCAGAACAAGTAATGTCCTGTGTGTATGCATGAGTTTTGTTTGAAGTGCCATATCTACTTATTTCCCTATATTTATGAATAACGTATGTGTTGTTATCCATCCTATGATCGACCAAGTCTTCTGGCTATATATTTGGCAACTTAATTACCAGTATCGTCCTTGTGAACTAGGTTACTTGAAATCTTAAATCTAAATTTCATTGGATTTTTTTACTGAAGACCATATAGTTAGGCTCAATTTGGTATTGAGTTTTTGGACATAAAATCAATTATAGTCACAATTTTAAAGAGTTCATGTTTGTTCAAAATCTTATAAAGTGCTTATTTATAACGTTTTAGGCTGGGTTTGGTGGAGCTGAGCTTATAAGTTATAAGCTGACTTTTAGCTTATAAGCAGAAGGTGGGTATTTGCAACTTCTTCTTTTTCTCTCAAAACACTTTATACTTTTTTTAAAAAGTAGCTTATTTTTGGACTTACCAAACACCAAAACCTTTGGTGCTTAAAAGCAAGGAGCTTATAAGCTCTCCCAAACTCAGCCTTAGTCTAAACAACCATGTTTTTTTGAAAACAGGTCATGAGTTGCGTTTTACAAACTGAGTTTCTTCACAGTAATACAAAACTAAGTCTTAATGTCATTAATCTGAAGCTAAAAATAGCAAGGAAACATGCTATCCTGGCCAACTCTAGGGCTTTTTAAAGACTTGGCATGCTAGCTATCACCATTTATTACATGACTGCCGCTCATTTCTTCCAATAACAGAAAGAAAAGAAAGCGATAAAAGAAACCTAATGTTATTGAAAAACATAACAATTATTCAAAATAAGATTTTAGTTGGTGTACAAACTCTTGGATCCCCAATTCAATACCCCTTGGTAAAAGATCATATTAGTCCAGTCAATAGAAGAGGCTTTGCGAATGACTTCAGCCTTCCAATCTTATTAATTAGTACAGTTTCCTTATCATTATCTTCAATTCGTTGTAATGATCTCGCAGCCTAATTCCAGAAAACTATATATGCATTACCTCGAAAATGTTATGTGAGCGCCAGGAGGCAGTATGGGTCTGCTTAGTGCTGGCGCTAACTACCTTGCTTTAGGCTCCAAACAATAGAAAACTATGGCCGAAGAAGGCTAACTTTCTTATTGAATGAAAGCTGTGTTACAAGCTATATATACAGTTTGTTACAAACTTTACACACCTTAGGATTTTATGTACATTTAAAAACCTAGCCCTTAGTAATAAGACTTCGGTGTTACAACAACCTAGCTATAATTGGAAACTGTTAGATAGTCTATATCTTGGTGATTCTATGATGTAACTCTCTTAGAGAGAAACAAACTAAAAAGAGAAAATCTCTCCGAAAAACTGAGGAAAACAAAGCTGAGAATCAGCCTATTTATAGGGGAAATAGACCGACATGAAGGGTCGGTTTGATGAGAAAAACGAATGGCAAACTAACACTTGTCAAAATGCATGACAATTGCAACAACAAACTGTTATGTGTTGACATCACATTGCCCAGACTTGACACATGTCAACTGACAGAGAAGTAGTTGTCCCTTTGAAGCACGTGGGTCAACAACTCGTGGGGACCAAGTCAGAAATAGGTCTGACCAACAAGCGCCACATCATCAGTCTGAGAGAATTCCATGAAAGTTCGATGAAACTTTAGAAAATCATTAAAAAAATAGCTCAGGACTCTGAAAAATTAACTGAAAAATATTATGAACTCGTGACGACACCTACTTTCTATTTCTAAGAAAGAAAAAAAATCAATTTTGAGAATTTTAAAAATTCAGGATGTTAGAGATCCTTTCCTTCAACACTAACCACGAGAGTTGCGGTTTGGAAAGGTTACAAAGAGGAGTCAGCCAACTGTTGGCTTCAAATATTAAAATCGGAGCCGAGTTCGCGCCTGCGTCCGTACTTTAACAAAGTTGTGGACATCCGCTTTATATATATATATATATATATATATATATATATATATATATATATATATATATGAAACCGTTCGAGGGTGGACGTCGCTGTTTTTGCTCCGATCAAGTTCCGACGACGCTGCTTTTTCTCGGCAGACACCAAAGCTCTATCTTAACCTTCTCCTTGTCGGTGGACTCGCCGACGATGAGTTTAAAGCCAAGAATGAAGTGCACTAGTGCAAGACTTCATTCTTGGCTTCAAACTCGTCGCCGACGAGTCCACCGGCAAGAAGAAGGTTAGGATGGAGTTCTGGTGTCCGTCGGACAAGAGCAGCAGCGTCGTCGGAGCTTGATCGGAGCAAAAATAGCGATGTCCGCACTTTAAGGCCAATGCAGACGTTTATCTCTGATCGGGGCTCTATATATATACACACACACCTTCCACTAAGGGATCCCTTATTATGAGTTCTATGAAGTATTGAGCATTAGCCTAACTTTTCGATCACATATCAACATCTCCACAATTCAACCTCTAGGTATATATGAATAGATCATTTCTAAAAATTTTCAGTTAAATTGGTGACGGTTAATGTTTCGAAGTAGCTAAAATCAATAGATGGTTCAAATTTGCCAAACCTGAACCGTTCTTGAAAATCACATTTTTTTAGCACTTTAAAGACCACTAATTTGGATGAAATTTTGATCGACACATTAGAACCTTAAAACTGAACGGTTAAGATTGAAAAATTTGTCTAATGCTCAATTATTCATATAAGTCATAATAAGAGATCCCTTAGTAAAAAGACTATACACACACAATATATATATATAGCATGACTTGGAGATTCTCATATTTCGAATGTTCTCTGAGTTATTAGGTTGGTTTTTTTAAGAGCTAAAAAGAAGAACTACAACGAGGATGACCAATGTTAAGCCTGTCCAGATAAAAAGCAGAAAAACAAGAATCAGGAATGACATCAATCCAAATCGTCCAAGTCATCCCAGAGTGCCCGTAAAAGGCTAAAGCATCTGCAAGAAAATTGGCTTCGTGTAAAACATGGTCGAATAAGATGCAAGAAAAAGACTCAGAATCTGCAGCAATCTCTTTGATAAGTGACTTGATTCGTCAATGACATATGAGCTACGTTTGATATAGTTAATAACAAGAGGAGAGTCATCTTCAACTTAAATCCTTTAATGGTTAAAATGAGTAGTTCTCAGACCATCTTTAACGCAAAACACTCACCAACAAAAACTCACACTTTATTTTTAAAGACAAACTATAGTTTAGTTATCAGCAAAATTACAGTTTACAAATACATTATTTAGACAATATTTTACACTTTTAAATTAAGACAAACTATTATCATCACGCCACGTGTTATGATTAAAATTACCTGAGTACCCTTCTTCCTTCAACTATAAAAAGCCGAAAAATTATAAAAGAAAAGAAATGGAGGGCCGATCAGAAATTGGTAATTTCAAACTGATCGAACCTCTTCTCTCGCTCTTCTCTATGACGAACAGAGTCTCCGAAGATTTGCATCAACGTATTTCGTCATTTTACTCGTCAGAGAGCTCAACAAAGTCCGATCAATCTTCTCTCTCTCTCTTCCTCATCAACAATTCAATTCTGTTTTGTTGAAGCGACTTATTCTTCTCTGATTCAAATCAATTTTTCAAATTAGATTTCGTGTTTGATCTCATCTTCATGATTTAATAAGATTAGGTTAGAATTCATCTAATATCAGGTTTAATTTTGGTTTGTTGACCTAGTTTATGATCGAAGTAATAAGTTTCGATTTTAGGTAGGGCTGGGCACTTCGTACAGCAATCCTGATCCCGTACTGAAAATTGGCGGGATGGGACGGGATAAAATTTTAAAATGACAGTACTGTCTCGTCCTGATAGTTTGGAAACTGGATGGGATGGGACGAGACCATCCCGAAAGTATAAATGTACTTGTATCCGTTCATAACCGTCTGATTTTTAGAGTGTATAATATTTTACAATAAACTCAAAAACACTCAATGAGACGTCCAAAACCAAAATATAAATTCACAGTACTAGTTCCATACAATAAGAGTTATATAATTCATTCACATTTGATGATGATGATGATGATGATCATATGAAAGATATCGACCGTCACAACGAAGCTATGTAGTGATAACTGGAGCTCCTTTGGTTTTTCAAACTTGAGAGTTTTCTTGAGATCTTACTTAATTAGTTAGATACAAACTACATACATTTAATTAATTGGTTGTTGATTCCCTTTTTATTTTTACAATTTTTGTTTGTATTGTACTTATATAGAGTTAGGAGTTTAGAACTATGACAATTATACCATAAAAACTAACACCATAGAATATATATATATATATATATATATGTGAGAAATTAATACATAATAAAACCCTCATCAATATTGGATGTGTTCATATTGATTTTATAAAAAAGATATAAAATTTCTTCAAGAATTTAGGATCAATTTATCTCTTCTATGTTTATTTTTTATTTTTTTCTATCGTTATGGGATCCCGATCCCGTCCTAGTACCGAACGGGATCGTCCCATACGAGATACGTTTCTAAAAATGCAATCCCGTCCTGTCGCATGCCCAGCCTTAATTTTAGGTAAACTCGTAATCTTAGCATAGTAACAGAGGAAGTATCGGTGCTTTTTGACTGTACAATAGCATAGTAGTAGCGGATTTAGACAAAAAACTAGTAAGACTAGACAGAATAGTAACATAGCAGTAGCAGACCTGGTAATAAAGTAGTAGGAGAACTAGTAGCATAAAAGTATACAGAAGAGAACTGCCAATAGTAATTGCATAGTAGTAGTGGAACTAGCTAGTGATGAAGTAGTAAGAGAACTAGTAGCATAGCAGGATACTGAAGAGAACTAGATTTGGTTAAATTCATACGAGCACTAGCATGTTTTATTTTGGTGAATATTAAGTATTAACACAGTAGAAGTTAATAACATAAAGAGTATTACATATTAAAACAGTAGCGGTTTTTATTTGTGCATAATTGTAGCATTTCAATAGCAGGTTTTTGATGCTTATGTTAACACTAACAGTTTTTTCTAAATGTGTTATGCAGTATGACAAAGCCTATGTACGGAAAATTTTCTTATGGCACAGAGACATCCTTCCTTATGAACTTTTTTTGACTTCACAACACCGACTTTGATTAGTAAGATATTCTCTCTTCTCACTGTAACGTCTACTTTCTTAACTTCCATCTTTCTTTTGTGGGTTGTTTCTTCAACTGAGAGTCCTCGAAGTCATCATCATTGTTCTTAATGGCTATGATTTTTCTTTTTTCCACAACTGCATTATCAATCTACAATTCAATTTAAGTTAATGTAGTTAGCAAGAAATTGCACAATAGCAAAAGATATTTAAGACCCTTTACAATAACATGTTCTTGCTTCTATTTCTTCCACTTCCATTTTCTCTAGCTTTTTTGAGAATTCTTGTAGATTCCATTTTGCGCACCCCGACATCATTTGTTCTCTTCCTTCAATCTTTATAAGCAATACAGTTCTCTCGCATATCCAGTACTAAAACAAAACCAAAAAATATAAGTAACACAGGAAAACAAAAAAAGAAGGTAGCAGTAATGAATTTACCGGAATTAGTGTCGCACACCCACTGATTTGAGATGCCTCTCCTTTCTTGGCGGTATTCAAACAGTAAATGAGGTAGTCTCTCACTCCTTTCGCCCAATTGTACTTGTTCGTAAAGTGTCCAAATCAGTGATGCACTTGACGTAGCTTCATCCCAACTTCGATCCAGCACTTGTAAATAGTAAAGTGATGAACATATGCAGTATCATTAATGTTGCAATGTTCTCAATCCTTCCCTGATATTCTGCATTCTATAGCTCAACATTAATACATCTTAAAATCTTTGCTCTTTCAATCCTTTTGTTTTCGACAAAAAAAACCTTTGAACAATTACATTATCAGCTGGCTTCCTTGAGTCAACTTTGGGGATTGGCACTGTGAGAAGGCCTGACATTGGCAAACCCAAGATGTGATGCACATCAGACACAAAAATTTTAGCCAAACGATTCCCAAATCTAAACTTCTTTAGAGACGGGTCATAGCATTGAACTAGTCTATGCAGGTCTCTGTCCGATTTTTCAGCAGTAACCATTGTCATCAATCCCCTATCATAGAGATCAATCAGGTTCTAGAATGGAGTCTTCTTCAATGTTTCTGTCAACAAACTTCTTTCTTCGGCGTTCAGCTCTCCATGTATTTTGTTAACCAAGTCTTGAAAGGCAGTCATATTGCACTTGTATTGGAAATATGATGGCCTTTCATGTTCCACTTTATTAGCTTTTTTTCTTTGTGGTGGAGTTTTCATTCTCTCTTGTTGAAACCTGTAGACAGTAGCATATTCAAATATCCCACATTCAAAACCACATTGGGCAGTAGCATACTCAAACAATAACTCATATTCAAAACATAGATGACAATAACACATTGAATTTCATAACAAAAACACAAAAGGATAGTATGCTACTGATCCCCTAAATGAGGAATACATAACACTATCCCCAAATCAGTAGCACTATCACTAAACATGCTATTGATCCTTCCCATAAACAAAAGGTAAATATGCTACTAAACATAAATATGATACTGATCCTTTTTAATGATGATGTTACTGATCCTTATGTTTATGATGATGATGATGATGTTACTGAACAAAATCTTGCAGCTACAAAAGGTATATATGCTACTGATCCTATAAACATAAACATGCTACTGATCCTATCCATGCTACTGATCCGTGCGTCATTCAAAACACATTAACATACTGATTTTCTTATCCAGATCAAATCAAAATCGTAGGAATCGTATTTGATATCGAAAGAAACATGAATAGTGCTACTGAAAACGAAATCGGAAGCTAAATTTTTGTTCGATTGCTTTAGGAATGGAACCACAACAGTAGCAGAGAGAAATAAAGAACAGTAGCATTATTTACTAGATTGAGAAACATATGACGTAGAAGAAGAAGAAGAAGAATGCGCAAGCGAAGGCGAGGCGCAGCGCAGAAAGAGGCTCGTTCTGATGCTACTGAACAGAAATGGGAAGAGAGAGTCTAAATCTGATGCTACTGAACAGAATTAGGTTTTCGGTTTAATACAGTGACATCGTGTGTAATTAATCGAAACGTTGCGGGTTTTTGGTCATTTGAGAGCGCTTTTTTGGATCGGGCCAGGTTGATGGATCTGGGTCGCGTGTTTCATGTCCTAATTTGTGCAAATATTATGAAAAGTGAGTTTTTATGTTTTTAAATTTGATACGGTGTTACTATGTCATTTTTTCCTATTTTTAAACAAGATAAAATATAAAAAATAAAAACTAAAAATAAGAAAAAGAAGTAAGTGGAAGGGTGCGAGGCACCAAGGACAAGAAAACAGACAAGAGCGAGAGGGAATCCTCAAGAGCATTTTTGCTCATACACCTCGTGGTTCACCCCTTCTCTCTCTGCAAACCCTAAAGCCCACCTCACCCCATCTTCATACCCACCATGCAAACTCCTTGATTCCCCTCCACATTTCTCCCAAACCCCAAAATCAAAAGGGGGGCTCTTCCCTAATTTGAGAACCATGTATAGAGAACGCGGAGGTGGGTCCTCGAAAACCGAGCTCGTCGGTGGGCCACTGGACCGCAAGCGCATCAACGATGCCCTGGACAAGCACCTAGAGAAGTCCTCCCCTTCCACATCAAGAGCTAAGGACAAAGAGCGCCTCGCTCTCCCCTCCACTTCCGCCGGAAAGTCTCAGCTTGATCACCGCGCCGCCGCGGCCTCCCTCGCCAAGAGCAAATGCTCCGATGGTGGGTTGAGTTTTGGTTTTGAATTTCTTGGTTTTGTGGAAATAGGGGTTTGAGTGGATTTGTAGGATCTTAGTAGCTGCAATTGAGTTTTCGGGTGTGTTTGAAGCTAGTAATAATGTGGTTCAGGAGTGTTGACACATTCGTTTTCGGCTTTTTTTTCTATTTTGTTGTGTGTATTTGGTAAAATGTGCTTCAACTGTGTAGAAAGATTTTAGCTTTAGTTGATTTGGAAAGAGATAAGAGATAGAAATAATTGAAAGCTTATACTATTATGGTATATTATTGTGTTCGGAAACTCCGGTGGTAGAGTGATGACTTGTATTGGAAAGAATCTTGGTTCTTCAAGGTGTCAAACTTACACATTTTAGTTGTTTCGTCGAATTTGTGTTGCGTAAGAGTATTTGGGACTGATCGGTTACATAGTAAATCTTAGAGAAAGGGTTTTCATCTTGAAGGACGTTGCTAGAAATGTAGTATCCTTTTCTTCTTTTGCATGTTTATAAAGTCAGTCACTTACATATTTTTGCATTAATTGCAGAGGAATATGAAACAGACAGTGAAGAATCAGATGTCAGTGGTTCCGATGGAGGTGACACATCTTGGATTTCATGGTTCTGCAATTTGCGAGGAAACGAATTTTTTTGTGAAGTCGATGATGAATACATTCAAGATGATTTTAATCTCTGTGGATTGAGCAGTCAAGTTCCATATTATGACTATGCTCTTGATTTGATTCTAGATGTTGAATCTTCTCATGGTAAGAGTTTGTCTGGGTTAAGTGGTTTGTGGTTTATGAATTTTGATAACAAGATATGTATATATATGGGTCGTATATATACATGTGGATTTGCTTTGAACCATCTTTGCCTACTCCGTATTTCACTCAATTATATTTATGACAGTTGCATAAAATTAAATGTTAAACTTAGGCCCGTGTTATTTCCTTAACTTCCCATTCAGTGGAAGACTACAAGTCCACAACCAAGTACGAAAGAATCATTGCTCATGCACAAGACTCGCTTGTTAGTTTATTTAAATACTTTTCATTTTGTATCTTCTAATTTCTAGAATTGATTAAGGGCATAAGAAGATCTAAGGTTTCTCACTATAGAAGCTATTCCATGATAAGCTAGCACTACTGTTATGTGGAGAGGGGTTTGTATGTGTCTCTCAAGTGGAATCTAGCTACCCCCTTATATTCAGAAGGACACTCTGGTACATAAGCTACAAAGTTGTACCTCATTAGGGTTCTGAGCCTATTAAGTTATGGGTATTAGCTTTTAAAATTATGTCAATTACCCATGACGTTCCTTAGGCTTTGTTTTCTCTCTCAAGAATTTGACAGTGCTGTCTGAAGTAGTGTGCTTAACCTCAGAATGGCATGTACAGGATATTAGAGCTCAGTATGATGTTAAATGTATCACATGTGGTAGTAAGAAACAATAAGCTAAGTTTGCATTTCACAATTGTTAAGTACAATAGATAAAAATTGCCTGGAGTATCCATATAGGTACAGTACCTCGGAAGCCAGCATTTTGCAAATTCACTTTTGTCAAGAAAGGGGTTCATTTTTGGTAGAAACACTGGTATGGGATTAGGATATCAGTAACATCAGATCTAATTCATATCCTCTCTCTCTCTAAAAGGTTATCAACTATAGGCCGCCAAGTCTTCCATTATCATAGTTCAGAATCGTATTTCCATGTAAAAATTGTCATACTATCACCTAAGTTTCCAATGGTTGAATACAGTTCATAAGTGTTGGCTGTATCTGTATAGGTGTCAGTGTACACATGCACTACCTGAAAGCCGGTATACACTTAAAACTTAAATATATCCAAGAAAGGGGCTCGTGCAGGATAGAAATACTGGTATGGAAATAGATCACATCAAATATATGAGAGCTGAAACATCTCTCTCTCTCTCTCTCTCTCTCTCAGCCGTTCATCATGAAAGTACTTAATGGTTATGGATTCTGTCCAGGTGATATGTTCACTGAAGAGCAGAATGAGTTGGTTGAATCAGCAGCGGAGATGCTATATGGTCTAATTCATGTTAGATACATATTGACAAGCAAAGGAATGTCTGCAATGGTAACATAATTACTTTTTTATTGTAAATTTTTTTCTATCTTGTTTTTCAGGATATTGATTTAAATGTTTTTTATATGAACATTGATTTAATGTTATACAGTTGGAGAAATACAAAAACTATGACTTTGGAAGATGTCCAAGAGTTTACTGCTGTGGACAACCCTGCCTTCCAGTTGGTCAATCTGACATTCCTCGTTCAAGCACTGTAAAAATATATTGCCCCAAATGCGAAGATATATATTATCCTCGATCCAAGTACCAAGGCAGTATCCTTTTTTGCTTACATGTTAACATGTGCAACTAAGATTTTACAATTTAATTGATTTTTTTGGCAAACACATTTTAATTGATTGAAGCATCCTTTTCTGAACTCAAACCTTTTGGTTCTTTGCATTGGGTCAGATGGTGTATCCAGCTGGACTTATGTTTTCTCTTCTAAATTTCATGTTAATTTGGTTGCATATGGTCCTAGGGATTTTGAGCAGTTTTCTGGTTCCTTTCTTGGTGTAAATTTCATGCAATTGCTTGAAAATCTTCGACAGATTGTGAGCTCATAGTATCAACCCATCTCTGTGAAGCTAGGCTTTACTTTCATTGGCAACAAAACTGTAGCTAGAGAACAGGCTGTGTTTGTCTGGGTTGGGGAGTGGCCATATCTATTATGTTAATAATACTTGTAGTATAAACTGTAGTATAATACTTGCAAGCCTAAGAGGAACATGTAGCATGGAGATTCAGTTTCTCCATCATCAAGTGTAACATGTAATCACTGGGCTTGTGGACATGTGAATGTGTGTTGGTGGGTACAAATGAGGTATAATAACTATATAGTAAACACATGAATGAATGTGGTTAGGATATATGAACTCCTTGGTGGGTACTAATGTTTTCTGTGTTCAGTCTCTATAAACGGAGGTTTTCCTTTTCATCTATGTTATCGGATGTAGTCTGATTTTTTTAGCACTTGAATTATATATCTCTGTTTCTTTAACATTTTGAAGATATTGATGGAGCTTATTTTGGCACCACATTTCCGCACCTATTCTTGATGACGTATGCACACCTTAAACCACAGAAGGCCGCGCAGAGTTATGTTCCTAGAGTTTTCGGCTTCAAGCTCCACAAACCGTAGGCATGCTCCAAACTGCGAAACTTGTGATGAGATCTTCCGTTGACCATCCTTGGTCCTTATCTTGCTTCATGCCTCCATGGATTAAGGCATGGGTGTAAGAAGTGAGGTAGCTGCTGTAGCTCCTAATGTAGGAAGAGTCCACCATTGAAAATGTTTAAAGAGCAAATTGCCCTATAGAGGGCAAACCTGTCTTTGAATTTAATTGTGAAATTTACAGAGCGCTTGTAAGATTATTTCTTTTGGTTGATTGAGATTAATGGTCTTCACATTTGCACTTCCTGGTTCTTCATTCCTTTTACTATGATTAATCATGCTTCAATTTTGTCTGTTGCCTGCGTTCTTGTGCAATTTGTATTAGGAGACGGTCCCTGTTTACTTCGATCTGCTTTAAGCAAGTCTGCACTAAGGCCATGAATTTGCCATATATTGAGTGTCAAAATGGAATTTTTCTTCAAATCTAGTACTTCTAGGAGAAGTGGAAAGCAGACCAAGGCAAATTCATGCTTCAAGAATAGGATTTTTCTTCGATTAGCAAGACATGCTTCTAGACAGTAGTCAAGAGTATTTCCTAGGTTACACTACGTTTTTCATCATATTTGCTTGTTTGAATATGGATTTGTAGAACTGTAGAAGTGAAGCTGATAGGATCTTCCAAGTTGTATGACTAATGCTTCTAGCAGACTTTTACCTTTGCTGTTTCACTCCCTTGAGTTGTAATTCGAATCAGCTAATTTGCGCTCCTTAACTCTTTGCCTTATTGGCATGTTTGGGTTGCAAATAGGGATCAAAACACAGGCACTCGATTTTGTTTATGGGAACATAATATTTGTTGAAGCTATGGGGGTTTGTAAGAGAGAACAATGATATTCAAAACGGCAGCAAAAAATGTTTTGCTACGTACCAACTCTTGGGAAAATCAGACTTTCGACGACGATACCAAGGTGGCCAAAATGTTGATGTTGAACTTTTGTTCTTTATCTAAACAAATACACTGTATTTCAACAACCATTTGTCAGAAATCTCCCAAACGTTTGAACTCAAATCCAAAAGGTTGATATTTTTTTGCTAGAAATAGGCCAAATATAGTTTTTCCTTGTTGTCACTATCAAGTTGTTGCTCTATTTAAAAAAAAATAATGAGAAGACAAGAATGTATTAACAACAAAATATAATGTGACCACTCACATTTTTTTACATAACACTACCGTTCCACGCATCAAAATTCTCTCAGGCTTTAGGCTCGGAAGAAGAACAATGTAATCTTGTTCTGAACGTCTAGCCGTGACACCATTTAAACAAAGAAACTTGTAGATTTATAAGTTGTGCGTGCCTAAGTATGAACCAATTTTAGTAGGCATCTGCGCATGAAGGTAGTCTTTCTCTTACATAATATCATAGCTTGAGCCTGAAACAAAAATTCGTTCTCTAGAAATGATTGATTGCGGAAACACTATTGAAGAAGATTCAATTCCTAACCACCAAGGTGTCCTATTTCAAATTCAAACATGTCTCAAAGAGTGCTACATAATTTTGAATTTCATGGACTTGCTACGTATAGTTCATATATCTTCTTCTATGTTGGCATACATATTTATTCGATAACAACCTTTAGTTATCCATAAAGGTACTAATTAAGTTTGAAATCCATAAACGTGTTACAATTATACATGTTAAGTTTGATCATGTTAAGTTTGAGAGAGGAATTTGGGACGAGAAATCATTGGACGAACAAAACCATAGGACAAGAAACAAGAATATATTTCCTTTTGTTAGTTTCAAATGAAATCGCCAGTGTTGAAATGTGGCCGTATGTAATTATGTTCTAAATGTCCACAAATGAATAGTCTATTGTTTTTGTCAATAGATCTATTATTGCGTGCCAATAGAGTCCGCAATGATGAGCATTGAGTTGAAAAAACCAAGGGCCTCCCGACAGCATCGGTTCTTCTCATCCTCTTGATCCTTGAATTCAAAGATGAAAGGATCAAGAACAGTTCCTTCAATCAATTTTAATCGATTCTAAAATGTTGAATCCTCTTCCACGATGTTCTCTACGGAGATTTGTGTAATGTTGTTCCTCATCAGAATACTCTTTTTTTGCTGGAGTAACGAATCTATTTCAATAAAATCTTACACTTTTTTTTCAAAAAATAAAAAATGTTGAAACCTACTTCCCAATTTCATAAAAACAAAACAAGGACAAAGATACCAAATTGAAGTTTTATTTCACCTCTCTACTTGTATCTTTTCACAAACAAAAGCTGCTCAAAAAGAGGAGTACTGTATATGTGTCTGGATATTTTCTTGCCAAGCCAAGAACTATTGGTCAAGCAGTAAAGGGGATGAGTTGGCTATTTCCATATGTTGTGATGATTAGAAAAATCTATTACCTCTTTATCTGTAAATTTTCTACACCAAGTTGCTTTGATTTGTCATCTCATGTCAAATAAGGATTGGCGTATTGCTAGCTAGAGGCTCCATATTTATTGCTAGCTAGAGGCTCCATATTGGAGTGGGAGGATTGATATGTTTATGAACATTATGAGGGAGCAAATACAATTCACTCTATAAAGTTAAGTCATAGCCTATGATTGGTATTATACAAGAAATTGAGCCATCTTTTGAAGAAACATGGGCACAGGGGTAACACTTTAGTTTTCATTTTTTAGAAGAAGAATGAGTAAAATATTACTCATTACATTGTTCTAATTTGCATGGTATCCTAATATAATGCTTTGTAATACTATAGAGTATAGAGAGCTCTCTAAACTCACCAATTTTGTGCAATCTAAAATTGGCCAACTGTCAACAGTTTTGTAACTTACATAAAATCTCGATTCGGGAAAGCTACGCAAAAACAAGAGTGAAAAAGTTAGGTATCTGTTTTAGTGTGTGGCTTGTCCGGAGGTGCCTCCACCCGCTAGTGTTGGCTCCCTGTCTTGTTGGTGAGGTTGGTCTTACTGCCGGAAGGGCGTCGAAAGAGCCGGGTGGTGTTCTATTCGGTAGGTGGTGTTAATGGATCGTCAAGGAGGCTTTCTTAGGGGCAGACCAGATAGTTGTTGGCATATCTGGTTGAGTAGCAGTGGTACCTCGACGACGAAGTTTTGATGTCGATCATGAGCGGCCGATTTGAGGCCTGACTATGGTGAGGTGAGGTGGTGCGGTGGTGCTTTGAGATGGGGAGCACGAAGCAGTGGTGGCTATTCGGTGGTGTTTTACGATCTGGGTTCGGTCACCCTGTTTTGTCCTAGTGAAGAAGAAAGATGGTGGTCTTCCTCTCCATGGTGGGTCACTGGTGATGTCGCTCTCCGGTGTCGACGTGGCATCGACGACATGGTAGTGAGCTCCGCATCCAGACTACAACATGTTGTCTTTGGGCTCGATTTGAGTGGGTATGCCCTTAGGTTCATTGAGGTTTGATTAGGCCTAGATTCTTTATGGGCCTAGGTTGTTGGGTTTAGTTTAGTTGGTTGTTTCTTGTCCCTTCTCTTTGAGCGAGGGTTTATGTGTTTTTAGTAGTTTGGTGTTGTTGGTCGTGTCGTGAGGGAGCCATAGTTATGGTGTTGTTTCGAGGGACTATTTTAAAGCCGGTTAGTTCTTGTTGTCAATATAATGAGGAGGTAACATGTGCATATATACTGGTAGTTTTGGTATGTAGTGTTTGAAAGGGTTGTTTTGTCTTGAGATTGACTGTAAAGATGCATCGATACTTCTGGATTAGGTTAGGTTATAGTTGAACTCATTTTGGTTCTTGTCCACTGTAATCGTTGGAGTTTCGGGTAGGTAGAGGAGAGTGAAAAATTTATTTCCACCACCGTTGTCTCTCATGGTTGTAATTTGTATCCCCATTAATAAAACTCTTGTTATTGCTCTTAAAAAATGTCAACATTTTTGTTAGTGATGGTATGACATCAAATTAAAGATCTCAAACTCTTATATAGTACATATAAAGGAAAAAATGTTATGTTAACCTCAGTACCTTACTATTTAATCATATAAATACTAGATAAAATTTATATTTTACGTGATACGTTAGCATACCAATATTGCCGCAAAGTATGCTAACAATTTATTAACAAAAGAGATTATATGAAATTGTTAACAGGAGGAGGAAGACCTCCACTTATGTCAGAAAAGTTATCCAATGTCCAATCGCTGGTGGCCGCTAAGTCCCACCTACCATCCTCAAAGACAACTTAGGTGGTAGGTGACCTAGGTTAGGACCGAACATGCCAAACCATTTCCCCTTGACTCATCTTTTAACCCCTTAGAGAGGGATGTTGGGAAGAGCCTACCTGACAGTCCCATATCAGGGAGGAATGACACGGTTCTCAAGACATACCTATATAGGTAGGCCAAAGAACCATGAAAAAGGTAAGATTCTTCTAGCCCCAAAACTCTTCCAAGTCGCTTACACAGCAGTTCTAACTTAGGCATCGGAGAGTCGAAGACAAGGACCACCCCGATCTTGGCTTCTGACTCCGTTGTTATTTGTACAGGGTACCGGATAGTAGAACCAGTAGTGTTCCGCCGTTCCAAACTCTCAAAACAGGAGCAACAATTGGCGTTGTAAGGAGTTCCTATTACCAAGTCACATTTCCAGCCAATTCCCATAATGGTCGAAATAGTAGACAACCGTAGTGACCCAGAGCCACAGCTCGGGCAGGCTCTTTTCAACCAAGATGATAATCCTAATCCATCTACAACCACTGACCTATCCCCCATACTGATCTCGCTGCCGCTCTCGAGATCTTAAAGAGAGATTTTCATCAGTTTTACGAGTAGGCCGCTAAGGAGCGCACTGAGGCGAAGACTTACTGTGCCCGGATTGTGGAACTCGAGAAAGAAACATTCTATTACGAGCAATGCTCGAGCACATGAATACCTATAACGAGACCATGTAACCCGCTACCCGAATTGTCGAAACACTCGAACTTGGAACAAACTCCCTTTTTCCTCGCGGTGCCCACAACCACTCTGTTCTAATGGGAAACTCTCGATAAATAGTCTACATTAGCCAACCCATCAACCCCTCATTCTCACAAGTTGCCCCACAACCTACCTTGGATATGGAGCCCAACCCCGAGTCTGACCAAGCTGGCCCCTCTCAGTCTCATGCTGGACTCGGAACCTCAGTTTCTTTACCCACAAGCAGCTCCCTTGACATACAGACCCGCCTCCTCCTCCAACTTAGCGACACTGTAACCTAGTTGGTCTCCCGTTCTCACAAGCTGCCCCACAACCCACCTTGAACATGGAACCCAACCCCGAGTCTGACCAAGCTGGCCCCTCTTAGTCTCATGCTGGACGCGGAACCTCAATTCCTTTACCCACAAGCAGCTCCCTTGACATACAGACCCACCTCCTCCTCCAACTTAGCGACACCGTAACCCAGTTGGCCTCCCGGGCCGACGGTGTTGAGAGCCTTAATACTCAGAATCCCTTGTTCTTGGGATACGGATACAAGCAGTAACCCTTTACATTGCGAATCCAACTTGATAAGCGTCATCTCGAGGCCAAGCCACTCAAGATAGAAAAATATAGGGGCACTGGAGACCCGCATCTCCATCTCAAAACATTCCTTTCCTTTTGTGCCTCCACTCAATATACAGATTCTATAGCTTGCCATGCATTCCAGGAGATGCTAGCAGATTAAGCCCTAAGTTGATTTCTTAATCTCCCAACCAACTCTATCGACAGTTTTGAGCAACTCTCGGAACACTTCCTCAGTCTTTCATATTACATGCTAGCATATACTGAAGTTTCGACGCCATATTCCAGATCAAGCAACGTGAAGGGGAAGAACTAAATAGTTTACTATCTAGGTGGCAATGCGCCATGACCCGATCTCATAACTTGGAGCCACGGGTCACTGAGCAAGCCTTCCGCCAGGAACTCCTACCAAGGAACTTACTATTAGAGATTAAATGAAATCTTCCTGCCTCCTACGATCTCCTGATGGATTTAGTCATTCGATGGGCAAGAGTTGAGTATGAAACCTTTGGTGAGTCCCAAGATGTCGGAACATTGGCCTGCAGCCTCTTCCAGCGCCTTGATATCCCAGGAACGATAGCGCCTATCATACGCCATCTGCGCCAAGTATGGTTGCGTTGAGCCAGTGCCCTCCAAAGCTTGAGTAATCTCAGCCAAGCTCTCTAAACTCTCAGATTGAGCATCTTTCCTCCTCTTTGCTGAAGCATCCCGGAAGGCTCATTTCCCTTGCGTTTCTGCTTCATGGCCCTCGCCTCGGTCTTCGGAGAGAAGTACTTGACATGCTCTACCACAACCTCAGGTCTGGACCCGAGCTACGTCCCGGGTCCTCGGACACGGGAGGCCAATGCGGGACCTCGATGTAACCCCCAGTTTCTGACTCGCCTTCCTGCTCCTCTTCTTCAGGGACCTCGAGACCAAGCACAGCGGCCACTGGCGACGGCATGCTCTGATAGTTGTCATCCCCAAGCTTGAACTTGGGGAAGTCTTCAAGTTCTTCCTCTACTTCAAGACTGGTCTCAGGATCAACGTCGGGCTCCCTCACGTAGTCTACCTCGGACTGCAGGCCGTTCAAGATATCTGGAACCCTATCATAGGGGTCTTCGTTCCTCTGGGTACCTCCCTCTCGCGGCATGATATCTGCATCACAAACAAAAAGTGAGTGTCTAACACCCGGAACACAGACATTAAACAAAAACGAGGTTACCCACCCGGCATCAGGGCATATTTAAAGCGGCTATATATTGCCAGTCGGCATATCCTGTACGAGCTCCTACACTTGAAGTCCCATAGCACCCGAGCAATGCGGTGTCTCATAAGGGCTGTTAGCTTATACCTTTGGGGAACTACACGCAAGTTTTACATTTAGTACAAAACAAAGCAAACAAAACAAAAACATGGCGTCTTGAGGACTCGGAAGGTTCAAAAGGGTTAGTACCTATCTCCTGAAACCCGTAAGGGACGATGAACAGAGGCGCATCCATATCCTGCCACTTTTCCCCCACAAGGAAGTACTTATTCCACCAGCCATCAAACGTCGATGTCGACAAGTCGTCGATCATCACTCCAAACTTCCCCCGACCTTAGGGTCATGCAGCCTCGGCTTCCATTCTTCGTACAAGGTGTCATATGCCATAGCACATTAAACTCGTTATAACTTGGGTATCCTATCCTTAATAAACGGAATAGGACCCCGGTACCTAACAGTTGCTTCAATATGTTACGCGTGCACTGCCCCGGGGCAATATGTTAGGCGCGAGGTGTCGAAATCCATACTGGATATTTCGAGGACCTCATCGCTAGACACTCACGCTAGAACTGACATGTAAAATCTAAACAGTCAAGCTCTCGCTACCCTACAAAGCCTACCCCTACATAATTAGTAAATTTTCAGGCAATCCATATTTATTTCGCTACTAAACAACAAGCAACGTCAACATAAACACAATAAAAACCTACATCCATCTCAGATTCACAACCACACATGCTCAACATCACAAAAAGCCCAGAGAGAGGGGGACGAAGATCTTACCTTTAGGTAGGTGATAAAGAAATGATGATGCTGGTTGCAAACAGCGGAGCCTCTAAACCACGCAAATCCTAAAGATGACCGAAAAACTCCCTCTTCGAGTATGGCTTCGAATACGATTGTCTCTCTCTCTTTCTCTCTCTTCGAGCTCTCCTTTTCAAAACATAAAACACACCACTTCCCACCTCTTTTTCTGTACCCCTATTTATAATAACATAAATCCACATCCACAGTTGAATACAAAAATGACCCAATGGTTAGATTGCTGGCACCTCAGCTCCCCATTTATTGCGCACACTTACCTACGTCGCGCACGGGGGGCACGCGCGTTTAACAAGCCAAAAAACGCAGTTACTGCGCAGAAAGTAACTGTTACCTATGCCACATACGACATACCCATAAATGACCACGTGACCTTCATAAATGGCCACTAATGAAGGCGCGAGAGATATGGACTAGCGCCGGTACCGAATTGTCGCTACACACGCGACCACTGCACTACTCGACATCGCTTCACACGCGATCCCTCGCTGTGCGAACTCTCACTACACACACGACCGCTGCACTACGCGACATCGGTACACACGTGATCTTTCGCTGCGCGAACTCTCGCTACACACACGACCGCTGCACTACGCAACATCGCTACACACCTGATCCCTCGTTACGCGAACTCTCGCTACACACGCGACCGTTACACTACGCGAGATCGCTACAAGAGATCCCTCGCTGCTCCAACTCTCCCTACACACGCGACTGTTGCACTACGCGACATCGCTACACACGCGATCTCTCGCTACACGGACACTCGCTACACACGCTGTGCCCCTGAAACAAGAGCGCGGCACTCTTCGACCCCCGTTTACCACAATAGCACCCCAGTTGTCCTACGAACTCACGCATGGAGACTTGAGGACTCACGACCATGCCTTGTTCCCAGACGGACCTTACTTCCGACACAAACTTAAGGAACTTCCCACCCGAGAGTCCTCATCAACTGGGGACTTGGAGACTTGTTAACATGAGGAGGAAGACCTCCACTTATACCGAAAAAGCTGTCTAATGTCCGATCGTTGGTGGCCGTTGAGTCCTACCTACCATCTCCAAAGGCAACTTAGGTAGGTAGGTGACCTAGATTGGGACCGAACATGTCAAACCATTCCCCCTTGACTCAACTTTTAACCCCTTAGAGAGAGATGTTGGGAAGAGTCTTCCTGGCAGTCCCACATCAGGGAGGAATGACTCGGTTCTCAAGACATACCTATATAGGCAGGCCAAAGGACCATGAAAAAGGTAAGATTCTTCTAACCCCAAAACTCTACCAAGTCGCTTACACAACAGTTATAACTTAGGCATCGGAGAGTCGAAGACTGGGCCCACCCGGATCTTGGCTCCTGATGTCGTTGTTATTTGTGCAGTGTACCGGATAGGGGAACCAGTGGTATTTCATCGTTCCAAACTCTCGGAACAAGATCGAGTAATAGAAATTGATAAACTCATAATTCAAATTGAATTAATTAAAAACACATACAACTACACTATATATACATGACGTACCGATAACATGGCAAGAACTATAGTCCATATTGATCTTCCCAAAGAAAATTCTCCACAAAGTAAACCAATTTATAACGTTTAACACCATTAACACAAAATTGAAACCATAAAATTGAATATCTACATTTCTCACTCGTCGCCTACCTTATTAATCGCCCCTGAAACACAAACGGCTAAGAAAAAAACACGAGTCTTCTATTTACGAACCCGTAAGTCAGAGTCAAGTTGTTAAAGAGAACACACACCCCGTTACACAACTTTCCTAATTTATAATCCACAAAATAAGAGCTCCGTTTCAGGTATCTGTACCCGTATATTCTCTTACACAATACGCGTATTTCACTTTCTTGGAAGCCAAACATAAAAGAAAGGAATATTTCACCGAGTTACACACACTCCTGTTCTATGGGGTCTTCCGCCTCTCTCTCTAAGACTTGCCTTCTCTGAATTTTCAAAATTGGAAGCAAAAGACGATCTTCATCATAAACTCACCGCTTTCCTCTCCCAGCCCCACAAAAAAACCAAACCAGAAACCTCTTAAGCTCTCAGAGTCTCAACCTCACTTGTTCGTTTCCGGGTTCTCTTAATTCTGGTCCTGTCTTCCGTATGTAATGCATCAGAAGAAATCAGAAGCTCAGATCGGAAAAGAAAGCATCGGCCTCTCTTCCGGTTTCAACCCCACCACCTTCATCTCCGCCGTCCCATCTTTCAATGACGCCCCAATCCCACAGACCATACCCTACAAGCGTCCCCTTGTCACTTCCTCTCTAGTCAAATCCCCCACCCTCTACAAGCTCCAACCCCCTCGAAACCCACCTCTCCTCTCCCCTTCTCTCGCCGCCTTCTTCCGCCTCCGCCGTCTCTTCCTCCTCCTCTCCCTCCCCTTGTTCTACTTCCTCGTCTCCCACCCCAGTCACTCTTTCGTCCTCGATTTCCTCTCCGCGTTTGCTTTCTCATCAGCGTTGCTGCTTTCGTTGAACTTGGCCCTCCCTCGCCTGCCCTCCATTCGCCTTTTTCTGGCCAGGTCCTTCCCCATCAAGCCGGCATTGTCCAGGCCGCCTCTGCCGGTGTTCTGGTCCATTGGTTCGAGGCAGAAGCAGGACAAGAGAGGCGTTTCCGGGTGTTGGGTTTATAGCAATGGGGATGTGTATGAGGGGGAGTTTCATAAGGGCAGGTGTTCCGGTAGTGGGGTTTATTGCTATTACATGAGTGGGAGGTATGAGGGGGATTGGGTGGATGACAAGTATGATGGTTATGGTGTAGAGACTTGGGCTAGAGGGAGCCGGTACCGCGGGCAGTATAGGCAGGGGCTTAGGCATGGTTTCGGGGTGTATAGGTTTTATACCGGGGATGTTTATGCCGGGGAATGGTCTAATGGGCAGAGTCATGGGTGTGGAGTTCATACCTGTGAGGATGGGAGTAGATATGTAGGGGAATTCAAGTGGGGTGTCAAGCATGGCCTTGGTCACTACCATTTCAGGTATTTTTGCGCAAACTTTTGGGATTTTCTGTTTTGATTTGGGTATTTTATTTCAGTGTTATTGTAATGTCGTTAAGGTTTGGATTGTCTGGATTTCAATGGTTTGATTTGGTTTCTCTGTGTTTTATTCCTAAAAATTTGTTTTATACCAGTAGAAGCACCAAGCATGTGTGTTATATATTGTTAGATTTAAGGTTTCTTATGGTTGTGTATTTCCTCCATAGTATGAGGTTTCTTATGGTTGTCTTGCATAAGGAACGGTGTCTGTAGCGTGTACTATAGAGCCTTGACAAATAAAGTTGATGTTATAACACATCAAGGGATGAGCCACAATCATGAATTTCCTTTCACTTGTACCTTTTGGGCCAAGTTATCCTGAGCTGCAAGTATGTTGGGGATTTTGGGTTCTGGGATTGTCAACATAAATGCGAATGCAGGATTCTGTACTTGTGACCTGTGGAAATAGTGATGCTCTTAGTTGAAAGACCTGATTGTGGAAAATATCTAGTCAATCAATTAGATAGGGGAGATAGTTTGTAGGAATTATCACGTTTAATGAAAGTAGTCTCACTGTTTGTGGAAATTGCAGTCTAGTTTTATTGCATCGAATATGATTCATGAGGAATTTTATGATTTTATTTAGTATATGGGCGCACTTGGTGTAACCAAATTTTTGTGCATTTGTTTCAAACCAGAACAGATATTACAGGAAAAGTAAAGATCAGTTTGCCTTTCATGAAATGAGATATGGTTACACCAAGTGCCTTTCATGAAATGAGATATGATCAGTTTGCCTTTCATGAAATGAGATGTCTTGTCCTTCCCTGTAATGAGTACACACTGAAATGCACACCCATGCATCTTTTGTTTATTTGCATCTTTTGGTAGTGCTGCTATGTCTAAAGGCACACCCATGTATCTGATAATTTGTTACTTCAGAAATGGAGACACTTATGCTGGCGAGTATTTTGCGGACAAGATGCATGGGTTCGGGGTCTATCAATTTGCAAATGGTCATCGTTATGAAGGAGCCTGGCATGAGGGTAGAAGGCAAGGCCTCGGTATGTACACATTTAGAAATGGGGAGACTCAAGCTGGTCACTGGCAAAATGGAGTCCTTGATGTTCCAAGCACACAGAATGCAACTATTCCTGTATCTCCTGTTGCCGTTAATCATTCCAAAGTCCTTAATGCAGTTCAGGTACTTGATATTACATGAAATCTTTTTGCAAGACCTCTACTTATTTTTTATGCATTTGCATTCAAAGAAGCATAAAGATATTAAGGATTTTTGTCTGTTGAGTTGATTTAAGATTACAGGAGAGCTCTTCATTTTTTTTCTTGAAAATATGAGTCATCAGTGAAGACTTGAGCACATTTAATGTTTTCTTTCCTGTGCGTGTCTTCTCTAAAGTAGGATATACCCTTTTTTGGCAAGTTGCTGCAGCCTAGAAAGCTTTTAGTTAACAGAACTTGTAGTCATGAATGGGAACTGCTAATCAAAGTATACATTCGTGTATCTGGGCAAATATTTGATGTTTTTTCCCTGTTTATGAGTAATACTTGTTAGCCATGATAATAATACTTGTTAGTTATAGCATTGTGTCGTAATTGGTTTTGTTTTTATGTGATATAATCAGGAAGCACGAATAGTGGCGGAAAAAGCCTATGATGTGGCCAAGGTGGATGAAAGAGTTAACAGGGCTGTTGTTGCTGCCAACAGGGCAGCCAATGCAGCTAGAGTAGCAGCTGTTAAAGCTGTCCAAAAACAAATGCAGCATAATAGTGGCGCCAGCAACATTCCAATTCCGGTTGTGTGAAACTGTGCAACAACTTATTAATTGTTGCTAGTTTCTGAGGTTAGAACAGGAGGTTGTTAATGACTTTTGTTACGCGGGTTCCAGTTATATCTTACATAGATGTTGTCTTGCCTTGAGAAGATGTTGCTGCTATGAAACCATCTACTCAGGAAGATCAGCAAGTTACTTGTCATTGTTTATTAGGTTGTGTACATAGAGCAGTGGGAATGCTGGAGAGCATTTGGGTGCTTTACTAATTTTCGGTTGCATTTGGGTGTACAGATGAGAGATGTAATGTAACAAAGGGAAAGGAATTCAATAACCAATGAAATCTGCAATTGTCAATTTGTGCTCACAATTACTACTTGGTAACTTGTAAATGAGTTCATAGTACGCAAAACAATTCATTCCTGTAGTACACAGAAGATTAAGTAACGATACAATCTAGGCAGGCCTATAGCAGAAGTGCAGAACTACTGGACGATTCAAACAAAACAATTAGGATTTTTGGCCAAACATAGTTAAATCAGGCATTTAGCAGTTAGTTTCACTTCCACATAAACAAACATTGGTGCAAATGTGACCAATTTACTTGTATAAAAAACCTGATGACCACCTCAATTAAGCAATTTAAATTTGCAATGCCATAATAATCCAAGGAAAGCAATTACCATTTGCTCAAAACCCACTACTCTGCTTAGTAAAAGCACATGAAGATTCCATCAAAAGAAGAAATTGTTGATCAGGTTTACATATCGCACCATAAACAAAGACTGATGGTTACAAGATAAACCTAATACTGCATCTTCAACTCTCAGTCTGCTCCCTGAGCCTCCGGATAGTGCTCCTGACTGTCACGGCCGCAGCAGTACTGCAATTGTATGACCATACAGCCAGTTACAACACCAGTAGAAAGACAATGACACAAATACGGCCGATTATCGTAAAACACTTACTTGAGTGTATAGGCATCTCCAGTTTTTACTTTGCCGCAATCTTTGCAACCCCAGATTCCAACAGCCTTTCTCTTCACCGCGTACTGCAATGATCACTCATTAGGAGCAAATACAGAAAATCTAAATGCCCTTGCCTTTTCAAACATAGTCTGCACAAGACTATAGCAGATCCTCAAAAACAAATAACCAAGACGAGTACAATTAAATACCTTGCCACAAAATTCACACTAGTATTTGCTGTGTTGACTGACCTCCATCCTCTTAATCTGCATTCTCAGACTAGCACCATATCGGGTTCCTGAAAGATGTAAAACAAGTACCGCCACCTTTAATAAACAAAAACTTACTCACATTTATCATGAATATGGAATTCAACTCTTGAAAAAAATATAAAAAAAAATCATATGCATTCAAGCAACAGAAAAAAGATGAACTAAATGGGTCGATTAATGACACTGGCACACCATCCCAATGATACCATTTCCCCTGTAATGACATTTCTATCAAAGTGCAATCTCTACAAATAGCAGTCGAATCACTTCAACATCTACTTCTTTCCTCAGACTGCCAAGTGGGGTTTCACAACTTTTTCTACTAAAACCTGTACCAGCATGGTTCTATAACTTCAACCATTACAGAATCTCTAGGAAGGCACTCCAACACCTATCCTCTACTGTTTCAAATTTCTAACTGGTGATCCAAGTTGAAAGTTTCACCCTTAAACTTGAAATTAAAGTAAAATTCCACCAGGCACTTACCATACTTCCCAACAAAGCCAGCCTGATTGGTTCTCTTTGTCTGTATAACATCAGGATTCAAGGCATTGGACCCACAATAGTACAAATACTAAAACACAATGCACATATCACAGAAACTAAAAACAAAGCTAAATATGATAACCAAATACAATACGGCACACAATCAAATTACTATAGTATCAACTGTATCGTATCGAGTTTCCCTTCTCAAATCTCTATACAATAATTCAACTTTAGTATGAAGTCACATAACATTGAGAAAATAACCAAAACCCAGTAAAGCCTATACTGCTATACAAACTTTGAACTTTTAGTATGAAAATACATATAATTGAGAAAATAACTAAACCCCTACATAGCCTACATAAACAGTTCCATTTGTTTTTAGTAACCCAATATTTTATTTTGCAATCACAATTTTGAAAACGAAAATCAAAAGAAACAAACTACAACGAGCAATGTAAGATTTGGAAGTAGAATTATCAAAATCGAAACGGAGAAAAACAGATGTATATCGAGGAGATTCGTAACCAGAAACTAGAACAGTAAACCAAGACCAGAGATTATCAAATGAAGAAGCTTGCCGTACCATCCTCTCTTCTCGGGTATTGATGAGATGGAGGAGCTAAAACCCTACAAGTCCGTCGAACTGAGCTAAAACCCTACAAGTCCGTCGAACTGAGCTAAAACCCAGGGTTTATACGAGGAATTTTGGGTTTTTGTTTCTTTTGAGCCTCTTAATTACTAGCCCAAATATTAAAATAATAAACTGTTGAAGGAAAATGAATTTTTTAGTGTGTATCTTAGTCAAAGTATAATCAGAATAGGATTCGATATCATATTATAATAAGGAATACATGTATTTTTCTTATGTATTGTATCCTTTATATATAGTGACTTGTTACATGAATGAAATAACATCGATATTCTCCTCAATTCTCTCATTCAGTTTATTTCTCATATTACACATTACCAGACACTCGCTCTAACCTTGAGTAAACCCTAAAAACAAAACAAAAACACGGTCGCGCGCGCACCACTGTGCACTGCCGCGCACCTCCTGGGCACTGCTGCCCACCTTCTGGGCACTGCTGGGCACCCAAGAAACCCTAAAATCTGCCCTAGGGTTCCCAAGCCAATATCGACAGAATAAAATCCGAATTGATTTTCGTCACCATCAGAGAACTTGAAGATATTGATTTAATGATTACAATGTCGCCGGCTTCACTCTAAGAACCGGCTTGAAACACATCAAACCGGCCACTGGAATACCTAGACCGGACTAACTGTTCAAGCATCCGGTTCAATCATTATCTGAACTCCAATTTACTTGAAATTTAGAGAGGATATGCGTACGGATGTAAGAATGTTCAGTCAAAAGGGCACCTCCAAAACCAAAATAAAAGTTAGTGAACCGGCCCTCACAATCACTGCAGCGAGCATAGGATTCACATTTCCTTAGGAAAAACGGGTTGTATTCATAGTTTCTCCTTGAATCCTTCATATGGTTGATGTTTTTCAATGTTTTGCTACTATTTATGGCAAGTTTAACTAAGCATATGATTTTTATGTGTTTCATGGTCTCCCCACACGACAATTCACAATGGAATTACACGAACGATCGCCGAACGCGTATGGATTTGAGCATGAAAACATGAAGCAGCTTATATAAATGCAGTCTACTGGTGATCCAATTTTGAGAAATTTTGGGCTGTTTTCAGATCCACATGCTTCCCATCTTGCAAAATGGAGATTGAGAAAAAAGATAAGCACTCATTCTCTAAATTTACAGAAATACTTTCCTTCCCCAAATATTAATGATTCACATGCTCTAAAGATGGTTGCTAAATCTACTTGATGAAAACAAAAGACAAAAGAGCCTGTTGAATTGAACGCGCCCCCACGCGTTAAAACCCTGTATCGAGTTGGGGGATATTCGTGCGCCTTTTCGGCCATATAGAGTCGTTGGGAATGGCCTCTGGCTTCCCCAATGCTGGTTTTGGGTGGCCGGACAGGTGGTGTGCTATGTGGGCAGCTCTAGCGCTCTGAGGTGTAGGTCAGGAGGAGGTGCCCGACAATTCTTAGGTTTACAAGCGGTGGCTGCTTATGGGAGGGATGTAGTCCAGTAGGATTGAATTGGGGTTTTTGAAGATTCGAGGTATAGGCGATCGGTGGTGGGGGATCGTATCTAGGGTGGCCATGTGGTGGGTAATAAATCTGAATCCGAGCGATGGAGATTCGTCGGCGACACCCATATCGGGTTTGTTAATAGATCCATCGCCCATTGTTATGTTCACGACGTTTGCAAGACGACGAGGATCAGATGATGGCGACATCAGGTTGATCATGGAGCAGCTGCAAACTTGGACCCAATTAAGTGGACTGTTGGATATCTCTATGAATCTGGGCTTCAGGGCATGGAATTGGCATGTAGACCCATTTTGGGTATTTTCTTCTGTTTTGGTTATGTTATTTAATTTCTTAGAATTAGTTTGGTTTATTGTTGGAATAAATCACCGTTTTCCCTTGGTTGACGTAGGGCGATGCCCCAGTAGGTGCTATCTTTCGTTCTTGCTTTGTTGTTGTTTAATGGTTTTGGATACTGATGGGTTATGCCCTGTTAAGTACACACAACGTGTTATATTTGCTCTAATGAGACAGCAAGTTCCTTGTTTTGTCAAATAGTCGCATTCTCTTAGTTGCAAGATGAAACTTAGGGTCATTGATAATTTTCAGTGACATCGTAGCCGGAAAGCTGATAGGCATAATATCACAAAAGTTATAAAGCAAATGGAGTAGCCAATTATGCACGTTGTGCTAAATGGTCCTTGCTAGAATGCATAGATTTTGTAGACATGTCTAATGCTTATGGCTCTGTATGAGCTGTATTTTTTTGATATGTCGCAAAAGTTATAAAGCAAATGGAGTAGCCAATGATGCACGTTGTGCTAAATGGTCATTGCTAGAATGTATAAATTTGGTAGACATGTCTAATATTTTAGGGTGTTCTTACAGTATAAGTTTAGTCATGATGTCCTTCTTTGTATTCTAATGTTTCGTTAATGGTTATGACGTGAGCTATAGCCGTTCTAACTCTTATTATTTAAAAATATATATATATAAAAATATATAATATTTTAATAAATATGTAGTTGTAAAATAAAAGAGTTATAATATTTTTAGTTATAATTATTAATGATTTTTTTGGCTTTTAATTATAACTTACCTGTTTGTGTATTTTAATATTTATTTAGTAGATTATTCCAAAAAAAACAAAAGGGATTTATTTATTTGAATCTTCTCTCCAACTCCACAGTACTTCAATTTAATATTTAATCTTTTCTTTTATGGTGAAAATCCGATCCTATCTTAATATTTTACGATTAACGCGTTGTTAATAACGTAATCAGTAGTTTAGAAGTCAGAACCCACCTCCTCCTATAATTCCAATCGAAAACCCAGCTCAATTCTTCCTCTCTATCTCAAATCCCCATTTCGATTCCCATTCTACCCCTAACCTCCTCTCCAAATTCAACCACCACCGCCGCCGCCATGTACAGCAACATGCTGGTCAACTGTTCCAACTGCCGCACCCCTCTCCAGCTTCCGCCGGGCGCCGAGTCCATCCGCTGCGCCCTCTGCCAGGCCGTCACCCTCATCGGCAACCCACGCGCCCTCCACTCAGCTCCCTCCTCCCACGCGCCCCCGCCTCCCTCCCCCTACAACCACGCGCCGCCGGGGCCGCCGCCGAACGTGAACGGGCCGAAGAAGGCGGTGATCTGCGGGATATCGTATAAGTACTCGCGGCATGAGCTCAAGGGTTGCATCAATGACGCCAAATGCATGAAGTACCTCCTCATCAACAAGTTCAAGTTTCCAGAAGATTCCATTGTTATGCTCACTGGTATGGATCATCATGTTCCGCATTGCTTGTTTGTTATATATAATTGTTATAATTTAACTGTTACAAATTAAACTCTTTTAGATCATTAAGGTTGTGAAATACTTTTCGTGTGAATTTGATTGGTTTAGTTTTCGGAGAAGAGCAGAGGATGAATTTTTGGGTTAGCTAATTACGAATGCCTAAATGTAGTTGACTAAGGTTATCATGGCTTGATTGAAGCATCATTTTACAGTTTTAAGTCGTCTTTGAAGAAAATTAGAAGGCACCGGTGATGGAAGTTTAATAGTTAGATGTTCCGGAATGGTAAATGAACAAGTTAGTTATCAGTAATTAGCCTGCGAGATGGTGTGGCATACGAAGTTTTGCTGGTGATGATATGTTTTGCATGACTTGATGCTTAGATGGCGAAAGGAGGTTGATTTAGGCTTTTGGGAGACTTTTACATGCTGCGCTTTTCACTTGATAGGAACCTTATACTCGGGGGTGGTTGGGTGGATCTGCAAACTTTGTTAGTGAGCAATATGTAAATTCCATAGGAGTTGTATCTGGGTCTGGGGCACTTCTACTCCCTTTTGAGGGAAATTGTCATTTCATGAACAAGACAAGGGAATGGCTAGTGTTGCGTGCTATCGGAACAAATTATATATGGCTTAATGCTCTCCTGGAAGGTAACGGTTAGAAAAACTAGAGCTGGCCTAGTAGGCACACAGCTTCAGTACTTATCAGAATGATATTGCGTCCCTGGATTGTTTTCATTTCTGGTTTACAAGTACTTAAACATAGTAATCAATTTTGCCTTGTTCTTCAGTCTGTCCATCATCTGGAGTTGACAAAAAGGGTTACTTTCAAAATTTGCCTTCACCTTGAAACAGAGAAGCTTCTTAATAACCTTTATTGTACTAGTATGTGATGCAGGACGGAAGCGAGGGATGGTGAGAGAGAGATTTAGATGGGCTAGAGTGTTTAGAGATTAAGGAAACAGAAGGTTTTCTTTTAGAAGAAATAGAGATACTTTAGCTTTAAAAGGAAGAAATAGAACAAGGGAGGATAGGGGGGAGGAATCAGAGGATACAAGGCCAAGCCTTCAACAAGATAAAATCTTAATTCATTCCAATCTGCCCTTCAAATTACATTAGAAAGCCATTTATAGGCTTAAAATAAAACCCTTAAGACGCCTAGTATACAAAAAGACTAATATAACTTATTAATAATAAGACTCTTAAATACTAACACTTAAATAGACATAAAGACACACACTCAAGACCCTTAGAACACTAGACTCACTAATATTCTTATTTTGTAACTGAAAATAAACTTTGTAACTGAAAATAAAACTGACAAGATCATTAAACTACCAAGTAGACTTTCCTTACCAAAAAGAATCGGGCTTAGCCTTTGGTTTCTAGATAGG
The DNA here is from genome assembly GCA_951800085.1 of Comarum palustre. Taxonomy (NCBI): domain Eukaryota; kingdom Viridiplantae; phylum Streptophyta; class Magnoliopsida; order Rosales; family Rosaceae; genus Comarum; species Comarum palustre. The sequence goes on along the minus strand of OX637581.1, from coordinate 10,875,752 downwards.
ATATTTTTGATCCAGCCAACTCATGGCTGCGTCATTAGTATGAAATTTTCCTTCTCCGGTAACCAAATGACACAGGAAAATTATATATCCATCTCAAAGACAATGCTTGCAAATCATTTGGCAAATATGAAGCAAAAGTAAATACCTTTGGTAAATTGTAGGTTGTGTTCTTATTTTCTTTGTATATTTTAAATTCTTTACATATCTGTACTGCAGAAGAAGAAACTCACCCAGCTAAGATTCCAAATAAATACAACATCAGAATGGCATTACATTGGCTTGTACAAGGATGCCAACCAGGTGACTCCCTTCTGTTTCACTACTCTGGTCATGGTTCACAGCAGAGGGATTATCATGGGGATGAAGTCGACGGATATGATGAAACCCTTTGCCCCCTTGACTTTGAAACCCAGGGTATGATTGTTGATGATGAGATAAATGCAGCAATTGTTAAGCCCATTCCACATGGGGTCAAGCTTCATGCAATTATAGATTCTTGTCATAGTGGCACCGTACTGGATTTGCCGTTCCTTTGCAGAATGGAGAGGTTAGTGGGAGTAATTTGAAGTTATGCTTATCTTGCTTCATTCTGTCTACTTGAATACTCTTTGTCTGAAATATAGTTGCTATATGTGGATATCATTTGTTGATTCAGGAGTGGAAAATATGTATGGGAGGATCACCGCCCTCGATCCGGCCAATGGAAAGGAACTAGTGGTGGAGAAGTTATATCTATCAGTGGTTGTGATGACAATCAAACCTCTGCTGATACATCAGTAAGTTTTGACAAGAGAAAAAATGTCTCGAGTTAAGTAATATTTGTAGCTTCAATTTCCACAACATCTGATTTATTCTTTTTGGGGTACAGGCTCTATCCAAGATCACGTCAACAGGTGCAATGACTTTCTGCTTCATCCAAGCCATTGAGCAAGGACACTCAGCCACTTATGGGAGCATACTAAGTGCTATGCGAAATACCATTCGAAATACGGGTTCTGGTGGTGGTGGTCCTGGCAGTGCTGTTACGTCTCTCCTTGGTGGTAGTAGTGGTGCTGTTACATCACTTGTCGGCATGCTTCTAACAGGCGGAAGTGTTGGTGGTGGTGGGCTAAGACAGGTATTGGCTTGCACGACATTCTCTGTATTGGTACTGAAGTTTTAACGAGTCATTGTTATACCAGTGTGCATTTTATATGAAAACAAGCTCATCTGCAAACGAGTATCATTAGTTTATAAGCATCCATTTAAATTTAATCCTCATATTTATGTTTCTTAACAATTGCATTCTCTTGTCATTTATGTGCCATTTTGTTTTGCCTTTTGCAGGAACCTCAGTTAACTGCCTGCGAGCCATTCGATGTGTACACAAAACCTTTTGCCCTATGATCTTTTCTGTCACATATCAACAGTTCATTACTTCTCTTAAATATATTTTAGGCTCTGATAATTGTAAAACCAGTCGTGATGAGTAATAATCTTTTATTCCCATTCTTTCATGTATGTATTATTGATCGGGATTACTCCTGTTTGTACAGCTCCGCATCTTTGGTATGACTCCTTTGTTCCATAAGCTGTTTTCGGTGAAACGGAAGCATCTGAAATCCCTAGCATATGACCATTGTGAAGTTACTTGATACTTCTAGTCTTAACAAATTTACAAAAGTAGCAGAATTGATTATATAATGCAGAGCTTGAACGCCTGAACATCCGTGAAAACATAAATCACTGTTTTACTTACAAATGAATGATTCATGACCAATTCATAGCTAGGAAAAAAACAAAGATAAGTTGCAAGTAAATTGAGGAACGTTATTGCAAACATCGACTACAAATTAAGAACACCAATCAAGTCCACATGAAAAGGAACAAGATTTTAAAATGATGCTCAATTGAACCTTCCATAACTGCAATAATGTTTATAATAAATAACATTGAAACATGGAGAATGGTAACTACAAAACCCCATACATAAATTTCCCACCACCCAACTGGAAAAATATTTTTTGCAAATTCATTACGCACCCTAAGAGCACTTCCCATGAATTTTTTTCCCTTCCTACCACATGATTACAATGAGCATCACTACGTCTGAAGAAATTTCTCTAGCATCCTTGACTTGAGGGGGTCTGGAGGCCGGAAATTCTCCAACCGCAAGTTGGAGGATGTACGAATCTCATTGAGAACACTCTCTCCTTTTTCTGATTGGATAATCTCCAAGATATTTCCAAGAACATTGCCTGCAAGCCCTGCTTCCAAAAGACTTCCTGGCTCCTCTCCACCTTCATGTATTAACTGCCCAATCTGATTCAAGGAAGCTACACTTTCTAAAATGGCTTTGGCAAATATCCGGGCAAGAAACTCTGGTGCTCTAGGGGCATCATTCACGGCATCCTCCAAGGTGGAGAGAGTAGCTTCAAACCTGGGCAAGAAGAAAAGGTAAAATAAAAAAACACAATAAATAATGCCATATCTTTCATTTCACAAAAAAGTAATCTTGTTCAGCCCCAGAAAAAAGGAAAAAGGTTAGTTTCGCCTACCCTTTGATGAGATGGGATTGACTCAAAGTTCTGTCCTGAGACTTGGTAAGATTAATTAGAAGCTTTGTGAAGAGATCTCTTTCTCCGTCCTTCCTCTCAAAAGAGTCTGTGACCCAAAGAGATATCATTGTCGGATGGAAGCTTGGTGAATTCAATTCTTTGATGCATAGAGCAACTTCCTTCTCGTCTCGGGCGCTACAACATGAAACCAAAAAACCACTTGTTAAGAATGAGCATATAGGAAGCACTACACATCAACAAGCTCAAGTGACCAGAAGAGGTAAACAAGACTTCATAAAGCCCTGCTTCTGCACGCCTTCCCACATTTATGCAAAAATAATAATAATAACTTAAAAGATACATCAGAATCTAGATCATACATACATATGAGCAAGGATATATAAGCAGTTCATGAATCAGCCTACAGCTAAAGACAAAAAAAGATTGAAGCTCCTACTTTTTATTCAAGTTTATCAATCAATACACAGAAATGCTGAGAAACGCTGATTTAAATTACTAACTACTCAAATGGAACTCTTCATGAATCCAACAAACAAAGATGAACGTGTTACATTAATTAACAATAAAATAGTATTGATACACAGAATAAAGGTATATACAAAAAAACAAAAAACAAAAACAATAGTATTTTGTTCTCTTTCAATGTGTTAGAACCTTAGAATGCTACAAAGCTCCAAATTTCATTATTTCAAGATTTTCAAATTGTGGAAATAAGTCAAAACCAAAAAGACATTGCATTAACACTACATCAAGTTACGGACAAGTTGGTTATGAAGAGAAATTTCAGAGTAGATAGAAATCATAGCTCTACACCTACACTTATGTTATTTCTCTTGTTCCCTCATTTTGCATTGGTTTTGGCTGACAGAATTATGAACATCTGACACTCATCCTTGCTTCCCACATCACATGTCACTCGAGCTAAGGCTGATGGACCCCGTACTATAATCCATATCTAATATTTCAGAGTAACACACATTGTGACTATTAGGTAGGATAAATGTTATGGATGGTAATGTGACGATCAACAATGTCCATGTGGTAAAATTAAGTGTAATAACACCCTTTGATTTGGAGAATGCACTAATTCTTCAAATATCTTCACAAAACAGAATTATTGCTGCTCCTAACAGAACCAATGAGGCACATTAGGTTACCTGAATTATCTGCATAACATATGACAATTCCTTGGGAAAAACAAATGTACAGTTTCAGCGCTTTGAAAACAGTCATTGAAGATTGCAAACCAGAAGAAAATTAAACCACAGGGGCAACTAAGCCTTATACTTTTTACCCTACACGGAAGACAAACAACAACCAAAAGAATAGGAAGGTTGTGTATCTACACTACCTTGACTCATATTCATTCATTTATGTAGTTGCTTTCCTTTTTATCTGTTAATCTATCTCAATAAGAATTGCATTAGTTGCATCCAAAACAAAAAGTCTACAAGACAATTCTCTGGTTACTGTTAGTTACTGTTAACTACGTTCATACAAATAGATTCGACACTAAAGAAATAGAAGTTGCCTAACCATGGTCCCAACCATGGACCACATGCCTATATCTCTTCCACTAAATAAAAATGATTTCTAGCACCTAAGCACTATCGGATTAAATTTAGCACCTGATGACCAAGAAAGCAATGCAACTAAATTAAAACAGTGAACACATGCAAGCGATGAGAATATACCTGTAAAATTCCTTAATTGCTCCCAACGACTTATCTCTAAGATATTCTTCCGACGTATCTACAGGAGCATTTTGTGTAAAAGCAGTCCCGTGTGAGCGTGTAGGCGGTGTGGTAAGAGATCTATCGAAACTACGATCTGAACTCCGTGGATCCCTCCCACCAAAACTTAAATTATGCTCTGGTCCACTTGACTGATCATACGCAGCTGGACCTCCAAATCTATCAGGCACAATTCTCGGCATTACATCCTCCCTGGGGTTGTAAGCTCCCCGCTCTAAGTGGGAACTGAAACCATTCAAACCAGCTGTCATCCTCCTGGAGTCTCCAGGGTTATGAGATAATTCAGCGAGAGGAGCAGCCGACATTGAAGGTGGTCCTCTGACAGACATTCCTCTGGCAAGACCACCCTGGGGACCCAAAGTAATGGACTCATCACCCATGGGTCTTTGTGTCAAGGGAACTGGGGTCCTACCCTCATAAGAATGTCTTTCATCTACACGGACATCTGCACGGGCGTCCTGACTACCAAAACCACGAACTGGGGAGGGCATCCCACGGAACCCTTGTGCATTTGATGGAGATACCATAGTCGACCCTCTAGGATTAAATTCCATGGGAGGCCCCCTTCTCGCTGATGGATTCATTCCTGGACCACGGCTCAGCCTACTAGCTTGTGCCTGTCGTTCTTGCGCAGCATCTCTGTGCACTTCCTCAATCTTTTTCGGTCCTTCAACTTTCCTCCTCTGCTGCCATCTGTTCTTTCGCAAGTCTATAGTGTCTTTCAACATAAACCTGACCCTAGACGATAATTTCATATTATTCGATAAACTTTTCATCCTCTCAAAATATGCATCCATGTGCTCCTTGGCTTTCGGATGATCAATCATCTCCCCAATTGTGCTCATCAGTTTGCACAAAGATTCAATATCTTCCTCATCTGGAGTCTGCTGCTGACCTAACAACTTCTTAATGCACTCATGCATTATTCTCTCAGTCAACATTTTCTTCTTGTATAACTCCCCAATTAATCTAATATTACCCAACATTCGTCTCCGTGCTTTAATTCTTTTCTCTTCTCTTTCTTCTTCAGATTGTTTCATCTCACCCTCCTCATCAGCCTTATTGGCTTCCTCTTGTTCTCTTTCTCCCCTCTCAAATTCCTCCTGACACTTATTCAAAAGCAACCTCTTAAAGGTTATCTTTTCATTGTCTTCACTGAAATCAGGCAACTCTGCGGCAAGATAAAAGCAGAAGTTCGCATACATCTCACAGAAAGTAGGCTCCATCAGAGCCTTATCAAAGATTTGTGAGATTACACCTGTCAGTGTTGTGGCATTATCAATATTTACATCTTTCACTTGCTCAAACAGTTTTTCAAAATTCTGGGGAGTCAGCTTGTTTAATATTGCCTTCAACTGCCTTTGCTTGGCCTGTTCTTCATCACTCACTTTGCCGACTTCATACTTCCTCTCAGCTTTGTGCATCACCTGTAATGGAGTCTGTGGTGAAGGCATCAAACCCTTTGGTTGAAAGTTTGTAGCTCGCTGCCACCTGTCAGCATCAGGGTTATTTAAATGCATCCCTCCCTTTGAACCTCCAATCGGCCCTAGGAGCCCTCTAGCATGCTGTGGTTGTCCCCGTGGAGGACTCCTCAAAACACCATAATTTACTCCTTGGACGGGTCGGAAATTGGTATTACCACCTTTGTTCCACCTATCATCTTCAATCATTCCACTCACACGTCGGTCAATTCTTCCTCCTCCTGGCCTGTCAATAATCCTTCCAGGACTAGGGAATGAATTATAATCAAAAGAAGCAGAAGCATTTACATTGGCATTTAAAATTTCTGATATATCAGACGTAATCTCAAAACCCTCCGGTAGGTCAAGAAACTGCATAGAGAACTTCAGAAGAAAATCTCTGGAATACTTCTTAGCCCCATGGGCCTGTTCACTATTTGAGGGATCCAGTTTTGGAGTAGAGATGTCAGCAGCATCTTCCCAGTCATCTGGCTCAGCTTTACTCGGTGCACCTTCATCTCTGACTCCAGCAACTTGTTGAGTGGGATCAGCAGCTTCCTGCTTTGACAATATGCTAGTAGAAGTGCTCTCACTGCTTTCAGATGATGCTACATCTTTCTCGTCTGCAGGGTCCTTATAAGCCCCATATAGATCAGAGGTTCCCCCAGCAGCATCAGCCTTGGAAAGAATTTCTTTTCTTTTCTTCTTCGTCTTTGAAAGAGCACTCTTAGTTCTACTCAGTTCAGGGAGGGGTTTATCCTTGGAACCTGACATTGTAATCAAATCACCACCACTACCAATATTCTCAACACTTCCCCCACCACTAGTAATATCCAAACTTTCCCCTTCATGCTTTGTAGTACCTGAAAGATCTGTGGATTGAAACGCAGCAGAGGGAAGATCTGGTCCACTAGGTTTTGCGGAAGCAACTTCAATATTACCCACACTATCACATCTTGAAGAGGCATTTATCGCATCTAATTCTGAATTGCAACTGACATGGTGATCTTTGACTCCTGCAGTTTCAGAAGTTCCAAAAACATTGCCTTTGGCAGTTTCCTTTCCGACAGTGTGCTCTGCTGCTTTGTTAGCAGATTCCAGACATTTCACAGAGGTAGATTCTGAAATACTAGGACTAATAGCTTCCTGTTTGTATACATCAGACGAACTTCCTTCCAACTGGTTATCTGCTCCAACCAATTCTTGTTTTCCTTGTTCATCCAACAGCAAAGAGTTGCCTATTTGACTATGATGAACATCAGAAGAGATGGGGCCTTCTCGAACTGTTTCAGTCTTTGAGTCAGAAACATCTGTAGCGTCCGAATTAACATTTGATGATGATACCCTGACTGATTCTGACACAGACCCAATGCTTTCTGAAACAGGAACTGTATTACCCTCTTTAGGTTGAGAAACACCAATACTAGAAGATACAGCATGTTCCTGAGAGGGAACACTTGATTGCTCAAGAAGCTGTCGACGTGCAAGCAGACAGAAAAAAATTCAACAGTTAATATTTATAGTATTCTTGTCAAAACAATCAAAATTAAAAGATCAGACAGAAAGTGATCTTCCCAACCAAGTATTAAAATGAAAAGTACCTGATGCTGTGGTTGAGTACTCCCTTTCTTGGCTGGTTTCTTCTGCTGATCTTTAATTGAGTTTGACCGACTAAGGGATTCCTTATTGCTGGCTTCAGTGGCATTTACAACTGGTACAGGCTCCTCTGCTGAGGCAACTGAAGTAGAGGATAGAGAACTTGAAACCTGGCCTTCAACAGGAGCAGCTGGCACAGCTGCAGATACTTTTGCCACAACTGGCAATGATTTGGTAATTGATGGGTCACTGCCAGGAAACCTTTGAGCATGAGATGATATCACTTCTCCAGCCGGCCTTGATGGCTTTGAAAATTCAGTTTTTTCAACAGCAGCTGCACTGTTTGCCGATGAGCCAACAGCTGGTTTAACAGTGACCGGAATAGCTGTGGATGGAACAGAGCCAATTTTACTATGTACATCCCGTGCATGATCCAGGTTAGGTGGGTGAGCTGACGGATTCATGAAAGACTTAGTTTGGGGTGGACCCTGGCTCACCGGATAGCTAAATCGTGGTGCTTGTGAATTGGGTGGCATGTGACTACTTGTTAAAGGATGTGAATTCGGAGATGGAAAAAACAGGCTCGGATTGTAAGAATTGTAATAGCTTGTAGGATGAGAACCAGCAAATGAAGGCATGGGCTGAGATTGAGAAACATTGGGGTGAGTCCTGGAGGCTGATGAGCCACTATCTTGATATGAATCAGCCCGTTTATCAAGCCTTAACTCTTCATGTGTATCTGGATGGGTAATCTTGACAGGGGTTTTACGAGGGCCTGCAAACTTGCCACCTTGCTGTTGGGGGAACTGAGGACATATGCCAATCCCCAAGTTGCCCAACTGAGGCAGCTGAGGACCCATTTGGGAGGTAAAACCGAGGTTCTGGCCCTGATGCATAATATTTGGAGGCTGCATGGGATGGGGTTGCAAACCTGAAACGAACACTGGCTGCTGTACTTGACTGCTACCTATTGGTATTGGAATTGGCATTGGCATTTGGAGTGAATTGGGAGGCATACCCTGAGATTGAATCTGCTGGTTGGGGCCACCAAACTGCAGAGAAACCTGTGGCTGGTGAAATGGCAATCCCATAGAGATGCCAGGAATTGGAGGACCAGAAGGTTTCTGAGTTTGACTAGCAGGAGGTGCAGGTGACACTTGCACATCCTTTTTGGCCTTGGGTTGCGGATGAGTCTCAGCAGTACTAGATTGTTCGACAGAATGTTGATCTTTCCTAGGTAACTGCTGCTTAGGAACAGAAGGGGTCGGCAATGCCGGTGCAGATCTAAAGGACTCATGTCGTGCCTGCATATGAAAATGACAATCATTTTGCAGTTCAAAAAAGAAAAAACGTAATAAAATTATAAGTGAAGACACAAAATACTGCTACAGTTACTCAGTGGCATTTAAGTAACAAATTCCAAAAATTGAACTACATTCGCAGCCAATCACACGTAATGCATAACAATATAAAATAAAACACCTTAATATTTCTTGCAAATGATTAGAGTAATACACTAAATCATCTTTATGTAATGATATATAATGTGAAATTGAACCACAAGATGTGAGCTTAGAATAGATGGTTAACCTGATCACGCTTCTGCTCATCCAAATTTGGAGGAGCTGAGCTAGTTCGAGCAGGAATCTACACACACGAAAGAACATTCCAGAGTTTATATAATGTAGATTGAATTTTTCAGCATAAATACATAGGAAACTACAGATTCAAGTGCCAAAAATAATATTACCTGCATCCCATTCATCAGACCAGGACTTATGGACCCGAACTGAAAGGAAAATCCCTTGGACGCATCCCCTGGGGCTGAACCATAGAAATTGAAGATTAAGAACAGTATCAGCTGCATCCTAACAATATTTTATCTCTTTAAAGCGTTATTGTGTGTGTGTTGTGAAGCACATTATTGATAAACTAATAATCAAATAATCTAAAATTTCCATGATCCCATAAAAAAACTGAAATTCCAAGGGATTTTCATGTTCCACAGTATAAACTTACATTTTACAGGAGTACTGGGCCCTCTTGAGTCAGAATTCACGGAGGCAGACTGCGAAGCTGGAGCCTTCGGAACAGCTCGAGGGCCTCTCTGTGCGACTGACGGTTCTGTTTGCTTGGAAGCTGTGTTTGTAACAGTTGGCTCCGAGACTCCTATATCAACACATAACAAAACAAAACAAAACTGCTTAGAAACAAAAATCAAACCAAAACGGGAAAGCAATTTCAAAAAAGATCACTGGCCAGGCAAACTTATAATGTATTATCGTACAAACTCCCAGCCTGATTCTGACATCCATACCGTGATAATGCGGTTGTACATGGGCGCCATTCGGTACACCGCCCCGCGGTGTAGAAGCACTCCCAGGGTCCAAAGGATTTACAGAGGCTACATTCCCCCTGGATTGCCCTCCTTGTGCATTGTTGTTAGTCTTCTTGAAGCTGCAAATTCATCATAAAATTCCCAACATCAGTTAAGAACAGAGAAACACATGCACAACAAAAACAAATCGCAGTCGAAACTCGAAAGGAATCAAATTAAATTGTAGTTCTTATCAAACAATGAAAATTTAAAATTGAAAGATCAAAAATTTAACAGAAAAAACCCTAGAAAAAAATAGAGAGAGAAGGACCTGCGTTGGGAGGAGATGGCAGGGGCGGGGCCAGCGGCGCCGGCGCCCTTAGGGTAAGCGGGTGAGTATCCCCTGTGGTGCTGATTGGAGCCCGCGGATCGCCCTGTTTTACGATACTGCGTCTCGTTCTTATCCGACCTTGATTGATTGAAGGACATAAATCCTTATCCTAAATTCCCAGCAAGCTTTTCTTTTCTCTCCAACAACCAAAATCAATACAAACCCTAACGAAAACCGAATAGGCCGAGAGAGCTGGATTATTAATAGTGTACCTGCGGAAGAGGAGGAGTGAGAGAGCTGGAGGAATAAAATTAGGGCTTTATTGGGGAACCATGAGAGAACAGGATGAACGCCGAGAGTGATTGGGAAAAAGTTTCACAGAGAAGAGTTTTGGTAAAGAGAGAGAAGGGAGGAGGAGGGTAACAAACTGACCCGTCAAAAAGTAGGTTTTTTAGGAGATCAAGACCCGTTCGATGCTCTCCCCACTTTTTACTTTTTTACTCCCCTCTTCCCGTAATTTTTTTTACACTGTTTTTATTTACCACATCAATTTTTCTTCTCTGTTTTTCAGAATTATTTATACATTGTTTCAGCACAATTCGAAAGAAAAACGAGAGAAATAAAAAGGATTATTTGCACTTAGAACTCTTGGAGGATTGTTAATTTAGTACCTGAACTCTTGAAGGATTGTTAATTTAGTACCTGAACTTTTAAAGTGATCAATGACATAATTTCAATTTTTTAAGGTAAAATATTTAGGATATTTCACAACCTAAAACATGAGTCACCTACCAACTTAAAAACCAGCCTTCAACATATCAAAACTTCAACTAGCGACTTCGTGTCTAAATGGTTACTATACTGGCAGAATCATTATTGTCTTAAGGTGGAAGATTTATAGTTTTTAGTGTGCAAAGATATCTTAAGTACAAAAATTAAATTAGCAACTAAAAGAAAAATAATTTTAAAATAAAAATATTTTTATGACGGAATTATGGGCATAAGCTAGAATTTATTTAACATAACATAACTATAAATACAGAACTCAGAGCCTCGCTTTTGGGTAAACAGCTATAAGTTGTTTAACTACTCATAATTATAATTACAAGCCAAAATACTTACTTGTAATAAAAACACATCACACTGAATGATTACAGACTGAAATCTTCACACAGTACTCACACTCACACTCTTATTTCTATACTAGAGACATTGTTTACACACACTATTTCTCCGACTTATGAGAGGAGGGTTGAGAGTGTTTCTAATTTCTATTTCAAGTTTTTCGATATCTTCTCTCGAAAGCTTGAGGCTCCTTATATAGCAAACGGACACCAAATCCGAATTAAACACAGCAAAAAGTGAGAGACATGAGGAATCAAACTTTACTTTAACAAAAGTAAAGTTATTTGTTTTTATGTGTCGGCAGCAATGAGAACGCACAAATTTAACAAAAGAAAAGTCTTTTGTCTTGATGTGTCGGCCACTACTCAATTCTCCACTATGTGAGCGCACTAACTTTAATAAAAAAAATTGTTTTGTAGTGATGTGTCGGTCACCGCTCACTTCTCCATCATGTTTACTGTATTGTAGTATTCTTCCTCAGTGCAATCATAATCAGCCAACCAATCTTAGCCCTCTTGTTTCCCTTCTGATGTTTTTTCATCTTTTTCTTCACTGTCTAAGTCTGAATCATAAGGAAAGTAATAAGGAATCCTATATCATTTTTCCTTCTCCACTTTTTCAAGTCATTCTGTAGTAGCTAGGGTGCAGTCAATTTCATTTCTCATAATGGCTGAGAAAAAGTCATAATTCACTGGTGGAGAATGATTATAGCAAGAAACCATTATTTTTTCTCCACTTGTCAGAAGACTTGACTCATAATCTCTTCGCACCATGTGTTTTGATGCACATGATTATCATGGCCTTCATCCATGGAATACCCTGATTAGGACTGACGTTTCCGCTCATCTTGCTCGATCCTTTAATCGAACCTTGAATGATCTTGGCATAATGATAAGGAGAGATATAGTTCATTTGTTCTTTCAGCATTATCTATTCAGGCGGAGTTGATATGAACTTTAATCTCATGATACATCTGTCTGACCTAATGTTCTTGACAGCTTGAACTATCAATTCAGGGAATCCCTCCAAGTCTTCATTAGATTTTGTCCAAAGATTATGAACAAAACCATTCTTCATTAGCCACAGTTTTTGTTTCTGAGGGTGTTCAGCTTGGACGTTAACCAAATATCTTCCATAATATGGGTCAGGAACAACAGTCAAAGTTAGTAGAAACATCTCTTCCTTTTCCCAGATGGTCATGAAATTTGAACCATTCAGACCTTTTCATTGCTATCAAAGGGATCTTAGCACTTTCTGGATTTTTTAGGTACGTATACTACCTTAAACTTTTCCTTCTCTATTGCATGGATTCCATGCAATTCCTCTGTAAGTGCCTCAAGAGTTCCAAGCAGATGCTCTTCATTTTCTTCATAGAATGCATAAAGAATATTATCTATGATAATCTTTTGCTTGAACACCAACAACCTTTTTGTCTGAAAAACTGGTTCTTTAAAAATCTTTAAAGACTGACTATGAACAGTTTTCTTTCCTGTAACCACATACGATCTGTTTCCCATAGAAGGGGCTATTCTGTTTTTTGGCAAAGCAGCAACCATTAACGGACTTGATATGTCTTTACCGTCTGCCGTTTGAGACGGGCTAGCCGGTCTTTTTCCTCGAGACCGATCAGTTGTGGTTGTATCTTTGGGATACAACAAATACTTCTGAGTGAGTTTTTCTTCATCACCGGACTTTCTGGACTGACTTTCATTTTGCAAGGAGAATTCTAAGTTTGTATCTCAATCAACTAGTTTTAACCTGTAATGACCTGCTGCTTGACTTGTTTCAGCTGCTCCATAGGATACGATGAATTGATAACATGGTCCATCATGGAGAGGACCTACAGTCTTATCACCGCTCTTGTATCTTTCCCAAAGATTATTTTCTCTTGATTCTGGTTTTCTATTTCTTGGGTTGCGTCCCTTATCCTTGTCATCTCTTTGAAACATTGATATTTCTCTTGTAAGGGCGTCTAGTAGAAAATTCTTGTTACATGCCACCATTTTAACGTCATATTTATACTGAGATAAAAACATTTATCATCTCAGCACTCTTCTCATATCTGCAGCTTCAGTTAATTTGTAGTTTTTAATTTTTTTTACTCTTTTGTTATCAGTCCTAACTATAAATTTGTTTCCTAAAAAGGCATCAGCCCCTTTTAAACTTTTAATTAGAGCAAAGACTTCTTTGCTCCAGTAAAATAGTTTAACTATTTTGCGTTAAACTTTTCTGAGAGAAATTTACAAATCTTCTCCTGATTTTTATCTGGAGCAATAGCCAAGACAACTCATGCCTAGTAATAATCATTTGCATCAGTCTGCAAAATGATCGAATCTGTTTTTTCAGGTAATTGTAAAGGAGACATGTTCTTGGTTAGCTCTTTGATCTTTCTGACAGTATTACTGTCATCTTCAACATATTGATACTAGCATTCTCATTGTGTGATAATACATTTTCAACATATTGATAGTAGCATCCTAGCTCTATGCTAGTATGTTTTCAACATGATGTCAACAACTATTATTTCTATTTTAGATACTACTATTATGTTGTGTTTTTATGCTTGCAGAATTCTTTGCTTTATAATTGTGGTAATAACTTTCGAAGATCATGTGAATTTGGATACTGAAGCCTACCTTAACTAAGGATCATTCAGGTTACCAAGAGATATTTTAAATGAAGCCGTGTGGTGATCGAGAATGACAAAACCACGAAAGTAGCTTTATATAATTATTTTAGTAGACTTTCTAAACAGTAACAGTAGCTTTTTAAAGCTATGGAAGTAGTTTTTTTTTCACCTTAGCTTTTCTTCACCTTTGTAGTAATTTTTGTTATGCGTAGTAGTAGCTTTTGTTGTTGGTAATAGTATATTTATGACCACATCAGAGGTCGTCGGAAATCTCTATATAGTTGCTTTTGTAGCTGATGACAGTAACTTTTGTAGCTAGTAACAGTAGCTTTTGTTGCTGACAATAGTATATTTGTGACCCCGCCAGAAATCTCGATATAATAGTTTTTGTAGTTAGTGATAGTAGCTTTTGTTATCGGTGACTATAACTTTGGTTACCGGTGACAGTAGCTTTTGTTACTGACAATAGTAAATATATGACCTCGCCTGAAATTTTAATATAGTAGTTTTTGTTGCTGGTAATAGTTTATTTGTAACATTGCTGGAAATCTAAATATAATAGATTTTGTTGTCGGTGACAGTAGCTTTTGTTTGTCGATGACAATAGCTTTGGTTACTAGAAATAATATATTTGTGACCTCGCTAGAGGTAGCTGAAAATCTCAATATAGTAGCTTTTATAGCTAATGACAGTATCTTTTCTAGCTGGTGACAATAGCTTTTGTTGCTGGTGATAGTGGTTTTTAAAATCGTTGGTATCATTGTTAGAGGTCGGTCAGAATTTTTTTTCAGAGGTTGGTCGGAGATCTTATCAGCGATCAGTTAGAGACTTTGCTGGAAGGGAGTGGTTATTGATTTTTTACATTAGTGGTATTATTGTAAATATAAGAGAGATAATTTAATTTTTTAGCTGGATGATATTCTGTAATTATGCTACATTTTAATACCTAATACAAAACTCTATATAGGCTTGGGTGGACTTATATGATTAAAAATGTTTAGGTGGATCTCTATGAAAAAAATGTCTGAAAAAGGACTTCTACTTAATTGGCCGTTGATTTTTTATGATTTCACACTTTTTTCTTCGTGTGATAAAATGTAATTTTAGGGGGTGATGTTACATTATCCTGCTCCTTTTTGTTTAGCATATATTGCACTGCTCTTTGGAGAAAGACTTTGAAAAGAAACAATAAATAAGAAAAAAATCACAAGCGCGAGCGTAGCCTTTTAGAGCATCTGCAGCCGTGCGGATTTCAACACGAGCAAAGAGCGAAATCGGCGGGCCACGTCGGAGATAGCACGAGCAAGGGAGAAAGCAGCGTGCAGCGGGGGAGGTAGAGGCCGGCGACCACTCGTTGACGTCGAGCACCAACGGGAGCACGAGCAATTCTTGCTCGAGCAGCAGCACGAGCTGCCAGATCCGAAAGGCCCAATCAACGCGCGCCACATGGCAATACCGACACAACAAATCGGATCCAACGGGCAGATTGATCTGGGCCTTTTGATTTGATTTGAATTTTAGATCCAACGACCCAGATTTGAAGGCAACGACCTTCCAATTTTTGAGGAAAAATGTTGCAAAAAAATCCGAAAAAATTATAAAAAAAATCCCAAAAAATTGCAAATAACACCTTACAATTTTTCTATAAATACTACATTAACTTCATTCACATCTCACACCAATTTGTGCACAACAAATTTCTCCACTCCTTCCATCTCCTCTCCCATTCCTTTCTATTTTTTGCTAGAAAAATGTCTACTTGGCTTGCTTCCGAAGATTTGCAATTGTGCATTTCTTATTGTCGTATTAGTGTTTGTCCTATCACCGGCAACATGCAAAAGTCCAATAAATTGTGGGAAAAAGTACATACCGATTTTCTTGAAAATTAGGAGATTGTGCCTCATGAGTCAAGGCCGGAGCATAGGAGTCAAACCGCGGTTTCTTCTCGTTTTACTAAGTTGAAGCCGACTTTGAAAGCTTGGGGTGCCGCTCTTGCTTATGCACGAAAGAATTCATAATCTGGCTCAAATTTGCAAGATGAAGTAAGAGTTTATAATGTTAACATTTCCCTAAATTTATGTATGTTTACTTAAATAAATGTTGTCATCTCTATTTATTAGATATTATTGTGACATATAAATTTGTTATTGTTATTAGATAAGAAAAGCTCAATCATGTTATGTGGCACAAAAGAAGAAAGAGTTTACGCGGTTTGATTGTTGGGAAGTGGTGAAGAACCATCCTTATTTTAGAGAATTCCAAACTAGTACTCCACCTTCTTCATATGCCAACTCCGCCGCCTCTACTCCGCTCGTTAGCTCAATGCCTTCCACAATCAATGTGGCTGAGGATGAAGTGATTGCAACACCACAAAACAACCTTGAAGCTTCCTCAAGTCCGGTTAGACCAATGGGAGTGAAGGCGGCCAAGGAAGCTAAAAGAAAAAGAAAAAAGGTCGCCTCGACTTCTTCAAATGAGGTAAGGGATGAGGCTTTGAAAAACATTGTGGAAAATCAAAAATCTTGGCTAGCCGCGCAACAAACAAGTGATGCTATGGAGCTTGCTTTATACGAAAAACAACTTAGCCTTAAAGAGAAAGATTTCAAATTGAGGGCCTTAGCGGAAGAATCAAGGATTATGGCAATGGATACGGAGGCTATGACCCCAAAATCAAAGAGGTATTTTTCAAAGAGGAAAGCGGCAATTCTTAAGCAACTTGATGTCGATGAAGGAGATGCTAGCGAGGAAAATTTTTCAAATTTCTATCGCCCATTTTTTCCATAGTTATGTATTTCTATTATGTACTTTCATTTCTAGTTATGCACTTTAAATTATGTATTTTCATTATGTACTTTCATTTCTAATCATGTACTTTAAATTATGTACGTTACATTTTCAAGTAATAAAATCACACCTTCTTTATTCCGTCAAATCAAACAACATATAATGCAAACACACAACATTTAAACAAAATATAGTCATGAATTTTAAAAAAAAAAGTCATAGATTTTAGACGATAACGACACGTGTCGTATACATATTGGTTGAAAATATAGTCATGATTTTTTTTTTAAAAAAGTCAATGAATAGTACTAGGAGGTGTTATTTTTTCCTACCGCTGCACGAAAGCACTGCACTGCACCTCTTATTGCTCAAATAGTAATAGCACTTACTCAAATAGTGCTGGCTCCTCCTCAAAATAGGAGGAGCAAGCAAAAAAACGGGTGCAGGTGCTTTTATACACGCGTGCAGGAAGGTCCTAAACATAATATGAATTATTGTGTAAGCAAGATTGTAAGCAAACTCTGTAGATTTTGTTATGAGAAAATGCACTTAGTGCTTAATTTTAAAAATGTTCAACAGGTCAGGTATGTTGTTACCTGATTGGAAAGTACTGCCACGCTTTATCTGCATGTTCATAGCAACACAATGGAACCAACTGCTAGTCCTTCACCGAAATCAATACCATTCAATTCAGAAGAAGGCGCTCTTCCTTCAGAACCCACCTGATTTTTCAGCAGAAGGATTCAATTCAGAAGAAGGCGCTCTTCCTTCAGAACCCTCCTGATTTTTCAGCTAACGAGGAGACTTGACGGGTTTGAAAATTTCGGAGGATTAGAGAACATTACTATTTAGTCGTTGTCTCTTTTACCCCTGGTTCTGTTCTCTAATCCCGTATATGCCCTCGCAGCTGATTATAAAGCTGCGCCTCCATCTTTACCCTGGAAACAGTTGAAGCTTACGGCAAGTTTTGGTTTTAGTCAGACAAGTTTTGGTTTTAGAAAATTGAAGGCTTGTGTTTGGGAGCAAAGTCTTAGGTAAATAAAACCTTCAAAACCTCATAGTTCTGTATGTCTATATGGTTTTCAAAGGCTTCTTTTCTTTGTTCTTTGTCGCATTACCTACTTGTAGAGGTTGGCCTTTGAGATGTCAATCTCAATTATATACTATGTTATATAGGCAACTTAAATCGTAGAAAAGCTATGTAGTATGGAATTTGTGACCTTTGAGATTTTACTTCTATATTGTTCGGGTTGAATCTTCTCATATTGGTGAGTTTATATTTCTTTGTTTACCTTGGAATCACGAACTGGTAGCACATACTTAGTGGGCTTTTTGTGTAGTACAACATCAATATATAATTTACTTGATTTGATTGAGAAATAAGGAAGCTGTGGTGTTGTGTGGTTATCAAATTTGTTTGGTTGTCTATGATGTTGACTCAGTTGGATTTTCTTGTTCTTTGAGCTTCTAATTTGGGTATGCATTTTACACATTATTGTAGAGGGTTTATTTGACTTTCCATAGGATCAAGAATCACCTAAAACGGATAAGAATCGAGTCTTGTTGGAGATTTTAAAGTCAAGGAATTGCATCAGTTTTTCTGGTGTGAAGACCTGAGAAGTTTGAGTTCTGATTGGGCTTGTTGACAGTTCTAGCATGCATACCGTTGCTGTGTAGCATTATGTCTTTTTGATATCATGTATGTAGTACCCTTGTATTTGTAATGTCCGTTCTAAACTTCAGAAATCATGAAATCATTGTGTTATTTCTCTGCAAACATGATATGGATTTATATTCCTTCTTGCATGCAGACTGGAAATCTTTCATATATTCCTCTTTGCTATTTTTATTTTCTCTTACTGTTAAATTGTTCTTTCAAGTACATGTGTTAAAATATATGGTTTGCTACTATATTACTGTGCTATCATGTCAGAAACCGTTTATGGGCTGTTGATTTAATTGTCATGTTCTCAAGATGTATAAGGCTACCTTACTCTTACTCTTTATCAGTAATATTGGTTTTACAGTATCTTGATGCATAGTCAAAAATGTGAAAAGGTTAGAATGCTTTGTATACTGTGTAATATGGGTGGGTTGATCCTATAATGAGCAAGCAGGGAACAAGAGTAGTCCCTGAGGTGAAAAGCCTCATAACAGTTAGTGCACTAGTCTGTCGATGTCAATGCAGTGTTTATTCGGTCTGTTTCAACATGCTGCGACTGATCCGCGTTAGAGTAGAGCCCTACTTGGTGAGTTGATCCAAATGGGTGTTATAGTTGAGGAGTCTGAAGTGTTTTTCTTAAATTAAAATGTGTAATGTTGCTACATGTGTCAGTACATGAGTTAATTTAAGTGATAGGTCAAAGTAGTACTCATCTCTAAATATTGTTTCGTTTGTGACTTGCTGAGTGTCGTAGCTAATAATCTCTTGTAGTTTTTATCATACAAGCTTCTTAAGCTTACCGGGTTTTCCTTTTCTTGTGAACCCGTTACATCATTCCATGGTGTAGGGAGTGACTTTGCAGGGCAAATGACGTAAAGGTTAACAAGGTGCATCCCATAGTAGTCATCGACATTCAACACTTGCTTTTAAGTGTGATTGGATTACTGTAATTGCCTAGATTTCAAATAGCATTTACGCTTTTGGTTTAGAATTTGGAATCATACCTTTAGAATTTAGCAAAATCTCTAATGGATTTTACTTTTGTAATTTTTATAGGTTCACTTTCAACAATGACTTCCATGGCAAATTCTCGTGATTTC
The DNA here is from genome assembly GCA_951800085.1 of Comarum palustre. NCBI lineage: Eukaryota > Viridiplantae > Streptophyta > Magnoliopsida > Rosales > Rosaceae > Comarum > Comarum palustre. The sequence continues at coordinate 10,856,435 of OX637581.1, read as the reverse complement.
ATGTTCTGCAACATCTGTGGGACTACGCTATCTCTTACTAAAACTCTTTATGCTGAACCTGGCCAATGCCCCAAGTGCAAATTTTCCCGACCTATAAAAGGTAGAAGAGACAGCCAAATTGCTTTTTGTTCGTTTTTATGTGTTGAAATTGATTTGTGATGATTGAGGGATAGATGAATTGATTTTGTTCTATTAAATGACATGTGTATGTTGGGACGGTCTATTGCTTGGCATATATTCAAGTTTCTAAGTAATATTAGACCATGAATGTAATAGAAGTTGAATGTCATTCTTCTTTTTTTTCCCAAAGTTGTGTAAATATCTGATATGATCATTATTGTTACAGAGCTCTCCAGATATAAAATATCGTACACGGTCAGTAAAGAGGTATGCATTGTACTCACTGATGACCTGATGCTCATCTTCTTTTATCCAGATAAGCTCTTATGTCTCTCATAGTGGATGTGTTTGTTAGTAACTACTAATCATATATTGATGCAACATATATATCTTCTCACTGGGGAAGAGATGAAGGGGAGAGAGATGATGCCTGATTTTAGTTGGTATTGATGTCAACAGTTCTTTGTCTCACAGTTTATTCATGCCCCTTGTACTATAGAAATGATATAGCTCAGCTTCATTTAGATGTTAAAACTGACCTAAGCTCTGAGTTTAATCCAAGGGTATAATTGCCATCGTTGTTAAACTATGCACCGTCAATGTTAACATTGTTGGGGTTACAATCTCATTGTAGCATCTTGATTGAGACATATCAAGTATTAAGGAATTAAAGATTTTGTTGGGGTTACACTCTCATGTTAACTTAGCAGGATATTCAAAGGGAGCTAGGCATATCAAAGATCAAGGAGGAAAAGACTGAATTGGCAAAGGTATTTACACCTTTCAATTTTCTTAAGTCGTTAAATTGTTTCAGCAATTCCCTAATACTATATTTCCTCTAAAACAGACGGACATGAAGAAATGTGAAAAGTGTGGCCACAATGAGCATACATATTTTTCTAGACAGGTGAAATACATTTCTAAACCGATCCTTGTTATTCTCTCTTTATCTTGTTAGTTGCCACATTTTAATTTATCTAATAACTATTTTTTGTACAGATGAGATCAGCTGATGAGGGGGCAACTACTTTCTACACTTGCACCAAGTGCAATAATAGTTTTAGTGAAAATTAATATGTAGATATGCAACTTGTTTTTGCTCGACTGAAAGTTCCAATTAATTTTGCATTCACTCCATTGTGTGTACTTTCCTTAGAAGCTTGATCTGGACTCTCAAGCCTCATGTTGTTCAAATGTGCCATCTGATTGTTGTGGAATCTTTGATGCTTTGATAAGTTGACCTTTTATGTGATTAAAGTGGTGCTGGAAAGGCATGTAGAGTATAGTAGTTTCTTATGGTGAAGTCAGTTTGGTCTTTCAGGGATGGAAGGTACATGATTGGAAGGTAGGAGATCTATATGGAAAACTTGAGGCTTTTCAATTTTCTGCAAGCTAACAGGTCACTGCCGTTGGTGCCTTATATACCTTCATTCTTTCTTTTTCCCTTTGCCCAAACGACAAATCGAAATATATAGATATCCCAAAACTGCTAGCTACCAGAAATAGTCCCAACTGACAACTCAATCCCACAAAATTTTACTTAAATCACCCCTTAGTTTAGTTAGTTACATTCCATCATATTTGTTTCTCCAGCTATCTCTCGGTTCCTTCAGAATGTGTAACCCTAAATATATACCGTATATATTTTCCTCTGGCCGGCCTAATGGAGAATCAGAGTGCATATGGTATCCAGTACTACATTACATCTTATTTCTTAAGATTGTCCCTGGACTTATGTGGGTGACGTTAAGTTGTACTAATGTTAACCCATGTTTGGTGTTTTGGAGAAAGGCTAGTCCCCCACATTCATTTTCAAATTGAGAGTAACGAGAGACCCATGTTCCATATGACTTTGCCGTTTTTGAGCGAGGCAGGTTGAAGGTGAAGCCAATTGGGATAGTGAGCTCGATGGTGTGAGCATATTGCTTCTCAGGAACTGAGAGTCCGGTGATTGCATAGTTTAAGTAAAGAGATACTCCTCTGTCCAAATAGAAAATTGAAAGTATTGTTGGAGGGATCCCAGAAACATATTGTTGCCATCATTGGAGGACGGTTTCTGCCACCATGGTTGAGTGAGAAACATAGTTCAATGGCGTCTACAATTCTGACATGTTCCCATCGTTCTTAATCCAGTGCTTTGCAAGCCACGTACCATTTGTGTTCTTTGAGAGTGAATTTTGACCATAAACCAATCTTGGTAGCAAGTTCAGTGGTTTTTCACTTTGAGAAGTTTGTAGCGTCGCCGCGGGCGATTAGTGTTGGAATTTGTGTTTCATGTTGATAGGCTTCAAGGTGTCTTTCAATGATTTCTTTTGGGTATGGACCAAGGGCGGTGGATCCGCTGGAAATGAGTTCAATGGTGGAGCTTGTTCCTCTGGGTAGGGGTGGGCGCGGGTTGGTGTGGTGCGGGTTGAAGCTCAACCCTAATCCAATCCATTTTAACCGGTTTGTCAATTTCACAAACCAGATCCACATTTTAATTTTCCAAACCATATATTCGGGTTACCCACATTCCGGATTGGTTTCGGATTGGTTTCGGGTTTAAACCAGATTTTCAGTTTAGCCTAATCAGTAACAACATAAAAGATATTAAACACTCAAACAGTTCAAATTTTACACTTCCACAGTCTAATCACCAAGCAATATTACAAACCAAATTCATCGATATTCAGTCCAGAAATGAAAGATAAAGACCAAACGAATACAAGCTTTAACACAGCAAAAGCACATCCTTCGCTCTTCAGCCCCTACTCCCCTTAGTGCTTCAACACAATGTAGCAAGCTTTAACAATCAGTCAGCATCAGAAAGATCTTCAGGAGAATCTATCAAGTATCAAACAGTTTCAAAAGTTAAAAACAACAATATAAAACAAAGTTAAGAGAATTTCGAAGTATCAAATAAATGAATAATTCCACTAAGCTTACCAAGTTCAAGATTCTCCATCTCTGTATACAGATCCATTTCTTCCTTGGTAGGTTCCTTGTATTCTTGAAATCCTCTTGCCCTAAGCCAATCACTCAAGCATACTAACCCTTCAACCATCCTAGGGGTCAGTTGTGACCTAAAAGGGTCAATCACCCTCTTTCCGAGGCTAAACGCAGATTCTGAAGCAACTGTTGAAGCGGGTACAGCAAACACATCTTTGGCTATCTTGGACAAAATTGGATATCTTGGCGCATTCTCTTTCCACCAATCCAAAACATTGAAGTTTGCATCACAAACGTCCAATGGAGCTTCCAAAAGATACTTATCCAGCTCATTCTTGATCACCACAACATCTTTCTCTTGCCTCAATTGCTTGAACTGCATCAGGTTTGCTGCATGACTATCCTCTTGCTCTAACGTAGTTCTTGCATTAATATTTGGCATTGTCACATTCTTTGAAGCTTCTGCAGCTACTGGATCATCATCTACAATTAAAAGAAACAATTGCAATTAATGTATCATTACTAGAAATGAAATGAAAACTACTTCAACTGAAAAAAAGAAACAAACATGTATACAATAGGTTACCTGTATATTGGTCAAACAGCTTTTGCAATGTCTTTTTCACTTCGTCAAGCATCAAAGAAACTTTGAGTGCATCTTCTTGCAGCTTTGGGAAGAAGAACTCAAGATACAACATCTTGTACCTTGGATCAAGAACCACAGCAATGACCAGAATTTTGTTCATGTTTTCCAATTTCAGCCAATACTTGTCAAACTTCTTCTTCATTTCAGTGCCAATGGAAACCATCAAAGGATCATTACCTTTAATGCACTTGTTCAGCTCACCAATTATAGTGCACATCCACAGGAGAGGTTCATTGGCAGTCACATACTTTGTCGCACTAAATTTCAGGGTGGCTTCATAGAAAATTTTAATGTATCTCACAAGTCTCACTGCCTTCTCCCAATCTTCTGCTGAAGGAGGGCCACATTTCTCTAGGAAATAGATAACAAACTGGTGATCTTCATCCGCAAGCCTAGAAAATGCGTTCCGGTATTTGACAGCAATATCCAACATAAAATATGTCGAATTCCAACGTGTGCATACATCTAAAGGCACAATCCCACCCTTGTACTGAATTTTTTCTTGAGCTGCACACTTCCTAAACTTCTCAAGCCTTGATGGTGAAGATCTAATGTACTTCACAGCATTTCTGATACCATCAATTGAAGAACCCAGCTCATCCATTTCATCCCTTACAATAAGGTTTAAAATATGGCAGCAACATCTCAAATGCAGAAAAGAACCTCCTAACACCAACTGATTCCAATTTCCTATCTTCTCCTTCATATAGTCTAAAGCTACTTGATTTGGACTTGCATTATCCACAACTATAGTAAAAACCTTCTCAATCCCCCACTTAATCAAACAAGTCTCTACTAGCTGTCCTATGGTTTTTCCTTGATGATTTGGAATCACACAGAAGTTCAAAATCCTTTTATGAAGATTCCAATTTGCATCAATGAAATGTGCAGTCAACACCATGTAGTTAATGTTCTGGATACTTGTCCAAGTATCCGTAGTAAGAGACACCCTTTGTCCAGTCACAACCAAATGTCTTCTAAGTGTCTCCTTCTCCTCCAAATACAACTTCCACACATCCCTAGCTATTGTCCTCCTAGAAGGTAAACGAAAATCAGGCTGAGTCACCCTCATGAACTCCTTGAAACCTTCATTCTCCACAAATTTAAATGGGAGTTCATCACGAACCACCATTTTTGCTAAAGCTAGCCTAGAAATCATAGAATCATAAACAACAGACACCAAGTTACCTCCATTTTCCTGCGAATCGAAGGTCAAGGTCCTCTGTCTCTTCTTGCGCACCAGAATTGGAGACTTGCGACAGTTCAGGAGCAGGTGATTCCTCATTGTTGTTGTACCATTTTGGGTCTCTGTTGCATATGTTTGAGTACAATACTTGCACTTTGAACGAGCTGGCTTCATGACACTACCATCAGGGTTCTTCAGCTTCGTGAAGTGTTCCCACACCATTGATTCGTTCTTCCTCTTGGATCTGTTTGATCCTCTGTTTGATCCCTCTGCATCTTGAGGTTTGGAAACACCTGGCAAAGGTGCAGGTGGCGGAAGTTGAAGAACAACGGAAGGTGTAGGAGTTGGGGTGGGAGTTGTTCGGCTGGTTGCAATGCTTGAGTCCGTTGTTGGTTGAGAACTCGGATTTGTTGTGTTTGTCTTGTCGGATATCCCTTCCATACCTGAAGAAGTGAAGAGAGTGAAGGAGAGAATGAGGGACGGTGAGAAGAGTACTGAGTGAGAGAGAGACTGAGTGAGTACGCCTCCCACTTTTTAGTCTTATATAGTCTTAGGGTTAGGGATAAAAATTGCTAAATTGGGCTGTTGGGCTGTTGGGCTGTTTATTTGTTATGGGCCACGGGCTAGTTAGCCCTTAAATAAACAAGTAAATAAAAATAATAAATAATTAAATAAAACCGGTGCGGGTTGGTTTAAACCGAATTGAAATTTTTCCAAACCTAATCCAGTCCGCTTTCATCCGGATTGGAGTTTTTCCAAACCTAATCCGATCCATTATAACCGGTGCGGGTTGAGAACCGGTTTAAAGCGGTGCGGGTTGGTGCGGTACCGCATTTTCGGATTCGAATGCCCACCCCTACCTCTGGGTATGAGTGGAGACATCTGTTTAGCAAGAGATTGAACTAGGGTTATATTGTTTGAAGACATATATGTCCTTTTGCTCAGCTAAGGTCCAAGCAGAGAAAATGTGTCAGGATTAGATTAATTGTCTTTACTAGTAATCTTTCTCTACTAAATTAATTGTCTTTTAACTAAGATCATGAACTAGGGTTATATATGTCCTTTTTAGCAAGAGATTGAAACTTCAACGATACCTACAAGAAAGTTCACTCATCTAAAAAATGTGAAATTGGTACCATTGGAATGGTCTATATTTCTACTTTCCAGGGACACCAACCATTTCATTACAGCTATCATATTGAATGAGTTATGACTATTCTCGTAAAGTAGGACAGATCTGTCCGAGAGTCTGATTTTACAAATAATATCCAACTTCAACAGAGTTTTGTGAATATCTCCAAATAAACTAGAATATGTATAATATACGGTTGGAAAGCTACATGAGTCTAATTTCCAAAACCGTTTACGGTTCATTCATATATATTTTCTAGAGAAAGTTACGGTTGTTCTAATGCCCAAAGGTCGTGCTGCGTGAGAATCTGACTTTCAGCGCTAACTTATGATTTGAGTTCCCAAGCAGTCTTCTCTTTAAGATCTAAGTGCAAGAGATCATCTATGAGGAAAATCCGGTATGATCTAGTTAATCATTAACCGATGTCACATTTGAAGACATGTTAAAATGCATTGATATGCTGAATAATTTGAACTCCTATAAATGATCTAAGGATCAGGGAGATGCAGACTTTAGGGGGGTCTAGCACATACATATCGCTATCAAATGTGAATGGTGGGGTTGTGCTCTTTTTCCCTTAGACCAAGATTTTTGTCCCATCGGGTTTTTGCTTGACAAGGTTGTTAACGAGACAACATCGCATGCACCGCTTGTCTCTTGTAGAGATTATCGATCAACATGAAGTTGTTCATGAATAATCGTGTTCTGAATGAAGTAGTTGATGCATTGCACTCTTTTTCTCCTATGATCAAGGCTCAGTTTCTTCTACACGGATTTTGTTACTTGACGAGGTTTTTGACTAGGCAACATCGAAGCATCACAGACATGAAAGCGCGTGACACAAGTGAGAGTGTTCTAGAATATTCTGTCATGTGTGTCTTGACCTTATGTAACTTAGATTACTGGATAAAATAAGATTATTTTTTCTTATCTATACCGGAACGGTATTCTATATTTCTCTATATAAAGATGCTCCTATCAATAAATAAGATGATTCTCTTTGTTATCTCTTCTCTTTCTACCCTATATATATATATATATATATATATATATATATATAAACTCGACGCATTAGGTATGAGGCAAGTCAAAGTTATATATATATATATATATATATATATATATAAACTCGACGCATTAGGTATGAGGCAAGTCAAAGTCAACATTGCCATTCAACCATTAATATGTACGTAGAGGAATTCTAAATCCGATTTGGAGGGGTCAATATATATTCGTATGATCAAGGACTAAAATATCTATAATATTCGTGATATTTTCTTAAAATTTCTGTTTTTTACAAGTATCGATATTAATTTTCATATATTTCTAATATTTTGTAATTAGTATAATTTTGGTCGAATATATAATTTTAATATAATTTTTGATAAAATTTTCATCGATATTCAATATTTTCTCAATATATCTATCGTGATTTTTTTTTGAATGACTGAAATTTCCATGCCTTTGATTGGCTTCCGTCACACTGGGGGTTCTTCCTCCAACAAAAGCCTAGTAAGAAAACAACAAATAAGATGACACAATATTGTCCAAGCTTCAGGCGACCAAATGTAATCTAACTTGATGACACCATACGTCAATAATTCTACAATTAATCTACAAGAGCATCATTTTAATTAGAGGGGTTTGTTGGGAGTTCAATGCATGTTATAGATATTTAAGACCTCTGCTACTTATCATAAGAATATAATTAGGAGTGGGCGTCCAAACTTGAAAATCCTAAAATCTGGTCTAAAAACCCTGAATAAACCCGAATCGGGCCAAAATCTGAAACCCTAAACTCGGTTCGGTCTAAACCAGACCCGTTCTTTAGAAATCAGTTTGGGTTCGGGCTTGAAATTTAAAGAGACCGAAAGCCCAGCCCGGTCTGTTATAATTTTAATTAACCATTTTAATGATTTTAATTAACCATTTTATGCCGTTCTCTAAAAAACCGGTTCGGGTTCGGGCTTGGTCTATATCAAACTTGTAGAGTTCTAATATTTATTTAATTATTTTAGAACTTATACATGTTGAATACGATGAAATTTGAGAGAATAGATTGATATGTGAACTAGATATTTAGGCCTGAAAAACCCGAAATCCGGCCCTGCCCGAGTTGTGTTTTGCTCGGATTTAGATTTCATAAAACCCGAATCCGGACCGACATGATTAGTTCCGGTTTGGTCCTTGAAAAATTTGGTACCGATCTGGTCCGTGCCCACCCTTAAATATAATATAATAATAATAATGATGATGCCATTTAATTAGTCTTTCATCTAGGTATCTCCTAAGTCCTATTCTTCTTGTCGTCGTAGCTAAGTTTGTATCGATCGAGCAACGCTAAATTGAATCATATTTTTATGTCATGGTTAGATAGCTCTTCTTACGTATCAACTTATGTGATGTATTATATTAATATAAATAGAATCAATTAGTAATATATATATATATATATATATATATGTGATGTATTATATTAATATATATAGAATCAATTAGTAATATATATATATATATATATATATATTAATATATATAGAATCAATTAGTAATATATATATATATATGTGATGTATTATATTAATATATATAGAATCAATTAGTAATATATATATATATTAATATATATAGAATCAATTAGTAATATATATATATATTGTGTACTGTGTCTTAGTCAACAGACGCTATAGTTGTTGTGATATTTCATAAGGATGATTAGACACATGTATTATTCTTAAGCCATATAGTTAGAAAAGTGACTGCACCACCAAAAAATGTTGACCTTAATTAATCCAAAGCTTGGAGTATTCTGAATTAGAGACAGGAGTCACATAGTACCAGTTTACACGTTGGTAATTTGGAAAAAATAGGTAACTTTCTGTCCAATAAACTCCAAAGCTCTCATGCAAAGAAACAAAAAGACTCATCAAATCTTCCAGCTTGTTGCTTTAAAATAAGAAAACTGGTCAAGTTTTGAGTTCTAATCTGTCCTCGAGTCACTTTCCCATCAGATTGCATGGGTCTGTCTTTTAATGCGTAACAGTTCACTATGTATTATATACACTTATCTACAACATTTGAAGACAAGCTGATCCCCCGCCCTCACCCTATCCTGAAATTTCAGTAATTAGGAAAAGGAAATATTAGGAAGATTTTTCAATTTGCTATCATTATTTTTTGTAGAAAAGAAAACTCATTGATGGCAAACCTAGAACTAGAAGTTCATATAGCACCGCCCAACCATAACGAAACTGCATCTTTTACATGAAAAACTTATAATTATATACAGTATTATAGATTACAAAGAATTTAATATAAGTTGTTAAGACAAAACTATATATGTTTGAATTTTTCGTTTCTTCATTTCATATGATTAGAATTCAATTTTAAGTCTGATAATTCTGTAACTTTCTTCCCGTTCTAAAACACATAATATCTAGAGATGTTTGAGTTTTTCTTTTAGCATTGTTCTAAGAACATAAAACATATTCGAAGGTTTTATGAATTTTAGCAAAATTCTAGGCAGAACAATATCCTAATCTGAGTCCACATAATTGATCCATTTTTAATTAGTTAGTTTTCGTGGCTTTGACTAGAAAGACATATTGGGTCAGGTTGAGAGTGAAAGCACACAAGAGTTTCTGGAAAGACATGAATACTCGTTTGTCAACTTCAAACGTTTGTTCGATATTCCTTCTTCTTAATCCTACACGTTGAATTCCTCAAACATAATTCAGGCACACAGTTCATAAGAGTCTACACCGATTGCCAAACCTTTTTTTAAAACAAGAGCGATTCCCTAACCATTTAAGCAAAGAGAAAGAGAAGCCAAGCTAGAGACAAGACGATCTCTGAAAGTCCCTCCAACTCCAACCCCTTTGAAAACTGTAAGCAAGAGACTTTCATATGGTATTCTGTTCATGATTTAGGTTTGTTGGTTCTTCATTCTGTTTTTGGTTTTGGTTTTGCTCATACGGGTCATGATTCTCTGCCTTGATCTTCCATTCCCATCTGGGTTTTCTCTGTCTTGATCATCCTCTTCAATCTGCTTACCATTTCTTCACGTGTTGTCTCTTGATCTTCAACTGCATAATATGCTTCTGGATTTTTGATTTTTTGTATATGCAAATGATTATCTTGGTCTTTGTGTTCCATTGTTTCATTCTTAGCAGTTTTCAACCCTTTGGGAATTTTAACTATGCCTACATGAACAGAAAGATGCTGAAACTTTGTTCTATTTATGTGACAGTTGATTCAATGCAGTAGAGAAAGATCACACTTAATCTCAGCTAGGCAGTTTCTATTGGATTCAATACAATGAAGTGTTTCTACTATTTTAAGGAAAAGTCTAGGAGCAGGGAACAAAGATCAGCTCCTGAGCTAAAAGACCAAAGCGGCTCTGATTATTCAGGAGCTAGTAGGGTGATCAAGTCTTCCTGCTCAGCAAATTCACCGCGTGGTATACCGGAATTGTATGAAGAAAAGGCTCATAATTTAAGGGTGTTTACTTTCCAAGAGCTGAGGCAGGCAACAAATGATTTCAATAGGTTGCTTAAGATTGGAGAAGGTGGATTTGGCAATGTCTATAAGGGTTCAATTAGGCCTGCTGAGTCCAAGGGCGATCCAGTTGTTGTTGCCATTAAAAAGCTGAACAGTGATGGCTTACAGGTATGAGTGTTGAAGCATCTTCCTATTAAATTTGAATTGAATTGTTAAGCAGTGTGATCAAGATCTCTTTGATTTTTATTTTAATCTGGCTATAGGATACGTGTTCTGACTTGTTCTCATTATATATCTAAGCTTTACTATTAATTTGCTCTGTATTATTTTTGATTTAGTATCAAGCCCAATCTGTACCATGAACACTTTCAAATGGTATCAGCAGCCATGTTTTTGCACACTAGATTAAGTCTTTACTTTATCCAACTTTTTACTTACACTGGAAATTCTTGTCCAGTCAGACTTGTAATGTTTCCTATGTTCTAGGCTTGCAGTACATAACGGTGGATGGAGGAGGAATTCTTTCCCTTTCTGAATACCATTTCTCACAATTATATGTTTTTAATTTAGGGTCACAAACAATGGGTAGCAGAAGTTCAATTTCTAAGTGTTGTGGAGCACCCAAATCTTGTCAAACTAATAGGTTACTGTGCTGTGGATGGAGAAAGAGGAATTCAAAGACTACTCGTCTACGAATATATGCCAAACAGAAGTTTAGAAGATCATCTATTTAACAGGACATACCCACCTTTGCCTTGGGAGACAAGATTACAGATAATACTAGGAGCAGCTCAAGGATTAGCCTATCTCCATGAAGGATTGGAAATTCAGGTTTGTTACAGACATTAACATTAACATTAACATTAACATTAACATCACTTCCACATCTCACACCTTTTTTTCTTCATATTTTTAGCCTACAAGCTTCATCTTTAAAATCTTAATTCTGATTCTCTCATGTTCTGATGTAGGTGATATATCGAGATTTCAAATGTGCAAATGTGTTACTGGATGAGAATTTCAAACCGAAGCTTTCAGACTTTGGGCTAGCAAGGGAGGGGCCAATGGTTGGGCATACTCATGTGTCAACTGCAGTAAGTATTTTGTGCCTTCTTTCTCATTTGCAGCTTTCATGAAACTCTTACTTATCTTGAACCTTGTGATGTAATATTGAAAAAAGGCATAATAGCCAATATACCTCTGAACTTGACTCTAATTGTCAATTTGCACCCTTAACTTGCATTTGTGCCAATTTGTCTCCTCAACTTGATAAAAACTGCAGATTTGCACCATGTCCATCAAATCGGATGATTTCCATCCTATTTTAATCATGTGTCATGCATGTGACGGTATCACTATCAATTTATATTATTTTCTTTTATTAATTAAAATAATGAAACAAAATCTCTAAGAGAAGATTCATATATACTTATCCATCTAAAAATTATGTGTTTTAACTTGCATTTGTGCCAATTTGTCTCCTCAACTTGATAAAAACTGCAGATTTGCACCATGTCCATCAAATCGGATGATTTCCATCCTATTTTAATCATGTGTCATGCATGTGACGGTATCACTATCAATTTATATTATTTTCTTTTATTAATTAAAATAATGAAACAAAATCTCTAAGAGAAGATTCATATATACTTATCCATCTAAAAATTATGTGTTTTATAAATATTATTTTTGTTGATATATTTGACTTGTTCAGTCTTAAAAATTATGTCGTGTTCATTGTTATTGACATCAAATCAATTTTATTCTTACTTTTTTATGCACTGTTCTTATTAAAATTACCAATGTAAACATCTTAAAAACGAGGCTAATACAAATTGAGGAGACAAGTTTTGAGTTGTTACAAACATCTTTAAACATTAGGTAAACAAAATTGTACAAAAAATATATTAAATAAATAAAACATTTTTGAACAAAAAAAATATGCATGAGTATATTTGAATCTCTCTTTTGAATATTTTTTTATTATTAAAACAAACAAATATAATATCACAGTTATACCACTCACATGTGCATAGCACATGATTGAAAATTGGATGAAAACTGTCAGATTTAACGGAGAGGGTGCAAATCCGCAGCTTTTACCAAGTTGAGGATGTAAATTGGCACAAATGCAAGTTAATGGTGCAAATTGACAATTAGAGCCAAGTTCGTGGAGTATATTGGCTATTTTGACTTGAAAAAATGCTGTATAGATGAAGCAAAGCATATTAGTCATGGAAACTAAATATTAGTACTTCAATAATTTAGTGGCAAAATACTGCATCAAATGCTGAACAATTGAGTTTAGTTGCCGCATTTCGTAAAGAACCTACAATTATTATTTGTTAGGACTACTATAATGCTATTTTGCTAATTATAATTCATTTCACCACAGGTAGTGGGAACATATGGATATGCTGCTCCAGATTACATTCAAACAGGTCATCTGACGACTAAGAGTGATGTCTGGAGCGTCGGTGTGGTGTTGTATGAAATTCTGACAGGCAGGCGATCGTTAGAGAGAAACCGGCCAAGAACAGAACAGATACTCTTAGAATGGGTGAAACAGTTTCCTCCTGATAGCAAAAAGTTTGGCTTGATGATGGATCGTCGACTTGAAAGCAGTTATTCTAGTAGTGCAGCAAGAAAAATTGCCAAGTTGGCCGATAGTTGTGTGTCAAAGAGTGCAAAAGAACGGCCAACAATGAGTCAGGTAGTAGAGACATTGAAGCAGATCATCCAAGACTCAGAAGAGGCAAACCAAACCGAGAGAAGTCCTGAATCTTTTGAAAATGACCCAGTTGAATCGAGCACAAGGGAGAAGCAATGTGGAGCCTCAGACTCGTGGAATCAAAGAATGACTCACCTGGCAAAACTAGGAGAGCATGTGGAGAGTGCTAGTAGAAGAAGATTCATGATTATGCAGAGGGCAAAGGTTACTTGACACTAAATCATCTACCACACTGATAAATTAGTCTAATGAGTTGTTTTTTAGGAAAAGAATTGGAGCATGTACTGCAGAAAAGTTTGAATGGTATCAGACAATTATAACGTTTGTTCTGCTAGAATGAACCTTTTACCACTAGAAATATACCTTATAATCAGTTAATCGATCACCATCTTTTTCCTCACTCTTAACATATTTGGCCAACTATAATGAGTTGCTCAGAGGTAGAGCCACCGTACAAGCACAACAGAAGGTTAGTTGTTAGTGTTGGACTAAATAAGAGCTATAGAAACTACTAGATCATGCATTGTTCTACCAGTTAAAAGAGAAGCTCCCACAAGATCCCAACAGCCAAGTCCATAAATATTCTACATCATGGATGCTTGATCCCAACTCAATAACTATTCTAGATTCTGGATTCTATAGATTGTTAGCTTCTATCTCAAGTGGTCTCATTATAATGTTACCAAAGTATCAACAAATTTAACTTTTTTCTGAAAAAAAAATATTGGTTATTTAAATTGCTTTAAGCAATAGCCTTAGAACCCCCTCACTTCTTGGTGAATTTGTTACAAACTGATTGTAACTCAGACAAGTGGGCAAGCAGAGGTTTCTAATCGTCAAATCAAGCAGATAAGTAGGTTGGGTGAAAGATTGACCATAGGAGTACTCCGGGAGATAAACCAGGGCAACAAATCTTCTGGTTAATTGAATGAAGTTCGTTTCTTAAAAAAAGCAAAAGCTTCAGAGGTAGTGGACTGAGAATATGATTATGTTGTAAAAGTGAGAAATCTTCATGAGATAGAGTACTCTAGCACTTCATTTCAAAGTTGGCACAAGATTAAGGCTGGAATTCAGTGTGATCAGCAAGGGGCAATGGTGGGTGAGAGTGGTTTTGAACTAATGAAATGGGCACTACAATTGGGGTTTTGCTTGGTTAGATATTTAGTTTAGAGCTAAAGTGAGCAATCATGATCGATCCTTCATTTGGTGGTTTTTGGGTATATCAGAGAACTTTTCTTTACAACCATGTTGGTTCAAACTTGAAAGTTCAAACTCACCTTGACATCAGCCTCACTTGGTTTTAAATCTTTCCTCTTGTCTCTGTTTCTGGTTGGTATATATGGATTGCTTACTGAGTTACTCAAAATTTTTGAACTAATGAAATGGGCACTACAATTGGGGTTTTGCTTGGTTAGATATTTAGTTTAGAGCTAAAGTGAGCAATCATGATCGATCCTTCATTTGGTGGTTTTTGGGTATATCAGAGAACTTTTCTTTACAACCATGTTGGTTCAAACTTGAAAGTTCAAACTCACCTTGACATCAGCCTCACTTGGTTTTAAATCTTTCCTCTTGTCTCTGTTTCTGGTTGGTATATATGGATTGCTTACTGAGTTACTCAAAATTGTTTTCTCCAAACCATCATGTTCAGTTGGACCAAGTCGAACTTCCCTACCTTTCAAGATATGAGTGATACCACCAGATATTTTGCTTCTGACGGTTTTGGGATAGCAATTGCTGCTTGAGACTTGTAGCAATTGATTCTACCTAAATACTTTTAACACAAGAATTTGGACAAATTGATCTTCATACACCAAGTCATTGCCTAAACAGAAAGTGTCGTACAAATAAATGCAAATATAATGCAACAAGCACTTGGGTACGTACAAAAAAAAATTCAATACTTCAATTGGTGATGCTTGGACATTTATATATTGCACCTACTTATTCCACAAATGATTTAGCATTCTCCCCCATGAGAGGTTCGTTGTGGACAGTTGGCCTAAATGATTTGGGTTTGTTTAACACTTTAACTCTCATTCCATTTCTTAGTTTGAATCTCATATTTTATTTTTGTATGATTGTTGAACTCTCTCTCTCTCAACAATGCAAGCTTTTATTTCATAAGAACCATTTCTGTCTCGTAGTCTCATTTCACCCTTTTACTGTGCTCTACATCTAACATCTCCCTTTTTCTTTTCTTTCTGTGTCGATATTTGTATGAAGTTATCAACTACCACTAAAGGAAAGCAATAACTCTTTCCAGCAACTATAGGGAATACAAAGTGATTATATTCCAGAATGGACCATCTTGCCATGAGAATAACTCTGCAACATGCGCCATGAAGACACTTCAAAGCTAATACGAAGGGAGGAAAAAAACATAGAACACAACAGTGATTTGATACCAAGTCTATCTTTGGAACTTCTGGATGTCTCATAATCATTTGAGAAGCAAACAAAGATCATTAACAAAAGTTTACAACACATCCCTACCATTATAGTAATGAGATATGATGGTTTCCCCTTGTCTTCCACAAAACAAAAACAAAATTCTTCCCCAATTTGGTCACAATTTGCCTATGTACTTCCCCCTCCCCATCTCACCCTTTACAGATCACACACCCCTGATCAAAATTCACATCCATGCTCTTGCCACGTGGAATGAGAAAAGATTGACAAAATTTACAGAATTAGTACTTCAGATCATCAGGCTACAGCAACTGTGCCTGTCCGTACATTTTTGCCTGTGGAAGAGTCTTTGTTGGCATCTGATTTTCTGACAGATGCTCTGCTTGAAGATGAGGAAGAAGAGGACACATTCCAGCTCTTCTCTTTAGCCTCATCAAACTCGATTTGTTCTTGCCTACAGTCTTTGCTACAGAACGGTGTGTTTCCCCTGTAAACAAACAATTTCAATTCCAATCAGAATGTGCCCAAAAAACATATACAAACTTGTAAAATGAAATTTGAAGAACTGGGTCATGAAGAGGTGGACAGTTAAAGTACCTGTACATGAAGATGTCTGAGTTGCTTCCAAGTGACTTTCTGCATAGATAGCAGGAATCAAGGAAGTGAGGCTCATTCTGGAAATGATCTTCGAAGGAGCTGAAGGAGAACATTCCTGTCTTCATATTGGAATGGAGAAAACTAAGAGGAAGCCGAGGAAAGCTTGATGCTATGATGGACTGGTTTTGCTAAAGGCTAAGGCTTTGTGTGCTTAGAAAATGGAGAGGAGAAGAGAAGAGAAGAGAATGAGGGGTAGGCTGCCCTATTTATGGACTTTGCTTGGTTTGCTTGGTGGGAATTGAAAAGCTAAGCTGTTTTATGGGTGTATTTCTGAAGCTGTGCCAAACCAATCAAATCATTGATAGAGTCAACTTCAGGATTGTTATGCAGAAAGAATGGTTTCTAATGGCTGAGAGCATGAGAAGTTTTTGGTACAAGAAATAGGTGAGAATACCTTGTTGCATGATTAAGGATTATATAAAACAGTGGGTTGGTTTTCAAGATTCCACGGAGGTTTCAATCAATCTTTTGGCTCTGTGTGCTCTAGTGCAATGCATCAGCATCTCTCTTTTTCCAAAAATGGCTTTCTCTTTTATATATTTTCCTTTTGATGCATTAGGTCCTCTCATTTTTTTTTGTATTTGGTCCTTTTGTGTTGGGTTCTTTTTTCTTTAATACATCCTAAAATTTCAGCATTTTTTCAGTCTTGTTCTCTCCTCAATGCTTTTTGTCAATAGATTCTCTCTTCTCCAAAGCTCTGGTAAAAATTGGTTTTCCTTTTTGGGTTTCTCTAAGTTTTATGTCCGTTACTAATATTAATTTGAATGGTGTTATTAACACATTATTTTTTGTTATTAAAAACAAATTTAAATAAAATACTTGTAAATAAAAATAAAATGTGTGGATAGAAAAAAAATGTATTAATAGCAACATCTATTAATTTTGGATTTTTTTTGTCGATGAACGATGGCAAAAATTTGTGGTATTTCCTTCTATGTTCTTGGACTTATGAGAATCTTGTGTTCCTTTTTGGAGTAACAACAAGAAAACAACTTTTTGGTTTAAATATATAAAGATTGTGGGTGTATAATAGAATTTACTAAAAAATAGGGGCACATTTCAAAAGGCAGTTTTGTTAATTCTCCACACACTATATTGTATGGGAGTCAATGACCTTAACACCCCGCATAATAATATTCAACAAGCAAACATAAGGGGTGTTCATGTCTAAACACCACGATCCCTCTAGAACCTGGACTGGGCCCCGCGGCCCAGCAGAAAACAATAGAAAAATGGAGCCACAACCGTGGAGCTGACTCGGAGGAGGCCCACTAACCAACAAAATCATGGAGGCGTAGGGCCCACGCTGACTCAGGACCACGCTGGCTCTACCACAGAGGTCCTTGTCTCCTCCGGGGCCCACGGGACACCTACCCTTGCCCGACGGGCAGCTGCTGCTTCTTCCATACACGTGCCCGCTCGTAATTGCAGCACGTGATACGTGGATATTGACGGAGACAAACCATGTTCTTGGAACGGCCAGGATGGACGAGGTGGGAGATCGACGGTCGCTGCGGTTTATGGTTTGTTTTCACGTGGCACTTATTATTTTTTATTTGAGACTGACGTGGGCCTTATTATTGGATGAGTTGCATTGGAGTTTTTCTATTGGATTATTATTTGTCTTTTTTTTGTTTTTGTATTTAGCAATTATTCTTTGGCCACTCTACTTTGTCAACTAATGAAAAAGCACGAATGAGTTGCAACAATATGTTCTTATGGGACCATAAATCATTCGATCTCACATAATTATTGAAAGACGGTTCTTATTGTTTAAAAAAAAATGATTCAAACAATGTCTGATCTTTAGAGAAGTAAAATTTTGGTGTCTCACGTTTTAAAATCTTAAAAACGGTATCTCATGTTCTTATCCCGATTGAAAAAATATATCTTGAACCGTTAGTTCTGTTAAAAAAGCTAAGGACATACAGATTGATTTACCCTTTGTTTTAAGAAAAATGATTCAAACATTGTCCGACCTTTTAGAGAATCAAAACTTTGGTGTCTCACATTTCAAAAACTTCAAAACGGTATCTCACGTTCTTACCCCGACTGAAGAAAGGTATATGAAATTGTTAGTTCCGAGTCACCAACATCCCCTACACCATCACTCCCATATGAGTTCCTCGGCCTCCTCCAATGCACTCTCGATCTCGACTTCGTCTTCTTCGTCGAGATCGCATGGTATAGATGACTATTGTAGAAACTAGTGCAACATCTGAATCTCAAAATTAACCACATTTAGCTATTTATGTTTTTGATAACCACTAATTGGTCACAAAAGTTCTCCAATTTAGCATGAACCATACAGATTTGGAAAATATGACTTTAGGTGGCTATGGTTAACTAATATTAACTATCAAGTGCATAAAGTCAAGTATTAGCATCAGAAACTGTATTATTCTCTGAGAGAGAGAGAGAGAGAGACCGTCGTGACGGATTGGAGAAGTCATGGTTCACTTGATCGTTATGAATTTTGGGAGGAGGGTCAGAACACATTTGATTATATTTTGATTTAGATTGTGGAGAACTTCCTTCAGAGCATCTCTCTTCTCTCTTTATCCGGCGACGGCGCTTCTCTTTTTCTTCGATGGAGACGAAGATGACAATCATTTTTCTTTTCTTTTATATTTATTAAGTCATATTCACTCTTACATAAAATTTTAATTAATTAATTATTGTTCTTAATTTTAAAAATATAGAATTTTAGAGATGAAAAAAGAATAAAAAAGATTTTGTTAACGGAACTAATAGTTCTAGATACATTTTTTCAGTTGGGATAAGAACATGAGATACCGTTTTGAAGTTTTTGAAACATGAGACAACAAAGTTTTGTTTCTCTAAAAGGTCAGACATTGTTAACAAAGGGTAAATTAGTATTTTCATGTCAAAAACTATATGCCGTTAGTTTTTTTAACGGAACTAATGGTTTCAAATACATTTCTTCACTCGGGGGTAAGAACGTGAGATACCGTTTTGAAATTTTTGAAATGTGAGATACCAAAGCTTTGCTTCTTTTAAAAGTTAGACACTGTTTGAATCATTTTTCTTTTCTTTTGAGGTTTTAAGAAGTTTTAGATTTAAATATTTTTATTGGATAATACATCAACATCTATTTTGGAACTTAGACCAGAAGATCGTTTCAATTTGGATTTGGTTGAATTTGTCAATTGTGTGAAGACATTGTGTAGCTTCGTTTCAAGTTCATAATTAAACTCTGCCGGTTTGAAAAATATATCGAAATCTTCCACACACAGTACAAGTATTCTTTGAAATTGTGTAGCTTCGTTTCAAGTTCATAATTAATCTCTGCCGGTTTGAAAAATATATCGAAATCTTCCACACACAGTACAAGTATTCTTTAGCATAATCTTATATTATTTAACTTTAGGATCGACTAGTGACATAGCTAGAAAAAAATTTTGTGACAGAGCCACAAAAACTCATGATTACCACTTATGATAAGTTGAGAACACGTAAAATTCTAGAATATTATAATTTCTTATGTATATATAACAATCATTTGAGAATTATAGCTAGAAACCATGAAATTTTAACTAATGTTTGTGATACATATATATATAAAAACTGAAACTAATGTTCTAAGTGGACTAACCATGTATAGTAATAAGTGAATTTTAGAAGCGACACTCTTGTAGTATTAAGAAAAAAAATAGTTGAACATTAGAAAGGAGAACATAAAAATAAATGAAGGTTGGTTAGAATTGTTTATAGAAAATTAAGGCAGATTTAATCAATTTAGATCAAAAATGTGAATGATATACCAATTATTTAAACAAAAATTCTACCAATTATTTATGTATTTTTCTTTTTATTTTTTGTCATAAGGGTTAAAAATGTGGATTTGATATCATAAATGTTAAAAAGTAAATAAAAAATCTACCAATGAATGACATTATAAAAACTTGAGAATAACCAATTGACCTTTATGATTGTGGCTACCAAAAGAGATCGACCAACCAATAACTTAAGCATATACATGAATACTCAGAAAAATAAGATTATCGAAGCGAAAATTAATAGTTAACTTGTCGAAAGGATTTGATAAGGATATTCTTGAAAGCCTTGGCTCGTTATGACAAATAATCTCATTTGATTTGAACACAACAATTTAAGACCTTACACAAGGTTACCAAATTAATATATCTTCCAATATGCAACTCAACAAATAGCATCCTGGTCTTTGACATGACGATTAACAATTTGATAGATTGGTGGCTGCTTACAAGAGGTGCAAGTTTTATAATTCTAGGAGGTTCTTCACTTATATAATCTTGGTGTGATCTATGATTTCATTGTTCATCGTATTTAATTAGCTTCATCATACACGTTTCCAGCTCGTGTTGTTCCAGGAAAAGAACAAGGAAAGCGTGCTTGGAAGAGCCTTCATTATATAACCAAATTTCTGGGTTCAAGTCAAATCTGCAACGTTGTCAATGAGGTACCGAAAACAACTAACTTGCAGTTTCAGCTTTCAGGTCATGAAACTTCCCCTTTCTCACTCAAACCCTAAACCCCAAAAGACAACGAGACACCCCATTCTCACTAAACCTCTACAACTAAGTTTATGTTTTGAAAATAAAACATCCAGTTTCTAACTATTCACTAACAACTAAGTTTATGTTTTGATATTAAAACACACCCTAATTCTAACTCAGTTTACGGTATCGATGTTTCCCCGATTGCTCTAAATGCAGAACATTCACTTTGAACCCTAAATTTGAAAAAGATAAAATCAAACCAACAATCCCTTTCACCATTAACTCGCAATGAGGCACACCCCCTTCAATAGAATTGACTGATTGTGAAAACACATCAGACACTTGGTTTTCAAATGAAATCTCACTTTAAAGTTGTG
This sequence comes from Comarum palustre, assembly GCA_951800085.1. Lineage (NCBI taxonomy): Eukaryota > Viridiplantae > Streptophyta > Magnoliopsida > Rosales > Rosaceae > Comarum > Comarum palustre. The sequence goes on along the minus strand of OX637581.1, from coordinate 10,835,244 downwards.
TACCCATAAATCACCTGGTGAGTCGCTCATCATAAATATATATATATAGAACATCATCTCAAAGGCTAAATGGCTAAATTGTAGCATTTTAACTTTGGGATGACCCAACTATCTTTCCTTATATTTTTCTTTTCCATGGAGCTTGTGGCTAAACCCTCATTAAAGTTTTGGCTCAACTCTGTAAGCCAAATGATGAATTTTACATATATTATTTTTCCACTCAATCCCACATTCAACCAGAACTACAAGAAAAGTACATGTCCAGACTTTTTTGGCTCCAAGAGACCGATGAAATTTGTCAAAGTGCAGAACTTTATGTAGAAATGGACTAATTTAACCAGGGAGCACAAAGACCAGCAAAACTAGCCTGTGAGAGCAGCATTGAGGGCACTATGCACATCAACTCCAATCTGGGCTTCAGCTTTCTCCAAGTCAGTCGAGGCTGAGTTCAGCTTCTGGGTGAACTCTGCAAGCCCCTTCTGGACAAGACTTGTATCCACTTGATCAATAGGGACAGCCTCAACAGCAATTATATCTGTGTAAGAATTTGCATGGATGAATGCAAAACCACTGCTGACAAAGTACTTGGTCACATCATTTCCTTCATGTACAGATAGGATCCCAGGCTTCAACTCTGCAATTGTTGCCACGTGTCCAGGAAGAACACCCATCTGCCCAGTGCTTGCTGGAATTATGACCATGTCAACCTGTTGAGATATGGTTCGTCCCACATAAGACATAGTAGTCAGTTTATGAGGGAATTATACTTGGTAATTCATTTAAACTTGCAGAAATAGTACACAACTACGAGATTGAATTATATATCTATACGGGAAAGACTGAATCTTACATTACCCAAAACTTAAATACACATATATGTATATATAGACGTACACGCACTCGTCAGACCAAAAAAAAGGACAAACACACTAAAGCATCCTTACAAGAAACCGAGATGAATTTTAGTCAAAACTGAATTTTAGATAACCCAAAACTAAAATATAGTTATATATACATATTATATAATAATAATTCAGAGCATCAATGCACAAACTTTCACCAGCATCAAGATATAAAATTAATAATATCATGGTTCAATGTGGATGGAACGAGTTATAACTGACACAATGTTATTTTTGTTATAATATTAGACTGAATGCATTAGCATCACTAGTTGCAATACATTCGAACTGGCTTCTCCAAGGACTCCTTCAAAAATTTATTTGTCTTCCTCTTATCCTTCTAAATAAAATTTACAGTTATTGATTGCAATAGTATGAGAAAGAAGTCCAAACATATAGTTAAACTATATGCCAAAACCATGGATTTGGAATCAATCCATCCACATGGTCCAGCGGTGTATGTCAAACTGATATTACCTGCAAAGGCGGTGCGACACACAAATGTAAGTATGGTACTGTCAGACCAAGCAAGAGATTACTGAAGAACCAGAAAGTATATACATAAAAGCACAGATGCCAGACAGGGAAAACAAATTCTTGTGTTTCCTTGGACTATTACAGGAAAAAAATTGTCAATTAAGGCAGAATTTTGCTAAGACTAATTAAATGCAGTTTGAATATATCGAGGCATGACATGAACAAATAAAAAGCTCTAAGATTTACTGTTCCATTTCACTATCTTCCAACATTTCCCAATCACAAATTAGCACCAAAGGGAAAACATCAGCAACGATGTTGAACTAAAGACATACAAAGCTTTATGAAAGAATCACCTTAGAAAGTAGAGGCTAATAATATCATCACAAGGCTTCTGACAAAAGTTGCACACGAAGTTCATTTTCTGAGGAATGAACATTCACCAAAAAGAGTAAAGCACAGATCCTTGGGCTATAAAGCACACAAGACACAAATAGAGAAGACATTTTTAAAAAGCATTGCATTACATTTCTTCATCCTAGGATCTTACGTCAATTCATTTCGGGTACTCAATCACTGTATATACAAACTTCCAGATAAATTATTCAGTCAACTAAAGTCACAGTGAAGTACTAGTTCACATTGATCAACATTACCAGTCAACTCAAGTCAAAATGAACGACAACTGTGTTAGTTAACATCACTTTTAGAATCAGCAACAAACCCATTCAAACTTAACCTTAAATCTTGGACACAAGAGGATCATTACTAAGCGGCATTGCATTACTTCACCAACAAAATATCTTTAGCCGATTTACAGTGTCTCAATATGCATATGAAACATTTTCATACAAACTTCCTAGATTGATCAGTTCATCTCTACTTGCAAGCTTACAGCTAAACTCCAAATCCATCCAAAATCGACCAGTCAACCAAACTCAAAATAAAATCAAAGCCTCATCAATTTCAAGTCAAAACCAAAGCTCCTGGATTGAGATCAAATCAAGAGAAACTGACCTCCTTAGCGGAGAGCTCAGATGCGTACGGCAGGACGAAGTTGACGGTGAGCTTAGTCGGGATCGACGACGGGACCGCCGGGCGGGGCTTCATGAAGGAGAGAGGAGTCTTGGGAGGCTCGATGTGAGGGACGACCTTCTTCCAGGCCTCGTTGAAAGCGGCGTTTGACGGAACGTCGTTTGCTTCGGCGACCTCGGTGGAGAAGGCCCGGGCGGTCCGCAGTGAGGCGGATGCGGGTCGGGTCAAGAGGGCGGTGGCGCGGCGCAACATGGTGGCGGTCGCTCGGGTCTCGCAGGGTCGGAGAGAGAGGGTTTGGTTGGTGCTTTAGGGTCAGCTGCTGCTTCGATATGTGAAAATGGAGAGGAAAATGGGTTGGTCCGGGTTATAGTTTGGGCTTGGGATTCAATAGAGAAGCCCAGTTAAGGTCCAAACTTAGTTTTACATTTGTTCATGCTTGCTTAGCAAACATGTTGCAGATACACCTGTAAATCGACAGGATGTGGATCGGATCGACCTATAAATCCGAATTCGTTTGGTGATAACAAATTTTGATCTGGATCCGACTGGTTACCCGTTGGATCATTGTCATGCAGGTGATACAGCTCGTATAAATTTCTTTAGGATTTGATGGCAGGTGCCAACAATGCGTTTGTTGAAGCCAACATTTTTTTATTCAAGCATTTAACCATTCATTGGAAGATTTACGATGTTACAATCAAGTAAGTCAGTTTGAATCGACTTCATAAGCCATTCCGGCCCTTCCTCTAGACAAAATAGACTTTGCAAGGCCAACAAAACAACATTGGTACCGCAAATGTGCAAAAGAGTGTTGACATCTTCTACCAGACATCCATCTTTACTCCAGCAAGTTTTAGTAGAGTTGACTAATCTAGCTACTTTTCTTTCTATGAAGGTACTGTCCGCTTCAATTTCTACAGGTAAGATACAGTACAAAGATTGCCCGCACTTGTTGTTGTTAATGTCGTAGATTAATTTATGTTATTTTATAGTTAATAATTATCATTTATATTCTCCTATATAAATTTTCATGATGAGATGAATAATATGTTCGAAAGTTTATTCCTTCTAACATCGTTATATTTAAGTTGGTATTAGAGTAAAAATCTAAAAGAACTTTGTCTCTTTTGTTTTTCATTCTTCAATCTTCAAGAATTGATATATAGCATCCGTGTTAATATGATTGATCAATTACACTTTTTTAGAGCAATCAAATCTGTCAGTGTCACCTCTATCAAGAAGCACTTACCCACTGCTCAGATCGGGTTTTGTTGTCATCTCACATACCCACTGTTCATCTCTAGTGTCTTCTTTTCCGATCGGACCTGCCTTATCATCTCTGGATTTTGGCGCCCACAGCCCAGACCCGGCCTTTCTCCTCGACCCGGCGTTCCTTTCGTTGTTTTTTCCCGATCCAGTCAACCCACAGTTCTCTGGATTCACTCCTTCAGATCCGCTAGTTCATCTCCTTCAGATCCGTCGACTAGATCGATGACCGGTGAGCCCTGACCCTCTGGCGAGCCCCGAACTCGAGCTCAGACAGTTCACGCCCTCATCGCCTTCTGCTTCCCCTTGCAAAAACGGGGTCTCTAGAGCATTTTTTTATCTGAAGTCGAGACCCGCCTAGCCAATCCGACCTGAAATCCATTTGACTCGTCACAGTTCGACCCAGAATCCATTTGACCCAGATCCATTCCGACCGGACCCAAATCCGACCCGGATCCATTCCGACCTGACCCAATCCGAACCGGATCCATTTTCTCAACCCGGCTCAGATCTGACCCGGCCCGACTGCAGATTTTTCTTTTTTTGTTTATTCTATGGGCCAGAGTCCAAAACTAGATCCAGCCCAGTAACCCCAGACCTGGTCCACTACATCCAATTCAGTGTATCTTCACCTAAGTGCATTTTTCACTTCAGTGGAAGTCGACCTAAGTATAGGTACATATAAAACAGATTCCTTAAGATTTCTTGTTTCTTCCGCTGAGCATTCCAATCTTTTCAATGATTGGTGATGATCAAAATGAGCTGGTTACCAAGACCAACGAAGTTCAGAAAGTTGAAGTATCAGTTCGAAGCTTAGATGGTGGTTCGTTTGGGTGTACCAAGCTCAACAGTATCAATTACCGGACTTGAAAAAAGCTGATGTCGTTTCATCTTCGTGGCATGCACAAGATGTGACATGTGACCAGAACTACCAAAGCTCCGAGTAAAGATGATGAAGATGCATTTGCCAAATGGGAGGATGATGATGGAGCGGTGATGAGAACCTTGTTCAAAGCCACGAATGATGACGTGGTACAGTTAGTGGAGAAGTGTGAAACTGCTGATGCAATATGGAAGACCTTAGCAGATCTTTATACAAATGAGTCTGACTTTATTCAGGTTCATGAGTTGATGTGCAAAGTGGCTGCAATGCAGCACAATGGACAACCAGTATTGCTATATTTCACTAAGCTGAAAAATATATGGGCCGAAATAGATCAAAAGCGTTCATGTAAGATAAAAAACCCTAAGAATATTACCTAGTACCAGAAGAAGAAAGAGCTCGAAAGGGTTCACGTGTTTTTTAGAGGACTTGATGCAAAACATAATAGTGCTAACGGAGAATTGCTGAGAATGTCAGATTCTCCCAGCTTGACTGCGACTTTTACATACATTTGGAAAGATAAGTCTCAGCAGGATTACCTCAACCAAGCACGAGTTAAAGTGTCTAGCCTGACCATTCAAGAAAAACCACTGAATCCTCCCCTCTAGCAACATAATCATATTCCACTCCATCAACAAGGCATTCCACCTAGCTTCGGTCACCACCCAGGAGATAATCGGTCGAGGGTATCTAAGGGGCAGGTTGTACCATCTGGATCAAACGTATGCGGGGGAGAAACCAAGAGCACAGCCTCGCGTCGCTATGATTTCGAATTCTAATAGACTGAGTGAAGTTTGGTTGTGGTTTCACTGCTTGGGCATCCATCCTTTAGTCTTAGGAGAAAAACCATGCCTACCTTGTTCATTGGTGTGAATGAGTCTACTTCACGTTGTGAAACTTGTGTTCAGGCCAAGAGCCATCATGTTACTTACTCTCCGAGTATTTCCAATAAAAGTATTTTGCCTTTCTAGAGAACTTATTGTGTTTGGTATGCACCATCAAAGTACTTCCTTCTGATAATGGGGGGAGAATATGTTAATCATGTTTTCCAAGATTTTCTCCAGACACATGGGATAGTTTATCAAACTACATGTCCACATACACCAGAACAAAATGGAGTTTCTGTAAGAAAAAACTGTCACCTGCATGATATGGCTCGTGTCATTCTCTTTAGTGCTCATATGCCTAAATACCTTTGAGGAAATATTACACTAGTCTCCTCTCACCTAATCAACCACATTTCATCTAGTGTTCTTCAAGAAAAAATTCCTTTTGAGGTTCTTGCGTCTCATGTCTCTATACCCTCATTTCATAATATTCTTGCTCATGTCTCCATATTGAAACTGATGGTTCAGGCATGCAACATAAGTTTGTCGTTTGATGTTGTGGACTTAAAGGGAAAACTCCCGTATTAATGCTTCAGTCAGACGATATATTTATATCGTCTGAATAAAATCAATAAATATATTGAAATTTATGGTTCTCTCAGACGACAAATTTTTGTTGTTTGATGTTGTGAACTTAAAGGGAAAACTCAAGCATTTATTCTTTAGTCAAATGACATAAATATGTCGTCTGAATAAATACAATAAATATATTAAAATTAATGGTTCTCTCAGACGACAAACTTTTGTCTTCTGATGTTATTGACGTAAAGGGTTAAAAAATGTGCCAAACAATGTCCAAATTGAAAAATGAAGATTATGTTAAACGACATATATTTGTTATCCAAATAAGTACATTAAAAGGCTATTGAAATGTGATTTTCATATGCTTATCAGACAACATATATATGTTGTCTTAATTTGTAGTTGAAAACAATTGTTTATGAGTCTGTTCATACTGCACTTATATGTTGTCTGACAAAGTCAAACTAAGGAAGATCGAAGTTAACCTAAGAGTATATAGGAAACATGTATGTTAGATGACATTTACTGATTATATGTCATCTAAATGACCAAAAAAACCATCAGACGACACTCGTTAAAAATGTGGCTTTTTATGTTGTTTGATAAATGACGTTTGATGATGTAAATGACATAGTGGTTGTGTTGCTTTTGTCCATGCCCCTAAAAACAAAGGTATAAACTTAATGCACGTGCAATTAAATGTGTGTTTGTTGGTTATGAAAGATATCAGAAAGGATACAAGTATCATCCTCCAACCAAAAAATACTATGTCACAATGGATGTTACTTTCTTTGAAGACATGAACTATTTTTCCTCAACTAATACATCCCTTCAGGGGGGAGAGTTCATATTTTGAAGAGATATATAATGGTGAGGGGGGAGGGGGAATTGGAAAAACAAGTAAAAGTCTTAGATACTTATGCGGCTCCCGTAGAAATTGTCGTTCCCCATAATCCAGAAGTAGATGATCACCCGGAATCAGAATCACCAATTCTGATCCTTGAAGATGAAGCTGAAGTCACAACTGTCCATTCCGCTGTTACTTCTACCCCTGACTCACAACTCCCTGGTATACAAGATTACTCAACTGAGGTATGTTCACAACCCACTGGTACGAGTAATAATGAGTCTAATGTTAGACAATATGTGTTACCAAATAGGTCTACTAGGGGTCAACCAACAAAAAGGTATGAACTCACTGTTCATGCTAAATCAAAGTACCTAGTAACTAATTACATGTCGACAAGAACATTATCTAAGTCATATGAGTCACTTATGAATCAAATATCCGTTGTATCAGTACCTAAAAAAGTGCAGGATGCGTTGGGAGATCCAAAATGAAGGAAGTCAATGGAGGAAGAGATGGTGGCGTTGTAGAAGAATGATACATGGCAACTTGTGCATCCACCACAAGACAAGAAGGCTGTAGGCTGTCGTTGGGTGTTCAATATGAAACACAATGCGGATGGGCCAGTAAACCGATATAAAACGCGTCTTGTTGCAAAGGGATTCACTCAGACGTATGAAATAGACTATGATGAGACATTTGCTCCAGTTGCCAAAATGAATAATATTCGGGTTCTACTTTTCCTTGCTGCTAGCTTAAACTGGTCACTCTAACAGTTTGATGTCAAGAACACTTTCCTACATGAGTCTTCCACCTGGGTATGTAGCTGGTTCTCCAGATGAACTTGTGTGCAAATTGAGAAAGTCTTTATATGGTCTAAAACAGTTACCTCGTGCGTGGCTTGGGAGATTTTCACAATTCATGCGTAAGATTGGTTACAAACAAAGTAATTTAGACCATACCTTGTTTCTCAAACATCAAGGTGGGAAGTTAACAGCCTTGAAATATAACCATATGTTTTCATTAATAGATAAAAGCCAGAATGACATCATACAAGAGTTCTAGCAAGAGGACAATTAAACACCATTACATTGAAACCTTACGCTCATTCTAAATCTGGAGATCACAAGATCTTGTTGTTGCCTAATGCGATCTGGACAACCCACTCTTATAAAAGTGAACCACCACCGCCACCTGCTCGATCACCCTTCTCCTAGGAAAACCCTAGCAGAGAGGGGTCAAACAATTTATTGTAAAAACAAAATAAAAGTAAAGACAAACTTATTAAAACATAAATAATAGCTATGATCCACGCCAAACATACACGGTCGGAAAGCCCAAGTCGAAACCGGATTGGTCCCTCGCCGCAAAGCCACGATCAACGCCGGAACAAGCATGCACAGCCGCCAAAAACCCAGCACGATCGACGCCTTCCTCGAAGAAGCATCGCCGCCACCATGAAAACCTCGGTTTAAACTCTTGGTTACTCCGATAGTCCCAATCAACTGTCATCAGAAACAAGCCCACCTTCTGGAGATCCAATCAGCTGGCCCAATCCCCTCTAACCCGGCCCCAAATCATCAACCTCTCCCTCCACATCAAACAACCACCACCCACCACTAGCCGCCGCCATGTACCAGTAGCTTCCAGATCCCGATCAGAAAACAAGCTTCGCCTAGTCCTACAAACAAAGACCCAATCAGCTCGACGTTGTCGGACCCAGCTCGCCGGACTTCAAGGCTCCACCCAACTCCGCTGCATCTCTAGCTACCTCCGATCTCACTGCAAGCCAAGGTCAGACACCGGAGAAGGACGGAAGAACCAAGCCAATTTTGTACTCCAAAACAAAGACTCGCCCGACCCAAATCCCGTCCGGCCATGCCCTCGAACACCGCTAAGGCCAGAAGCCGTCAGCGAGGCTGAGACACAGCCGGACAAGCTCACAACCTGAAGACGGCTCCCTTCTCTCTCGCTTCGCTCTCTAAGTTTGCAGACGAAGTGGTTGTTTTGTAGGATAATTAGAGAATATATAATACAATAAAATAGGATCTTCCTTGTGATAAAATATAAAACAATTAATACCGAGTCTAGCAACATAATATGTAAGACTACACCTTCACAGATTGCCCAAGCATAAATGTGCATCTGTGCCTATAGATATACTTTCAGCAACTCCTATCAAAGATAAAGAATAATGTCTGACAATTAGCAAAAAATTAGCTCCAGCTACTATAATGAGATTAGGTAAAACCAGAACAATCTATGTTTGGTTGTTTGTTGTTTTTTGCTTGAGCTCTTTTGAGCTCCGTATGTAACCAAAAAAACCCAGAACAATCATGAAACAAGGATCCGTTTTAATTGCCAAAGGAAAGAGTATGTGACCCCTAATGAACAGTATATAGAGATCAGCATAAGGGGTAGAAAAGGAAGCTTATCACCGAGAAACATAGGATGCAGAAACTGGCCCCAAATCTCAACAAGCAACAGACCAACCAGATAGCTCAAGATCTCCCACCCAACAACAAAGCCTCCTTTCTGGGCAGCTGCACTGGATCTGTTTGATCCTAAATGACTATCTTTCCGATTTCCGGATGGTGCCATTTCCAGTGTTTTATCTTTGGTGAATTGTGCAGAGAAACCCAACCACATAAGCATGGAGTGTAGTAATAACAACAGCACCTTTATTGGATATTCCTGGGATTCATATAGAAGGGGGAACAGAGAATAGCATGACACTGCACAACAAACATGGATACAAAACATTAGTACAGTATGTGTATAAGGAAAGTTTATCTATAAAATTTCAGCTAAATCAAAACCAATTACACATTAATTAATGTGATTTATTGATATGATAATAAAACGTTAATATTAGACTCATAGGGTTCCTGTTTATTTGATCCTAACAGAGATAATCTGTGAAGGGGGAACAGAGAATAGCATGACACTGCACAACAAACATGGATACAAAACATTAGTACAGTATGTGTATAAGGAAAGTTTATCTATAAAATTTCAGCTAAATCAAAACCAATTACACATTAATTAATGTGATTTATTGATATGATAATAAAACGTTAATATTAGACTCATAGGGTTCCTATGTTTATTTGATCCTAACAGAGATAATCTGTGAATTGAGAACTGAAAAATATCAAAACAGGTTTCCTAGTGGATCCCTAATGGAACCCAAACTAAATTTCATATGTGTATCAGAATAATTATATATACAATGAGTAGTCTATTTACGCTCAAAACTGATGTTGCAGATCTGCCGTACTTTGGAGGGAAAAATATTTAGTGCTGACAATAGCTACAGATATACAATGCTGAAAGAATGGAAAATAACATTCTTTTAATGAAGTCCTCATACCTACACAGATCACATTTAACAAAAATACTGCATCAAAGACTTCCAATCATATAATCGGGAAGTTCACTTCTCCCAAGAAAAAAAACATAGAAATTGTAAATACCGGTTTTTAAAAGACGTTATTTGAGCCAGGTCAATTGTACAAAACTTTGGTCTTTCTAGATTTCTAGTATCACCCTAACCACAATTAAAAATCATGTTCTCACAGCCTTGCCAGATTTCAATTATCTTAGGTCATATAAGACACCAGTTTCCCAATAAGATAGACTCCTCTGAATAACACAGAGTGATTGGAAATGAGGTGTGGTACCTAACTGACCTATAGCCTCGTGCTTAGGATACATATTATCATACTTTCTAACATTTGTAAGCATCTCTTTATGTAATAAAATTAATAAACAGAGCTAACGATATATTGAACCAAGGACCAGAAACCAAGCAGGCCCAGCTGATGGATGAACATTATAGTTAGTTACCTGTTTAGGTTTGGAAGAAAAATATAGGTAACCAATATATGTATAGCATATACATTAGAGGCTAGTTATAATTCTTTTCAGAAATTACAGAAGTCGAAGCTATCACCTAACATACAATCCAATTTTACTTCAGCTGGCTTACACTCCAGAACTCTTAAGCCCAGGTTTCAAAATCTAGTCTAACAGAACCATAATCCAAAACCCAAGAGGTGAGTAATGCACTGATTGAGTACGACAAAGATAAATAAAAAATGCAAATCCGAGAAAAGAAATAACTGGCAAAAAAAGGAGAGAGAGAATGACAATAGAGGTGGAATCATACCAATTGATAGAAAGAAGTAATGCCTCGCAGTATCCAAATCCTGCACCGCAACAATTGCAAGCGGGATAACAAATTGCAGTGATGCCTTCTCATGAACATGCCACCCAAACATAAAACCACATGTGTAAGCATAGGCTACCCATCTTGTAATCATCACTGGTCTTGGATCTTTCCATGCCTTGATGAGACAAGGAGATAATGCAAGCAGAACCATGATAAAGGTTATTGCTGGCGTAATCTATCATTTCAACAATTAAAGTACAATTAGGTCCAGAAAACATTAAAAAAATGAAATTAAAGAAATCAACACTGTAACAAGAGAATCAACGTAGTCCATTGTTCCATACATGGAAACATCTAAGTCCTAAACTCCTAATCAACATAACTGCACTCGGAAACAGGGGATGGAAAGCTTACATCCTACCATTCAGTCATATGTTCAAGCTCAGGCTCAAAAATGAAACCCTACATTAGGACTCGGGGTGACAGTGCCACCCAATGGTTTGGGCATTCCTAATTAATCAATAGCTCTGGTAGATCTACTGCAAGAACCAGACCAGCCTCAAATTCCATTCCTACCCCATAATTGCAAGCACAAGCAGTCACCTAGTAGGTCATAAAGTTGTAGTATAGCCGCAATCAATACTCAGTGCAGTTGGACTGAGGCTGATCTTGTTTAGCGTCAAACAAGCAGTAGCATCCAATCAAATATTTTTAATGTTTTAATAAACTGCAGAATCATGTTACACAGAATATTAACATCCTAATATATCTACTCCCTTGGGTTTAAGATTGAAAAGTACCTGAGGCAATACAGCAAAAGGGGACGAATCACCAACTAGACCGCCAGTAAATGAAGCTGCTGGTGCCTGAATGTTAAATCCAAGTCTTCCAAGCAAGAAAGCTATCACTTTATCTAGTAAGATATAGAACACCCAAAAATTTGGTGCCCAATATGCATGACAAAGTCCCCTGCCAAAGGGAAACATGCGGTGGATGACTTGTTTCATCTGCAAAATAATGTTGAATAATCAATGCACTATGCCTAAATTGCTGAGATGCCACTTATCAGTACGAAATTTAAATGATTTGCTGAGATGCAAGTGGTTTGTTCCAAATGCCATATTATTAAAGGGCCACGGAGCACCACTAAGAGATAGCTATATCTAGCTTATTTATCCAGTAGTCGCTATATTTTGTTAAACATGAGGTATTGTGGAATAAGTGGAAAACATGAGGTATCCACTACAGTTATTCTTTTTTCAACAATCTGAGGCAAGGATTCAGATGTTTCCATGTTCAGCCTGCTCTACTCTACTTGTATGTACCTCATAAGATGGAATAAAGGGTCGTGAAGATAGGGGATTTATAATGCCTATGCTCCTATAGCATGTATCCTAACCTATAACATAGAAATGTCAAGAGAAGGATATATGCGGCCAATATCCGCATATAAAATTGCATTAACGTTTAGTGGTATAGTATTTGAGAAGACCACACAGAAGCAACTACACCAAAAATAAGGAGTATACTGTAAATCCTGGATTTATACTGCACAATGCATAAATTTTTATTGAAGAATACTTGATCATGAACTCTAAAGAAACATAACTTTGAAGTAACAAAAACCAAGAAAGCCCATTGCCGTGACATCATTTTGTGATATTTTCTAACCAAGTGACTCAAATCCACTCTTGAACATAAAAGAACACAAATTTAGTTTCATGTCTCTAGATCATTAATATAGTAGCTCAGCTTCCAACATCACAATGATCTACTCCACTCAAAATCACCAACGAAGCCAAATGCTAGGACACGAGGAGGTGGCTCACAAGTCACAATCTCCTTAACCATTTGAAGATTCTAAGTTGCCAAACCAGCAGGCAGCTACCAAGCACCTCACCTTAGACATTTTATAAGCCTTTCTCATTGCAGAAAAAAATGCACCCTTACTCTTCTAACAGCAATGCAAGTGTTTTCTGACATTACTCCTATTCAAGCCACTATTTTAAATGAAGTCTCCAACTCTCTAAATGCATTTCTTGGACAACAAATGATCATAAAAGTTTGAACTTTCTGTTTAAACTCAATGCCTTAAAATCCTAATACGAAAATATCAACACAATGAAAAACTATGTTAACAAAATGAAAAACACTCGTCCACATATGAACCAATAAAAATCAAAGCCAGAGAGATATACCTGCCCATGATACACAAACGGACCATAGGCCACTGCAAAAACAGCCAGAACAACACTCCCCATAACCAAAAGCCTCCCAAAACCCTTCACCAACCCCTTCCAGCAATAATGCCTCAACAAGTACACAAAATAAACCGGCGCCGCCACCGCAAACAAATGCTTAAAACACAACAGAACCGCAAACACAAACCCACCCATCAAGTCCCTCCCTTCCTCCAAACACGAAACCGAAACCAACAACACTCCAAGCAACAACCCATTGTACTGAAAATGCAAATGGTCCACAATCAACAACATCGGCGACCAAACAACCAAAACCCACACCACTCTCCTTCTCACATGATCCAACTTCCTCGTCAACATAAAAACCCCAAACAGAAGACACAAATCCGAAACACAAACCGAGACTCTTTGGAAGTAAACAGCTGTGTCTGATGAGTAGTTGAGGCCGTTGTGGAGGTGGACCATTTGTGGGTCGATGAAATTAGCAAAGAGGGAGAGGAGGCGTTCGAAGTAGGCGAAGAAGGGAGGGTAGTCAAGAGTCCAGGGGCTGGTCTCGTCGAGGTACCATTGGGAGAGAGGGAGGGAGTTGGTTATGGCCAGCCAGTGGCGGTGGACCTCAAAGTCTGTGCTTCTGTAGGCTGGGATCAGGAGGAGTTTGAGGCAGGTGGCTAAGGCGAAGAACCACCATAGCTCTGACATTTTGGGGTTGTTGGGTTTTGAAGGGGTTTTCAGCTTCTTAGGTTCCATCGATTTCGGAAGGGAAGAGGGGAAACGGAGATCTCAGTTCACTGGTATTGTGTTCCAACAACACGTGTGGGAGTGGCGATGGGGCGGTCTTCTTTTTTTATCAAAGGATTTCATTCATTTCATTCGTTCTAGTGATAAAAAAACTTACGTTTTTACGATAATTAAAGTGTCTGAATTTTATTAAATAAACATTATACATCACCGTTATATAGAGATAAGAAAGTAACCAGTTTTCTAAACAAACACAATTTTATCACGAAGATTGAAAATTTTGTAGGTAATATAAAATGAATGTAGGTGAATTTTAATCGAAATCCCAAATAGATATGAGAATATGTCTTTTAATTTTTAGGACAAGGAGACACCTAACTAAGTCATTAAAAGCACAATTATGATGAGACTGTTCAAAAAAGATAATCATTCTCAATCAATTGACGCTTGTGCTTTCTGTTTGATCTTCGTATCAAATTGAAGAGACTTCTTCATCAAAGTTCACATACTGCTGCTCACTGAGACTCAGTACTAGCTCCACTGCAGTCAAAAGTAGTTAGATTGATCCATTCCAGTGCCAGCTACGTTCCACTTTTCTTCAAGAATACAAGCAATAAATTATCCTAGTATGTGATTTGTGTTGTTACAATTAGTCTGAAATTCATCATGGTTTCTCTAATTTTTTGTATACATATGAATATTAGATATGACTAAGCATTGTGAGCTTGAGGCTATCAAAACTACTTAAAAATTCTCTTAGCCGACGGACCTATAACTATGAGTGAAATCCTTTGATCCTCTTAAAAAAAGATCTCAATAAAAAAAAGCAATCTCAGAAAAAAAAAACAGTAACTTTTAACGGTGTTATAACGGCATGTACGAAAATTAGGCTTAACTTGTTAGTTAATGTACTAATGTGTTATTTAACAAAGTTCAGACATCTTAATTATCAGTAAAACGAAGTTGATGTATAGTTTCTATAATTTTTCCAAAAGCATAATATGACCTCATTAAACCATACACATAGGAAATAGTACCACGCTCCACTCAAATTAACAACCATGATCAGTAACTAATATATTACTAAGGTTGGGTTTGGGAGAGCTTATAAGCTCCTTTGCTTTTAAGCACCAAAGGTTTTGGTGTTTGGTAAGTCCAAAAATAAGCTACTTTTTAAAAAAGTATAAAGTGTTTTGAGGGAAAAAGGAGAAGCTGTAAATACCCACCTTCTGCTTATAAGCTAAAAGTCAGCTTATATCTTATAAGCCCAGCTGCACCAAACCCACCCTAAGTCATTCAGGTTCCATATTCAATCAAAACCATGGATAAGGAACTGAAATATCAAATTTAGTAATGGTGTGTGTTGCCTTATTACTATCTCTAGGGACAGAGCCCAAACTGAAAGACTGAAAACAACTGATAAGCGTTCTTATTTCATCAATCACTGCTCCATTCTTATTGAAATCCTCCTATTTTGCATTCATAGTCTTTAACTAAAGCTTGGCAATCTGATTCCACCTCCATATGCCTTAATCTAGCTTGAAGGCAAAAGTGCAAACCATTCCTCAACGCCAAAATCTCGCAAGTGGACTGATTGATCCCACCCCAAGACATGCCACACACCCACACAACAACCTTTATCATCTATGCAAATATCCTCTATGTAAAGAAAGTATCTGTCAGATCAACAATATCCTCTATGTATTAGGAATATCTTCCTTGTTAGGAATATAAAGATTTGTGTATATATGTTTCCTTGCAGAATACACAGCAGTAGGATTCTTTCCTAATTAACTCTAGACATTCCTGTATATATATTCCTCTGATTATAAATGAAAATCATCCAGCCAAATTATATTCTTTTCATGGTATCAAAAGCAGTCTAAGATCCTGATTCACCACTACACCCTAATCTCTCGTGTAGCCTCCCTATCCCAATCATCATGGCTAATGATCAAGACATATCTCCAAGATCAAAGAATGAAATCCTTTTCCAGAATCTCTTTAAGAAACCTCATCAAAGGTCGTTTATGCTCCTTATTTCATCCATCATTCTGAATTGACTCTTGTCTCTAAACCCTTGACTGGAGATAGTTGGAAAAGATCTATGCTTCGAGCTCTAAATTCTAAGAACAAGCTTGGTATCAATGGTTCCATCAAAGCACCCTTAGAAGAAACTGATCTTGAAGGCTATGCAGTTTGGTCAAGATGCAACGATATAGTTCACTCTTGGATCGTCAATTCTTACGATCCAGAAATAAGAGAAAGTATAAACTAGTATTCTATTGCTCATGAGATTTGGGAGGACCTCCATGAGCATTTTTCTCAAGCCAATGCAACTCGCATCTATGAAATATAGCGAGACATCTCCTCTCTTCCGCAAGAGCATCTCTCAGTCTCAATCTAAAACACAAAATTGAAAGCTCTAAGGGATGACCTGACAAATCTTGATGCAAGACAACAAACAGATCAACAAAAATTGATGCAATTCTTGATGGGAATTGAATGAAACATATCAGGATATCCGAGGACAAATCATTCTCATGAAGCCTCTACCCACTGTTCGTCAAGCATTCTCATCTGTTCTCTAAGAAGAAAAGCAGCGCCTGGTTGCTTCTTCTTCATCACACATGGCAGATGATTCCGGCAGCGCTACCATGGTTGTCCGATCAGTGGGCAGCAGACCACCACCAACATAACCAAATCGTTTTTCTGGGGGCAACAATCGATATGCTGGAGAAGACAGGAACAATCAAGGCTTGCACTCTTGGCCTAATCGATTGGACCGCAGCAGTGGTGGCTGGAACGACCGCGTCGACCGCAGCGGTAGTGGCGGTTGGAACGACTGATCAGCTCGCTACATTGGTGGAGGTGGTTACCGCGAGACGTGGAATGGAGGACGTCGTGGTGGTCGAAGTTCAGGAAGAGATCGACCTCATTACACCTATTGTGATGAGTTGGGCCACTGGGCCCAAACTTGCCATAAATTGCATGGATACCCAAAAAGTCACCCAAGAGCTAGAGATAATCCAGGTAAAATTGCGGCCAATTATACATCGGATGAGAAATTGGTTACGATCACAGAAAACCAACTCAAGCAAATGTTATCACTTATTTCTAAATCATCAAATGAGGGCATTAATTTCAAGGCAAATGCAGTATCCCAACCAGGTTTGTCTAAAGCCTTTTCTCATAATTGGATCATTGACAGCGGAGCAACGGATCATATTACTTCATCCCCTGATTTATTGCATAAAGTCGTTGATAGTTCTTTACCATCGGTATCATTGTCCAGTGGAGAACAAGCCAAAATTGTTGCAAAGGGGTCACTGCCCTTAAACTCCAGTTATTATTTACATGATGTATTATCGGTGCCTACATTCAAAGTTGATCTGATGTCTGTTAGTCGTTTGATAAGAAATTTGAACTGTTCGGTGACTTTTTACCCATACTGGTGTATTTTGCAGGATCTGGCTACATGGAGGATGATTGCTTTGGGTAAACACCGAGATAGACTATACTACCTAACGACACATGAGGCGGAAAAGCCATCACCAAACAAACCAAGTTGCAACCTCACCATCTCTTCCACCGATCTTTGGCACCATAGACTTGGGCACGTATCACCTTCTCGTTTAAGTTTCATTGCTAAAATTTTTTTGCATTTTCCCATTCAATTTAATAATGCTTGCCATGTATGTCCCTTGATTAAACATAGTCGTTTACCTTTCGCTACCAGTGTTATTTCTTCGACTAAACCATTTGAGATTATTCATTGTGATATTTGGGGTCGATATCGATATTCTTCTCTTTGTGGCTCTCACTATTTTCTAACTATCGTTGATGATTATACTCGTTTCACTTGGATTTTTCTAATGTGTTTCAAAGATGAAGCCCAACCTCTCATTAAACATTTTTTCACCTATGCTTCTACACAATTTGACTCTCGCATTAAAAATTTTCGAAGTGACAATGGTGGGGAATTTTTTTCATTGCGCTCTTTTTTTCATGATAACGGTGTCATCTTCCAATATTCTTGTGTTTACACGCCCTAACAGAATAGGGTTGTGGACCGCAAACACTGTCATATATTGCAAGTAGCACGTGCTTTGAAATTTCATGCCCACCTCTCTACCGCATTTTGGGGGGAATGTGCTCTCACTGCTGTTTATATCATCATTCGAATACCTTCCCCTTTGCTCTCTCTCAAAACACCATTTGAGTTGCTTTACTCCACACCATTTGGATTTGCCTGATTTTTTTAGGCAAGCATTTCGGAATATAGCAGCTTCCCTTACTTCAACTGTGCTCCCTGTTGATCAAGTGAGTGACATGGTGGTTTGGGGTGACTCCACGTAAGGTGTGCTCCGTGCTTAGTTAAACTGCCTACCAAACTTTTCAGAAACCTTCTTTGAATCTTTCATGGGGCTCTTTGATTTGGCATTCGACGATTCAGCGGTGAAAAGGCCTATTTTCTTGGAAAGTTTTCAAAAAAAGGACTCCCACATATGACTTATTGCTAAGAAGAGGAGTTAGTTTATGCTCACGTTGTCATCTATGTAGTAGGCATGTAGAGACTTGGTGTCACTTGTTCTGAAATTGTGCAGTCACTTCAAAGCTTTGGCAATGGTGTTTCCATTTGTTCAATGAGTCCATAAGCCCCCAGGTTTTCCTTTTTGACCTCATTTCTAATACTTTTATCTCAAGGTTCAATAAGTTTGCTAAGCTACTTTAGCGCATGGTTTGTCGCAATCTATTATGGTGTATTTGGAATCAGCGTAACACTGCATGCATGAGAGGAAGACCTTCTCAATGATAAATTTCAGGCATATGCTAATTGGGTGTATTAAGGAGTCGGCTACATTGGTTTTTGCTACAACGAGCTCTCCTTCCTCCAACTTCTTTCCCATCTTCGAGCTCCTCAATCTTTCCCAACTTAGAGCTTCCACTCCTAGATTCATTAGAGTGCGCGCAGTGGTTTCCTCAATGCTTGGGTAAAGTTTAATACTGATGGTTCTTTTAGAGGCCCAGACAATGCATGCTTTGGAGATATTGCTCAGAACCATGGCAGGAAGTTTATTCTTGCATTTGCTTCTAAGACTAGTGTCTCTTGTGAGCTTGATGTTGAGTTGTGGGCGGTCATTGAAGCTTTGCGTATTGCTCAGTTAAAGGGCTGGGTGAACCTGGGTTGAGGTAGATTTTATCCTCGTGTTGAATTATTTTAGTTCCCCCAACAGTGTCCCTTGTCGCTTTAGAACACAATAGACAAATTGTTTGCACATGTCTCAGCAATTAAATATTCATTTCTCTCACATCTATAAGGAGAAAAATGTGGTTGCAGATAAGCTTGCAAATTATGGGGCAATGCATGGTGAACAAAGAGGATGGTAGGGTGACAATAACCGCGCCCCATCGTAATCTTATTAAAAGCATGAAGAGTAATGAGGCATATCAGACATGTCTCCACCAACTTTTCAGAGGTACAAAAAGAAGCAGACTTGTGAGAAGTTTTATTTCCTATATTTATGATGATAAGAAAGGGGTGGATTGACATATAGCTTCTAAGATGTAGAGTAGTGTTGTTATATGGAAATAAGAGCATCTCTAACAGTTTTAGCTATTATTTTAGCTAAACTTTTTGAAAGCTAAATTTAAATATCAAAATATGAAATTTCGCTTCACCAGTATAACTAAACTATAGAAACAATAGATATGAGATGTTTTAATTTGTAGTTATTTTCTCTCTTCATTCTAACTAAATAATGCGAGAGGATTTAACAAAAGCTAACTTTGACTTTTACATAGCTATTCTGTTAGAGTGGTAAATTATTACAAAACTAGCTAAATTGATAACTTTTTATTAAGATAGCTAGTCTATTGGAGATACCTTAAGAGAATGTTCAATTGCATTTTTTTGATTAATCTTAATTTTTTGTTACATCAAAAGAAAGTGTTAATTTTGATCCTGATCCTAACTCGATTTTTTTCACTTGTCTCGCAACTTGTTCAAATAACATTGATTTATATTTTTCATACCTCGGAAATAAAAAAGACGGTACATTGAGACACCACCGATGTCACACAAGGTTGTTCTTGAATGAGTTATAATCGATCCTTTTTTATGTGTCTGTCGTATATATATGCTTCCCTTTTCTGTGAGTGCGTCCTCAGTCCTCACTCTCTCCATAAAGACCATGGAAATTGCTACCTCACATATGAGTATGACAAGAGCAAGGGCTTGTCATTCAATATAAAACAGAGCAGCAACATCATGGTTTTCAGAAGCATGCCAGGAGTAGTCCCACTGAAGCAACCATTCCATCTACATTTGACTCCAACTGTTGCTGCATCTTATTTGGCATAAAAGTTGTTATCATATCTTATTGGATTCAACTTTTCCACCCTTTTCTATTCTATTTCATTTCATTTTCATATATGCCCAGATCAAGAGACGCTTCCTGATCGAGTTGCTTCCAACTTTTAATGAGGTAGTTGCAGCTGCAGGCTTTCAATCCCCAAATCCTTAATGTTTTGCTGGCCTTGAGGGTGCAGCACACCTGATTCCAATTACTCTATTTCCCTCCTCTCTTCCTTCTGGTATATATAAGCAATCATCAATATATTCAACAATATCAGTCTTCTGAGTTTGAAGAACACCATGTATATGTTGTCATTTTAATAGCCAGATCAAAGGCTCTGGATCAGAATTATGGGCATTCATCTTGATTCACAGTTTTGTAAACTTTCTAAGGACTAAAGTGGGTGACAAGTTTCTTGAGATGAAAAGCTTTTCTCAACACTGTAGGTATTACTTTCGTTTGAGAATGTTAGCAAAGCCATCGAAGGTATTAGTTTAACATTGTTTGCGTTCAGGTCAAGTTCCCTAAGTAAAATATACAGTTAAAAGTACTCATGATCACCAAAAGTGTGAATCCCATACCGTCTCATTATTAGGTTTCCTTAGTTAAGTTAATGCCTTTAATCAAATCATCTATTAAAATGAAAGAATTTGCTAGCTTGGCATATATACTTGGAGTAATCAGTAAGTTCTTTAAAATTTCAAAATATTATTTGTTTTTGTCGACAGTAACCAAAACTAATACGTTCACTCTTATACGGTTAGGGTGTAAATGGGTCGGATCGGGCCGATTACTATAGTATTCTTGTTTGATTCATTGTATTTTTATCGAACTTGAGCCGGGTTTAAGCTTGAATTTTTTTTTTCATGTTCAAGCTCGAGCTGGGCTCCGGTCGGCTTGAGTCATTTAGTTTAAATTTGCTTTAATATATGTATTTTAATTAAATCATTTGATTCTAAAAGGAAAGTAATAAAAAGAATAGAAAATTTAAATTTTAAACAATATATTTTACGTATAACATTTTTTTAAAGCTAAGTTTTAAAAACGAGCTGTTCACCAGTTAAACGAGCTGAATACAACCTTGTTCAAGCTCGGCTCATTTTTTTGTCAGACTCAATATATATTGAGCTCAAGCTCGGCTCATTTATCTTACGAGCACGAGTCGAACGAGCTAAAAATCGAGCTGAACACGAGCGGCTCGAGCTTACTTACAGCCCTATATACTGTGTTGATTAATAAAACCGTGTAATACAAGTGGACATAATGCCTAAATCTCATGTTGGATGCAGACACCGTAGCTAAAGAGAGAAGAGGGATAAACATAACTTACAACAATGAGATAGCTGAAAACGGACTATAAATGTGTATTACTACATGCCACTATGTAAAGAAACTTAAGCAGGAAACCGTTTTCATGCTTAAATCCATGGGTGCCTTCAAGGCGATGAAACATTCATACAATTCAAGACGGATTTCGTGACTCATCAAATTCATGGATAAGGTACTTCTACAAAAGCCTCTATTCTATTTCTTTCCTCTCTCTTTTTTTTCATTTTCCATACAAGAAGAAGCTTAACAACTTCTTTCAATAGTAATCAATTTGTAATTTTGGATAAGGCAAAGCTTCACCTAATACATAATGTAAAATAAGGCCAACAGTTATTGACATTCAACCACGACATCTATGAATGAATAAGATATGGGATTTCCAAATTTGGTTACCCTCTGCACCAAGGAAATCTAGCGAGAGGTTTTTGTGGCCAAGTCGAATTTGTCTCTGGTGTAATTATATAATCATATCCGCGAGGTTAGGACCATATCATTTTGGCACTACTAAAGCAAAGAATCCTAAAATTAGGATTATACATTAGTCGATATTACGGTTAAACTGTACTTGAAATTAGGTCAATAGTCAAGATGGCAATATATTGTCAAGTTTTGTAACATGTTACTAAGTAGATTATCAAAGTGATTAGCCGGAACAAAATTCTCGATTTAGAGATGTATTCTAAAATAGGGTCTGTAAATAGCACCACTCTTTCTTTTATTTTCTGTTCTTAGCAGGTATAGATAGCAAAGTAGTAATAAAAGAAGCACTAAGAAAAGTGAGCAATGGTAAGAAGCTCTTTGGTGATGAAAAATCAAAACTTCCTCAAACTTGACATGTAAATGCAAGAAGCTCTTTGGTGATGAAAAATTGGAAGCCCGTCTCCATCATTATGCACTGTTTTTTTGGCCCCAAACTAGCCGAACAAAATTGCTACGTTTAACTAACAAAAAGGTAAAGTTAGACACGAAATTAGATCCCCCTATCTATCACAAGTGTGAATGAAAGGAAACATCTGATCCACAAAACCCTCACCATCAAAGCTTGGTTTTGCTTCATCACGTACAATATATAAGACAATCACTACATGACTAAAAAGCTCCAAGTCAAACTATAGAGTAAAGTTAAAAATCCCCTCCCTCCCTCACAACATCAACTTCGTTGGATGGATACAAATGTCTCATTACCAACAGGATCACACATTATTTGGACCACTCCCGGTTTCTTGTGCTACTAAACTTCTACTCGATCGATCTCAATGGTTTATCACAAAATGTTGCGAGCCAATCCAAAACTATACGTGAGATTATTGCCACTTCTAATTTTGGGGAAGCTAAATCAATGTTGCACATAACAAGAAAAAGCTTTTAAAGCACTGGTGACCGCCCATGTTTGGAATATTGGAAACCTCTGCCATACACCAAATCTTGGTCTATATCTTTGTTTCGCTCACAATTGCAAGCAAAGCAAGGATTCCAAAACAGCAAACGCAATCCTCATTTTTGTTTGCTATAATTTATAGTAAACCCAATCCAAAAACAGATCAAAACCCTCGTTCTGTTTCGCCATTTGACGAACGATGTCGTATTGCACACTGGTAACTTGCAGAATTAGAGGGTTGATGAACTCATTAACTATACCAAACCCATTTCGAAAACAATTTTCGATTTCATATGATCATATCCAAGATCGAACTAATTTCCCTAAGTCACATAAACTATGTAGAATTTCTAGCTCTAATTTTAATCCCACAGATAGAACAGGTGAAGAAGAAATGATCTGAAACCATCTTGGATTTGATGTGCTACCAAAATTAATCAAAAGTGTTCATATTCTATCAGGACTGGAGTATTTACGGTTGGTAACTATCAACTCTGGTAAAAATCATACCTCCGATAACCACCGGAAATACTCGGAGAACTCCGCGCCGAGTTCGCTGGATTCCGATATCCACTCTCCTCCAATCTCGCTCCGACGGCTACTCCCGCTGAAGAATCTGCCGGAGCTTCGTAGAGAAGAGCTGGAAAGCCTGTCGACGAAATCCTTAAGCCAGCTCCGACCGTTTGCCACGTCAGCAGACAAAACGGCCTCCGATGGCAACGGCGGCGGGAGCTCGCCGAGAACGACGATCACCTCCTCTTTCCGGTCAGACGAGCCGTTTCTGGGATTGGTGAGCTGGACCTCAGATTCGTCGTCGACGAGGTAGTCGAACGAGCCGATGGAGTAGGAGCGGCGCGCGCTGGAGTTTGACGTCGTTTGGCGGCGGCTGACGTTACCAATCTCGAGGCGGAAGCTGTCGCCGCCGCGAACGGAGGAGCCTAATTTCTCGACGAGCGTCATGAGCTCCGAATCAGACGCCGAAATCGGCGACCGGCAGAGAGGGCAGGTCTGTTGTGACCGGAGCCACGTGTCGATGCATGATACGTGGAAGGCGTGGCAGCAGAGGGGAAGCAACCGGAGCTGATCGTCGTGCTCGAACTTGGAGAGGCAGACGGCGCAGTCGGCGGGGACGACGGCGGTGGAGGATTCGTGGCGGCGCTTGATGGTGGAGAATCCGAAGACCGGGAGCGAGGCGACGGGATCGGAGACCGCGGCGGAGTTTTCGGCCGGAGAGACTCTCCTGCTGGAGATTATCGCGGAGCCGTCGTCGGCGGAGGAAGAGCTGACGTGGCGGAGGAAGCGGCTGTTGATGCAGCGGAGGATTCGGCAGAGAAAGAATGAGGCCACGACGGCGACGACGACGATGAGGAGGATGATGAGAATGCTCGGGCTTAGAGTCTTGACGGTCAAAGAACGGTGAGCTGGTGGTGACGTGGAGGAGGTTGGTAACGGCGGCGGTGGAGCTCCGGACATGGCTGACGTCACTGAGAGAGAGAAGTGAGGAGAAGAGAGGGGAGGGGGCGTTATAAATGTGAGTTTGTTTGGTTTCTGGTATTTAATGGCATCGGAAAGAAAACAAACAAGGTGAAAAAGAAGAGGGAAATATGGGGGGAGGGACACGTGAGAAGAGGGAAACTCGCACGTGTGGAGGGAGCATCTGAGGGTAGCTTGGTAATTTGGTGAAGTTATAAATTTATAAATTTATTTTTATATAAATAATTTGGTGAAGTTATTAATTTGGTAGCTTTTATTTTTTTTTCGTATTTTGAAGTTATAAATTTATTGTATTTACAGAAAATTACGTTTTTTTTTCGAGTATAGCAGTTTCTTGGACTCTATCTACAATAACCGAACTTGATCAAACTTCCCGTTTTTAGAACATTTTGTTAATGTGGTGAAGCTATATTTGCTTTCTGGACACAAAACTTGGACTACAAGATATTATAATCACTTGCTTGCAAACCCAGAATTGAACGAGAACAACCATTATCTTTGATTGACTACCATGAAATTTCACAGGCTTTGTTTCTCAAACATTGATGGAGACCTCCCAAGAAAATAAGAACCCTGTGAAAATGAGGTGGTGGATTAAGTGTCACCAAAACGACGCCGTTTCCTACTCTCCCCAACTCCACATGAGAAGGTCAATGAGATTATTCAGATCAGTTTTTCAGGTAAACTGGCTAAACTTAACCAAAGGATCTAGTGGAGCAAGCATGCGATTAATTAGTTGTTTAATCTACTGACCAGAAAATTAAATTAGTATTTGACATTCTTTTTTGGGTACTTGGAGATTAATAATAACACAAAACATGATCAGGAAATGGAGAATGAAGCAAATATTGTGTACAATATGCTATTATTGTAATGGCATAACTTAGCAGTACCCCTTTGATTAATGCCTACATCTGTGTCTTATATGAAAACTGTCCCCAAATCTAAGTTAATGTAAGTAGCACTCTCTGTTTATGTCATTTTATTATTGTCACACTATGTCTTTCTGGCATGGAATTACTTCTTCCACACTCTTGGCATGCAGTTTTTGTGAAAGTGGATATATAAATATTACCTCTTCCCAAGGGAATGACATTATTGTTTTGAAGGAAGGTGGTTGGTTTTGTTTGGTGGATCAACGAAGGTGGTTTGTTTTTGTTAGCATTGGGCAGAACCACATTGATTATATATATGTATTGGATTACTATAGTTTTTGTGTCCTCCAGATGTTTGAATTTGGATTTGGTTTGCATAGATGTGGTTTCACTTAAAACTTTGTAGTAGCCAATTGTGTTGAGATCAAACATCTGAGTGTGTGCTTAGATGTGGTTCCCTTAACTTAAACTTGTAGTAGCCAATTGTGTTAAAGTTTTGTAGTAGACAGTCAATTTTTAGTTCATTTTACTAGGGTGAGGGTTTTTGGTACAATAAAAGCACAGAGATACAATCTAGTGATGACTGACGATGTGGAGAGAGGAGCAGAAGTGATCATTGAGAAATACACTACTTCCACGACTCAATAAAACCATTCCTAGGATTTCATGTCTGCTTCATTCTTCTTTCTCGATTTTAGAAAATTTTTGTATGTACGAAGGTGTAAGTGAACAAATCAATTTTAAAAAATCTCAAACGTTGATAACTATACTTAATTTTTATTTAAAAATAAATAAATAGTGTCATGAATGTAATCTAACCGTTTATTTAAATTGATTCAAGTGCACACTCAAGACGCTCTGCTTGATTTCTTGAGAAGTAAGTCAGTTGACAAAAACAATTAGTTCAAAAAAATTGGGGAAAAGCTAGAATCATCGAAATCGAACACTCCAAAAATAAATAATTAATGGATGAACATATATATATATATACAATTAATACAAAGATCTAGCTCTCGGTTTCATGCAGGTCAATTGATAAAAACTATAGAAAACCAAGTAGATGCACCCCTAAGACTAACTTAATGTGAACCCCATAAGGATAATATAGTTTTACTTCATCATCATCATCATCATCATCATCATCTTCCTCTTCTCCAAACTAGTTTATCAACCCAGAACTTGCAGAGAAATTTACACGACGTTCCCATTTATATGTAATCGATGACCTAACATTATATATGTAACAGATATTATGGTTCTCATCTTAACTTCGTGTTCTTATGCATTAGATTAATGAAGTAATCGACGACCTTGTAGTTTATATTATAAGAAGTCAATTGATCAAGCTCCTACGTACAGGGCGTTTCTGAAGAAGGTGATGATGGAGATGATGAGTACGACAGCAACTATGGCTGCGCTAGCTTGCTCTTTGTGACCTGAAACACCCAGTAACACAACCACACACGACATGCGAATAGAGTCAGAAGATTTCCCGACAAAACAAAAATGGATAAATAATGAGACAAGGAAGGGACTATGAACAGTTCTGAGTGTGGACAATTCTAGCTTTAATCAATTTTGTTTTTGTCACATACGCCACCAAAGCTGGTTCCTATTTTATTCATTTTCTTGGGGATGTCTTCAATGGCCCTCGGCTCGATTTCACCCATTTTCAATGCGAGATTGCTTCCTTTAATTTGAGGATGATCTCATCTGAAAATTAATAGGAAGAACACCAAATGAAACGGTGACCAATTCGCACCTCTGTCAATTGTTTCTAGAGTAAATTATATGACCGGTACCTGAACTTATTTGTAATGGTTATAGTATTATCTATACTTTAAAAACTATCAATGTGGTACCTGAACTCTATTTTCACTATTAACGAAAGATCCGAGACCAATTTCAGTCACGACATCATCTATTACTAACGTGACAGTGGTGAGACTCAACTAAAAAAGACAAAATAACAAAAATAACCTCATGTCTGTCTCTCTTGATTTCCATCTCTCTCCTCCCTTTCTCTCTTCTTCTTTCTCCTCTTGATTTCTCCTCTATCTCTCTTTGTCATCCTGATCTCTCCTCCCCCTCCATCTCTCTCACCAAATCAAACTCTGTCTCCGTCTGAACCATCACCGCCACCTCCTC
Organism: Comarum palustre; assembly: GCA_951800085.1. Classification (NCBI taxonomy): domain Eukaryota; kingdom Viridiplantae; phylum Streptophyta; class Magnoliopsida; order Rosales; family Rosaceae; genus Comarum; species Comarum palustre. The sequence goes on along the minus strand of OX637581.1, from coordinate 10,807,729 downwards.
CCCCTCCAGCTTCACCAGCTGCCCCACCTCCAAAACCTCCCCAACACCCCATCATAAGTTCCGGCACATGGGTTTTTCAGATGGCGAGGACCAGACCCGAAACCGACTTCCCGACCCGGTTGGAGCTCTCCTAGACGTAGGGGCAGTGGTACAATGTAATCTCGGTCGTCGATTTCAAAAGCTTGGATTTGGTGGTGGGGTTCCCGAGGCAGGTGACGGCGAGGGAAGTGTTGAAGTACTCCCTAACATGGGTGATTATCCCATCTGTGACGGTCCAGGCGTGCACCTAGGAGATCTCCCTCACATGATCGCAGTTATCTACTCACACAACCTGACCCACAGAGCAAACAGACCGAGGGCTGAAGGTGAATGACTTGTCTTTTTTTTTCCGGTGAGCATGCACATCAAGAACTGGTGGGTCAGGGGACCATGGAACCACCACTGGAGGTCGGCGACGACGATGGTGTGGACGGTAGCCACGTCACGGGAGCTTAGGGCATCATAGAGGGCCATAACCAGCCTTTGATTACTGGACTCGAAATCAGAGTCAGGTTCTTGAGATAACGCCTGTTTTAGCAAAAGCCCAACGAGGCAGATGGTTCATAAATCGAGGTGGCAAAATATGAAACAAATGTGAAACAAGAAGAGGAAAAGAGCTTGAAGTTTTGTTGTTGCAGTTGAGGGTGGCTTTTATAGGCCATGTGGATGGGTGATGAGGACGATAGGCTTTGGAATACTCTATGACCGTCTTTACGATTTGATACAAGCCATGTGGATGGGTGATAAGGACGATGGGCTTTGGTACATGTGGTGAGGCATTTGATGGGGGTGTTGGGGAGGCTTTGGAGGTGGGGCAGCTGGTGAAGATGGTGGTGGAGATGCTACAGTCGGTGGTGATGATGGTACATGTGGTGGCTGTGAGGAAGCTGGATGGGGAGGAGAGATCAGGAGGAGAAAGAGAGATAGAGGAGAAAAAGGGTTATTTTTGTCATTTTGTTTTTAGTTAGGTTCCATCACGGCCACGTCAGCAATAGACGAGGCCGTGACGGAAATTGGTCTTGCACCCTTTGTTGATAGCGAAAATAGAGTTCAGGTACCACATTGATAGTTTTTAAAGTATGAGTACCACTATAATCGAGACACATAAGTTTAGGTACCGGCCATGTAATTTACTCTTGTTTCTATCACTATTTCTCTTCACTAGTTTAGATTAATTGTCTCTCTATAATCATCTAAGTTTATTAAAATTACCGTGTTTCTAATGTTTAGTTCACATACAAGTCGAATATTTCTTTGATAATGTAGAATGATTGTGAGCATATTGGATTATAATATATTGTATTATGAGGTACATATTCTCTAACTTGATGGAATGACGTCATTAAATATAAGGCTGGTAATGGTACATAATTTCATTTTAATCAATTCATATACTAAATGTATCAAATATGTTGGTATACCATCAAATCGATACACGGTACATGATACAGTATACTGTACCAACTTTAAATTATTGGTTGGTAGGTGGTACATGTTTTTTCTATATCGTGGTATATTATACCTACCGACTTCTACTAAATTAAATTATTTAATATAAAAAATATTTATATCTTTAAATTTTCAACCGTAGATTTACTAAAAAATAAATCTCTACCGTAGATTTTTCAATCGTTTTGAGAATTTGTTACTTGTTAGTACTTTTGATATGTTAATTTGGTTGAAGTTGTATAAAACTATGAATTTGTGTTGTTATTTGTTGTTACTTATTTGAATGGAGCCTTTAAAATTTTGGGACATAAATATGTTGATAGAAGGTCATTACCACCGTACCAATTAGTTGATATACCAACGTTATTGGTTGGTATAAATGATGAATTTTTCATACCAATTATATATTGCTTGGTATATGGTATTGAGAAAATGACGTTGCTATACCTACCAATCAAGCCTTAATTAAATATATATTATAGGAGTTTGACTCATTTTTCTCGAAATTTGAAGTGAAAAACCAAAAATCAACTTTATTCACTCATTTTATGTACCGTAGGTCACTTCACTCACTCCGTTTAATTAAAAGAATGCCATTTGTGATGAAACAACTCATACGAGGAATGCATGTAATATATAACCTAAGGTTCTATAGTTTAAAATGGTACTCTCACTCTCACCAAGTCTTCTTCGTCGTCTTCGCCGTATTTTACCAACAAGAAGGAAGATCAATGGTCTATGTTGTTGTCCTTTTCGGGTACCGGGAATCCTGAATTCGTGATTCCTTGACCACTCCCTAATGCTAGCTTGGATTGAAAGTCATCATTTGCTGCCATATAAGTACAAATAATATTTCAAAAAACACGCATCAATCTGATTTTACAATAACCATGATTGCTTGTACAATAACCAGGAAAATACATGCAGATAGATACTTGTACTGTATATGATTTTCATTGCAAAGGCAACTAGGGAAAAAATTATGAATATTCTCTAAGAACTTTGACCTATGACTTGTGCTGGGTTGCTGCTCGGAAGGGGAAGTGTCTGAAACTATGGTCCTCTACCCAAGAGAATTTATTGTTATACAATATGAAAGTAACAACGATGTTTGGTTACTTGATCCGCATATTCCTATTTTCAGTTGTATGGAATTCTCTCCTTAGCTTTCCCCAGCTCTTTCTATATAAGTTTTGCACAACTTGTCCAGATGTATATGAAAGGGAGCCATTCTAATGAGGACCTCTAAGTTGAAGACTAGTTAAGGACTTTTCAATTAATTACTTATTAGACTAACTTTTTGATTAAAATTTGACATCTTAACCGTTGAAGTTGTAGATTTATATAAGTAGATCAATCATACAAAATTTTAGCCAAATTGGTGATCGTTAAGTATTAGTTTTAGATCAAATCAATGGACGAACCAAATCTGTTAAACATGAACCGTTCAAGTTCATAATTGGTAAATCACACTTATGAATGTCTTAACGATTTTCAATTTAGTTGAAAATTTGCAGAAATGATCTACTCATAAATATTTATAAAATGAACGGTTAAGATGTGGATATAAGATCGAAAAGCGGGATAAACCGAAAAGTCCTCAACTAGTCCTCAACTTAGAGGTTCTCACTAGAAGGGCTCCCGTATATGAAATACTACGACAGAATTGTCCAAGAATTCTAATGCGAAGCGAGAATCACATACTAGATCAAACTTTGGCCCCTTCGGCCAGAATCACATACCTCATCAGATGATAAAACCAGAGCCTTCTATTAATCTACCACAAGTCCTATTCTATCAGACCTCAATATATATAGCACATATATCTATTCAAAACATCCATCAAACATACGCTAAGTCAAAGTTTGTTAAACCTCAACCAGATGATTACTGAAAAAATATGCATTAATCTTGTAATGGCCTTGATTGCCTAGGACACCACAATATCTAACCGTGAGCGACCACAGACAACTAATGGATTAGAGAGAACAAGACCAAGAGTACAAGGAAGAGATCTCTTCCTACGTACTCTAACCGGGAAGGAGATGCTGAATTAACTCAAAGTCCTCAAACATTGATATATCTGATCATCTTTTCACTATGATATAGTTCAGATTCATGTTCCTTGTAATTTACATTGGAACCATTTCCGCAATTTGGGTGAATTCTAGAAGCCAAAGGCTAAGCAATGAACATCAATTTTCGACGATAGCAGCATCACAAACAATGATCTCTCTGTGTAATAGCCACGACAACGTGGTAAATGTGTGACAGTCACCACATACCCTTAGGTTCTTTGTAATTCTGATCGGATTTGGAGGATTCCATTGACAACAACTTCGTAATGGACTTGTCAAATGTGAAAGATGTTTCTAAAACTCAGAAAGGCACTGATGAAGAATTTGGGGGTCCTAAAACGGCTGTATTTGTTGTGGAAAATCTTGTATATGGGTTTGGGTGATTGTGATTTCAACTATGCCAGATGCTGAAGAAAATTGGTGAAATCTAGGCATGCCTGGTTTTGAAGAAGGAAAGCCTGCAATTTCAATTTGGGCATAATTAAGGTCTGTGAATTCATGTGTTTCAGACTGTTATGTTTCCAAATCTTAAGATGGACCTAGAAGGCAAAAATCTCAGTAGTATGGAATGGTCAAATACCAACTAGAGTTTCATACTAGCAGAACATTAATTTACAAGGCAATAATCTCAAAAATTTATACTTGCATCAAATTATAAGGCATCAATCTCAGCAATATTTCGGCCAAGTCATTTCAAGCACACTGCTGTAGAAACTTTGTACCTTTGCAGTAGCAAATTCTTAAGTCAGAACCTTATTTTTAAGGGACAAGGCAACCGATTGGACATAATCACTTGAGTGGTAGGATTCTTATTAGCATGAACTTACAAGACAACAATCTCAGCAATATCCCCAACAATATTGCATTATTGACTTGTTTGTTAGAACCTCAAGTTCGGTAAAATCACTTGAGTGGCAGCATACCCATTGGACAAATTCTCAAGTCAGATACCTTATTTTTATGGAACAAGGCAACCGATTGGACACAATTACTTGAGTGGCAGCATTCATATTAACCCTAACATGTACTTACAAGGCAACAATCTCAACAATATCCCCAACACTACTGCCTAAGTTGGGCGAAATCACTTGAATGGTTAAGTTCCAACAACCAACATCTTTCCAGAATGCTTTAAATCTCATAGGCAACCATATTGATGGGATTAGTAGTACATGCAGTAGCCCAAACACAATTGTTACTTTCTAACAATCAACTCTCTAGAGTGTTTCCACTATTTGATTCTTGGATCAGGGACAACAAAGGATAAATTGTAAAGAAACTCAGGTTGCTACCTACTCAATAGGATGAGAATAGGTAGAATCCGAAGATGAAATTTTTTCCAGACCACTGTTAGAGTTCGCCATGTGGAACTGGAAGTGCACAACATTGCACTGCCTCAATATGAGAATTATACAAAGCCCTCGAAGATGCCACTTTCTTTTTCATTTCTATAACTGCCTAAAAGCAGAAAAACAAATTGAAAGTCATAAAAAAGAACCAGATATAAGTGACCATCAATATTGTGAAAAACTGTAGCAAACACTTGTCTCATACTAACCAATTTTTTGGAACAATATAGCATTTTCCTAAGTGCTTTCATTTATTTTGCAAAGTGCGTGCTTGAGGAGTCAAAGCATGTTTGCCTTAAATACTTGTAGAAGGCTCCAGAGTCCAGAGCCAAAACAACATATCTTTAGTGTAACTGTATGCAAATTAACCATAATCTCAGGCTTATTAAAACTTAGCAGACCTAAATAACCAAAACCAACAGAAACAAGGACTGCACCACATGTATTAACCTTTATTGACATTTCAAGATAGCATCAAATTGTTTTGTTTTTCATATTCACATGCCCAAAAAATCCAAAATACTGCACACAACTTCCAATATTATTGTAGCTAATTACTCACTTTCTACATGCTGAAGGGAAACCTCACAATGGCATGCCACATCTTGCACAGCTGAAGTCCTCGTGGTATTGATTTCAACATCGTGCATGTTGCTCATAAGCATTCCTGCACCAAATCACTTATATTGAATTTAGAGAAATTGACAGTGTTCTAAGCAAACACATAGTTCCTTCCAAGAAAAAGCAAAGGTTTCTGCTCTTGTTAATGACTTGCTGTTTCTTTTTATGATTTAAGCAAAGATAATATTACAGTTGTCATACAAAATTAAAGCCAAAATAACCAAATGAAATGATATGGAGAGTGGTTCCATTGGCTATCTATTGAGTGACACCTGATAAGCGATCCCATAGCTGAAACATGTTTATTTCCCATATCATTCAAAGAGTCATGTGTGTTTTTCCAGTGCCTTGCAACTGAATCAACAGTACCTACACTAAACAAAGTCAATATTTCAAAAAATAAATAAATAAAAATCAAACAGAGAAAAAATTGAAGGTCTGTGTTTAAAGAGGTTGTGTTTTGAGATGCTATATCTCAGACTTCTACTTGCAAGTAATGAGGTAGATATCAGAGCACACACCTATTCATATCTTCCGGCTGTGTGGAAAGACCACTCAGAATATTCTGAAATATCACGAGCCACCGAAGCTAGACTGAAAATTCAAAAATATAAATAAGCTTGTAATTGTGGAAATATAAACAGCAAAATACTGAAGATATAGAAGGTGCAACATCTGAAAATTGATACTCATGTGGCTACCTATTTCTTCAATAGATTGTTATTTTGCAGAAGCCAACGATGAAATTTCGTGCATTTAGAGTTCGCCTTGTAATTCTGAGAGGGTGTCCATTCCAATTTGTAACTCAAACTTTTCAGCATGGCATAAATGTTTTCTGATTGTGAATGAGTTCTACCTCCAACAAGCAAATTGTAATTTCAATCATCTATCTCAATCCAAGTATAACCAGGTATCTTGCCTCCTCTGGGTTATAAAAGATTTCTCATATTTGCCACTTCTTTCTACCACTCATCTCTTGCATGAATTTGAAACCAATATGTAGTCCTTGGTTTTCAGACTGTAGTTATAGAAGTGAACTAGCTGCCTTTTCTTCTAGGTCTTGATTCCTATGACTTCTAAATACTCCTCATCTTTCTCAATAGCCATAAACTGCCAATCCCTGCAATCCCTTATCACAAAAGGCAATGTATATTTATTATGTGGTATCCAACATTGTATATGCTCCTCATATGCTCTGAAACTGTTGAGAAATATATCCCACATCGGGAATATGAGACCTTGCCTATGGGTTTATAAGGGTTTGAGTTACTCTCTCTATTGCCAATTGGTTTTAGAGTTGAACCCCAGACTACTTTATCATGGTATCAGAGCGGGTTACCCACGTACACGTGACACGTGTGAAGCTCAAAGGCCACACGAACTCCACGACCACCCAAGTTGTTGTCCACGTGTTAGGCTTAAAGATTCGCCACACGTGCGAGGGCGTGTTGAGAAATATATCCCACATCGGGAATATGGGACCTTGCCTATGAGTTTATAAGAGTTTGGGTTACTCTCTCTATTGCCAATTGGTTTTAGAGTTGAACCCCAGACTACTTTATCATGGTATCAGAGCGGGTTACCCACGTACACGTGTGAAGCTCAAAGGCCACACGAACTCCACGACCACCCAAGTTGTTGTCCACGTGTTAGGCTTAAAGATTCGCCACACGTGCGGGGGCGTGTTGAGAAATATATCCCACATCGGGAATATGGGACCTTGCCTATGGGTTTATAAGGGTTTGGGTTACTCTCTCTATTGCCAATTGGTTTTAGAGTTGAACCTCAGACTACTTTATCATGGTATCAGAGCGGGTTACCCACGTACACGTGTGAAGCTCAAAGGTCACACGAACTCCACGACCACCCAAGTTGTTGTCCACGTGTTAGGCTTAAAGATTCGCCACACGTGCGGGGGCGTGTTGAGATATATATCCCACATCGGGAATATGGGACCTTGCCTGTGGGTTTATAAGGGTTTGAGCTACTCTCTTTATTGCCAATTGGTTTTGGAGTTGAACCCCAGACTACTTTATCATGGTATCAGAGCGGGTTACCCACGTACACGTGTGAAGCTCAAAGGCCACACGAACTCCACGACCACCCAAGTTGTTGTCCACGTGTTAGGCTTAAAGATTCGCCACACGTGCGGGGGCGTGTTGAGAAATATATCCCACATCGGGAATATGAGACCTTGCCTATGGGTTTATAAAGGTTTGGGTTACTCTCTCTATTGCCAATTGTTGAACCCCAGACTATATCAGAAACCACATAAGTAAAATCACCACCTACACACAAAATGATAACCTGCTAACAGCATTCTGAGCTTATCACAAAAGGCAATGTACATTTATTATGCAGTATCCAACATTGTATATGCTCCTCATATGCTCTGAAACCACATAAGTAAAATCACCACCTACACACAAAATGATAACCTGCTAACAGCATTCTGAGTTGGCTTAAACCTAGACACCCTAATCTCACTCAAAAAAACATTTTCCATGCTATGCCTACATACCAAAACGTGTTATAGGCACTAGCCATTATATTATATGACACAGCAGTTCTGATAGCCTACATAAAATGGTTAAAAATCAAGTACAGTTCCACAGTTGCAGAAGATTGAACTTACAAGGCAACAGTCTCAGTAGTTCGAAATTGCCAAATGGTTTGAAACGAAATGATCAACTGCAGTTTAAACCATATAATCCACTTTTCATTTTCATGTGCTGTAAAACAGAAGTAAAAGCTACTCAACCAGGCTTAAATCTCAAGAAGATAATTTTTCTAAATCTTTCTAATGCCTCATGAACATGTCCATTAACTCCAAAAGCAGAATCCGAAGCTGTCCAGGTGATTAAGTCATTAATGCTACCACATTTCCCATACATTTCCAGTAATGCGGCATGCAAACGAAACACAAGAACTGAAATCAGCTTTCAGATATAAGAATGAAGAGAACTTCCCAAAATTTAGCACACAACTTAAAAGGCTAACAAATGTATAGTTGTCTGACCAGACCTGATTCAAATGCATCTGTTGGAAAAGCTCAAGTAACTTCTTGTAATAACCAATACAGCTAAGAGCAGCAGTCAACAATGTTCCTGGCAATGTCAAGTTCTTGAAGTGGACAAAGGAATCTTAAAGTTTCATTATACTTCCCCATACTGGTTTTAAATTCCAACAATGGCATTAGAGGGAACATCAGGAAGCAGACCATCAAAAGCTGTGATAAAGACCATGGCATCAGATAGTAAACCACTTTTAGCATAAGATATTATAAGAAAGCTCAGAACAAAATAATTTTGCTCAAATCACATCTTACAACTAAGCAATGAAGTTGTTGGAGCTCTCATGCAAATGATGACTTAAGCACAGCAGAAATTGAAATTTCATTAAGCCGGTATCCCAAATGAAGCATTTCTTGCCAAAAGTATAGATATAGGAAAGTAACTATTTGATTAACCCGAAATCCAAGATGCCATAAAATAGGAATTGGCAGCTTTCAAGTTTATCAATTTTAGCATGAAAATCAACCAATGCAGTATCCAGAAATTGGAATCTCCAAACTGTTACAACAACATATAAGATTAACAAATGTGATCTCGATAGGCAACACTTCATTATAACTAGTCTATTTTTTTATTACTACGCACAAAAGTGAACCCCATAATAAATATCCAATAACACACAGCATGATAACCTGCTAACTGCATACTGAGTTGGCTCAAACCCAGACACCCTCATCTCAAACACCCCAGACACCCTCATCTCAAACAATATTTTTCAAGCTTCGCCGACATATCCAAACATGTTATAGGCATTAATCATGATATTATATGGCAAAACAGTTCTAATAGTCAATATGGAATCGTTAAAAACCAAGTACAATTCCATAGTTGCAGAAGATTGAACTTACAAGCTAACAAGCTCAGCAGTTCGAAATTGCTAAATGGTTTGAAGCCAAATCAACAACTGTCCATTAAACTTGCAGAGCATGAACCTCACAAAATTTCAAACTTATAAGGCAACCTGAGCGGTATCTCATTTCAAGTTCACTGCCTTAGAAACCTTATATATACCACTGTTATAAATTCTTAAAGGACAAGGCTACCAATGAGACACAATTGTTACTTTCTAACAATCAATCAATCTGGTTTATCTTCACCTATAATTTTGGGTCAGGGCAACAAATCCAAAAATACACCATAGAGTTCAAACTTGCAGAATATGAACCTCACAAAATGCGAACTTATAAGGCAACAATCTCAGAAGTATCTCATTTCAAGTTCACTGACTTAGAAACTTTATACCGACGTAATTATTCTCAAGGGACAAGGCTACCCACGGGACAAGATTGTTACTTTTTAACAATCAACAATCTCAGAAGTATCTCATTTCAAGTTCACTGACTTAGAAACTTTATACCGACGTAATTATTCTCAAGGGACAAGGCTACCCACGGGACAAGATTGTTACTTTTTAACAATCAAACAATCTAGGTTACCTCCACCATATAATTTTGGGTCAGGGCAACAAATCCGAAAATACACAATCATATCTCTTGTGTGATTCAATCATTTGAGTCTTGGATCAAGGAAACAATGGCAACATATTCTGATATATCTAATTCAAGGCTACATTCCCTTGACCACAAATCCCTCAAAAATATCTGAATTTGCACAATGAGGTAGTATATTCAAAAATATCTGGTATGTCAAACTTATAAGGCAACCTCAGCAGCATCTCATTTCAAGTTCACTGCCTTTGAAACTTTATACCACTGTCACATATTCTATCGGGACACGGCTACCAATGGGACGCGATTGCTACTTTCCAACATTCAAATAATCTTGTGTATTTCCATCATTTAATCCTTGGGTCAGGGCCAACATATTTGAAAATACACAAGATCTCTGGTGTGATTCAACCAGTAGATTCTTGGGCCAGGGACTCGAAGGCAACATATTCAAAAATATCGAATTCAAGGCTACAGTCAATTGTGGTAACCAGTTTAACCACAAATCCCTCAAAAAATATCTGAATTAATTTCGGCCGGGACAACAAAACCACAATCAAATATGGTTCCTCAACCCCAAAAAATGAGGGAACACCAATCTTTTGATTGCAGTTTTCATCATAATTAATCAACGTAGGGACTAATCCGATCATATATCATATAAAAGATTAATGATATGGACAAACCTCAGGATCTTTCCTTCAAATGGTAAGCCATTGAGGGTTTGCATCGTCTACCTGAAATTGAATCCAAGAAAAATCGATATCAAACCCTAAATCAGAAATCGAAAAAAAATCAAAGAAAGTTGTTAGATTCAAACAATTGAACTGATAGAGACGATTACTGAATCACGCAAAAGAGAAAAGAAAGGGGAAAGCTTGAGAATCCTACCTCGTGGTGGTGAATCGAAGCATGGGCCGAGGTTAACGGCACCGTAGCGGCAAGGGAGAGGATCCCAAATTCAAATTTCAAAGAGAGAGAGAGGGACCCAAATTTAAACTCATTGGTGTAACAATGATATGAAACGGCTCCTTTTGTCTTTTTAAGGTGTAGGAAACTTCACATTGCCTTTTATTTTATTTATATTTATTTCAGATACAATACAAGTGTTGCATATTATGTTTCTAAGGAGCCCTTCTAATAAGGACCTCTAAATTGAGGACTAGTTGAGGACTTTTGAATCAATTACTTATTAGACCAACTTTTTGATCAAAATTTGACATCTTAACCGTTGAAGTTATAGATTTATATGAGTAGATCAATCATACAAAATTTCAGTCAAACTGGTGATCATTAAGTGCTAGTTTTATATCAAATCAATGGACGAACCAAATCTGTTAAACATGAACCGTTCAAGTTCATAATTGTTAAATCACACTTATAAATGCCTTAACGATTTTCAATTTAGTTGAAAATTTGCAGAAATGATATACTCATAAATATTTATAAAATGGACGGTTAAGATGTGGATACAAGATCGAAAAGCGGGATAAGCCGAAAAGTCCTCAACTAGTCCTCAACTTAGAGGTCATAACTAGAAGGGCTCCCTATGTTTCTAGACACCACAAAAAAGATAATGAGCATCCCTATAGCTATTAATTTTTGAAAAAGAAGCAAAAATGACTGAAGAGACTAAATTATTCTGCGTTGGAAAACAGAGAAATTGGAACATTGAGAATGTTCTGCGTATTGGGTGAATGGTTTTTCAAGGGTTTTCATTGTGAAAAATAGTGATATTCTTGTGATGTTGGGGCATTGGGTACAGTTTGCAATGTGTACTAGTTTCCATCAGATAATCTAAAGCTGATACAAGAACAAATAGATTGAAGCTAATCAAGCTATCTAGGCATTTCAGACTTCTTAAGTTTATACCTCCACACACAGACATGAAGACAATCTGAGAAGAATATGAAGGATAAAGCAGTAACACACAGTCACACACCATGGATCGAACACGTTTTCGAACTACCACTCACTACCCTTTTCTTGGGTAAGATTCTACCAAAAATATGAGCATTGTCTAGTGAAACATTTCAAATTATCATAAAAAGAAAGCCTATGATCACAACATTGTTGAAAATCACAGAATCAGCTTTAATTATTTGGCCTGCACTGCAAGGGATGCTGCTTCCACTATAGCAACCTTTCTTCTGCTGAATCCCTGTACCCCGATTTTCTAAAACAAATGTAGAGTTTGCCTTTCCACTACTGAAGAGCGCAGTCCAAAAAAAGGGCCCTTTGTGAACCCCAACCATACCTACTCCCACCTCATTGTGTGACTTATTCCGAAGAATTGACAGAGCCTTATTGTTTCCAACAAGGACTTTTATAAAAGCAAGAGATGGTTCTACATACTTGGAGTGACAACCCACAATGTGTCCAGTTATGGTGCCGAAAGTGGGTAGCTCAACACCACAATTTGGGGCAAACACTTCGGTGAAGTCATCTTCAGATGGTGTACAGTTGATAGTGCCATTCCTACTGCAGTTTCCCTTGCATGATTTAGCAAATTGAAGAGCCATACACCCAAGTCCAGGACTGTCAATTAGTTTGGAAAGTTTGTATGATGTCCGATTGTTGTTGATTATCTCAACAAGATCATTTGCAGGGTTTCCTGAGGGTCATCCACCACCATGTTAAAAAAAAGCATCATATGTAACTATTTATAAGATAGTGTAGTGTCACAGTGAGTATAGTTATACAAACATGTACTCATTAATGTTGCAAAATACACAGATTCAGGCATATAAATACACTGAAAAGAATGTTAAGAACATGAATGTTGGTAGTTTCCAAGTTAATCTCAAATTCTCAACCTTCTGGCACCACCTTTTCATAGTGCAGAATATAGAGCCATATTCTCACTAAGCACCGAGCAGGACAACTACAATGGTTATACTCAGAAATTGATTTTGATGCCACTGTTTCCTACTATCTCTATAAACAAGCAATACGAGAAGTAAAAAATGAAAATGACATGGAAAAGTGTGAACTGCGATGCTATAATTGCTACTGCAGACAACCTTATTTGGCATATCTGAAGGACCAATTCAATTATTCAGTTTAGAAATCCTAGGTTCTTTGAAGGAGTATGAATTTAGATGGATTCGAGTGGAAAGTGATTTGAAAGTTGAAACGAAGGTGCAGAAAACACAGGCTCTTAAAGAGCCAAATGTACCTCCCGTATAACAAGAGGAGAGGAGCCTACTTTTAACAATGTTGGATGTCATTCATACTCGAAAGCATTCAATGTAGGCATGGGACTTGCCTAATGGTATTTCACACTTCAAAGCATTCAGACGCAAGAATGAAACTCCTAATCTCCCTAGAACCCTATGTTAGCAATTTAGCACCTTAAGCTTTCTACATTGGCAAATTCATAACTAAAACTAAACTACATATAATATATAAGTCATCTCTTAACATTTTTGATACAGAACTTTACATCTCTCAACCCTTCCATCTGTCCCAAACTAATTTTTGTTACTTGATACAACAAAGTAGAAGCAAAAAAACTGCTATTAATCTTCCACAGTTAGAGTAGTTACCATGGTGCTTGGAGGAAACAAGAGCTGCTAGCAGCAGACAGCTGCTGAAAACCAACCACCCAGAGCAACAAAGCCGCCTCACCATTTTCACTTGTGAGAAGAGAAAAGGGTTTTGCTTTACAAGGATTCTGAGTAGGAAACACAATGAAAAAGTGGTTGAGAAAGAAAGGATATAGCTAGTTTATAAGAAACGGGTACTGATTAGTTTTGTGATAAACAAAAATGGAGGTGGGAAATGGGATGGGGAAAATGGAAGTGAAACTTTGAAAAGCAGAGATCTTGTATAGAAATGTAGGGAGGGAGGTAAAGTGGGAAGGGAGAGTAGTGATGGAAGTGTTGCAGAGTTTGAAGGACAAAAAGATGGGTGGTCCTGGTGGACCCTACTAGCCGTTGTTCTGTGTTTTGTGTTCGGATTTCTTTTCCTTATGAAATGGACCGGATTTCACAACACCAGATAATTTTTTGGGTCCAATTTTGGCCGGATTTTATGGCCATAATTTTTTTTGGTTACTATTTTATGGCCATATTTACTCTCTACAGTACACCTATCAATTTCTATTTTATTTACCTTTCTGTTGTCCAAAAACCGTAAAATATAGAGACTAGCAACGCAAATTGGAAAATCAACATTTTTATTTATAGATAAGAACGTTTTATATAGGAAATTTCGTAGTACATAATCTTATTTTATCTGTAAATTGGTGTTATTGTTCCTATTAATATTAGATCAATGCACACTCAAAGTCTTATATAGGTTTGACCTCTTATCCATGGTTGTGAGGGGTGCCACTAAAATTCCTAAGTAATGAAGAATTAAAAGTTCAAAACACGAAGTTAGTTCATTGGCTATAGCAATATGATAGACAGGTGAAATTAGAGGTGGGAATCAATGGTCAGGACGGATTTAGAAATTGAAACCATGTGGGACTTGGTTTCTATTTTGAAAAAAAAAACTCTTGGATTCTATTATGAAAAAAACTATGATTGTCCAAGAGAAATTTATAGATAAAAAATAAGGACACATTTAGACAGAGGAAGAACATAAAGAGTCTTACCCCTTAAATGTGTGTATATACAAAACAATATTTATAAAACTCTTCATATGTAACACACAAAAAACTAAATACAAAATTTATAGATGTAAATTCTAGCTAGCTCCCCACCTTCAAATTTCTTTTTCACAGTCATTACTAGTAGTCATCATATTCTTTATCAACATTGGAGAACCATATGTATAATTACCTAATATTTTTGTTCCATTCGCGATATCCATATATGGGAGCAGACAATGATCTTTTAGTTGTTTAAAATATAAAATATATAATTACATTAGTTTTATATAAACATACGTATATCACTTGGCTAACAGGTTGCGACATGAATTAAGACTTATATAGAATAGAGATTCATATGTAATTTTTCCCATATCACTTACCTCTATTGTTGATGAGTGGGACTTGGAGTGACCTACAATAGATATAATTTTTCTTTTTGTAGCCTAAGTTTATGTTGTAATTTTTTCCTCAAAACCATTTGGGTGGGACTTGAGTCCTAGTAACTCATAAGCTAGATCCTTCATTGGTGTGAATGATGTGGTTTATAGTTAATACCGAACACCAAACTGATCTTTTTTTTTTCGGTTTAGCTCGATGCGGTTTTGTACTTAAAAAAATAAACCGATTATGTTCGGTTTGGTTCGGTGAGGTTTTATCCTCGGTTTTTCTAGTTGTTTTTTCGATTTTCTCGCAAAGAAAGATCGTATCTTTTTACCAGTGTTTTTTGTCATGTTCATCCACTTGATTCTTAATAGAAAAAAAAACTACAACAACAATAAGTCTTGTAGAAAGTCTCACGGTACATAACAATTTTTGAAAATAACCATTAAAATATAACCAACCTAAGAAGTGAAAAGTGAAAAGCAATGAAAACAACAACAAACCTAGAAATTAAAGGATATAGATCAATTAGTGAGAAGGACTACCTGTATTAGCTGTCAATTAAAGACCGATGCTGAGATTATAGTTCGAGTCATTAGAGACTAACATTTAAGTAAGTAAACCTAAGACCTAAACCAAGTAAAACTTAAATGTTAGTCTCTAATGACTTGAACTATATTCAGTATCGGTCTTTAATCGACAGTAGTCATATATATATATATATATATATATATATATATATTATCAATTTTTCGGTTCGGTTTTGGTTTCCAAACATCAAACTATTTTTTTGTTTCTTGATTTCTTTCGATTACAGTTCAATTTGGTGCAGTTTTTTTTTAGTTTTCGGTTTTGAAGTCCTAACGTTAGAGGAAACATTTGTAAGGTGTTGGGTCTCCGTTTGGGCCACTCTTTGCAGACCAAATGTATCAGACAAGGCAACAGTGACAAACACAAAAACAAAACATTGGTGAGCCGAACCCTCTAGAACTCAACTAGCTTAAGCAGTCTCCTCTTCCTTATCTTTCACAAGGGTTTCAGTCTTGAAGCCACTTCTTGTTCCTCCCAGCATAACATTCAATCTCCGCAGCTCTCCACTTTGCGTTATTTGTCTGACTTCATTTTAGGCTTTATCATGGCCTCCACTTTCCTCGCACTCTCAAACCCTTTGGTTTGCAGACCCAACACTTCTTCTCTGTCAAACCAGAAACTACTCCCAGGTATATATGCACAAGTTTACTCCTTCCACTTTTCGCTAATCCTATTATGAAATTGAAGTTCTTATTTTTTTGATTCGGTTGATGGGTTTTGTACAGGTTCAACAAGAAACTCATTGAGGGTCAACGCAATTGCCAAGAAATGGGAACCCACCGAGGTTTATATCTGTCTTCAGTTTTATTTGGATATATTTATCTGGTATTGGTTTTTATTCTCACCGGTGATAATTGTGAATCTCAGGTGGTTCCTCAAGCTGATAGAGTGCTTATTCGTCTTGAGCAACTCCCCGAGGTAATGCTTACTGGTTTATAGTATGACCAATTGTGTTTGGAAGGTTTAAATTTGGTACTATAACCTGGTTTTTGGGTGGACTACAAATAGTATCTTTGAGTAGAGTTCCTTGCCAACTTTGCTGTAGCATAAGGAATGTGAAATTGAATTCTTTGTTGAATCCTTTGGATCAACGTGTTGTCACTCCCGGTAAACGTAAAATAATATGATTAGTATCATATGTTGTGTAGTAGATGCTAACGGTGGTGTCATACTGTTGTGCATTGGATAAGATTTTACACTGATGGTGTGTAGTACATTGGCGTTGTACCTGATCAATGCCGGCATGTTCTTTAGATGGTTAATTTAGAACATAATGGAGAGAGAAAAATTTAACAATGCTATTTTTTATTTATTTATATTTTTCATGCCCAAGCATTATTGTAGGAGAGTTATGCTATTCACTGTCATTGCTTTAATATTATCTTTCACGGTTGGAGCGCAGGAAGGTCTTTGTTTTCTATTTTGATCAAAGTGCAGACATTTAAAAGGCATCAGTCAAACCTTGGTTATCTAGTAAAACTGTAAAACTTTAGTTGCCTGAAGTTGTGGGTGAATAATGGGTTCATTAATAAAATCATATTGCCTTATTCTTGATGAGTGAGATCTATTATTTTGGTTATCTATTTCTGTCAGATTTCTGGTCAAGAGTTGTGTAGAAAGTTGTCTTGACACAGTCACTTGTCTTCAACTGGTTCCATTTGTTTAAACTAGTGTCACTTGGACTTGATATACTTCTCCATATGGGTGACTCCTAATGTTCAAGTTTTAGTAGTTTGATAATGGGTGCTGAAGTTGGATTTGCAAGAGTCAAGCATGCAAAGGCTAATCCAAACATGACCTAACTCTATGAAATTCAAGATCCTTGGTCTAGTTCACTAGTTTTGATCAATTCAACAGGTTGTTTTGTCAAGATCATTGAAATTTCATGGTCCTTTGAGTTCTTTGCTTTGCACATGTCATGTGGGAATCTTAGAAGCATCTAATTTTTTATTTATCAAGAGGAGGCGTTAAAAAGTTATATAATCTCTCCTGTAATTTGAGACAGATGTACAGCTTTTGACAAGTTGCTTAATAAACTGGGGTTCAGACGATTTTCAATTTTTTTATCCTTTGTTATTAAATTGACCATTTGGAAGTCTATATTGGTGGAATTTGTGTACATACTTATCTCTGATAAGAACTCGGCATGATAATGATATCTTATTCAACAGAAATCATCTGGAGGAGTTTTGCTGCCCAAATCTGCCGTGAAGTTTGAGCGGTATCTTATGGGAGAAGTATGCCATCTGTGTTTCTTTCTTGCTATTACATACTTTTTCTTCAGAGTAACAGGTCAAATATCAGGAAAATTGACATTCATGATTGTGTTTGTCTCAGGTTCTTTCTATTGGTGCTGATGTTGGAGAAGTGCAGGCCGGAAAGAAGGTGAGTAACCAAAGTCTGCCAAAATTATGGCTACTATTTCTGGGCATGAATAAAAGATGATTGTGATAACTTTGTACTATTCAAGTGCTGATTGTCATCTGAATGAGGTAATCTTTTGCAGGTTCTTTTCTCGGACATCAATGCTTATGAGGTAAGTAACTAATTCACACTGAAAGTATCACTTACTGTTTATTTCACTATATAAATCATCTATATGCATCTGCTGTCAACTGAATCATAAGATTTTATTTATTTATTATTTTTTTATCTTGAATAGGAGTCATTTTTGAAAATCATATTGTGCAAATTTGAATAGATAAATATTTTGATAAGGAAAAATCTTAGCCAAACAATAAAATAAAAAAGAGAAAACACATGCGTTGTGTTAATTTAGATTTCTATCAAACCACTAGGATTTAGCAGCAGATACAGGATGTGTCTGCTAAGCCGATAATGTTAGAAAAAATCAGCTTGAAAAGATGCCACACTTAACTGGTAAAAAAACACTAGTATTTGCTGTCGTTTTCTCACTTGGAGGATACCCATATCAGATCTGGTCGTTCCTCAGCACCAGCTAGATTCCCATAATGGTCCAAAGAGCAGTAGCTCAACCGGGAAAAATCACTGCTACGGGGTTTTTGTGTATGGGTTGTCTCCTTAGATCAAACTTTCTATTGGAGAAATTTGATTGCAAATTCATATTGTTTTGTCAGTAATATATTCTTTGAATGGGGTAGCATAAATTGTCTAGGGGAAATATAGTCTTCATAAAGTGAAGACAGAATGAAATTGCCAACTCATAACAAAGCTATGGAACTTGAGTTATGTCTGAGCATTTGAGCATGCAAATGGAATAGGTAGAGCCAACAATTCTGGGAGAGGACTATAGCTAAATAACATACACTATTGTAGCGTGTTGTTTCCTCTGCTGTTAGGTTTTATTTTAGGGAAGTGGCAGCATTGATCCTTGCAGATGATCTCGAATCGGCACACCCTCCTGTGTTTACTCATGAAAAAAAAACAGATAGATTCTCTCTGTATAAATTGAAGTTTGTGCAGATGGTTTTGCACATTGGTCCATATAATTTATACTCATAAAGTCATAATGAATTTTGGTATCTCAGGTGGATTTGGGAACAGAAGGTAGACACTGCTTCTGCAAAGAGAGTGAATTGTTAGCTGTGGTTGAATAGGACGTCAGCACTCGGGCAATAGGAAGGATCTCTTGGATTATTTTCTGAAATTTTAATTGTCAGAGATGTTTTTCCTTGTATGGCTCCAACTCCCAAATGATTGCATGAATTTTGTAATATCTAGTCGTCATTGTACTTTTGGAATGCAAGCTCTGTTATATCTTGCGATGATTTATTGAAATTTGGTAGAAGAGTGTTGAGATATGAAAAGGAATGATGACGTCAACTCTTAATCTGAGATTATTGTAAGGAGATCAGTACTGAAATGGAATGGAATCCGGGATGACAGAATCCATCCTGTAGAGTGCAGAACTAGTTATTGGTCCAGTGAAAATAAAATAAGCCAACAAGCCAACCGAACGTGGTGTTGTCGTTCTTTTGTTATTTTTATTTAATTTAATGGTTTTAAATCATCTAAGTAAATCTAAACAATAAAAATTTAAGTAGAGAAATCGAATCTATACATGGGTAGTGACCGTAGGGACATATGCAGGTTCATCTTTTTCGTTCTTTGCATGTATCCAAAACCTAATCAGCTCCGACGCCTTTTCTGGCTGGCCGTTGGAATTCTACCGGACTGACATCTTTCACTGCAGAGTGTACAAGCATTATTCTAGATATTGGCCGATAAGTGGCTATTGACTTAGGGTCGCAACCCAAAGAGAAATTTATTTGCATCATAAAATGCAATATAAGTAAAAGAATTTTCACCAGTTAGTTAAGAGCATGTCCAACAGTTTCTATATTTTCTCGATTTTCTTAATTATAAGGAATATTGAGCAATTTTTTAGTCCAACAGTTTTCTCAATCCATTCTTCAAAATAGGGAATGAGATGAAAAACAAGGGTTCATTCCCCAAATTTGCAGCAATACATTTCTTTCTTAAAATTAAATTCTTCACATGTTCTAGCAAGAAAAAGGTAAAATATTGAATATTTTTAATTGAATATTTTATTGTAATATTAAAAAAATTGTGTTATAATTAATAATGATGTAACATATTTTATTGTTGTAATAAATGTCGAATTCTCTAAAATGAAGAAGCTGTTGGAGTTTAAAGATAATATTTTTGAAGATTTTGAGTTTTACTTTCTCATTATAAAGAAATTTTAAAGAAGTTATTTGACATACTCTAAGGTTTTAGGGTCCTGCACATCAGGCCTCCAGTTCGATATCTTGGTTTGTTCAATCTTTTTTTGATGCGCTACTATTTCAACATCATTTCCAGGTTTCCTTCAATCTTTTAGTTCTTTGTGCATATCAATACTTTAGTTAACGCTAAGTCAATACTGTTTACACTAAAATCCCAAGAATTTGTGGTTAAGTAACGCCAGAGAAAAGTATAGTTGCATGGGTTTTACAAATGGTATGTCAACTAGAGCTCATTCATCATTTTGGTGTCTCAATTTTTAAAACTATAATAATTGTACCTCAACAATGATAATCAATGCAATATTGATACACTCCATAAAAAACTCTATTAAACTATATATTTTAAAGGGCAAACTCATCACTTCAGCCAATGACCACTCCATAAGCCCATTATTTTCTGCAAGTTGTCATTATACTTAATTATCTGTAAATATGCAATAGTATTTTTGCTTCAAAGCTATCAACAGAGAAAGAGCGACAGAGAGACTAGATTCAGAAGAATAAAGGGCACTCGCTTTCTCTGTTTCTCATATATATAGAAACAATGTTGGGTGCAGTTTTGTATGTTTCAAACTTCTAATAATTAGAAGCAATCACCATTGTCTCATGAGATTATCCGAATACATACCCTGTGAGGTTTTTTGATTGTTTTATATTAGAATCAAGTCAATCAGCCATAATGCATACCCTATTATTACTTCTGATTCAATTAATGTGAATTGTTTTATATTAGAATCAAGTCAATCAGCCATAATGCATACCCTATTATTACTTCTGATTCAATTAATGTGAATGTCTTTATGATCATCATATGTCTCACTAAATTATCAAATTGACTTTTCTCAGTTTAACATGTTCTATTTTGTCGAATGTCTATTAAGACTAAGAATATTCTATCAAAGATAATGTTAAACTGTTTCTCTTGCTTGACGGCAATTGACAAAGATAGTGATGATTGACAGGAATAGAAGATTTACTAGAACATAAAAATTTCTGTATAGATCATTGGCAAAAGAGACGAGTTTGCTCTTGAAAAATATATAGTTTAACATAATTTTTGATGGAGGGTATCAATGTTGCGTCGATTGTAATTGTTATAGTTTTAAAAATTGAGGCACCAAAATGATAAATAGACTTTAGTGGGGGTACCATTTGTAAAATTTCCTCCAAGTTATAATTAGTTCTTTTTCAGTTGAACTAACAGAAAACGAATTTCAGTATTCCAAAATGAGAGGGTTGAACAACACCTCCCTATCGATTGTCGTCGTAGCGTGCGACGTCTTTCTTGCAATCACTACTGCACTTCTGTTGATGTATCTTTGTTGCTTACGGAGGAAAACAAAGAAGCCAACCAGTTCAAGTGATTTGGAAAAAATTTTGAAGCTTTCTTTTCTGTCACTTGTAAAAGCTACCGATGGATTCTCCTCTGCAAACTTGATTGGTAAGGGCAGCTTTGGATCTGTGTTCAAAGGAGTACTAGATGAAGGTGAAAGAACAGTCGCTGTCAAGGTACTAAACCTTGACCGTCGTGGAGCTTCCAAAAGTTTCCTTGCTGAATGTGAGGCCTTGAGAAATATTAGGCACCGTAATCTCTTGAAGGTACTCTCTGTATGTTCGGGTTTCGATTCTCACGGCGCTGATTTCAAGGCCTTGATCTATAAGTTCATGATCAATGGGAGCTTAGATAAATGGTTGCATCCAAGTCAGACAACAGTTGCTGAGCCAATAGACAGACCAAGGAGCTTGAGTTTTTCTGAGAGGTTGAACATTGCTATTGATGTGTCTTTGGCGGTTGATTATCTCCATCACCATTGTGAGACGCCCATAGTTCACTGTGACCTGAAGCCAAGCAACGTTCTTCTCGATGGCGATATGGTTGGACATGTTGGTGATTTTGGATTGGTAAGATTACTTCCCCAGGCTTCTGGTAAGCAGTCAAGCTCGGTAGGAGTAAAAGGTACTATTGGCTATACTCCTCCAGGTACATATGTTCATTTAGCTAGTGAAACCTAAATTTACTAATCTTACTTGATATAATTAATAGTAGTTTGAAGGCTTGAAATTAAGTACTTGTATACCTAATACTAATAGTATCTATCGTATCTGATAATGCAGAGTATGGGATGGGGAACGAAGTTTGGACACAAGGTGACGTGTACAGCTATGGCATCCTTCTGCTGGAAATGTTCACAGGCAAAAAGCCAACTGATGATATGTTTCAAGGTACTTCAAACCTTCACAACTTTGTAAGGGCAGCATTGCCGGAGCGAATGGTAGATATTGTGGATCCTGCTCTTGTTCAGGAAGTTGTTCAAGGGAACATGCTTGCAGACAGGAATGCCAATGAGAGAGTTTCCATCAAACTTCGAGAAAGTTTGGTTTCCATTTTAGAAGTTGGGGTTGCTTGTTCTGCAGAGTTGCCTAGGATAAGGATGGACATTAGTAATGTTGTGGCTGAGTTGTGTCGGATCAGAAACAAGCTTGTATCAAACAGATGATAGTTGGCCGGTCTAGACCTTCGGTAGACCAAGTCATGCTCCTTGGTTTCAAGCAATCTACGATTGTATCAATCGATCTGATAATATATATATGTTATGCACTTATGCACCTTGTACTGTAGGTAGCTGATGATGTTGTACCCAAGGGCGGAGGCATACACGGATACCGTGGAGCCCATGCTTCATTCACCTTTCAGTCGTAAATTTTGGTTTATCAGTGTCTCACTAGTGTCCAACTGAACAAAATACAAAAATATACATTATTTGGGACTCGAACCTCTAATCTCTCAATGAAAGATCCAAGACTGATCTACTAGACCACATCGATCACATGTTAACATTGAACAAATATTATATATATTCATAGATACTTCTTATTTCAAATGGATTATTTTTTGCATAAAAAATTAAACAGGTAAGGGTCTCACTCACAGATGAACTTCAAGGCTGAAATCACTTAACCAGCTTGAGGATTCCCTTAATTTTGCAACATACCTTTAAATATATTTATTAGAGTTATGAAAGCCAAGATTATGAGCCACTTATTTTATGTTATTAACATTATAAAGTCTCGGTCAATGTTCTAAAAATCGCTAGGCGCTAGTCGGGCGGACAACCGTGTTAGTTGGGTGATTAAATGATTAATCGTTTTTAGGTGTGGATTAATCGGTTGTATGACAAGGATTAATCGGTTTCAACCAAAACGGTGAAGCACCGTCTAGCAGCTAAACGGAGGATTAATCGGTCTAGGCAGGGATTTTTAGAACATTGGTCTCGGTGAGTGATTGTTTGATTTCGTATATCTAAAATAATAATTTTTTCTAGTATAGTCGATGAGACTAGCTATCATGCAACAAATTAAACACATAATATTTGTCGAGAACCAATATCATTATAAATATATTATGATTATAATTATTATTATTATTTATGTCCTAACTAGACTAAAATTTATAGCTACGCCGCCGCTGGATGTGCGATTGATGTACCGAACTAACGATAGTCCGATATGTGAAAGACCGGTACCTGATCGACCTCTTCTATAGTGTGGGGTCATTCACGATTGGTGGTTCCGATTTTGGAGAATTTTCAACATATACGTTGCTACCAGACTTCCAGTGCTTACCACTTCAAAGTTCAAATACTGAAATTGACGTTGTCTATACGTTGTGAGTGAAACGTCAATTCCGACCACTTTCCAAGCCAACTTCCTTGCATGACTGATCGATCTGCATCAAGAGTCTATTTCCCAGTTCATTCCCAAGAATTGATCATCATCAGTTAAAAGTTTAGCATGTGGAACACGCTTGGACCATATTTGGTGTACTCCTTAAAATTTTCTCTTCTTTGTTATTAGTTTTGTTTTGAATTAGCAGTGCGGCACTAAGGCATATATGCACTATCCATTCAATTTCCAGCAGTACGTAATTGAGAGGAATGAGAGCAACCAATAAGTTAGGAAAAATCTAAAGAACAATACATGACAAAATGATTTACTCATAATTTTGATGTTTCAAGTTTCAAAACAATCATAATAGTACATGAACTTATAGTCTCAACAGGAAATATGTATATACCGTTAGATTTTCTGTTATCTAACGTGTTTTCTGTTAAACTTTTAGGAGCAAATCTGTCACTCCTTAATTTAACAATAATAAATTGTTAAAATTAATAATTAATAAGGAGAGGAAAATAAGAAAAATGAAAAAGCATTATTGTCTCTCTTTTTCATCCCGTTCAAACATAGCATACACAAAAATGGTGATCAAGGTACAGAACTGTTGGAGGAAGTTGAAATATGATTTTCATAGGGGTGCAATTTAAACCCGGACCTTTATAATCCTACCGGATCAGGCCGGGTTCCATATGTTAAGGCCCGACCCGAAAACCCAAAAACCTCAGTCCCTCGCCTTCGTCCCTCCCTTGTCGGCCTGCCTCCCTCCCTCGCCGATTCGTCTCCCTCCCTCTCGGACTCGCCTCCCTCACATTCTCACTTCTTCAATCCCTGACTCCCACCCGGCCTCTCTCACTTGCTCAATTTCTTAGTCTCTCTATCGATCTCCCTCATCGGCTCGCCCTCCTCCCTCACCGGATCGTCAACCTCCCGAATTGACAAACCCTAAACCCGAAAAACCCGACCCGACTCGAATTGAACCCGAAGTCACCAGGTTTAGAAATTAAAAAACCCGGCCCGGCCCAAAATTTTCGGGTTTAGGGCCGTGTTTCAAATTTTTAGGCCTATATATATATTCAAACTCTTTATTCCATAACTTATCAAATGAAATCATAGGGCTGTTTTCGGGCCCTAGAGCTAGAAATCTATGGATGAGGATGGACAATAAAAAAAGAGTCTTTCATTAAAACCAAACCCGGTAACCTACAAATACAACTAATAGTAAGAAAGAAACCATATCATGAGAAAACAACAAAGATTTTAAAAATAGGGTCTCATTGCTATGAGTTTACAAGATTAAAAAGGTATAAAAATAGAAATAAAAAATACAAAATATAAAAGAAAGTGAGAATGATGAAAACCTGAAACTGCCCTTTGAAAAATGAGGAATTACATGGAGTTAACGGTGTTTTAACGACCCTACACCCTAAAAGTGTGCCGTCTTTTAAACGTTATGTACCATTTTGACTGTTTTGAAACTTAAAACACCAAAATTTAGAGTGGACTGTTCTTAAAATTTTCCTATTAAATTATGACCAATTTTAGGACTTGAAAATAATATACTTAACCTTCGGATACGTACAGGGGCACTCATTCACAGTGCAACCTGCAAATACGCGTTGCTAGAAAATGGATTGGATCCTCAAGCAACTAAACAAACAGCCACATTCAGCTTTGTTATAATAGCTAATCAACAATCACGACTAAATTTATGGGGGATTTGGAAATAAACGTATCGGTTGTAGTTTTGTTTATTTATGATTTGCTTGCATGTTGTCATTCTTGACCCATTCTTACAAATATAAGTGATATTTAAGTCCATAACCTAGCTTTTCATTGTTAATTATAATAGCTAATCAACAATCACGACTCCATCAACTATGAAACACGTCAATTGTTCGAACCCAACAAGCCCGCTAAAAGTTGACTCATTAAAGCACAACGTACAACTTCTTTAGTATGCACAATTAATGTAAAGGAGTTTTTTTTTCTTTGATTTCTTGAAGAAAGGATGTTAATCCAATATTTTATGTTTTCAGATATAGGGTTCTTGGTCCATACTATAGTAAGATAGTGGTTTCTTCTCACTTTTTTTTTATTTTGATCGAATTTGGGACACATTCTCTTTCTTAATTATTAGCTTTTCGAGCTTGCGTTTGCGGCCTTGTAGGCTTTGTAATTCGAGATTGCTTTTTGATTAATGAATAATTCATTTCTCACTAAAAAGAAACATGGAAAATTCTCATACACTTAATTTTCCATATTTTTTTCCCACAAACAAAAAGAGGTACATTTACTACAAAATTTAGCATGTTACTTCTCATTCCAACATTATTTTAGAGAAATTCATTTGTATTATGCACCAATTTTTGGTCTTTATAAGCTTTGGTGTCAAGACCCACCCGGGATAAATCCTGCGGAGACCACCTCAAAGGGTCGAGGGAAATTTTACCAAAGAAAAAATTTCGGCATAGCTTCCTTTGAAAATGGCCAACCCTACCTGCAGGCAAAACCACACTCCTCTAACTTTAATATATCACCCTTAACACCTGGAGCTACCTGCTCCCAAAACTAACCTCAACAACTCCCACAAAGTCTAGAGCATATCTAGAGTAAGGAAAAAATAAATGACAACAGAAACAGAAATACAATGATGACTATGTCTCTTTTCTCGTACGCTTGACCTCTCTTAAGCTGACCTGCAAACTGGGTATTTTAAACGAAAGGCTCAGAGAAAAGTATTTTAAAACACATTAGGGTGAGTGGACAAGATAACTTATTTACGTAACCAAAAACGTAACTTTATACCTTCCCAAAAGTATGTGAATTAAAAACCATAAATGCATGCATCGTAAAGTAATTTCCAAAACGATGGTTTAAAATAAATAATCATGCCAATCCCATGACTCAAAAGTCGATATATATATATATATATATATATATATATATATATATATATAAGGGGAAAAATACGAAACAAATTCGTAAACCAATCTCATTGGTTAAAGAAAATACGACAAAAGTGGAGGAAGAGGTTTCACCATGACAGAGAGTATCCTAGACTAGGGTCGGAACCTTTAAGGCTACTAAGTAATATGACGACCCTTCATGGCGGAGAGGTTTCACCATGACGATGAGCCTCTCAGGCTAGAGTCGGAACCCTCTAGGGGTACTATTGTGGCTAGCTAGCATTTATATATATATGACGACCATTCATGGTGAAGAAAACAAAACAATATAGAAAAAGTCAATAATGACTCCTCCCCCGTAAATAAAGTATGCATCTCATGCATAAGGTACGGTTCCCCGACCGTCCTCAAAACAATGACCATAAATAAATCATTTCTAGATATAATGATCATAACAAAACTTCCAGCCGACATTCAAAGGAGCTTACGGGAAAGGAGCAACCTGCCTTCCTGGTCCCATCGGCTCACTAAAGTACACCTTTCAAATTTAAGGGCATTTGCGTCATTTCATCAAATGTATCATTTTTATATTTATTTTATTAAAATAATTTATAATTGGAGGTTATCAAATTCAAATAGAACAATTTACTTTAGTAAAAATATTAAAAAAACAAAACAAAAACTCCAAAATTAAATATTTATTTTTACAATAATAGTGATAAAAGTTAGTAGAACTCATGTATGTATATATGAAAATTAATATGGATGCTAATTTGTAAAAAACTGAAAGTTTGAGAAAATATCAAGGATATTTTAGTCCATGATCACAATAATCCATTGATTTAGGTGAATAAATGGTGTTCTTGAGTTTGAACAATAGTAAAAATATTTAATTTTAATAACAATTTTAACATCAAATTTTCATATATATATATATATATATATATATATATCTTATGTTTTATATTTAATCTATTTTTGGTCAAATTTACCAATTTTATATAAATTTGGTAAAATTTTCATGGATATTCGATTTTTTCTCTCTATATTCATCGAGATTTTTTTTTTTTTTAATCACTTATATTTCCATGATAATCGATATATTAGTATTTAATTGTGATTGATTATTCATATTGGCTTGTACTTTATCTAAATATTATGAATGAATTTAGTTGTAATATTTAATTTTTGTTAAAGGAAAAATGTTTGATATGTGTCTTCGTCAAAGTAGTTGACGAAGAGTCAATTAAAAAGTTATTAATCAACGAATGTAACAGATCAATAAACTATCAATTATTCATTATTATCATTATGAATGATGTAATTACGTTTGTAATCTCATCACCTCTATATAAAGCGGAAAATCAATGAAATGAGTAGAGCAATTCTCAATTCTCATTTTACTATAACACGTTATCAACACTTTGCTCTAGCCATATATCATTTTGGTCAGAAAAAAATCTAAAACATTTTCCTCAGCTGCCCACCTCCGAGAGCTGCACTATTAGATTCCGCCTCTGCACTTATGTTCTGCCTCAATGGGTGTTTTATGAATGTGAGATTCATAGTGAATCAAAAAGATAAGTTCTTGTCTCCTTACTCATTATCTTTCACATGATCGGTCTATGTATTTCCTGACAATGTATATGTATAGATGATGAAACTGTATGTGGAAAATCATCTGCTACATGAAATGATTGGTGAAGTGCCATTAAGACGGGCTCCAAGCAGTGGCGGATCCATGATCTGGTAAGTGTCTAGGCTAATTAAACGTGCAAAATTTTTCACGGCAGAATGATGTAAATTAAGTAAAAATAATTGAAGGATGTCTAGCCGAAGGCTGGTTTGTAGTCACAAAGAATAGAGGAAGAAGAAAATATAGGAAATCTAGAAAATATTGGGATTTGACTCCAGCCAAGTCTGGTTTGTAGTCATAAAGAATAGAGATAGAAGAAGAAAATATTCGATATTGAGATTGACTCCAAGAGGGGTCGAACCTTTGACAAAGCAAAAATTAAGTTGGGCAGAATTCCTCTCAAATCACATTTAAATGGTATCAGCCTGTATACTTGTACAGAAACATTGTTCCTACCTTTTGTAGATGACATTTAGCAGACAAGAAGTGGACTACCACGGGTTTTAATCTCAGAATGGAGAATGATGCCAGCTGAGCATTACGTACTTTGTTTCATGTACAATCTACGATCTCTAGTTTCAACTACCTGAGGAAGTATTGGTTTTGTTTGGTCAGTCTACAAAGTTCATTTTGATGGTGAAGCATGAGGAGAAAATCAGATAGGTACTGATTTAAATACTTTTGAATCGGTACCGGAGATGAGGAACATTGATGCTTTAATGATTAGAATGAACTGCATCGATCAGATTCTTTTGAAAGAATCACCCAGTAACTACTCAGAGCTATAGTACTATTTGTGTTCACTAATTGCTTATCTTCTAGTTTTCTGGAGTTGCTGTCACCTCTGCTTGCTGATCATTTGTTGTTTATGTCCTCAGAAGATATAAAAAGACTTAGAAATTTTATGTCATTCTTTTCATGGTCTTGGAGGTTACACGACAGGTTTCTAAAAATGTGTTATGCGTGCTTGGATTATTTAGGGGCCAAGTGAAGTATGACAGCTCTTAGGCATTTCGATCCAGAAATTTGAACAAGATGCACGATAATTGGAGATTAGTTAGAAATCTCGATTCATGAAGAAAAATATGAAAATTAACAGAAATCATAACCAGTTTAGTTATCCATCAAGAAACTTAGACTCGAAAACTAAAACCGATGAATCTCTTGTGTATTATGAAAAGATTGCAAGACAAGAGAGCTGCGTTGTTCATCTATGCATATGCTCCTTAACAACCTCTCGTTTAACACAAATTCATTAGTACATCCGAAATATTACCTTCTAACAAGATCTTCATGTTCGTAAGCAGATTAACTTAGATAGGTTCAGCAAGCAATCGAAACTTGTTAAATACAAAGTACCTACTGAACTCATACACGTGAGGCGCACGTGGTTTGTAAGCGTTGTAATAATGGTTTCGAGTTTCTCCCACATCGAGAAACAGCTGCTTCGTAGCGCTCTTATTATATGGGAAGCTGTTCGCATAGGTTGTCCCTTCGGGGACATCCGATAAAATTGGAACGATACAGAGAAGATTAGCATGGCCCCTGCGCAAGGATGACACGCATAAATCGAGAAATGGTCCAAATTTTTTTGCCAAAACTCATCTCCCTCTCTTTTTGATTCCTTCCAGGTAGTGTCTGGGTTTTCGCTTTTGTTCGTTTCTGCTACGTTTTGTGTTTCTGATTGACGAACTGATATTGTTGCTCAATGCTCACCACCTGTTTGATGGAATGCGTGTGAGAACCTGTTCTCTTTCTTATGCTTACTTGAGCTGAATATTGCTTTCAATTTTCTGTAATTCTTGGGTTTCAAAAACTGCTTTTTTTCTATTCCATAATGCATTTTCTGATTCACTTGAACATAACTGTAAGTTGGGTTCATAAACTTGTTGAATTTTTAGCTGAGTAGGTACTTGGTATTGAATATCACATGTAATGCTCACTAGTTCGGTCTTGAGTGATGCATGCAGAGGCAATCAGCCTAGAAAGTAAATTCCTTTCTGCATATATTATATATTAATTGTCAATTTTTGATGCTTGGGATGTCAATATATTCTGTAGACAAATTCGATAAGATATAGGCCATCATTATTTGTTCTACAAGTATGCTGCAATTTAGTTAGTAATGGTAATGGTGTGGCATAAGTAAGACGAGTAAGTTGATGAGAATTGGAATATAATTTTTGCATTATAAGATCCTCCAGTGTTATCTTGGGGGTGCTAAGTTTACATAGGTTGGATAAGGAATTTCACTTTCTTGATTCCAAAGCGGAACCATATTCTTTTGCAGCAACTGTTGTACAAGGTTCATGCAGTATCGCCATTCGCCTGCTTCATAGCTCTTGTATCTTTCAGTTCAGTTCCATTCCAGCTTCAATGTCATAGAAGCTTCTCCTCAGCAGAAATGGTGAGTCCTTTCAGTTGACAATCGGTCATGGCACTCGCCTCTTCTTCATCCTGACTTAGCAGCATGTCTGAAATTCGGATGCTTTTTAAATATGAAATTTGATCATATTTTCGTCTCATTGTTCAGTCACACATTTAAGCTGGAAGTGAGCTCAAGGAAGGTGTCTTCACTGCAGGGGATTGTGATACCGCCCATGGGTTGATCGTATCCATATTCTTCTTTAGCTTGACTCAGCAAATCCATGAATAAGGGTTGGTTCAAGTATGATATTGGAATCACAAACCTCTTCTTCTGACTCTCTCCGACATAGATTGCAAAATAGCCTTTTGGGATATCTAGTCTTTGAAGCTGTCTGGTTTCCATTAGATGAAGATCGAGTAAGACTTCTCTTGGGTGTTTGAAATTTTGGGGAGCAGGAAACCCATAGTTTATATTCTCAAGGGGAAGAAAAATGAAAAATCTTGAAAGGATGAGGTAGCAGGAATAAGCTTTGATGTTTATGAAGGAGATGACTTGAGTTCTTGATGATCTATTTGTGTGTGTATATATAGATGATGAATAAGGTGTGGATGATCATCTGTTACACGAAATGAGTGGTTAAGTTGGCACTGATGAAAGACACCAACTTGTTTCAAATCAAGAAATCACATGGGTTTGTGTCGTCATTCACATAACTCATCACCCAACAGATACATATGCTACAGTGCTTTGGTACTTACTTGACTTGACAGACAAGAAAGAACCACCCAATGTATATCTTCCCGGCTCAGACTTGCAGTTCTATACCAAGCGGGTGTGTAGGGTTTCTTTGCAGAAAAGAATTGATGGATGGCCAAGTCAAAATAGCATGTGATTTTGCTGCTGCTTGTATGAGATCTATGGTCTCCATTTTCAACAACTGGAGGAATTATTTCATTTTGTCCAGTCAATCAACCAAAGTCAGTTGATCGTCAACCATGCTGAGAAAACAGCTCAGGTAATGATATGACTATGAGTTTCAAGCTATTTACTCAACTATTTTTTGCCCTGCCATTAAGAAATTTGTACAGGTAAATAGACATATTTTGGCACACGCACACATACATATGCATCGTGTATAAAAATATATTTATGCTGTGTGCTAGTTTCTCTTGAAATTCTCTAAATTTTAATTACTTGTGTTTCAATTAAGAATGGTATTCACTGCTATTCAGATAGTCCGTATTTTACTCCAGAAATCACTACTTGTTCAACTTGGCAAACCTCAATTTAGTCTGGACCTCGATAACCAAAAAAACACATAATCTAAATCCTATAAAGAATACAACACTTCTGATTCAATTTGGTTCTTATCCTACACATAATCTGATGTAATCATTAAAAAAAATAATAATATTCACCAGGTCAAATCAAGAACAAAATCCAACACTAAAACTAGACCCTCCCTGAAAATCAAAACTACCTAGTAGACTGGTCTCTGAGATTGCCATACTTCTGATCTGTACTTGAAAATGCCATCACAGGCACTTTTTATTTATTTCTGGGTTCGGTTTCTCTTTAACTTTAACCGAAAACGCTTTTGTATGATTTGTATCTGTACTTTGTTTTCTTATTTTCTCATCTGCTATAATAATATCGTTTCCCATATTGACTGTTTCAGGCTTTATCTGCAGATATCTTAGTGGTAATGTTAATATCGATGTGTCTAATTGAAGACACCATAATTAGGCATGTCATTCAGATAAAGCCATTATATCACCAAGTGTAATTTCCTTTTCAACAAGTGCTGTAATTTGGTGATTATTTCGCTGCAAGAAAATGAAATATGAGAAATTAGACCCGAAAATTTATCAGGAATTGAAATATATTCCTTTGCATTATATTAACAATATAGTTTAATATAGGAGTAAAAAGACAGAACTTGACTGTCATTGAGGTCAAAATTTGGAGTCTCATGAACTTTAGAATAATTGCTTAGAGAGTGTATACAATGTTCATGTTTGCCTGCTTCATAAGCTACGATTTGATTCTTCTTCAAAATTTGGAAAGCCCTTCTTTCAGCACAGAAGCAGGTTCAAGCTTCAAGAATACAGCAGGCCGGTTTTCCCTCCACACAAGAGTGATTTGATTCTGTGGATGATCAAATTATCAACTGAAGCTTCTTCATCTTGAATGAGCAGCTAGTTTTGAAATCAGGATATTTTGGATCCAGGATCTGCTTCATTAGAGTTTATCACACACTTAAGCGGGAAGTGAGATCAATGAAGGTATCTTCGCTGCAAGGAATTGTGATACCACCCATTGGATGGTGGTATCCAAATTCTTCTTCAGCTTGAGTCAGTAAATCCTGAAACAAAGGTCGGTTCAAATATGATAAAGGAACAACAAATCGTTTCTTCTGGCTCTCTCCAACATAGACTGCAAAGTAGCCCTTTGGTATCTCTGATGTCTTTGTGCTAGCAATTTTAGGAAATTTAAAACCCATGGTGTCTAGATACCGAAGTGATGCTTGGAAGAAAAGAATTCAAAGGACTTGGGAAACAAACAAGCTTAAGTTTCTTCAAAAAAAACAAGCTTAAGTTGATGCTTGGAAGGAGAGGAGTTGTGTTTGCTCATTAACCTGATCATGTGTGTATATATAGAGAGAGAGATGATATGTGGAGAATTATCTGCTACATAAAGTTCCTTGGTGAAGAGGCATTGAGGTAGGAACATTTGCTTGTGAGAAACCACATGGGTTTGTCTGCCTAGTTAAATCAGGTATAACTGGTACCAACCTGCATATGAACATTGTTCCGTACCTCTTTTGGATATACAGCAGACAAGAAGAGGGCTACCACAGATTTCTATCCATCTGCCAAACTACTTTATGAGGGCTACCACAGATTTCTACACAGCTCTCATCTGCCAGACAAGAATGAGGGTCACTAGCTTGTGAGAAATCATGAAATCAGATGAGGTTGTCTTTCCTTTCTCATAAGTTAGTGTCCTCCCATCGATTTTACATATACGTGCTACTGAAAAAGCTATGTCCAATATTGTAGAAACATGAAGCGACATTTCCATCTAACAAGAATTGAAATACAGTTCTGTCCTACCGTGGTACTTATTAATGCTGGTCACAAGTCACAACAAGAATTAGTGGTGCTGAGATATAGTCATGCTATATATTTTGAATGTGACTATGGAGCCGACCTAGCATTTCGATATCTAGTTTCATCTACAATCTACCATACCCAGTTTCAACAACCTGAGAAAGTATTTGGTTTTGGTTGGTCAGACTAGAAAGTTTATTTCGATGGTCAAGTATGAGGAAAAATTGGACGACTACTGATTCAGAATTTCAGATACTTTAGAAGCAGTAGCAGGATGAGGTTCATTGATTCTTCAATGATTAGAATGCACTCCACTTATTAGATTTTTTTGGAACAGTCACCCGCAGAGTATCTATTTGATTCTTCGAAATTTTTGTTTTCACTTGTTGCTGTATCCACCGGAAACTGAGGTTTTTTCTTGTGTTATAACTTATAACCGGTAGTAGTGTTGTTGTCTTGTTGATTTAAATACTGAAGGGGATGAATAATCAATGGGGATTGTGGTTCATCAAAAAAAGAAATCAGGTCAGTCAAATTGCTTTGGGGTGTACATGATCTTCAAGTTCGTATAAAGATTTCAATGCATATTAACTTTATTTCTGTAAGCACTCTATTTCTGTTAGTTTTAAACATGCACTCGTGTAGAATTGCACTTTGAGAGAGCACACGTGAGACCCACGTGCTCTTGTTATATTTGTGCTACGCATCCCACGTCGAACAAAAACTAAATACAAGATTGTTCATATAGGAAAACCTGGTGGTACAGTGTGTCCCTTCGGGGACATCCGATAAAATTGGAACGATACAGAGAAGATTAGCATGGCCCCTGCGCAAGGATGACACGCATAAATCGAGAAATGGTCCAAATTTTTTTCCCAGGTCTGTTATTTCTGCTGATTTTTGAACTATCAGTGGCTCAGTCCTTAATTGTATTCTGTATATGCGTATGACAAACTTGTATTGTTGCTCACAAACTGTTTGATGAAATGCCTGTGTTATTCCTTCATCCATTGATTGTTTATGGCTTAGCAACTAAAGTTTGAGTTCTTGGATTTATTTGTTGAATAGCTAACTGTTGGTCTTCGACCAATCAAGATTTATCAAAGTTGATATGAACCTGACAATCTCTAATGTATTGTTCTTATAACCCAGCAGGAATGTCATTGGTTTGTGATGCTTCATATGTTATGACATTGTAGGCAACTTAGCTCTACTCTTTTGTTTATTCATTATTCATAATTCATAAATCTAAACTGAACCTGCTACTCTTTTGGTTACTTTGAAATCTAGAATTTCTGTAAACATGATAGCCTCTTCCATTACTTGAACTCTCCGAGTTGTTATTTCCTTGAATCCTTTACTATTATTTAAAATTTTCTTCCAGTTCACAGTTCAAGTCTTTTTTTTGGACCAGAGCTCATACAATTATCACACCGTTTGTCTTCATACATTATAGATATATTAGTCATTTTGTGGACTAACAGTAGGAGTGTTCATACTTTAGTTTTGGTTCAGCCAAAGCCCCTGTCTGCTGTTTTCATTTTTCTGTGTGTACAAAAGTTGGTGAAAAATCAGAAACTTGATGATTTGATATCTATTACCATACTTTTCTTGATAGCAATAGAAGGGGTTTACAAGGGACAACATGTTGGGGAAGCATAATATAATGAAAGTGACAAACTCTAACCAACAGATCACAAATATGCAAAGATATAAAGGATAAAGGAAAGTGAACACCGGATATAACGTGGTTTGACAATGTGCCTACGTCTACGGGGCAGCAACAACAAGAACTTCCACTATAAGAATGGGTATACAAGAGATACACAACTTCAAGAACACCATTTGAATGAAACACTCTCTCACACTTGTTTTGCTACATTACATTACACTCTCAACTTGGAGTGGACACTCTTCACTCTCTACTTGGATGAATATGTTTAAGATGGATGAGATAATCGATGTGATGGAACGAGCAAATGACATCTCTTTTTATAGGCTTAAGGAGGAACCCTCATTAGTACTCTTCCATAATGGTGCTCCATGTAACTACCATAACTCATGACACCATAATCATCCATATTCTTGTGTAACTCAAGTCTTAATACTTTGTAACTTAAGAGCTACTAACTCCTAAGACCAGTAACTCATAACTCATGAACCTTTAACATTCCTATCATAAATTAGTGGTGTAACTTATAGGTCTGGATATTATAACAATCTCCCCCTCCAGACCAACTCGGGGTAATATGACATGAGACTTCTACTTGAAGTCCATTCCAGCGGACTTGCCGCAATACTCCAACTTCTAATGTGACACAACTGTAGTCAACATATCAGAAGTATTCTTGTTGGTATGAATTTTCTTCAACTGTAAAATCTTCTTCGACACTACATCTCTTATCCAATGGTAGCGGAGATCAATATGTTTGGTGCGAGGATGATAGACTGAATTCTTGCTTAAATGAACAGCACTTTGACTATTACAATGCACCACATACCTTTCTTGCTTCACGCCCAACTCGTGAATGAACCTTTGCAGCCAAACCATTTCCTTGTCCGCTTCATTGGCCGTTATGTATTCAGCTTCCGTGGTAGATAAGGCAACACACTTCTGTAAATTGGACTGCCATGACACAACTCCCCCACAAAATGTAAATAAATACCCAGAAGTGGACTTTCTGCTATCAAGGTCTCCAGCTAAATCTACACCTGTAAAACCCTCCAAAACGGGTTCATAACCACTAAAAGACAAACACAATTTTGAGATGTCCCTCAAGTATTTGAGTATCCACTTAACAACTTCCCAATGCTCTTTTCCAGGGTTAGATAAATATCTACTAACAACACTAATTGCATGAGCAATATCTGGGAGAGCACATACCATGACATACAAAAGACTACCAACAGCTGATGCATAAGGGATACCTGTCATCTTGTCTTTCTCCTCTTGTGTAGTTGGGCATAACAACCTACTCAACTTGAAGTGATTACCTAGAGGTGAGCTCATTGCCTTGGCTTCTTTCATGTTGAACCTTTCAAGAATCAGTTCAACATACCTCTCCTGTGAC
Organism: Comarum palustre; assembly: GCA_951800085.1. NCBI lineage: Eukaryota > Viridiplantae > Streptophyta > Magnoliopsida > Rosales > Rosaceae > Comarum > Comarum palustre. The sequence goes on along the minus strand of OX637581.1, from coordinate 10,770,597 downwards.
AGCCATAATTTGTTTGCCTTCTTGTCACGAGTAATCTTCATGCCCAATATCTGTTTCACTGGACGTAAGTCTTTCATGTCAAAAAACTTTGGTAAATCTACTTCAACTTGCAGATAATAGAAACATCTTGCCCCACAATCAACATATCATAAACATAAAGTAACAAAATGATAAATTTACCACCAGCAAATCGGCGAATATACACACATGAGTCTGCATCAGTCCTCTTGTACCCATGACTCACCATGAAAGAGTCAAATTTCTTGTATCATTGTCTTGGCGCTTGTTTCAGCCCATACAGACTTTTCTTTAACTTGCAAACCATGTGTTTCTTGCCTTCAATTGTAAAATCTTCAGGTTGCTCCATATATATTTTCTCCTCCAAATCACCGTGTAGGAATGCAGTCGTCACATCTAACTGCTCCACCTCAAGATTCATGCTAGCTGCCATGCTCAAAATAACTCTAATAGAAGTCATCTTGACAAAGGATGAGAAGATCTCCTCAAAGTCGACTTCTTCATTTTGCCCGAAACCTTTGACAACCAACCGGGCTTTGAACTTGGTCAACTTGTCGTTCTCATCCCTCTTCAGCTTGAACACCCATTTGTTTTTGAGTGCTATCCTGCCTTTGAGAAGTTTCACAAACTCATAAGTGCTGTTTTTCATCAAAGACTCCATCTCAGACATCATAGCTAACATCCACTTGTCGTTATCTGCATGAGTCTTCGCTTCCTCAAAGCATTCAGACTCTCCATCACCGGTTAACAGAATATATCTGGCATATGGATTGTCTCCATCACTGGTGAGCAAAATATATTGAGAAGAAGGGTGCTTAGCGCTTGGCTTCGGCGCTCTTCGAGATCTTCAAACTGGTACTTGGACATTTGCCTGCTGCTGCTCTTGATTAGGCTCCCCTGAATATGATCCTCTTAAATCTGATCATCATTTGTGGCTTCTAGACATCATTCGCGGCCTCCTGGACATCATACGTGGCCTCTACAGCTTAGCTTCATTATTCACTGGATCTGTAGCTTCATTCGTGACATTATTCGCGACACCTGCAGCTTAAAGTGGTGAAAAATAAGTGAGGTTATCTTCATTCTTAATTGTCTTCTTGTCAAAATCCACAACAGTCTGATTCTCATGGAACACTACATCTCTGCTTCTGAACAACTTCTTGGTTATCAGATTCCATAGCCTGTAGCCCATCTCTTCATTACTATACCCAAGAAAGATACATGGTATGGTCTTGTCATCTAGCTTCAATCTGTCCTTCTTTGGGACATGTGCAAATGCTTTGCACCCAAACACTCAAGTGCAAATATGAAGCGCTCTTACCGGTCCATACACTCTCTGGGGTCTTCAGTCCCAGCGGTACACATGGTGTTCGGTTGATCAGATAACATGCGGTTATCACAGCTTCGTCCCAAAACCTCTTTGTCAGGTTCGCTGTCTTCAACATACTTCTTACTTTCTCTAAAATGATGCGATTCATCATTTCTACTACACCATTATGTTGTGGGGTGCCAGATACGGTTTTCATATGTCTAATGTCATGCTTCGAACAATAACCTCTGAACTCGTTCGAAGTGTACTCTCCACCATTATCACTGTGAAGACACTTGAGGGTTCGCCCTATTTCCCTCTCAACCATGACATGAAACTCCTTGAAGGTTTGGAATACCTGGTCTTTTGATTTTAACAAATAAACCAAAAACTTTCATGAAGCATCATCAATGAAAGTAACAAAATACTTGTTATGGCCTAGTGAGTCAACTTTCACGAGGCCACACACATCTGAGTATACTAGGTCTAAGATGCTTTCTTTCTTGACGAATGTATTAGTTAAGCTAATTTTATGTTGCTTACCAAACAGAAAATAATCACAAGAGTCAAGAGAAGTACATTTGGCAAAAGGAATGAGAGATTTCTTTGCCAGAACTTGCAATCTCTTCTCGCTTACGTGGCCTAACCTTTTGTGCCATAGACTTGGGAAAGAGTTATTCGTGACATTCAACTCACCTTTGCATATCCTGCCATAAGTCTTGTAAAGGGTACAACACAACTTCCCTCTAGCCACCACTAGTGATCCCTTGGTAAGCCTCCACTTTTGATCACCTCCATGATGGTGATATCCTTCCCGATCAAGCACACCGGTTGACATTAAATTAAGACGTAGACCAGGAACATATCTAACATCTTTCAACAAAAGCTTGCAGCCCAAATTGGTTTCAAAACAAATATCTTCAATTCCTGCAATCTTAGCATAACCTAGTTGCCCATCTTCACAATTACAAGGTCACCTCCTTTGTATATAGTGAAGAACTCCATGTGTGGAGTGGCATGGAAAGAGGCATCGGAATCAACGATCCATGCAACATCAAAACTGGAAGAATCATCGACATGTATGCATTCACCTTCAAAACAAAGAATATCACATTCCTCATGTGATATAGCAACGGCAGTGGTACCTTTGTCTTCCCTCCTTTGGTAGGTGTAGTCATCCTCCATCTTCTCATTCTTAAATTTGTTGCAGTTTTTCTTCATGTGGCTAAACATGCCACAACGATGACATTTTACGTTGAATCTTGTTCTCGAACGGCTTGCATTCCTTCCATGATTTTTGGGTCCTCTACTCTTGATCCTTCCTCTATTCTCCGCCATAAAGACTTGGTTATTTTCAAAGGTTGATTTCTTTCTAGTCTCTTCATTCAACATGTTATTTTTAACTTTATCCATGGTTAATTTACCATCTGTAGCAGAGTTACTTACAGTGACTACAAAAGTCTTCCAATTATCCGGCAACGACCCAAACAGCAGTGCTTGTAATTCATCATCAATTGTCATGCCTATGGTGGTTAATTGATTAATTGAACTTTGGAAATCATTCAAGTGCTCAGTGACCCTCACGCCATCACTATACTTCATATTGACAAGCTCTTTGATTAGAAAAACTTTCTTAGCGGTGGTCTTCTTCTCGAACAATGACTCCAACTTTGTCCATAACTCATGCGCATCGGTCTCATTCGCCACATGGTGGAACACACTATCATCCATCCACTCTCGAATATGATCGATTGCTTTACGGTTTTTCTTCGTCCAATCTGCCTCTGAGGTGTCTTCTGGCTTTGCCTCATCTCCTTCGATAGGTTGATGCAGATCTTTGCAATAGAGGATGTCCCCCATTCGCAGTTTCCATGTGATCCAATTTGTGTGGTTGAGTCGAACCATGGTACTCCTTGAACCTTCCATTTTTCACCCACGCCCTATAAACAGGGCTCTGATACCACTTTTGGGGAAGAATAATATAATGGAAGTGACAAACTCTAACCAACAGATCACAAATATGTAAAGATATAAAGGATAAAAGAAAGTGAACACCGGATATAACGTGGTTCGGCAATGTGCCTATGTCCACAGGGCAACAACAACAAGAACTTTCACTATAAGAATGGGTATACAAGAGATACACAATTTCAAGAACACCACTTGAAGGAAACACTCTCACACTTGTTTTGCTACACTACATTACACTCTCAACTTGGAGTGGACACTCTTCACTCTCTACTTGGATGAAGATGCTTAAGATAGATGAGATAATCGATGTGATGGAATGAGCAAATGACCTCTTCTTTTATAGGCTTAAGGAGGAACCCCCATTAGTGCTCTTCTATAATGGTGCTCCATGTAACTCCTATAACTCATGACACCATTATCATCCATATTCTTGTGTAACTCAAGTCTTAATAGCTTGTAACTTAAGAGCTACTAACTCGTAAGACCACTAACTCATAACTCATGAATCTTTAACATTCCTATCATAAATTAGTGATGTAACTTATAGGTCTGGATATTATAACACAACACGTAATTTTAACTGTGAGTACAAAAGTTAAAGCTCTAGCCATGGCCAACTGTTATACAGAGCTCATATGGCATTCTCATTTATCTGCTTCGCAAATTTGGTATCTTCCTGCATGCTCAGCTTAAGTGCAGCTTCAGGGTTCCTTGAAGTTTTCCGTGAACAGGTGTGAATCCATTTAGTTGGATCATCAAGCGTAGACTTGCCTTCATCAGCGAGTTTCAAAATGAGGATGTTTTGGATCCAAGACCCTCATTAATCTTCCTTCACACACTTAAGCGGGAAGTGAGATCAAGGAAGGTGTCTTCACTGCAAGGAATTGTGATACCACCCATTGGATGATGGTATCCAAACTCTTCTTCAGCCTGACTCAGCAAATCCAGAAACAATGGTTGGTTCAAATATGATATTGGAGCCAAAAATCGTTTCATCTGGCTCTCTCCAACATAGACTGCAAAGTAGCCTTTCGGGATATCTGATGGCTTTGTGTTTGAAATTCGAGGCAATCGGAAACCCATTGTTAGTTTGTAACTTTGTATATTTTGAAGTGATCAAAGAAGAACAAAAAGAATTCAGGGGACTTGGGAAGCAGAGAAAGCTTGATCTGATGCTTGCAATGAGAGAATGATTGAGTTAGCTCATAAACATGATCATGTGTGTATATATAGATGAAGAAATCGTATGTGGAAAATCATCTACAACATGAAATGATTGGTGAAGAGGCACTGAGATGGGCTCCAGGTAGGAACACTGGCTTGTGAGAAAACACATGGATTTGTCATTCTACTCAAAGCACATGTTAATGGTACCAACCTGTATACTTGGACAGAAACAATGTTCCCTACATCCTTTATTTGATATCTTGTAGACAAGAGGAGGACTATCACAGATTTCACTCCAACTGCAAACAATCTATGCTGAAAGATGAGGCAGGGCTATGATAAGAGGCTGGAAAATGCTGAAGCTGGTTGGTGGTGAAGTAGATCTACCGTCTTGTACATGAAATGAGTAGTTGAATGAGGGACACTGACTTGGGAGAAATTGTGAAATCACATGGGTTTGTCTTTCCATTCTCACAAGTTATTGTCCTCCCATAGCTTTCACATATATATGTTACTGAAGAGACCAAGTCCTCCTGTCGAAACAGGCTTTCATTGCCAAGACTCATATATAACATACACGAAAGTGACATCTATGCTGCCACTTTCTAAAAGAAATCCAGGTCTATTTAATACTGATAATCAATGCTGTTGCCATTTGCCAACAAGAACTGGTGGTGCTAAGTTTTAATTTCCATGATGCTAAGTTTATGTGAATATGAATTGTGAGCACCAGTTTTTTGATGAAATGAGTCTGAGAATCTCTGGTAATTGTTCCCGTCATGCTGATTTGAACTGATCAGTCTGCCTTAATTACATGTATTTTTGCTCTTCGGATTATCAAATTTCTTTGCATTTGACCGAGTTACATGAACATTGTTATTAGTTTCATGATGGTTAATACCATTGTATTGAACTTAGCTATATACTCTTACCTGTAACTATAAGCAGACGCGTTTATTTGGGTTTGCATATCCGAATGTAAAGACATGTAATACAAACAAGTTATATGTGAGCATTCATGTATCTGCAATGCAAACAAGTTTGATTTTGAATGATGCAGTGCCAATCAGGCTAACATCTTGAAATTCCTTTTGGCAGATTATTTTCGTGAGAAAGAATCTCCCTCGTTAATTTGGATGACTGACTGTCAGAATGGTACAAAGCAAGTCCTGGTTTAGAGCTATAGACTGTAAGCCACTACACTCTGTTTGTTGTTGGAAAATTTTGCCATTCAGTACATAATGATATTGGAGTCATGGTGCAATGGAAGACAAGAAAGTTGATCATGAGCAGACTGTATTATATATTCCCACAATATGGTACTGGGAGAAGCAAGTTTTCATGGGATTGAATTCAAATTTTCACTAGGTGTACTTTGAGTTCAAAAATGCAGTACTGACACTTGAATGAATTGTTTTTTGAACTCATATGGAGTCGCCATTCATATGCTTCATAATAGTAGTATCTTTCAGCTCCATCGCAGATTCAAAGTTACAGCAGCCTCCCCTCAGCATAGCTTGATTCAATTGACGACCAAGCATAGCTATGCCTCTTTTTTGTTCTTCTTGTCTCAGCAGCATGCTTTGAATGTTGATGCTTTTTGAACATTAAGTTGGATCCCTCGGTGATATTATCATTCAGTCACACACTTAGACTTGAAGTGAGATCAAGGAAGGTTTCTTCACTGCAGAGGAATGTGATACCGCCCATGGGATGATCGTATCCATATTCTTCTTCAGTTTGACTCAGCAAATCCATAAATAAAGGTTGGTTCAAGTATGACAGTGGAATCACAAATCGCTTCTTCTGGCTCTCACCAACATATACTGCAAGATATCCTTTTGGGATATCTGAGGTCTTTAAAGCTGCCTGTTTTCCATTAGATAGTGATCGAATAAGACTCCTCTTGGGGCTTAAAATTCCAGGAAGGCGGAAACCCATGGTGTCTATAATCTGAAGAGGAAGAAAAATAAAAAACTCGAGTGTATCTGAGAAAGAGAGAAAGGTTTGATGTTTGTGAAGGGTAAGACTTGATTGCCTGATAATTGGTTTGTGTGTGAATATATAGATGATGAAAAGGGATGTGGATGATCATCTGCTACACAAAATTAGTGGTTAAGTTGGTACTGATGAGGAACACTAGCTTATTTCAAATCAAGAAATCACATGGGTTTGTCATAGCTCATCCTCCAGCAGATACATATGCTATTGTCGCTTGGAACTTCCTTGAGTTGACACAAAATAAATGGACCTCCCCAAGTGTGGATGTGAGATTTCTTCCCTGATTGAGACTGGCAGTTTTACTTTAAGCTGGTGTGTAGGGTTGCTTCGCAGACAAGAATCGATGGATGACCATGCCAACGTAGCATGTCGTTTTGCTGGTTCATGTATGATATCTATGTTCTCTGCTTCCAACAGGCCCAGGTACATTTTGTCTAGTCAATCAACAAAAGTAATTTGATGGTCAACTTTGACGAGAAAAAGGAGCACAGGTATTGATTATATAGGAGTTCGAAGCTATTTACTCAACTTCTTTACCATGGCATTAGGAAACTAGGACAATGACAGAAAGCATGCTTGTTTGAACTGGGAAATTCTCCAAATTTAGATTACCTGGGGTTCGAGAATTGAAATTAGATGATCATTTCATACTCCTACTTGAACTGGTTTTCGGTGTATTGTGGTTTATATTTGGCATTATTTCTAGATGTTCTGCTGCACTCTTGGCTTTATGATTGTTTATTCTCTCAACTTCATTACCACATCATATATACTCTTATCATATACTCAAGGTTTGGGTATCCCAACCTCTTTTAATGCATAAAGTCTTCTGTATTTCATTTCTTCACGGTTTGTCATTGTGGTTTTCCCCTTCTGCATCTTTGAGTTGAATGTCTGCAGTTTCAATTTACATGCCAATATCTCCACATGAAAAGCAGGATGCCCTTCTATTTTGTTTTTATCTTTCAATTCTCTTATTTTAAGAGGCATTCTTGCTTTTCTTCTTTGTTTTTTTCCTATTCATCTTGATTAAAATGGTTTTCAACCTACCTACTCTACAATATATGCAACAGACATTTGTCTACCTTCTTTGTCCATGATATGGTGTTGAGTCTCAAGATTGATTATTGTGTACTGTCGGTCTTCATTTTTTTACTCCATCTACCGACGCTTTCTGTTTGCTCTCTGTGACTTTGAGCCAACAGTGGTTCATTCTTTCGCCATCACAAGCTGATGATCATGTTCACCACCTGTGTGGTGAAATGCCTCTCAGACATTCTTACTCTTTTTTATTTATTATGCTTACTTGAATTGAATATTTGTTCAAGTTTTGTCCAATTTTGTTCTTGCCGGTTCATACATGCTTGTTCCTGTGTTTAAAAGTTACATGTTAATGAGGAAATATCCCATCAAAGTACTTTATATCGTAAGCCATAGATTCGATACTGCAATAGGCTGTAAGCCATTAGACATTTTTCGTTGCTTAAGTATGCTACAAGTAAATTTATAAGAACAGTGTGGCGAAAAATAAGACAAGTAAATTGATGAGAATTGGACTATATTATCTGTTCCCAGTATGTTATCCTGGGAGACCTTTGTTTCCATAGGTTGAATACATAATTTCACTCTTGTTTCCAAAGCTGGAACCATGATTCTTGCAGCAATAATTGTACAAAATCCATACAATATCGCCATTTGACTGCTCTTGTATCCTTTAGTTCGGATCCATTGCAGCTTCAGAGTCACTGAAGTTTCCCCTCAGTAGTGCACTCAGTCGATTTAGATGATAATCAATTGTGACTCTCGCCTCTTCTTCATCTTGACTCAGCAGCATGTCTGGAATTTGGATGCTATTTGAATGTGAAGTTGGATCGTACTTTCATGTCATTGTTCAGTCACACACTTAAGCTTGAAGTGAGATCTAGGAAGGTGTCTTCACTGCAGGGGATTGTGATACCTCCCATGGGATGATCATATCCATATTCTTCTTCAGCTTGACTCAGCAAATCCATGAATGACGGTTGGTTCAAGTATGATATCGGAATCACAAATCTCTTCTTCTGGCTCTCCCCAACATAGACAGCAAAATAGCCTTTTGGGATTTCTAAGGTCTTTGAAGCTTTCTGGTTTCCATTAGATAGTGATCGAGTAAGACTTCTCTTGGGGCTTGAAATTCTAGGCAGTCGGAAACCCATGGTTTCTATATTCTCAAGTGGATATACAACGAAAAGACTTGAAAGGATATGGGAAAGAGAGAAAGCTTTGATGTTTAAGGAATGAGAGGAGTTGAGTTACTGATCTTGAGTTTGTATGTCTACATATATAGATGAAGAAGGGTGTGTGGAAGATCATCTGCTACATGAAATAAGTGGTTACGACTGGCACAATTGAGGGACACTATCTTGTTTCAAATCAAGAAATCACATGGGATTGTATTGTCCTTCACTTAACATATATCCCTACTTCCTTGAGATGACAGACAAGACAGGGTCACAGGGACCAGGAGTACGTAGTAGATAAGGACTCGTAATAGCCCTGATCAAGACTTGCACTTCTATCCAGCACCGGACCACTGGTGAATAATGTTTCTTTACAGGCAAGAATTGGTGGATGACAAAGCCAGCCTAGCCTGTAGTCTTGCTGCTTCATGTATGATATCTCTGATCTCCAATTCCAACTGAGGAAGTATCTCATTTCGTCTAGTCAATAAGGTAAAGTCGATTTGATGATCATCCATGATAAGCTAACAACACAGGTATTGATTATAATATTTGAATATCAATTTCAGCTGTTTGTTAAAACCCTAGATAGAGTCAATTTGAAACTTCACGAAGCATAAGAAGACTGCAAACTGTAAAACATGGTTGACACTATTCAAGTATTTTTGCCCCATCCCTTAATCTTTACACAGAACATACAAATTTTGAACAATGACAGAACTTGACTGTCATTGTTCAAAATTTGGAGTTCCATGTACTGCTTAGAGAGTATATACAAAGTTCATATTTGCCTGCTTCATAAGATGTGATTTGATTCTTCTTCAATATTTGGAATTTTTCTTCAGCTCAGAAGCAGCTTCAGCTCATTTAGAATCTTTCTTCAGCTCAGAAGCTGCTTCGAGAATACAGCCGCCTGATACCCTCCATGCAAGAGTCATCTGATTCAGTGGATGATCAGATTATTAACCAATGCCAGTTCTTCATCCTTTAGATATATTGCAGACAAGATGAGATTTGGATCCTTCAACCAAACTATAAGAGGTTGCAATCATCTGCTACATTCATGAAGCCTGAACTGTTGAAGAAGGTACATGAAATGAATGGTTGGATGGAGGTCACTAGCTTGTGACAAATCAAATTGCATGGGTTTGTCTTGCCATTCTCATAAGTTGGTATCTCTCATAAATTGATTAAATGCTACTGAAGAAATAATACTGTCCAATATTGTAGAAACATGTCTTTCCAAAACCCTATACAGAAAATACAAGAAATCGACTAGCGCAAGTGAGTCCATAAAACAAGACGCAGGCAAATACAGAATTTTCCAACATTGATAATGCTGGTCACAGAATTTCTTCATTCCTTTACTTCAAAGTTAGTAGGAATATTCTTCACTCCTCCTTCTCCTTCTGCTTTGGATTATAGCTTTCTGTCAGCTGAGATGTTAGGGAGGAGGGATTATATCGAAGTGTCATGGAATGGATCTTTTCTCCAGCATCTCTATTTTTAGTTTCTATGGTTATGAACCGATTCTTGTTGCTGAGATTTATAAGGTGAATTGGGAGATATATTATGCTCGTATTTTGATACCGTCTTCAGGCCATCACTCCGATATATGATTGAGATCCTATGGGTTCTGAATTGGGTATCTGAACTATCTTATCAGTCTTAATTCTTACTACATTTTACGGGAGAGTTTCTAATGAGGACTTTATAATGAGAATCAAGTGAAGACTTTCAAATGAACGGTTTGATCAAATGCACATGGGAATTAAAAACTATCAATTAAAAATGAAAACCTTGATCCAGCCGTTCATTTAAAAGTTCTCACGTGGTTCTCATTAGAAGCTCTCCTTACATTTTACTGCTAAGTGATAATTTTGGTGATTTAAGGTTGATTTGCTGTTGTTTAGTGTCTTACTACCACTAAAATGTGTTGCTTTACTGGCCATGAAACAAAAGCAAAACCTTGGAGGTGTGTTGTCCACTGTATACAAAAATTGTTGAAGATGGTTTCGTATAACATAACTTTAGGAGGTTGGTCTCCATAAAACATAATTTTTTGGTGACATAACATAACCTTGGAGGTGGTGGCTCCCCATAACAAAACTTTGTTGATATCTTGGTCTTTTGAAGAAATTCTTGCAGTGAGTCATAATTGAAATTGGATAGTTGATGGAGACACATTAGGCAGCAACATATATAAAAATATGTGCAGTATATGATTAGATATTGCAGAAAAGATTAAGGCAGATTATAAAGAGATGAGATAAAGAGATAAATGAGACTAGATATTGTCATGTATGTGTGGCCTTGTTTGTTGGGAAGTGATCTATCATATTCTTTTGACGATGATGATTATATTATATTTTGCTTAGAGTTGGTGATTACTATTAATTTGAATGAAAAGAGGATAGGATTGTGCACTTTGGCTCACCCCTGAATAAACTTGTGAGTTCTAATGGAACTTAATGCATAGTCAAATGGGAGTTGATCTCAGTAGTAATCCATATATCATTATGCTTCTGAAACTTCATTGGTGACAGATGTTTTTTTGATTCAGTAAATTCTTTCTCTTGATGTTATGTACCCCACATCTGGTCTACATGATTATTGTGCTATGGATGCATTGACTTCTTCTCACAGATTGCATAGTACTTTTATCAAATAGCTTGTGTGTTTAAAGGTGAATAAGAAGACATGATCTCAGACTTTTACTGTGAGTCCCAGTGCCTTGATTGCCTTCTACATGATCAGCTGTTGATTTGTTTTGTATGTGCACTCTTCAAGACCGAGCTTGAAGCATAAGTTGCTAATTAGTGGTTGGGTCTGTTGGGATTCATGATATATGCAGTATTGGGTTCAAGGTTTCTTTCATCAAGCAATTTACATCAGGCCGTGCTCTGAGTGGACATTGAGCTTGCTTTGTTGTTCCAACTATATACTTGGGTGATTCTAGTGTTCAACATCTGCTGCAAGTCAAGAAAGAGATTTCAAGTTTTTTGATCAGTGAGGGGAACCAGTGCACAAGAGTTCAACTCAGGGACAGTTGCTTTTTCAAAACCACGACGAGTGCACTTTGTTAGGTTATGGAATTAGGAGTTATCTACTTTTGAGCTATATTTGTGTAGTTTCTTCCAACCATTATGCTTGATACCAAGCATATGGTTGAGGGAGTGTTGGCCATAGGTTTAGGTTTTTAACAATTAAGTCATAAGGGCATTTATGTCATTTATATCTTAACTTTTATATGCAACCTCATTCTCCTATGAGAGAATACAGACATAATATAGTCTCAAAGCTATTCTGCGTTTTCTCTTTCAATTTATGTTTTTCAATTCAATAATCCATGAATGTTATCATATAAAAGAGTTCATCGAATTCTAACAAACAACACAATATATATATATAGGAATTTGTAGACGTTTTATGAGAGTTTTCTTAGAGTAATAAAATTAACGACGTTCTAATATATTAATTCTTCATATACATTTTAGAAAACTAGGTTATCTCTTCCTAGCTTGTTGAGGGAATATACCTTTGGCTGTTTGTTTTTTTGTTTTATTTAAAGAAATGTATTCTTGGAAGTTAAAGGTTACAAAATGTGTCATTGTTAGTTTGTTATCACATCCCCTTACAAGATTTCTCATTTATTGCTTTAAGAGTATCTCCAGCAGATTCTGTAAATTATTGTTATTGTCAATTTTAGGGAATTTTGGGATTTTTTTAGGTCCATCATTCTTCAAATTTTTGGCGATACATATACCAGACTCCAACGACTCAAAAAAAAACTCGAACAGTACGACTTCGACTGGAACACATTCTCAACCGAGAAACAAGACAGTAGCGCAGGTGAGCCACCTCCTACATCTTTGTTTATTTCAATTCGCAATCTTCATTCTTTGTTTTTTTTTCTGTTTCGATTGATCAAAGAATTTCATTATTTCGTTTTATTCTGCTTCTATTGATTAGCTTGAGAACTTTGCTGGAATATTTTTGGGTATCAAATAATATTGCTTAGTTCTTGTGGGTTTTTTTGTTTGATCTTGTGTGAGGATATGATCTATGGCGTGGATTTCACATGGGTATGATAAATCATCTGGGTTTCACAAGGGGATATGATCAATCATCAATCTGGGTTGTTTGAATATGATGAAGAAAATTTTGGAATAAACCCTGCTAGTGTTGCATTATTCCCTTTAATTTTCCTTTTAATCTCCTGGTAGTCTTTGACTTCAAGATTTTACTTGTTCCAAGCTTTCACAAAGTCTGCAGAAGTTATTGGATTGTTGTTGGGTGGGGGCCTTAGTTAGGAAGACTTCTTTGGGTTGTCAAAAGTATGCTCATTTCTTTGTCCTTGTTTATTGCTTTTGAACTGGTTATGTGTATCTTGATTGCTTTATCATCTTTTTTTTGTTTCAGTCTGTGAATTGTGACTAATTTTGGATCTTTATTGAATTTACTGTATGGGTCTTGTTAAAAGTTTGAATCTTACCATGTTAATCTTATAGTTTAGCTCTTGGTTGTATAACTGTCATGATTTTGTACATTGGGTCTTCTCAGTTTTGGACTATGTTTTTGCATATTAGGTTTATTTGGAACAAAGGCTTAGATGAAGTCACAAATTCATTTAACCATGAGATAGGAAAGAACTGTGAGGTATTATAAAGGGGATGAAGTAGTTAAGTTACGACATCAAGTTTTTACTTGTCCTTGAATCTTTTTACTAACATTCAAACTAACATCAAGTTCTTATTTGTCCATTAATGTTTTTACTTTTTGAATCATCCAAAATATTATTTACTTGTTGACTATCTGTGATGGTATTTGGACATGAACTAGTCAAATTTTGGTCTGACAATGGACCTTTTCTTCTGTTTCGGATTTTTTATTTGTGTTTTTTTTACGTAAAATACCTTTTTACTTTTTAAACGTACAGATTAGTTCTTTGGATTTGAATTTTACCGACCTCCTCAACAACGGATCGTTCCTCGATGATCTTAATGAACCTCATCTGACATATGATTTTCCATCGAGTCAGTACCATTCTAATGACTCTACTTGTCAAGATATAATCTTTCATGACCCTCAATTGAATCACGATCAACATTACGACGACCCATAACGGAATCACGATGACCTCTTTTTGAACTCTTGATGACAAGATTTTTTTCTTCTATTTGAGCTAGTAACAATTCTTCATATTCTTCATCAATATCATTGTCGTCATCCATGAACGTATCAACTAGAAAACGACTAGCCAACGAACGATGAGCCGTGCAAGATAATTTTAAAGTGAGAAAAATATGGGTACTTGAGAATTAGTAAAGTATATGGGTACTTGAGAAGATAGATATGGAACTGTATATCTTATTCATCCATAGGAGCCTCCTTATATAGAGGAATTACATCATACATAGAAGGAAACAAAATCCTATTGTATCTAGTAAACATACTCCTCATGGGATACAGAATCAAAATCGTGATAGCATTAGGCCAAGGCACACTAGGAATGAAATATTCTAGAACAAGAATGATATAACAAAGTGATGTGATTTGTTCTTATATATAGAAAGTTAGACGTCAACTAGCTGTTGTAAAATAGCTGTTACAAATTAGCCGTTGTAAAATAGCTGTTAGAAACTAGCCGTTATTCAATTTTGTTTTAAATAAAGAATATTTAAATTATATAATAATTAATATGTGTAATAATTTATTGTTATAATAAATGTAGATTTCCCTAAAATGAGGAAGCTGCTGGAGTTGATGTATTTTTATTTTAGAGAATTTGACTTTTGCTTTCCCATTTTAGAGAAAATTTGGGGAAGCTCCTGGAGATGCTCTAAGCATCGACAATAATAGTCAGCTTTTCTACTATATTTTTATCACATATGACTGAACATAAGGATACCAGAAAGAGGCTCGAAAAGATATGCAGGCATAATAAAACTTGCACCATAACGTAATGTAAGGAAAACCCATCAGCATATGTAACCAAAACTTTATCCGCAGCCTCCTTATCAAAAAAATTGAATGATTCTTAAGTTATGTGGTTGGACTGAAATCACATGCGAATTGCAACACAAATTTTTTTTTGAAACATTTGACATATTCTAACATATGCACGCGGACAGCTTAATGACCAGCCATGGTAGCAATGATATCTTTTGAACCATAGTACGTGTACTAAATTAGTGCATGACAAACTCTAAAGACAAATTCATTTCTAAAAACACAAAATTCGAAAGACAAGAGAAACCTCGTCTCCAAAATCCAAAACACGAAATCATACTTAGGGGGTATATATTGTAGTTGAATTTCGATGATTTTTTTTCAAGTGATGGATTTTGGAAGAGTTTGTAGATTTAATTGATTTCTAAAGACTTGATAGATTTGTAAGATTTTCAAAAACTAATTATTTTAAAGAGGTTGTCCACTTGATAATCAAGGTTCTTCGTTTGATACAAGTTGTCAAAATATGATATTTACATCTTTGACCACTCACTTACAATAACTATAACAAATGGTTTCATAAGTGGTAATTGTAGTTCACTAAAGTATAATTTACTTTTTGATAATATTTATAACATGGATTTGAATAATGTTTCCAATTAAAAAAGTATATGTTGTAAACATGGTATATTTAATTTTTAATGGCACATGTCAATTTGTAATTAGATAGCTTATTAACCTATTCAATATATTAAATAAAAAAAATAAAGGTATGAAATACATCAATGTACCGTAGAAGACCTTGGGTAACTCCTTGACGATGACTAGTTTGTAATCAAGGTTTGGTTTAAGGAGGAAGAAAAACCAATTTACATGTAAAGTAGATGATTGAACAACATAAGGAAGATGAAGACCGGGTATGTTTAATTGTTTCAGAAACAACCCAAATGCTCTCTCTTCTCTCTCGGGAGAGAAAAGTTTTCAGGCGGTGGCCGCTCATCCTCATAGGTGACGACAATGAAGTTTCATCTAGGCGAGGAGGCGGATATCCTTCTTCTCATCCAAAATATGGGAGTGTTGTCAGATTTATTCGACAGGTCTCCTCAAATATGGGGGTATTGCTTCGTCCCTCTGAATCTAGTGTCACTGTTCTTGGTGAAATTAGAACCATCAAGGTTGTTCGAATCATTGATTTGGAGAGAGATGGTGTGTGTTTCTGATATCGGTTTGGAGAATATAGCTTCACGGTGGCGGCTCACTTGTGATGGTGGTGACTTTGGAATTTTGATGGCGTGGGAGGCTGGTGTTGGTCTTCCTCATCTAATATTCTGGATTGATAGGCGATGTGGAATCTTTATGGTAGAGTCTCAGAAAGGATTTGACCGGTCTGGGGGAGGTTGGTCTGAGTTGAAGCAATTCATATATGTCGCTAGCGGTGGGTGGGTGAGGGACTGTGCTCGGGCCAATCAAGCTTGGGCCTGCTAGGGTTATGGGGCTTAGTAAAGCCGGTTGGGATTTGGTTCCTAAGGAAGAAGACGGTGGCAAGGCTCTTGATGGTGGTGATGACGGAGGGATCATTGAAGGGATAACGGCGATATTGTATGTCAAGGAGATGACTTTAGCTGCTATAAAGCTATGTGAGCCTCGGCTTGTACTTTTTGGACGTAGTTGGGTTGTCAATTACAAAGTTGAAACCTATCTTTATTGGGCCCTATCTTTATTGGGCTTTCTCTTTAATATGAGCTTGGCTGGATTGGGTCTTTATGCCTCAAAATGTGATCTTTTTTGATCGAAAGAGGAGTCATGTTCCCCTTTGGTTGGTACAATTTAATCCTTTCTTTTAAGGGGGTGGAGGCTCGTCAATTGCAATTTATATGAGGTGGATGTACTTTTGATTATTAGAGACCTAGTATAGCTAGGTGTTTAGTAGTTATTGGGAGTGATTTCTATATGATGTGCCAAAATGTGGTTATTCCTTATATTGTTTGCTATATTATAAAACTGGGTTGACTTCTGATTCAAAAAAATATTTGATTGTTTCAGTGTTAATTGTGTTCACTATTTCATGAACTCTTCGTTTTATTTTTGAACTTCATCGTTACCAAGACGAATGTATTGTTACTAACTTTTAAAGAGACGTGAAATCCACACACCCCAAATTGTAATCTACACACTCACTTTCTATTTTTAGTAAATACTCATATAATGGCAAACTTTGAGTTACTAAAAGAGAAAATTTAGGTTACTAAAAATAAAAAGTGGGTGTGTCGATTACAATTTGAGGTGTGTGAATTTCAATTCCCTTTTTAAATTTCAATCCAGTTTTAATTGAAAACATGAACGACTTTCAGATTACCAAAGTACCCTTTTTTAATTAATATACTATGTCAACCACTAAACTCATGAATAACAAGCAAGTAAAATATCACATAAAATAAAGAAAAAAGTGCAAATAGTGCCTCAAGTTTCACAAAATATGCACTTTGGTGTCTCACTTTCTAAAAATATTAAAATTGTGTCTAAAGTTTCACTCTTGGCCCAACATGAGTACCTCTGTTATTTTCTGTAACAAAGATAAAAAATTGTATTCATCCATCTAGATTTATTTAATTTGTTGCTTCTCTGAATCGGTTTTTCTTTCAGTTATTTTCTTCTTCATGTTCTTATCTCTTTCCAGATCATGTACGGTTTTGTTTTGTGTATGGTTGTTCTGCTTATCATCTCTACACGGCCGCCGTCATATATATGTTAGCTCATTTTCCATCTAAGAAAGGAAATGCATGGTTGAGATTTGTTTTGATATGGAATAAGATTTGATCAAAGATAATACAAACAAAGATTGAAGACCAAACATAGAAGCAAGATGAAAAAGTTTAATCACTTCTGAACCCAACGATTGTCTTTGAACACACTAGTCTTCTTCTTTGGTCGTCTATATTTGAACGCGAGAACGTCGAAAAATCACCAACTCAAGCTGTCTCTGTCTCTGAACGCGAGCACTCTAATCAAGCTTAGAGCTGGAATTTGCCTCATCTTTGAGCACAATAACTAGATAGTATGAATTAACGAGTCTGACATCAATAAAGCTCGATCAACCAAGATTGGTTCAAAACCAAGGCCCGTAGGCGCTAACCTGACAATCTTTCAAGGCTCTTCATGTTCGAATTCTAATTGTGTTTTCCTTTTCTGTTCAGTGAACTTTAACAAAAAATTGAGCATGACCGAACAATCCTACAGTCTTATAACATTGTCGACTCGGAACGAACAATTTGAGGGGCTCGAAGAAGCTTACTCTATGGACATCTTGGTGACTATGGAGTGAGGTTTCTTGGTCATGGATTAGAGAGAGAGCGAGAGGATATAATGGAGAGAGACCGAAGTAGTTGAATCATTCAAAATTTGGAAAAATCGATTTAGGGTTATGAAAAACTTAAAACGACCAAAATACCATTCAGGTTTTTGCCACGTGTCGACTCCATTACGAAAATAACGAGGCTAGGTACTGATGTTGTGTGAAGAGTCGAACTTCAGATACCATTGTAATCTTTTTAGAACGTGAGACACCAAAATGGATATTTTGTAAAAGTTGGGACATTATTTGCACTTTTTTTACTAAAATAAAAAAGAAAAGGCATATTTATTTTTATAGATATTATGTCATCATCATATATTGAGAATGAGATGACATCTACAGAATTGGTGATCGCTGTATCATTACATCTATCTCCCAAATCTGCAATCTCTCACAGAAACATACCAACACGTTTTGGAAAATTGCCCAAATCGTCAGCATCAGCAACACCAGCACCAACACTGACACCGGCGAATCGAAGAGTCCACAACCGGAAATTTGGTTTCCGGGAGATTTCTATTCTCCGGCCAACTCTGGTACTAATAT
Organism: Comarum palustre; assembly: GCA_951800085.1. Taxonomy (NCBI): domain Eukaryota; kingdom Viridiplantae; phylum Streptophyta; class Magnoliopsida; order Rosales; family Rosaceae; genus Comarum; species Comarum palustre. The sequence continues at coordinate 10,752,062 of OX637581.1, read as the reverse complement.
TATATATCCTTTCCAATTTTGAATTTGACAGCTTCCCATTCTTGCATGTGTAGAATTGGGTATTTTGCATGTGTTCTTTATCAGCAAAGTATGTTGGTTTACTTGTTGTGGTGGAAATTTTGGTTCACATTGATAGTTTTCTTGGGATTTCATGGTCATGGATACGTACTAGTGTTCTTACCTTTGAGCAGTTACTTTAGCAGTCTTGCTGTTGGGTGGTGGTACTGGTCAGTTTGTATTCCTGGTGCTGAGAATCAATTTTCGATTGCATAGGATTGGATTAAGGCGCAAAGGGGAGTCCTTTCTACTCTAGATTATTTTTAAGGGGCACCCGATATGCTGTAGAGGTGTCTTTGTTTGTGTGTGTGTGGATGAGAGAGAGAGTAACTGGGATATAGAGCTTAAGGCGCAAAGGGGAGTCCTTTTACTCTAGATTATTTTAAGGGGCACCCGATATGCTGTAGAGGTGTCTGTATTTGTGTGTGTGTGTGTGGATGTGAGAGAGAGAGTAACTGGGATATAGAGCTTCCATAATGTGAATAGTTAATTGTCTATCGTTTTCCATTTTAGTACAGATTATGTATCGTACAATGACCGTATTGCATATTTGATAGGATCTCTTGAGAAATGAACTGTTTCAAAGCCAGTATGGAGCCCGACACATTTTTATTGTATTTATTATCATTTCCTATTACATGTATGTTGTCCTTGATCAACTCTTATTGTTGTATATTTACCAGGTTTATTTTAGACTAGGAATGTTTTCTCCTTTACCCTTTCAATTCTATTACAAACACTGTATCCTGGAGATAGTATGATGTGCAGAAGTGCTTCCTACAGTCAGCACAGGGTTCGAAACTATATGGGTAGATATGTATAGGAAGCAGTGTTAAGCTTTGTTAGCTTAAATAAAATTCAAGTAGTGCTAAAGCCACTTCTTATAATCAGTACAAATATATGTAAGGCTCCATTGCCCATGGCAGGGGATGGAACAATTGACTTTACTAAAGTCCTGTTCATCAAGGACAGAATGCATGGGAAAGATGTGTGCTAGATAGATCCAGTGAAAGTACAAACTTCTTGCACCCTTTCTAGTCCTCAACATGTCTCATACACTTAATGAATTTTTGCATTTTTTCTTAAAGGTGAAACTGAGGCGCTCCCCGGGCATGCCCTGGTGTGAGGCGACTGAAATTGACTTGTAGCAACGTAAAAATATGGGTGTGATGGTTTTAATGAAAGGCGATCACTTAAGGGGCTGAGGTGTCGCTTCTTGCAGAAGCTTCAGCGCATTGATGCGTATTGTTTTCCTTCAATTTCCTCGAAACGACGTCGTTTTAATTAAATCAGGCGTATTAAAAACATAGAAAATTTCTGTTGTTTCCTTCCATGTGTCTTACAGCAGCAATGAATAGATGCATAACTCATTCCTTCATGCATAATTGAATGCCTATTGAATCATTTTAATCTTTTCTTTAATCATTTCTCTTGATTTATCTCGTTTTCGTGTAATAATTTTTTATAGTCTAGACTTGGTATTGTAATTATCATACAATCAATATATCCCATCTCGATTCCTAACATTAGTCATGAGAAAGACAAAGAAGAGTTGCGTGTTGGAAACATGCGAACCATATCTACATTTGTAATTCAACATATGCGGGACAAGCGGTCGCCTCAATGCCTCCATCTCCATGGCATATGCCTCATCAGGCACTAAGAAGCTGCCTTGCCTTGCGTCTTTGCCTTTGAGAAAACATTGACTTTTGCTCTCCCTGTACACCGTTGGTTGCTTAAAATCAGGAAAATTATTCCCACAAGAACTTGTACTGAATATAAGTTGTTAACAACTGAATGTAAATTTTGTTTGATTTTGTGTGTTCTCTTGCTGGTCTTATGTCTCAATAGGCTTTGTTGTCCTTGCACTAGTTTTTTTATATTTTGATTTGGATTTTCATTGTATATAAATATTTTTGCTTTTGTCAATATTTGAAATATTTATACTCTCTTTCTCTCGCCCCTGTGTAGATTACTACGTCTGGACGTGCATCAACGTGATTTGGTTCTTAGTACATTAATTGGGCTCAATCGGAAAGAGGGACAGAGTGAGATATATACAAAGAATGGAGGAGTATTCAACAGGGGCTCTAGTCCCGGCAGTGAAAGTGGAACCATTTTTATCAAGCATTGGGGGTTTGGTGGATCCATGCAGCAGTGACATGGGTCGTTTGACAGAGAAAGGAATGTCAGAGGTGGACAAGGATTTGCTCTGCCCAATTTGTATGCAGATCGTAAAGGACGCATTCCTCACAGCGTGCGGCCATAGCTTCTGCTATATGTGCATCATCACCCACCTTAGCAATAAGAGTGACTGCCCTTGCTGTGCCCAATCCCTAAGCAAGAACCAATTGTTCCCAAATTTCTTACTGGACAAGGTTTCCTATCAGTTTCACACTCTGTATATATGAATATGGTTACTCGGAACTGCTGTTTACTGTTATACCACATATGTTGTAGCTTCTGAAGAAGACTTCGGCTCAACAAATTTCAAAAAGCGCATCCCCTGTGGAGCATTTTCGTCAGGCATTGCAGCAGGTGAATCTGACTGTCTGAATAATGTAACCAGAATGTAAACTATGGTGTTTGTGTTGTATTTTGATCATGGTATTTTGCTTTGATAGGGCTGTGAAGTGTCCATCAAGGAGCTAGACACCTTATTGGCACTCCTTGCAGAAAAGAAGAGGAAAATGGAACAAGAAGAAGCTGAGAGAAATATGCAAATATTGCTCGACTTCTTGAATTGCTTAAGGAAGCAGAAAGTTCAAGAGCTGAATGAGGTTTATTTATGTTTCTCACTGTGTTATGCATTGAAAATAATTATGTATGATTGTACTGAATAATCACTCGTCTTATTGACTTTTTCCATTGCAGGTACAATCCCATCTTCAATTTCTCAAAGAAGACATAAGTGTAGTTGAGAGACGCAGAATGGACTTGTACCGTGCCAAGGATAGGTACTCTACCAGGCTGCGGACGCTTGGAGGAGATGATTCTTCCAATGGTGCAAGAAATTCATGGCCTTCCTCTATAGACAACAACATCAGTGCTCTCAGAGTACGAGGAGGAACTTCTTCTTGGAATATTCAGGGGCGAGGTTTGCAGAGGAATGATGCTATAAGCGCATCAGACTCCCAGTTTATGAATCAATCAGGACTTGCTGTTGCCAGGAAAAAGCGGGTCCATGCATTGGTTCGTGGCATTCATTTCATGTGCATTGCGCAAAGTGTTTGTTTTAATCATATGTTAAACCTACTCTATTCCAAAACCATAACTTTCATTTCCTCCTCTACAAAACCACATATCTACTCTACCAATCCTAAAGATACCTTTCTATCAACTTGGCATCAAATTGGAGTTTAGTTGTTTCACACTTTCACATTCCTTTGTAGAAAAAGTAGAAAAAGATGAATTGATCTTAAGGCAGATCCTCATTTATCTTTATCGTGCAGTTTGATGAGCTACAAGAGTGTTACCTGCAAAAGCGACGTCAGATGAACCAACCATATTCCCAGCTGGAACGGGACAGATCTATAATACCCAGAGAAGGATATACTGCAGGTCTTGCCGATTTCCAATCAGTGCTTGCCACATTAACGCGCTACAGGTATGATCATCTAATATCACATTTCCTTCACTTACAAATACTTAGTGAATTGATTTAGTCACCATGTTTCATCTGCATTCTAATTTGTTAAATTCTTATTAAACAGTCGAATGAGGGTCATTGCTGAACTTAGGCATGAGGATCTATTTCACTCGGCCAATATCGTATCAAGGTGATTATAGTTATTGCATATCCTGTGTAACTTTTCAGAACTGTATATCGTGATACATGATAAATCATCTCACATACTGGAGAGACATTGCAAGTGACTATTTATTCTGATGAAATCCTTTCAGAGAGACCTTGAAAATAGTACCAAATACACTCGCTTTCTTGGATATAAATATGTTTTTACTGTCTATAACAGGCATACATTCAGTTGTATGTGCTAAGACTTGAGATGTGCTGATTTATTTGTTTACTCCATTGTGAACCTCATAGAATTGCCAACTGATCTTGCAGCATTGAATTTGACCGTAATTATGAGTTGTTCGCCACTGCTGGAGTTTCAAAGTGCATAAAAGTTTTTGACTTTTCCTCGGTATGATCTTGATTTAAAGGTCTTTTACAATTACTTTCAATAATTATGGCTTTCTATTAGAAAATAAATTTGTTCGCTATATCCGCTAAAGAGAGGGTAGAGAGATTATGCTAGGTCAGTACCATAGGTATTTGGATCCCAGTGACCCAGACCACATGGTAGCAAACCATGGGCCTGACAGCTAACCATGCGTGGGCATCAAACATCTTCTGCTTTTAAAGGATTATTCTCTTGATGCAATCTAATATGATTGGAATTGTGTTTTTTGGTTTAAGGGTTATCATTTAAACCGTGCACTACTTGGCATCAAATCATCAGTTTGACCATTCGTACTAATCCCTTGGTGGGCAATTGTATCTTCTAAGTTTAATTGGTCATTCTATTTCATGCAATCTCTCATGATTGGATTGGTATGGTTTATCGACTTCAGCTTTGTTAAAGTGTTTTTGCTTTAGTGAGCTGATAAATGTGGTTGTCTAGAACTTTTCAGGGGACTTCTTGTCCACTTGTCCATTGTATTGCTTCTCTTGTTCATTTTAAGGATTGTATCTTACTGATACAAAATAAAATTAATATATCCACTTTATAACCAGAACTGCAATATGTATTATGTCCTTGAAAAAATCCAAATGTACTTCAAAAGTTACTTGAGGTGGCATCAAGGTACTTGTGAAATGAGTGTTTTCCCTGTTTTGTATCTTTAAGTTTAGTAAGTTCAAAGAACTTGAGCCATGCAATATTGCCGGGATTGACACAAATCTGTATGTACGATTACCAAAGCCAGTCTTGAATATTAACCTATGAGGTGGTTCATATAACCACAAACTCAGTATCGTTTGGCTAGATTGTAGATCCAGCTATCTGCTGTTCTGTTTGCTGCACGTGGGGGCATGTTAATTGACTACTAAGTTTTGTGGGCTTTAATTACACAAGATTTGATATAGTCATTTATCAATCATGGGCCTTGTTTGTTTGCTACTGCTTTTGGGCATTTAAAATGTTTAGTCATGTTGATTTAATGATATTATTTTCCAGGTTGTGAATGATCCAGCTGATATGCATACTGCTGTTGTGGAGATGCCTACACGATCAAAGCTGAGTTGCTTGAGCTGGAACAAGTTTACTAAAAATCATATAGCTAGTACTGATTATGAGGGAATAGTAACTGTTTGGGATGTAGATACGCGGCAGGTAATGATTGGAATCATCATGGATTTTAATCGAGTAGTGATACTAATGTATGCTGATTATTACAAGCTGGTTTCTCCTCAAATTAAATAGTCTCCCATCTTCCAATTTTGTTCAACATCCATAAATGTTTTTGACAGAGTGTCATGGAATATGAAGAGCATGAGAAACGTGCTTGGAGTGTTGATTTTTCATGCACAGATCCCTCGATGCTTGTATCTGGAAGTGATGATTGTAAGGTACTTTCAAAATCATGATGTTCTTCAGCTCAATCTTGCATTTACCCTTGGGCGATCTAAAAAGTGTAGTATTCTCGCTTTCAATTTTATACTGTTTATTTATAGATGAGTAATTGGGTAGTTGTGAGAAAAACCCAAACGGTAAGAGTGATGATCGATTACTTGCAAGTAGCAATGATTCTTATTGCAAATAACCAATATCTTTAAACATTGTTAATATTTATGTTTTACCATTTATTTATAGATGAGTGATTGGGTAGTTGTGGGAAAAACCCATATGGTAAGATGTGATGATCAATTACTTGCAAGTAGCAATGATTCTTATTGCAAATAACTAATATCTTTAAACATTGCTAATATTTATGCTGTGTGCTTTTTTAGTAGCCAGGTTTAGGCTAACAAACTGCTGATCTGTTTGAGTAGATTGTTTTGATACCTCATGGTTCCTTCTCCTATCAGCTTTATGGCTCTCAAGGAACGGATCATTATAAACTAACTATGCTGTGCCTTATTACCTATACAATAAGCAGGTAAAGGTTTGGTGCACAAGGCAGGAAGCTAGTGTTCTTAACATTGACATGAAAGCGAACATATGTTGCGTGAAGTATAATCCTGGATCAAGCAACTGTATTGCAGTATGTTTCTTTTGTTCCTAGTATTGGATAAAAGTTATGGAATGAGTAGTACTCCGGTGATTTGTGTGGTGCAGTTGCTTTGATCAGTTAATACAGAACATATTATCCATTACACCTGAGAAATTTTTTCGTATGGGTTGATACAGCAAATTAAATGGCTTCAACAGGCATAGATATAGCGTCATGCCTAATGTCTGAAAGAACTATATCATGGATATCCCTGTCGACATGTGTCACTAGAGTTTAAAGTTACACTATGTTCATTGTATATTTCATTTTTCAAAATCAAAAGGGGTTCCTTCACGACAATGTCTGGTCCACAAGTGAAATTGGGATGGAAATTATGCAAACTTGGCCTGTGCATAGAAGTCTAGAAGATGATTACTTTGAAATATGAATACTAGTTTTCCTCATATGATGTTTTCCATCAAATGATGAAGCCTCAATCTTTTGCTCTGCCCTTCCAGGTTGGTTCTGCAGATCATCACATTCACTATTATGATTTAAGAAATGTGAGTCAACCGCTGCATGTGTTCACTGGGCACAGGAAAGCTGTTTCTTATGTGAAATTCTTATCGAACTATGAGCTTGCATCTGCATCTACTGATAGCACGTTGCGGTTATGGAATGTGAAGGACAATATGCCAGTAAGTGATATGTTAATGTTATGTTAGTAACTTAGTGCATCTATCAGGAAGTTTTTTTCCTTTCCTTTTTTTGGGAAAGTATGGGGTCCTAGACTCCTAGTTATGTTATTAAGACTGATTTTAGGGTGTAACTAACTTGAATCATCTGTTTGTGTATGTTCACAGGTTCGTACTTTTAAAGGTCATACAAATGAGAAGAACTTCGTAGGTCTTACAGTCAACAGTGAGTACATCGCATGTGGCAGCGAAACGAATGAAGTGTTTGTGTATCATAAGGTTAGTGAGATTCAAATCAACTCAACTCTGCACTTGTTACCTTGCCATTAACTAAAACTTTTGTGGTATGATGCAGGAAATTTCTAAACCTGTGACTTGGCATAGATTTGGGTCACCTGATATGGAGGACACCGAAGATGATGCAGGGTCTTACTTCATCAGTGCTGTATGTTGGAAGAGTGACAGCCCTACAATGCTAACGGCTAATAGTCAGGGAACCATCAAGGTCCTGGTTCTTGCGGCTTAAATTATTGAATGAAATATAAGATGCCCGAAACAGCTGTATGCTATGTTAAGTTGCTTGTACATATTGTAGGCCGGTAACAATGCTACTAATCCAAACATCCAATGCAACTGAATGCTACATATTGACCAATGTTTTAAATAGCGCGCTATGAGGCACGCCTTAGCGAAAAGCGAGGCGAGACTTGGATGCTTTGTCTCAAGACGCCCTCTGTTTAGCGTTTTGCACAAAAGGCAGTCAAATAGAGCGTCGAGGCGTCCGAAGGCGCAAAAAAGCGATCTGAGGCGTGTTGAGGCGCTTTAAAAAAATATGATGCTTGGGAGGATGTTGAGGCGGAGCTTGATCCTCATTTTGATAGTGCAAATTATCCTTCACATTTTGATGTTTGCGATGAATTTCATCTGAGGTGGAGCCAAGGGCTCTTAGTGACAAAGAGGGAATATAGGGTGGGTTTGGTGCAGCTGGGCTTATAAGCATAAGCTGACTTTTACTTACCATCAAAATAAGTGACTGATAAGCAAAGAATAACTGAAGTGTTTGGTAAACTGACTTTTAGTAGGCATAAGCTGTGAAAGGTGTTTGGTAAATTAGAAACTAAAAGTGCTTTCAGTGTACAGAATGACCAATTTGGACATGAAACCAAAACTAACTTCTTATACTATAATTTATTTATTTTTGTTTAATGTTTGTCCATATAAATCAATATTTACTACTTATTTTCATAAATCATGATCATCATACAATAGATATTGAACAATTTAAAAGATCAACTTGAGACCAATTTTCCACATTAGCAAGAGATAACATCTTTACACATCAAAACATTGCCGATAATACGTTAATAACAAACCATGTCTTAAAAGTAACATGAAGTAGCAACAAAAAATTGTTCAACAATTCAAACAAAAAATAATAATAAACACTTTGAAAAGCAACAAAATTTGCATTCAAATGAAAGAATCTATAATAACTACCACCCTAGTTAAATGCAAAAATGTGGATATCCAGCATTCGCAAGAATGAGAAGTTCATTGGATATACTTTTCTGACTACTGCAACCTCATTTAGTATTCTACTTGAAGTCTGAAATTGAGCATTGTAACTTGATTAAAAAGCAACAGTACACTCCATATCAACTCCACATTATCATGGTTAGCTCTAAACGACTCTTTTACTCAGGAGCTGTAAGTAATGTCTCAAAAACAACAATAAAGCACAAGGAATCATAGCTATCCCTATCATTAACAAAGTGAAGTTTTATCAGTGACATCTTATCATGCTGCCCTCATAAGTCATAACACAGGGGCTTCATTGTTTAACCATATCCAAAGAAATTAGCCTTGAACCAGGCTTCTTAGTTTGGAGAAGACTTTTGGCTGAAAACACTCCTAGAGGAGTCTGTATAATTAAGACCGTATCTGGATTTGGAGCCCTACAACAAACAAGTTATAGCTTGTGAAGGACAAAATGAGGAATAAAATGACAAGAATTCAGAGGTATTGATACAATATAATAAAAATAATAATAAATAAATAAATAAATCTGAGAGAAAAGAAAATCAAGGGAATGACTATGCATACCTGTGATAAGCACAGTAGGAAACCGTTTTTGTGATCTGTTTCCCATTTTTCTCTAGAGAGTGCAACTGCTTATAAAGAATGCAGTTATTAGCAATATTGTACACGAGGATAAAAATAATCATGCCAGCTAAAAGTAAAGAAAAACCAGTACAAACTGATGATATATGAACTTAGTAAGAAACATTCTTCCTCATGCGTCAAAAGTACAGAGCAACAACGAAAAAAAATCAAAATCTAACCTCCATACGGTACCCTGCTCTGGATGCACACATGGCATGGTAATAAGTGGAGCACCTACTACATTGTGTGCATGAACCATGGATTTGCTTACAGATAACACATATCTGAAACACAGGTGGCAAAAAAAAGTCGTTGACTTAGTATTCAACTAAGATAACAATGAAAATGACAAAGAACAATCAAGATAAATGGCTCCATTCTGGAGTTTAACCCAAAACACATCTACTCCTTTGATTCAATGTATATTGCCTAAGTTACTCTCAACCAGTGTGGTGCAAAACTGTTATCTTTTACTGAAGAATTTACTGTGCATGTAAAGGACTAGAGTCATTTTGTTTCAGTACCATATTCATGTGCTCAAAAGTCAAATTCAATGTATTTATAGTGATATATATATATATATATATATCATAAAGGATGTATACAAGAACGAATAACCACCTTGACAAAAGTATTAGATGGAATACTCAAGATCCCAAGAGCAGGCTCCATCTTCTCATCACTTGCAAACGACACTTCAGGTCTAAACCAAGCACAAGTTATGTGAACCCACAATGTCTCGATATCAGTTGGCTTTAAAGCACCTCCTGTGGACCAACATGAAGAAGACCAGCTCAGAAAATGTCATCATGATAGCAAAACTAGAACTTCATAAACACAGAACTCAACAAATCCACTCTGGAAAAAATATTGCCTTTAACAGGACAGAGGCAACATTCTCGCTTGACTTCTGGTTTCTCACATGCTTTGCACACCCACGAAATCCCGGACATGTTTTGCTCCATAGCATTCTTGATGAACAGCTATTTGACATCTGATTGAAATATTGTGAATTAAATATTTTTCTTTGTAACAGTTGCTTGTCAGCCATCCTGAGAAGAACATGACCATGTTGTCAATACCTGTTGCATATGATGATTTTGTTGTAGTCCCAATCTTCAACCCATCTACATACAGCACATCGTTCTGTTGTCCACTTCGCATAAACAGGTTCATACTTTTCTGTCATAGCAACCAGGGAAAGGGGGTTAGTTTACATCTCCCCACGTGGTTATTAAAAATTACATTCATATGCCTGAAAGTACAAAAGAAAAATACCTTGCAAAGAATAGGCAAAGGTCCATTAGACTCTGTTCTGCAATTCATTTGAATTCGTAAATTGAGCATGTTTGAGCAATTCTGCGTTCATTACTATGTCTAAGTAATTACAAAACACTAAGAGGAAAAAGAGAAGTACTCTTTGGAAAAAGTGCTCTTAGAAGAACTTGCCTGGTCCACAAACTGATAGTCCAGGTCATGATTCGAACCAGTAGCCTCTTGAACTCCTCTAAGTAGAGGTTCATCACACTGGATTCCCAGCTGCCATGTTTATATCTGCTAACAACTTCTCTGTAAACCCTTGTTCGACCAAAAATGCCTCCTCAGTTGCTGACTTACGAAGCAAATCAAGAAAATCAAGAACAGGTGGAGGATCAGAAACCCAATTGACACATCTCCATCACGTTGTATCAACATATCTTACAGAAGAACAAGAGGGAGGGAGGAACGAGATTGCTTACCTTGGAAACCCTAGATCGAGGCAGAGAGACGAACGCAGAGAGAAGAAACGCAGAACGGGGGCAGTGAGACGAACGCGGAGGCGGAGAGAAGTCGACAGATATTTATACATGGTTCGAGTATGTAATTTGAGATAATTGTTAAGGGTACCCAATGTAATTAAAAAAGTTTCATTAAACCCTTCTGAAAAAAAACAGGAAAGCTTAGAAGGAGAAGTAGCAAATTGCAGCTTCTCCTTTTCCTCTCTACTTTTTTAAAAAGTAACTTATTTTTAGACTTACCAAACACTAAAATCTTTGGTGCTTATAAGTAAAGGAGCTTATAAGCTCTACCAAACCCACCCTATAATGGAATGAGTGATTGCTTTTATGTTGTGTTTGACATTGAAAACTTGACGTTATGTTTGGTGAAGTACCTATTTAAATTTTAATTTTAAATGTATTAATATATTTGTAATGATTTTAAAACTATTAGTTATTTATATTTATTTAAAATATTGAAAAACACAAAGGCTCCATCTTCTGTCTTTTTCGTCTCAAGATTGCTATGAGGCAAAGCTTTGACTCCACGCCTCGTCTCACGTTTTCACTTTGTAAAACATTGATTTTGACTCACCTTCACAACTGTGTAGCAGAATGGAATTCCAACCTACTAATCTAAATATCTAATGTAACTATATAGGGGTGGGTGTATTTAGGCTTGCCGGCTTAATTTTTGCTAGGTTTTTTTAGTCTTAAGAGGTAGCTCTAGTGCCTCTATATATCAGTCTTTATGAGTGTTATCCTTGATACTGTTTGATGAATTTATAAACTGGTTGACTTTCGACTCTATAAAAAGATTACATAATTACCACTTGATACACTTTGAAGTCTTTAATTACCACTAACAAATTTCTTTAATTTTTACCAATAATTCGTTTTTCATCCATTTAAACTAACATAATCTGTTCGCTAAAAAAAATACAAAATTACCATTATATCATTGCTGAACGTCGGTAGTATTATGTCATATCTGAAGGTCAATATCATTATTCATTTCTGAGAGTCAGTAACATTATGCCATTTTAAACTAAATTAAAAATTAAACATTTCTGAAAATCAATAACATTATGTCAATTTTAGGATAAATTAAAATAAACCATAAATGCATACATAACACTACTGACTGAATGAAATTACGAGAACTAGCAGTACTGAATCTCACATCACCAAACATAACTGAATCTCAACTCCACCTCCGCCGTCATGGTCGCCATCGTAGCCTATGCTTGGGCGTCGTCGTCCAGACTTCGTTGGCTTTATTGAGGATGAGAGAGATAGTTTTAGGGGAGATGACGCTCGTTAGTATAGCCTTCGCGTGGAAATTTTGTTAGAGAAACTTGCTTATGGTAAATATTAGTCTAAATATATAGTTAGTGGTAATTATCTAAAAGAAAAATATACAATGGTACTGAAGGTCTATATTCATGTATTTGTATGTCATAAAATTACTGATATTAAGTAATATTGTCAAAAATATATAAGGTAAAACAGTTCTTTAATTTTATTAAAGGTCAATATTTTTATATCGTAATTCTATTGACACTTAATAATAATATAAAAATATAAAAAGACAATTTTGTTATTTATTATTTAATAAAATATGTCAATTAAAATAGATAAAAATTAATTATTTATAAAAATAAAAGACTTATTTATTATTAATAATTATGATCTGAAAATGACACTATCGGTAATCCTAAATATGATTGAGCATGAATTTGGCTGCAAAACAATGAAAACTATAGGCATCAAAATTGTATTATAACTTTCTACAATTTGGAACATAAGCACTTATAAAAAAAATTGGAACATAAGTAGAGAGAGCCCCAAAACGACTTGTTGCTCAAGTTCCCTCCTTTATATTCAGTATACACAGACTCGGAGGCTCGATTCACTTTAGATCGAAACCTGAGCAAACCCAGAAGAAGAAGAGAGAGATGGAGTCGATCTTCGGTTTGGTTGGGAACGACTTCGCCATAGTGGCGGCGGACACGTCGGCGGTGCACAGCATACTGGTGCACAAGACCAACGAGGACAAGATCATGGTCCTCGACTCCCACAAGCTCATCGCCGCCAGCGGTGAGCCCGGCGACAGGTCTCATTCTCTCTCTGTCATTGATTGTTGATTTCATTTGATTTTAGGGTTTTGTGATTTTGATTTGAATTGGGTGAATATGATTAGGGTTCAGTTCACGGAGTACATCCAGAAGAACGTTTCCCTCTATCAGTTTCGTAATGGGATTCCTCTCACCACCTCCGCCGCTGCCAATTTCACCCGCGGTGAGCTCGCCACCGCCTTGCGCAAGGTAAAGTTTTCACCTTTACTCTAGGATATTTTATTAGATTGTTGCCTTGAATCTATCTATAGGGTAAAGATATTGAGCATCTTTCAACACTTGTTTGGAGGTCTAGGTTTTTGTTTTTGTATCTTTAGTGTCTAGGGTGAATTGGGTTTTGTACGTATGAATCAAGATTATATCAAGTGTTGGTAAAGTAAAACCCAAGAATGAAGTATAGAGCGCAGGCGCTGTTATGGCGAACTTGATAACTTAATGCTTTTCTTATGGTACATATGCAATAAGATTGACATCAAGTGTTGGTGTTAAAGAATGATGTGTAGTGAGCATGTGCTTTGATTATGTGAATTTATTAATGGCCAACTTAACTAGTTGAGTAACTTAGTGGTTTCATTAGGTGGTTTAAGATGACAGTATTATAAGTTTATGATCCAAATACTTTTCTTATGGTGTTCTCTTATTGCCAGTAACGGAGCATGCTGTAAGTTATATTGCAGTAATTATAGACCGAGAGTTTCAACTAGTGTGTACCATAATGCTATTTGGCTGGCCGTGGACATGTCCTAAGTTATGCATTTGACAGGATTCATGATCTTAGTGGTACTGCTGCATTTTTCGCTCATATTTGTTAGGATGTGTCAGCATGTAAAAGGGTCCAAACAACTTTGATATATGGTCTCAAAATATCAATGAAAGATACTACTTGGCATGTTCATAGTACTTCAAGATATTTTTCTAATAGGCTGCTATTGAAGTTAGTTAACCAGTGAAACTATCATGTTTCTTGAATTTACTATGAATTTGCACGTCTTGTTCTGTGTGGAATAACTTTATGCCCAACATGTGTATTGTATTAGTGATTTCCATACACTGTTGCTCTCTTCTGAGAGCATTATGGCATTTCCCCTTGTATGGAACCACCTAGACACATTTAGAAATGCATCTACAAGAAAACCAGAATCATTCACTCAAAAGTATGCAGAGCCTTAAGTTCACTTCGCAGGTTCTCTGGACTGCCCTAACCTTAATCACCATGGCACCTAAACTTATGAAAGCAGATGCTGTACCAAATTCCAGAATTCAATTTTTTAAATTCTACTGACTTATTTCCTTCAATTGCCTTGTGCATGACACAGGGACTGGAAACTGAGTATATAGAACCTCATCTGGTGATTGTTATCACCTTAGAAAGTTTAGGTTGAAATATGCTTTTCAGTTCTCAGTATTTGGGAATTACGAGCAGCTAGAAATCTGAGTATCATTTGGTCGACTTGGGTTCAACTGATGAGCTATCCTAGGTGATTGAGACACTAGAAGACTTCTAAAAAGCTTGTGACAAGAGAATAAATTCTCATAGGAGGGTCATCTTGTACACTAAGACAAATAACCATCTGCTGTTCATGTGGTTAGCTATTTGGATCCAGTAACTATAGATTCACTAAAATACCCTTTGCGAGAGATATAGAGTGAAAAATGATTTTCCAAGAGATGGAAAATGGAAACTATTTGCCGCACCTCCTTAATTCTTTGAGTATTAAAATCCCAAGACCCTAACTGCTTAGGTTTACAAACTTAATTGGATCTAACTAAATGAGGTCTACATGGAATGCATCCTTTTCTGTTGATTTATCAATGTCTTCAGAGCTTCCCATATGAAACATAGCAGCCTGCAGTGTAGACACCTACTGCAAATAACACAACTTGAATTAAGTACAATCTATGGGCCATAGTTAACATCTGACTGTTCCGAGTGCCCACTTTGGTGACTAGGACATGTCTCGGGTTATATTGCCACTTTTAATCTTGACCTTTAGTTTTTAATTCAAATGATGTAGTGATTGTATAACAAGTTTCAGAAATTTTGACCGTCTGCGTGTGCACGCTATATTCAATTGTTACAGGCACAGTTGAGCAGTATCTGTCTGTAGGTTTTCACTGGCAGGTCATTTTTGATGTCAAATGTCCGCCATTTGCTAACCCACTAATCTGATTAATTAAGTGTTTCCGATGCATGACATTTATTCTTTGGTTTTAACAACAAATGATATTGCAGAACCCATACCATGTGAACATTCTCATGGCTGGATATGATAAAGAGAAGGGTGCAGAACTGTACTACATTGATTACATTGCTTCCCTTCACAAGGTTGACAAGGGCGCCTTTGGTTATGGTTCTTATTTTGCTCTCTCCCTCATGGATCGACTCTATAACAAAGATATGTCTGTTGATGAAGCCGTTGCCTTAATTGACAAAATCATCATCGAGATACGATCAAGGCTTGTTGTGGCTCCACCCAACTTTGTCATCAAGATAGTGGACAAGGATGGAGCTAGGGAGTATGCGTGGCGTGAGTCTATCAAGGATGCTGGTGTGGCTGCTGCTTGAGGCCTACTATTATCACTGCCTACTATTATCACAAACGTTGGGGGGGAACTAATTCATAGTAGATCTGTTGTTTAAACTGTTGAATTGCTGTTGTAATATTTTTTTAAATGGTCATTTGGAACTGTTCTCTTTTTATCCGTGGTTGATGGTCATTTTGTTATTCCTTTTCTTTGGGGCTAAAGGTTCCCAGGAAGTGAGCTTTTTATTATTTCTCTGAAATTCTCCTACATTTTTCATGATGAGTATTTACTATTTAGTCAAGATATGAGTAAAGATTCTACAATAGCATATTGACTTGGTCTCGATGGATAAACATAATATTTACATTTACAAAAAAGCTTCATTGCGTTGATACAGTATGTATGAGCCAATAATCAATAAACATCAACTATCGCACATTTCTTCACATGAACCAACAAACAAATGGAAGATATTGCAAGAGGTTGTGATGTCTCAAAGGTTTGTTCGGGGAAATCCATAGAAGAACAAGCAAAAGTGAGGCAAATAAGGCGAATCCCAAGGCAACTCCTAGATGTCGACAGAAGCCCCTGGATCACCCACGAATATGCTGTATGCAACTATCTCCAATATCAACTGCATACGATGATCAACAAAGTTGTTTACCAAGATTAAATCATGTACTGTTATGAACTTCACAGCCAAAACTATACTAAGTGACGATATATAGATAGAGCTGATCTGAATCCATTATAAACTCAAATGCAAGGTTCTCAATTTTGTCGCGTGGAGTTAGGTTTTTGAGAGAGGGAGCTAGTTACCACATCAAAAAACGCAAAGATAACCAACATTATTGATGAAGATGGTGCTAAGCAGATGGGTAAAGGGTTAATTAGTTTATAGCCCTAATTATAATTGGGCTAATAATCATTTGCACAAAAATTAAAATCAAACTTCATTCTAATAAAAATAAAACTTTGAAACTTAATTGAATGAAATATACACTTATTTATGTCAAATACATAAATATTCATTAAAACTATATTAAAATAATATTTTTTAAAACATTTTTATTCTTGACTCTTGTACATACTTGAAGAAATAAAATAAAAGAAAGATAAGACTTTACGAGACTCCGGTCACCAATTGTTGGACTTCAATCACCGGTCGTCAGACTCCGGTCACCGAACTCCGATCACCGGTTGTCAGAATTTCTCCGATCGTTGGATTCTGATCACCGGGTACTGATAAGTTTGGCCAACTGACCAATCTTAATGGTTTTACTCCAATTCAATGGATTGTCTGGTAAGATGATCATTCCCTCATTCTTCAACCTCTCTTCAATATATAACAGACATTGCGGTTATATACAATAATCTTGAGGGTTCTTTTCCCTCAAACTTTTTTTTGGCGAATTCTTTTCCCTCAATCTTGGGAGTAACGTTACCAAGTCTCCATGCCAGTGGTTTGGTGTTGATTATAACCAATTTAGTGGAACTATTCCTGTTTCATTATTTAATGCCTCCATCCTAGTTTATCTAGCAATGGGAGGAAACCAACTACGAGGTGGAGTTTCTTCTTTGAGAAAATCACATAAGCTTGAACAAATAATTCTTTCAGAGTCACTAATTAGTATATAAAGAAGCAAACATGCTGATCCTAAAAGGAAGGAATATCAGCAATTCAGCACATTTGATGCGTCTGCAGGCTGCAGCTAATCACAAGTTTGGTATATGGGCATATGCACATTTCCAATTAAGCACTCAATAGCTGATGTACTCAAAGTCTGCTGGCAGAGAGGCAGGTCATATAGAAATCCTCCAACCCACTACTTGCCTATAAAGCTATTCAAGGCATTATTTTCCAACACTAATGCTTGACTAACGTAAAAGTTCAATGCCAAAAAGCCTAACCAAAAAACTGTCTCGGAGGATATTGCTGGGAAAGAATAATATAATGGAAGTGACAAACTCAAACCAACAGATCACAAATATGTAAAGATATAAAGGATGAAGGAAAGTGAACACCGGATATAACGTGGTTCGGCAATGTGCCTACGTCCACGGGACAGCAACAACAAGAACTTCCACTATCAAATAATGGGTACACAAGAGATACACAACTTCAAGAACACCACTTGAAGGAAGCACTCTCTCACACTTGTTTTGCTATACTATACTACTCTCAATTTAGAATGGACACTCTTTACTCTCTATTTGGATAAAGATGGATGAGATGAT
Organism: Comarum palustre; assembly: GCA_951800085.1. Lineage (NCBI taxonomy): Eukaryota > Viridiplantae > Streptophyta > Magnoliopsida > Rosales > Rosaceae > Comarum > Comarum palustre. The sequence continues at coordinate 10,734,329 of OX637581.1, read as the reverse complement.
CGATCTGCTAGAAATGAGCAAATGACCTATCTTTTTATAGGCTTAAGAAGGAACCCTCATTAGTGCTCTCCCATAATGGTGGTCCATGTAACTCTCGTAACTCATGATACCATAACTCAAAAATAACCATCCATATTCTTGTGTAACTTAAGTCTTAATACCTTGTAACTTAAGAGCTACTATCTCCTAAGACCACTAACTCATAACTCATGAGCTTTTAACATTCTTATCATAAATTAATGATGTAACTTATGAATATTATAACAGATATCTATTGGCCACAAATTTTCCATACTACAGTACTCCGTTCTCTTTCCGAGCCTTGTATCTGCAAGTCTGCAACCCAATGCATGGGGAACACACAAGACCTCAGCTTAATTTGTAAGTTGCATAATTGGAATACTAGTCAGATGTTGAAATGAAAGCTTATCTCTATTATTGACCAACGCCTACTGATCTTTTAGTTCTACACAGTAGTATTGACCAAATGCAGATCTGGAATATCTTGGTTTTGATGGAAATACAAGTGTGACTTGCATCATAGTCCTAGCTTGACCAATGCAAAGTTAGAACTACTCTCCACCACTAGAAGTAAATTTGGCACTACAAATTTTCCAACACTAGTTGGCCATCAATGATACTGGACTTCCAATCAATGCACAGGGTCTTGTTTGCAAACTAGCTAGTAGCATATACATACATTTTCCTAGCTGCGAAACCACCACCTAGGAGCCAAATTCAGTTTCGCCAATCTGACGAGTGACAACCCCTCATATATGGAGCTTAACAGCTTCATTTCAGTTATGCTTTTCTCATATTTTTCCATGCAAGCAGTTGTTCTTCCCTCATTTCTTGGTTTGGCCCTTACCGGCAATGACAGAGATCAGACTGCCCTGCTCGAATTCAAGGCTAGGATAACCGGTGATCCTCTCGGAGTCATGGCTTCATGGAATAAAAGCATCCACTTTTGCCACTGGCAAGGTGTTATATGTGGTCGCCGCCACCAAAGGGTCACAGAGTTGGACCTGCACTCCATGAAATTATCAGGCTCTATATCACCGCATGTTGGCAACTTGAGCTTTCTGAGAGCCATTCATCTACAAAACAACAGCTTCAGACATCAAATTCCTCCAGAGATGGGCCGTCTGCACAGATTGCAGGACTTGCAACTCAACAATAATTCACTCAGTGGTGTAATTCCCTCTAACTTATCAGCTTGCACTCAACTCCTCAGGATTGCTCTTGGCTCCAATTTCCTAACTGGGCCAATTCCGGGGCAGCTTGGCAGTTTGTCAGAGCTAAGAATAGTTTCTCTGTCCACCAACAACCTTACAGGAAGTATCCCATACTCATTCAGCAACTTAACATATCTAACGATACTTGAAGCATCTAGGAATGATTTGAATGGGAGCATTCCAGACATTTTTAACAGAATGTCCAATTTACAGTATCTTGATTTTGATGGAAACAGCTTGTCTGGAAAGCTCCCTCACTCAATCTTCAATATCTCTTCTATCTTGCATATTGCTTTGGCAGCCAACAATATCCAAGGAAGTTTGCCCTCAAACCTCGGTATTGCCTTACCAAACTTGGAAGCTCTTTTTATTGATGATAATCAACTCGACGGATCTATTCCTGTTTCAATATGTAATTCCTCAAACCTAAACCACCTGGGAATAGGAGGAAACAAACTACATGGACAAGTACCTTCTTTGGTGAACTTGCAGAAACTAGAGCGATTGAGTCTCGCTTTCAACCGTCTTGGGAGCGGGGGAAGAATCAGTGATGACTTGAGTTTTCTCTGTGATTTGACTAATGCTACCAGTTTATACATACTGCAACTTCAAGAAAACAATTTTGGAGGGATGTTACCTCCATGCACAACAAACTTGTCATCTTCTCTTGATTACTTCTCTGTAGCAGCTAATGAAATACGTGGAAGTTTCCCATATGGGTTTGGAAATATGGCTAACCTGGAGAGTTTATGGTTGTCTGAGAACCAATTTTCAGGTACTATCCCAACTGACGTAGGAAAGCTTGCAAACTTGTATGGGTTATACATGAATACCAACTTGTTCTCAGGTAACATTCCAGCCACTCTTGGAAATATGAGTCAGTTAACTGAGCTGTATTTAGAAGAAAACAGACTTGAAGGTAGTATCCCTTCAAGTTTGGCTGACTGTCAAAATCTGATGATCACATCACTTGGGGTTAACAATCTAAGTGGTATCATATCCCCAGAAGTGTTTGGTTTATCTTCTTCATATCTCATTTTGGATTTATCACAAAACCATTTAACTGGTTCTTTGCCGAAGCAAGTCGGCAATTTAATAAATCTGGAGTACTTGGATGTTTCTGGAAACATGTTATCTGGTGAAATTCCGGGTACCCTAGGTAGTTGTGTAAAGCTTGAATATCTTAACATGCAAGGGAACTTCCTTAGAGGCCCAATCCCATCGTCTTTGGCTTCTCTAAGAGGCATTCAAGAATTGTATCTCTCTCGAAACAACTTGTCAGGTACAATTCCGGAGTTTCTGGAGCATTTTGCATTTCTGCATGCTTTGAATCTATCTTATAACAATTTGGAGGGAATGGCACCAAGTGAAGGTGTGTTCAAGAATGTCACTGGTACATCTTTGAAAGGAAACATCAAACTTTGCGGCGGCATACCTGAGTTTCAGTTACCACCATGCACAGTACAACATCCCAAACAGCGAGGACTGAGCAAATCCTTCAAACTGATACTATCTCTAGTTTGTGGGATTCTTGGAATCAGTTTTGCACTAGTATTTTTGTACCTAAGTTGTGTACGGAGGGAGAGAAAGAAACAAAGTGCTCCAAGTGAGTCCGAAAATTTTCTCAACGTTTCTTACCAAATACTTCTTAAAGCTACCAATGGATTCTCTTCTGCAAACTTGATTGGTTCAGGAAGTTTTGGGTCTGTGTATAAAGGAGTTCTTGACCAAGATGGGACAACAATTGCTGTCAAAGTTCTCAACCTTGTTCATCGCGGAGCTTCCAAAAGTTTTGCAGCTGAGTGTGAGGCCCTGAAAAACATTAGACACCGTAACCTTTTGAAAGTACTGTCTGCATGTTCAGGTTTTGACTTTAAGGGTGATGATTTCAAGGCTTTAGTCTATGAGTTCATGGCAAATGGGAGCTTAGAGGAATGGTTGCATCCACTTCAGAAAATTGGAGTGACAAATGAGAGTTCATTGAGTTTAATGTTTTCTCAAATGTTGAACATTGCAATTGACGTTTCTATGGCATTGGATTATCTCCATAATCATTGTGAAACGCCAATAGTTCACTGTGACCTCAAGCCGAGCAATGTTCTTCTCGATGAAGATATGGTCGGGCATGTTGATGATTTTGGCTTAGTAAGATTCCTTCCCAGAACTTCTGGACATCAATCCAGCTCTATCGGAGTTAAAGGAACAATTGGTTATGCTCCTCCAGGTAAATACTTTTTTCCATTTTCCCTCAGTTATTCCCATTATTGATTTTATAGCTTGAAGCTAGAAAGTGGTTTTTAGAACACGGTGTTTTGAATTGTCAAATGCAGAGTATGGTATGGGCAATGAAGTTTGGAGACAAGGAGATGTATACAGTTTTGGCATCCTGCTGTTGGAAATGTTCACAGGAAAAAGACCAACAGATAACATGTTCCAGGGAACTTTAAACCTTCATAACTTTGTGAGGAAAGCACTGCCTGAGAAAGTGAGAGAGATTGTTGATCCTGTTCTTGTTCCACGTGACATTGAAGAGGAGAGTGGTGCTTGGGACAAACTTGAAGCCTGCTTGATTTCAATTTTAGAAGTTGGTGTTGCTTGTTCTGCAGAGTTACCTAGAGAACGATTGGCCATTACTGATGCTAGGGCTGAGATGTGTCGGATAAGAGACAAACTTCATGGAAACAAGTTGTGAATAGCTTCATCTTCTGCAGCTAAGCCAAGCCAAAGGGAGGTTGTAATGCTGCAGATTTTCATGATGGCTTGCATTCCAAACTACTGCCATTTTGCTGGCTTGGCTGTAAATTGAATCATCGCGTTTACGGCTGGTTTTTATGACCCACAGTTGTTTTTCTGCATCTTATTTCTTTCTTTTCCATTCCATTCTGTTTCAATTTTGTTGTCGATTTGTGGTACTCACTCGGTGTATGCCCCTATGTTTTTTATCATCTGGTTTTTCCTAGGCCTGTAAATGGATCGGATCTGGCCCGAATCCACCTAGATCCAGATCCGGATCCGTAATAGAAACTTTAGATCCGGATCCGACCCGTTACCCGCCAAATCCGGATCCGGCGGGTTAACGGATACCCGACCCCTTAATCCGATCCGTTTATAATAATAAATATATCAAATTTTAATAATAATTTCATAGTTTTATTATAAAACGTCAATGAAATTTTATAAGAAAATAAAGTTTACATCAAAAGTTGAATTACATGCCTAAAATACTCCTTAACGGTACACTAATATAATTAAAATATTTGACCTTCAATGTTTTTTAGCATAAATATATAGGCATTAACAACCTTCAACTTCATCAAATCATATTTTAGAAGCAATTTAGAAATGAATGTTTAGATTATCTAGATAATTATCATATTATTTAATATTTATTAATAATATTATATTTATATAAATATTATTTAATTATTTTAAACGGATCCGGATCTTTAACGGATCAACGAGTTAAATTTTCAATCCAAACCCGTTTAAAAACCACGGACCTGGAACGGGTCCGGATAAAATCTGATCCATTTACAGGTCTAGTTTTTCCTAATGAAGTTGATATAGTCGATGATTACAGGGCATTACTGTTTCTTTGGATTCAGAATTACCTAATAGGTTTTCCTGTTACATAAAAAAGTCACACCGACGGTTTGAAATCGGAACTCGGAGTTCCAGAAGGGTAGATAGGCCTGCAGCATGTTCTAGACTTGATCTATCAAGCTATTAACAACTAACCTAACTCTCGTTCATTACTAAAAGCGTGACACACGCAACCAGAGTGGGGCACTTTCCTTTAAAAAGTAGTGAATATATATAAATTAAAAATTTTGTTATATTTTAAATCTTAAATTTAAGAGAGAATGACAAACAACTACGTCACAAAGATACAAAACAAAAGATTTAAACAAAGAAGGACAAAAACATATGCCCATAGTATACCATATGTTGCCAGTATCTAAACAGGAATAGTTCCACTAAATTGGTTATAATCAACACCAAACCACTGGCCCATGATGAGGCCTAGTCCTAATAGGACTGACAGTATCTAAGGAGGACTTCAACCTTAAGTACCTTTTCATAGTTCCTTCTAATTCTGTATCTTTGACCCAAAAACAAAAAAATGCAATAAAGAGGAATGAGAAATGAGGAATGTAAGAAATCAAATCATGAGGCATCAAATCATATATGCTGAATATAACCAGGGGCAGATCCATGTTAGGTCGACAGTTGTCTAACCTCAAACCAAGGAACTCCATAGTTTTGCCCAGAAATTTAGTTAAAAACATACTCCAAATGGGCAGAAATTGAAAGGAGGAAGAAGACTCGTTCTTCTCCATAAATGCGGGCATAATGTTTGAAAGAATTACAAAATTAACTGCCTTAAACGACGTGGTTAATCTCTAATTAGGATTGTGTTTACTGAAAGTCAAAGAAAATAATTAGGTCATTAATTTTTAACAAAACACAATTAATTGGAAATTGAAAACTTTAAGGGAATAATATAAAAAACATAATTAATTGGTCACTTAAGTAAAATTACTGTAATAGATTTTTTTTCTCTTCAAATGGTCAAAAAGAGATCAGCTAGCTCATTTTCTCCATATATTGTAATGGATATTGAATTTAGTATTGTTCATATTATGTAATTGACAAGTACTGAACATAGTCTACTAATTCAAATATCAAGTTTTAAACTATATACGGTAAACAAATATATTAACGGTAATATAATTGCTTATTTAAGTGTCTGGTGTCTTAGTTATTTTATTTTTTTCATAGACTAAATTTTGCCCAACCTAAGAAAGAAGTCTGAATCCGCCACTGAATATAACCCAATAGTACTACAACTTAAGCCACCAGTATTGCTTGAAATCCATTTGATAGATGCTATGACTGTAATTACTTCTAATAGGAACTAGAAGGCACTAAAACATGAGAAGCTTCTTTCACTTTCTACTGTCTAAATTCCATTTAGAAATAGGCTTTGAAATCAAACAATACATACCGAGACAAAAATGAGGAGTTAAAACTCAAACACCCGCAGCTCAATCATTCCTTCTTTTCTTTGGGGAGAATACCAAGCAACGACCTTGCCTGACTGTAAAAGCCTCAAACAGTAGCTCAAGCTGTAAATGAAATCCTCAATATGTGGACCATGCTTGCCAGGCAAAGAAGCAAGTGAAACCCTTGAATCCGCTCGGAAGACAATTGGCCCCGCAACCTACAAGACTAAAGTATCATTAGAATTGGCTAATTGCTTCAATAACCAGCACTAAAATAAGAACCTCACATGATTAAAGACGATCTGTCAGTCAGATATTGCTGTGTATAGACAGTAAACCGGACAACGGATGCCCAACAACAGAAATATCATATTTATAAATTACCATCACCAGGTCCTAAGACAGAAATAGAGCCTTCAGCCTTCCACAAGTACCATTAGCACCAACTTTTAACATGTTTTACTAGTAATGCGTATTGAGTTTATTACATTAATGTCCATAATATATATTCTTTTCTTTTATCAGTGTAACCAGAGCACTGCTATAAACATTTGAGTATACAAATCTTCTATGTAGGTACAAGGCAATAATTTGCATGCAAACATACCTGCTGTTGAAAAATTAGATTGACCCTAGGAGATGAAATAGGATCTATAGCAGTATTAAAACACTTGAAGCTATTGCAAACCCTTTTAGCAAGAGCTGAAGCTGAACCAATATCCAGGCGAGCATCTATCCTTGTCAAATCCCCATAGAGTTCACGAAATTTTCCATGCTGGAAGCTATAGCAAACTGAACCAAAGAAATCAGCGCTGACAGGACTTCTCTTCTTCGTAGATGAGGAAGTATTCCCATTGCTACTTAGATCTACAGCCACCGAGTTGTGCCCATCCTGAAACCAGGCTGCAAAGTTGCCACCTGTATTGCAACCATGGAAAGGAAGAAACAAGTGAGAAATGGCATTACAATCTTCAGAAACATGAAAGAGAAATAGACACAATATACTTGTTTAGACAAAACATAACAATTAAAATACACAAGTTTGATTAGGACTTGTTCACTGAAAGTCTATGCTTCTATTGTTGTTTGTAGTGCATGCATATGCATTCTTTTGGTCTTCAACGATAAACTCGTGTATCATATATACACAGTTTTCCCTTTCTAGAAAAAATGTTATAGCTTGTAATTACCAGACTAAATTCCATAATATTTATGATGTTTCTTCTTAAGAATCCCGCACACTCACACTTACATTCCCCACAAATTTTGAGGCTGATGTCAATATGAGATGCAGTCAACACCATGCATGCACTAAAAACCATCGATAAACATTTTACAGGCACAAAATTATTAGCTTTAGAACAGATTCTTTTTCTATTACATGCTGGAAACATAACAAGTAAATGATTAATACATAAATTAAGCAACTAGTAAGAATGTAAATTACCAAAAATTCCAGTTACTGCAGCATGAGGTTCTTTGAGTCACACATCATATGACGGCCACCAAAACCAACCCTTGTCTGTTTTTACCATGAGATCCTTCTGTGTCTCCTTCTGCCTCCAAAGGTCTCTCCTCTTCTCAAAAGAAAAGGCAGCGTTTGCACACAATCCAGGCATTAGAGATGTAGGTGCCTCATGATTTACAGCATTAACTGCCTTGGGATGGCCACTATTTTTATGTACACCAACCCTGTATCGCAATCCTTGCTCTGAAACAAGTGATGACAGATCTAAGGAAATTGACTCCGGTACATCCCAATATTGTCCTTTATGATCAATGAACAACTCAGGCCATGCAGCCTCTAGAGTGATGTCATGATAAGGAAGCTGCAAACATATTAGAAGTTCAGAAAGATCGTTCAGTGGAACATTCCCCAATATTATAACAGCAAGATAAATGAAAACAATAAAGGTCCCAGACATGAAATTTGTCACAATTAGCTAATATATTCATTGAGGTCCACATGATCAAGGTTATTGACGAGCATAGCCTACAAACAAGCCAGATGTATAAACAGATCACACTTGAAGTTCAGAATTTCTGAAGTAATTTCAATTTATGAGTCAAACATAAGTTAAATTTCAATTTGTGAACACTTTAGAGTATAAGGAAAATAATCACCACCAACCACGTTAATTTCACATATCATCTCCGAGTGATCGATTATGGCTCCTGAAGATTATTTACAGTAAACTCTAATTCACATAAAGCAAACTATTTAAAGAGGGTGAAACATGTTAAAAGGTGAATAGTTGAGCTACAATCTGATATCAGCAAACCACAAAGATAACATCACCTCTAACACTACACTCAATACCAAATCACTCATGCCTTGTGGAAGAGCATCACTTTGCTGCGGCGTCCTTTTTTCTCACCATCTCCTTCTATGCTCAACTTTACGGATGGAGTCAAAAGAAATTGTGTACTGAATAAAGGGATTTATCCAAGAAATGCCTTGCTGCGTCTTTGAATGTAGGGACCTCAAACTCATCATTAGTGAAAAATTCAGCTTTAATAGAAGAAATCCGTTTCTTTGGGCGGAGCTGTCCAATTAAGCCAAGCCACCTATATTCATGAAGATTAGAGTATCAGAAGGATCATGGAGTAAAAGCTGAGAATGCTACACATAGTTGATAGAGAGAAAGATGGTCTGGTATAAGCAATAATAACTCCGAATGCATTCTCCTTTAGCAGGAGGCATGCTCAATGAATTGGGACAGCACCTCGATCATTTGATACATTTGATCAATAATTAATACGCCCAATAATATATATATATATATATATATATATAATCAGGGATGGTAATGAGCAACATGTAGAAAGCGTTAGATGAGTTAATCTAAGATACAGATGTCGCCTTAATTAGCACTTCAAATATCATATTTGTGCCACTGTGTGAGAAACAATTAGATCATACATGGTTTACCTCAGACATTTTTCAAATTTCAAACATGAAAACATTGTTTCATTTATCTAAAAAGGTCCCTACAAAAAATGAATCTTTGTAAGTTACCTAACTGTTTGACAGTTTCTAATAATAATGTAACTGTAACACTATAAAATTATATCACAACCCAATTCTGTTATGAAAAGATTTTGGAACACATACATGCCCTTCAATAAAGCAGCCTCTCCCCCTAAATAGTACATACCACATACAAATGAGTATCTGAGATATGGTAGGTTCTAACCCCCAATTACTTAAAAGTCAAAATAAATTAGGCTCTAATGCAGACTTGCCAACCCAGAGAAGACAAGCAGATAAAATGTTATAGTACTATTTGTAACTCTCCCATTACAACAATCAAGTGGTACTGGATTGCTCGATTGCGTATATTGAGGGTCATCATCTATAAGCATGGCCTAAAGTGATGGCAAGCCATCCTATAATTTGGTCTAAACGAACCGATGCCAACTTCTCAAAAGCCAAAATTCATCAAAACATCATGTTCTCATTTACTAACCCAAGTATACTGGTATACAAGATAAGCCCCATTCTTCTAGAAACCAAACATAGCACAAACCAAGCCTAGAAACAGAGATATAATTAGACCCTTCACAAGTTGGTCTCGTAAAAAAACACAGACAAAACTCAAACTTGCAAACCATAAAGACAGATTCTATACCCTTCTCTGACAACCCAACTCTAATCTCAACTACCTCGATTCAACAACCTCACATATGCACAAACAAATACAAAGACGCAACAAAACCCAAGAAGCAGAACAGGGTTTAAGGTGATTGTTAGTTACCAGTTAGAAGTGGCTGGTCTGAGCAAGAGGGACTGAAGAGAGAAAGAGGCCAAGTCCTTGTGGGAAGCAGGAGAGTAAGAAGGAATGATACCAAGAGGGAACCCATTTCCCAAAAGAGAGAGTTGCTGAATTCTGAGGGCTCGGCTGGCACGGGCGCCGTCGAGAGGAATTGGGTCTCCAGGAATGACCTTGGCGGAACCTTCAAGGGTGTGAGGTGAGGAAACGTTGAGGTCCCAGAAGGCAGAGTCACCTCAAGCTCGCCATTGTTAATGTGGAGAGAGTGAAGCAACGAGGAGTGTGTTGTTTTACTATTCTGAACTCAGTTAAAATCAGTTCACTCATTTGTTTTTAAAAAAATTATCTTTTTAATACTTTTAATTTTTAAATGTATACATTTTGATCCAAACCAGCCCCAACGACGCTGAGCATATTCCTCGTCGATGACCTTTGTCAACACCACAAGTTGTCCTAGTCCCTTCCCAAGGTGGATCCAAATCCATCCCCTCGATCGATTCCTCCAAGGAACAATAACGACATTAGAAGTTGCCTTAGACCACCACCGTTCTTTTTATCTGGTTTGGGAGCCCCGAATTCATCACCATAACGAAACCCTAGATGGGTCTCGCTGCTCGAGATCGCTCAGAAAAGCTCGGAGGTCTCGCTCATCTTGACTTGTAATTTCCTCATGTCCTAGTTATGCTCTCTTAATAAAAAGAAGAGGATGAAGAGTATATTGGTAATTTTTAGTGATAAAAATATGTAAGCTGTCATTTTTTTAACGAAGCTAACGGTTTCATATATCATATTTTGGTCGAAGTAGGTGAGATACAACTTTGATGTTTTTGAAAATTGAGATACCAAATTTTTTAAATTTCATACAAAGTTTGGACTATTTGGAGAATTATAGTATTTTGGAGGAAAATGGTTCTTATAGGCTAGTTTATTATCTCTTTGTGCTCATCACAAATTGCAAGCTTCTACTAAGAATTACTATTTCTAAAAACAATGCAAAATATTCGAAAAAAAATTCCGACTATGTGAAGATAGTTTATAATAAGATGGATGTTTCAGCACTATAAACGCTTAAGGTGAACAAAGACAAAGAAGAAGCAAAGTTAGACAGGATTTTAGAGATAATATATAGAGGTTTTTCCAATTAATGCAACATTACGTAAAATTATACAAGCCAATAACATTGATATCGGGTGGATTAGATTCTAAAGTGGGTGAGGAAAAATCAATCCATCTCGGGACTTCTACAGAAACTGAATCATCGGCACATATGGAAACTATCACAACCATGACTCAAAGGAGCGAGAGGTCTTGAGTTCGACTCTCAATGAGAGCACTAATTGTTTCCGGGTTAGCTCATGATACTGCGGTCCGGATGCATGTCTCTGGGAAATGGATGTCTCCACACGCTCTTCCTCTTCTTACCTGTCAAAAGAAACAAAACTTGAGAGGTGACCCCTGATGTGCCGGGTTCGACCACTTCAAAGGTTGACTTGGCAAAAGGAAAGAAAGCGAGAATTTGGACTTACCTTCTTTCAAAGCCTGTGCCTCTTTATACAGGCAAGTAGAGAGTCGACTTATGTTGAATCTTATTTCATTGAGTTGTTATCCCCTCCAGTGTCATATGTTACTAATGCAAATGGTGAAGCTTTTCCTGTGTTAGGAAAATGGTCAGTCCGTGTTACTCCTACTTTAGAGTTACATAATGTTTTATATGTACCTGACATGTCTCATCACTTGATATCTGTTCCCCAGTTGAATGATGAGTTTTGATGTTCTGTAACCTTTTATCTCATGTATGTGACTTTTCAAAATCTTCTTACCATGTAGCTTATCGGTCAGGGGTATTTGAGGGGCAAGTTGTTTCACTTAATCAGACCTATGCGGGAGAGAAATCAGGAGCACATCCTCGCACCGCTTTGACCTCGAGCTCTATCCAGCTAAGTGAAGTTTGGTTGTGGCATCGCCGCTTAGGGCATCCATCCTTTAGTTTTATGAAAAAAAATCCATGTCTTCTTTGTTTATTGGTGTGAATGAGTCTACTATGCGTTGTGAAACATGTGTTCTAGTTAAGAGCCATCGTGCTACTTATTCTCCTAGTTTCTCTAGGATTAGTGTTCCTTTTGAAGTAATTCAGATGTCTGTGGACCCTCTAGAGAGCCTATTGTGTTGGATATGAGGTATTATGTATTGTTTGTTGATGATTGCACAAGGTTATCATCGATTGCTCTTTTGCAAACCAAAGATGAAGTTTTTCCAGCTTTTCAAGCTTTTCATAATCTTGTTTATACATAATAAAATAGCACCATAAAAGTTATTCATTCAAACAATAGGGGAGGGTATGTTAATCGCGCTTTCAAACAGATTTTTCAAACACTTGGAATTAATCATCATACAATTCATTCTCTTAATACCATTATCTTTGACTTGGTATCAGAGATGGTACATTTCAAGTTGCGTCCCCATGAGCGCAGGTACGATCTTTCAGGGGTCATGGCCCTGGTCTGGTTATTTAGAGTCTAGTCTGGTTATTTGGAGTTTGATCCGGTTCTGTTATCATGTGGCCCAGATTCAGTTTGTTAATCTGTTTCATGTGCAGACTTAAAAGTTAGGTTGCACGTGAGGGAGAGTGTTAGAGATGAGAGATCCCACATCAGAAAAGACAAATAAAATATAAAATAAAAGTGGATGAATCATTCCTAATTGTACCGAGACTTTTTGTAAATAAAACCTAACACCTTAAAGGTGGTTAAGTTGAGACAATATCGATACAAGGATGATTCACGGGTCACGCTTGTCGATGTTTCACTTCTTTTACCGTCCATTTGGTCTTCTTGCATCACTTATCTCAAATCCAGATCTACATAAAATTGTCTTGATCAATATTTCTAAAATCTAGGCTCCGAAATGAGAACCAATATTAAAATTGTAAAAGAAAAACAGAATTACTCATTTTGTTATTTATTTTATATTTATCTTTATTTGTATTTGTTATTTATTTTATATTTATTTGTATTTTCATGATAAAATATATACGATAAGTTTAACGGTGTAATTAGAACTCCCCTACCCTTTAATTAGATAGTATTTCACTCCAAGTCTCCAGCGCACATCTATCCCCTCCCCCATACTCTCACAAATAGGGGACTACTTGCCTATCCAAGCGACCTATTAATATACCTCAAAGTCTCAAACCCCCAAAAATTTCATATTCCTCGATCACACATCCCCACATCAACATTATGACAATCTCTATATTCACTTTTATGTTCCTCCCTCTCTTCCTCCTATTGTCATCAACCTTCACTCCCATAACTGCCAATAATCTCATCTCTGAAACCTGCAAGAAAGCTGCTCAGAATGACCCCAACCTGAGCTACAAGTTCTGCCTGACTTCTCTCCAAGCCGCCCCAAACAGCCCTGGCGCCGATCTCCGCCAACTCGGCCTCATCTCAATGAAGCTAGTCCAGCATAACGTGACCAACACAAGGCGCTTCATCAAGCACCTTCTCAATAACAAGAAGCTTGACAAGATCGTAAGGGTGTGTTTGTATGACTGTTTGGATCTCTACACTGACGCCAAACCCACCATCAAGCAAGCCATCAAAGCTTACAAGATGAAGCACAACGAAGACGCCAATATCGAAGTGAGTTCGATCGTCGATGCCTCCACGACTTGCGAAGATGGATTCGAGGAGAGACAGTTGGATTCGACCTTAACGAAGAGGAACAATGAGACGTTTCAGCTGTGTATTATAGCACTTTCGATTATCAATATGGTCAGTTCGTCGTTATATTAAATAAAGAGGGGATAGTATGTATGCATGGCTGGCTCTTTTTCATGAATTTGTAATCTTACTATTGGGTTATAGTGGTTCATTGTTTGCTTCTTGTTTGTTAGGTTGTTCTGATCGAACTCGGCTAGATGTAACTGCTTTAAGTAACATGAACAAAACCTACTTAATCATTAATAGAAAGATCCTATTGGTGAAGTTTGAAGCTAATATCAAGAAAGATTTAGCTTCTAAAGTACGAATCATATTATATGAAGTTCTCTTATTATAAGTCCTATTGGTAACCAGAAGCTTCTTGTATTCAATTGTTGGAAATTTATTCATCATATTGATGTGTTAGTATTATTCTGGATATGCGAGGTCATGTCAATCTAGATATGAGTAAATAAAATTCTTGAAGACAAGTCTTTCAAATGATGAGGAAGTGTGAGTTAGTAGATTGCTTCAACGATGAAAATCCGGCTGCTGATGGGAGCAGAATTGTACTTGTGTGTTATGATTGTTGTATGTGACGTCTGGTCTAATAGTAGCTAAAGGATATGATAACTTTCGAAGAAAATGTGACCGATTGGCCCTAATGCAAGTCCAAGAAGCATAACCGACTCAAAATGTTGTTTATGGGTTCCCATCCGATATTATAGTTACATTAAAACTAGCATTAGGTTTGGTTTTTCATTGTTATGGGAAGGCCGAATTCAAACAAATCTGTCATCTTTGTTTTGGAGTAACTTAGAGAAAGAGTTACTTTGGTTGATATCTTAGACTTAAATGCTAAACAACATTATAGCATTTCATAACACTAAGCTAAGCTACATGATGATTGATGAGGTACTGTCAATTCAGAATGTTGAAGAAACTGTACAGATTTGAAATGGGATTTGAAATGGGACATTGCAAGTGCCAGAGCAATATAAATGGATGAGAAGGCTCCATCAAGAAATGGTACTGGTGCTAATTACAAGTTCTCTTTTCAGGCTGTGAATCTCATAGACAAGGCCTGGTGCTTTTAAGCAATTCAAAAAGATGCTACAATCGCATCAATTAGATCGAAATGCCTAAAAACTTAACGCTGCGTGCAAAATTAATGCATGTTACAAAGCGATTTTCAAACTGTGAAGAGAGCTTCCATAGAAAACAAGAGGCTTCTTGTAAGTTATAATGTGTACTATTTGGAGATGGAAAGTTAGGCAATTGCCTTTTTTCGAGAGGATCGGCAATTGCTTTTTAGAAAGCATTTGCAGATCTTATCCAACAATCTCTAGGCTCTCATAAATTTTCATGTGCTTCTAAGTTCGAACAAATAAAATGATATTCAGATGAGCTCTCTCAAACCGGACTTCATACATAGCTTTGGTAACTGATTTCATAATGCTTCAAACAGTAGATCGCTAGAAAACTCAAACAAGTAGTCCATCTACTATCCTCGAAAAGGTGATCAAATTGTGACCAGCCAAGGCCATAAGCTATCGGGGTTCATGCACATTTATAATGAAACTACAAGCTACCATGTGAAACTTATAATGAGAAGCAGCTTTCACAACCAATCCTGGAAACTGATTGGATAGAACATATCACTGTTTACAATCGAAACATTACAATTGCAATTGCAAATGCAAATTATTTCCAGCCCACAAGATGATCAAATTCCTAAAAATGTCACATGATTGATAACAAAAATACGTTTCAACAGTTCACTTAATGAGACGAGCCTGTGGCTGAAGATAATTACCCAGCCATTGGATGGTTATAGATGTACTCAATGGCCAGATTTGTAGAATCAATCTTATCAGCTTCCTTGTCAGGAATCTCAAGCTTGAATTCTTCTTCAAGTGCCATTACAATCTCCACATTATCCAAACTATCTAAGCCCAAATCTTTTTGGAAATGTACATTAGGCGTCACCTGTAGATAATTGCAGAAAAATCAGTAATCTGAGAAAATTTCAGCCAACACAAAATTATAGTAATTCATTCATGAGAAGAAAAAGATATTCAAGTTCATACCCGAGAAATGAAGATTCACAACCAGAGACGAAAGAGGAAAACTTGTAAAAGGTATAAGAGCATTATGTCATTGAATCTATGAGGCCGCTAATAAATACTACAAAAGCATCTAAATAGATCTGTGAGTACTTTTAATTGGAGCTGTTAAACAACGACAGTACTGATTTACTGAAGCAGAGTAATGCACATGCAGACTAATCACTATAATTCATTTCTGTTTACAAAACCCAACATCTTCAAATCTTATTAGTTGAGGACCTAAATTGTGGTATAGCTTCTGTGCAAAGGAACTTGCATCCAAGTGTCATTCCACAAGACTAACAAAAATCCAAAAATGCACTCATCTAATCTCAACCCTAGTTGCTAAAATCAGTAGTGGGTGACCCGGATAACATTTCTGCATCAACTCCTATACTCCCTTTTTCCGATGCATATTCTGAAGTTCATATCATTTAGCATCAAAGCAAACAAAGAGCGCAATGTTCTGAGTATGAAATCAGGTGTCAGGCCGGATATCTCATTGTCAACATATCAACATCACAGAGAAGAATCAGTGGATAAGTGGGGTAAACTGCCACTCGAACAGTTAAACCAAGACCTCGCCGTCCTCCCTGAGTCTACATGAGTGTACTTCAACTAGTCCTAAAAAATGGATTCACAAAGAACCCAGCCTCTACCTATCACATGACTAATTCATTAGATCCAAAATGATCACCAAAACAATCCAAACGGGCAAACACAATGTTAAGCAGCACATTTCGGCACAATAAAATGTCACACTTTGAACAGCTACAACCAACATTTCTACATTGCAAGGAACAACTCAACTCAATCAATTCCTAAAACCGGTCAATTAGATCTAAAAACCCTAATTCGATATTGAAACAAGTCAAATGAGGAAATCAAAAGACGGAATCGGAAGTTAAGAGATGAGAGGGGCTGATACCGAAGAAGGATCGAGTTTGGGGAAGCCCTTGACGACGTTGAGGACTCTCTCGGTGACCTCGTTTTTGGTGAGATGATCGTCGTGCGAGGACATCCACCGGAGAGAAGAAGGAAGGGCCTGTCTGGCTCGGGCTAGGGTTAGGTTTGGGTTTAGGGTTTGTACTGGAACTCGCACGTGCCGCACAACGGCTGCTCTCAGCGCCATGTCTCTCACTCACTCTCTGCTTCTTCTCTTGCGCTAAAGCTTTTTTTCTCTCTCCCGGTCTCTGTTAGAGAGAATGGGGTGTGCTGAACAAGTCACGTGCTTCGCATATGTTCTTGTATCCACTCGACCACTTCACTTTATTATTACTAGTTAAGTCTCGATATGTTAATTTGTTTTTACAAACAAAATATCAAATAAATATATAATGAGGACATGTCCAAGCATGTAATATCATGGTACGTTGCAAGCATGTAATATTGAATTGGAGGTGTTTTCATATGCTCTATGATTGATCATTCATCGAAGACATGTCCAAGCATGTAATATCATGATACGTTGCAACGATCAAAGTAGCATGTTTGGAGGATATCAAGCAAACTAAGAGCATTAGAGTGATCAGTATGTGTCTGCATACAATTCGGCATGGGAGAATCTTCCCTATTCTGAGTGGAATAACTATCCATATACCCAACAAGGATCCTACAACGAGTTTGAAGCTCCCTCATCTTCGTACTTCAATTATCAATCGTCAACATCTCAAGGTGAGTCTCTTGAAGATTTGGTTGCTTTTATGACTAATATTGTTGCATTTTTGTGCAGAGTAAAGCTTCCTATAAACAAATCATGGATGAACTTAGGCAAAATATAAACGATTCGATTAAGAACATTGGGTGGCATATTGATACAATTTTGGCTTACTTAACTCATGAGTTAAGGGAGCAAGAACAAAGTCAAGAAGGTTCCATGAGACATGAGATCGATTGGTCGGCAGTTTATGAGTCTTTAGAGACTTTGGCACCTCTAGAGCACATTTCTACACAAATGACAGATTTTTGGGAGCCTCATACAACCACATTTTTGTTACAATTTAATGGTGCACCTCTTGACTCAATCGTAAACGACGATGAAAACTCAGATCTGGAGGAATTGTATGAAGAGAACTTTGAGGACTCTAAGGAACTTGAAGCTAAGCTTAATGATAATGAGTTTCATGTGTTGATCTCAATGCCTCATGAAGCTCAGGGGTATTTCATGCTTGATATGAGTTATTGCCTAAAGGAGGAGACAAATAAAGCTTCTATGTTTGAGTCTTTATTACTAGTGCATGTTCGACCACTAGATTCTTTCTTGCCACATTCAAGTTTTCCACAAGCTCCATCGATCCAGTCAACTTTTGATTTTTTTGAACATGTGGAGATGGTGATTAATGAGAATCTGATACGAATGTTCTTTATATATTCTTGGTGGATTTCAAAAGAGAATGAGACAATGAAAGAAGAGAAAGAAAAAGAAGAGTTTTGGATCATATCTTTACATTGATCTCAAGGTATCCAAGTTGCTATCAAGAAAGCATGAAACATCGTTGAAGAAATTTAAGAAGTTGGTGGATCCAAGATCAAAACCTCCTGATTATCCTCGAGGATGAGTTTTCATGAAATGGAGAAGAGAGATTGTGCATTCAAAGTTTCAAATTTTCAAGGGACGCTCTCTACTTCCTTTTATTCTTTTCATTTTCTTCATGTTTTATTTCGTTGTATGTTTTTGGCTTGTGTGTAGGTCATGTAGCTGACAAAAGTTGAGAAAATCACTTTTTGGTGGAAACCTTTTTTCTGCCTCGCGGATCGGTTCATTTTGAACGGACACCGTTTAGAGCTCATTTGAAGCAGAAAAATGTGTAATTAATCAAAATCTCCATGAGTCTACTTTACAATTGATTTGACAAATCTAGATTCCGAGTTAACATGAACTCACAACATCAGTTTGAGTGAAGCAAAGTCATTCTTCTAGATTGTCGGTTTTTGTCCTAACTTTTCAGGGGCATAATTTTCAAACCGCTGGGAGTTAATTAGAAGGTGATTTACATATCCACAGAAAGCTAGCAACGTCAACTTTGACCTCCAAGTGGTATCTTAGTCATTTGACGCTGCATCAGAAAGTTATGAGATCTGGAACAAATGATGCTGGAGCATGATATGTGATTTTAAAAAGATGATTCCTCTCCCCTTTGCTTTCAAACACTTTGGGAGGTCTACAAGAGGGAGCATTCTTACTATTTTCTCATCTACATTCGTTTGTTAGTTCATTCTTCACTTAGATCTATCATTCCATGCTTATCTACGTCAAAGACAATGTTTAGTTTAAGTGTGGGGAGGGAATAACGCTTTTGTGTTTGTGTTTTCTTCTGTCAAAAAATATATATAAGTTTAGTTTTAGGATTTTTCTTTTTTTTTGTTGTGTCTTTGTGTTCTTCCAAACATTGATAAGTTCAAACTTTTACAGATTGATATTATGGTTACAAAAGGATTGTAAGCATGTATCAAATTCTCGATTTCAAATAATTGTTAATAGAATTTAACAATTATTTTACTTGGGTTGTGTGCATTGATGGTTATACTAATGTGATGATTAAGGATTAGTTGATTCATACTACAACGAGTTCAACTTGATTCATATGACCCATATGTGAGCCTTTGAGCTTTGTTTATAGACGGGTAAACCAACTTGATTCATAGACATGTTCAAGGGCGTAGCTAGGGAGGGGACAAGGGGGTCAATTGTCTCCTCTTAATTTTTTTAAAATAATTACTCTTAATTTGTATCGGATATTAAAGGAAATGAAACATAAATTGACCATTCTCTTTTAAGAAATCTTTGATCAGTCTTTAATATTCTTCTTCAATAATAAAATGAAATAAAAATTTATACTATTTTAAATACTTAATCCAATTAATACATCGTGTCAAGGATTTCTTACCTTATTGATCCCTTGTAATATATAATTTAATGTTTTAAATTCCATTTATGATTTTTTTTATAAATAAGCTAAATGGAAACAACACATTGATGTTTACTATACATTGACGTACATTATATATGTCTCAAAAATAACATATTGAAAGAATGAAAATCTAAAGTTTATTGGAGATGAATTAATGGTTTGTTCGAGAGCACGTTTTCATTTTGAATTGGTATAAAGAACATTGCTGAAATTAAGTTTGTGTTACTTTTTGAAACAAAATCGTGTTGTTGCTATAAAGTAACCGAATATTATTTAATTTTTTCGTTAATCAAATTTAACCCTTCTAAATGAGATGTCTGGCTACGCCACTGGACATGTTTATGCATGCTTGGGATCGATCATCATGTTCTTGAGGAAGGACTACTGTGTGTTGCGTTCCTTCCATTCCTATGACAACACCACCAGTAACAGTGCTTTCATATCACAACCTTAATTCCTTGCACTTGTTTGCATGTGTTGCATGCAGTTGTTTTGTTCTAGTAGTATTTTTTCTGTTCTAGTAGTATTTGAAACAGTAATATTTACGTATTCATCGACATAAAGTTACAGAAAACGTTTTATAAATAGCATTGTATCAATCAAATTCAAGATTATATAATAATTATTACAAAAATGAAAAAGAAAAATAAAGGATTAGCTAGGCTGTTTGTGTAAGAAAGAGTCTCAGTCTCTCTCACCCTAACTTAATTAACAGAAAGGAAACCTAGCCTCACTCTTAATCCAAGACTATAGCATCCCTTGCTGCATTACGTCCTCGGTCCTCTACTTAAAACCTTGGTCCGAAAATTACCATATCGACAATCCCAAGTTAAACCGATCAAATCACCTGATCTGAAATGCTTATCGACGACCAAATCCCTCAACACGAAATCGTACTCCAACTCATCTTTCGACGTCTTCTTCAAATATATGTTCTCACCTTGGTACGCCTTGAATGGCTTGGTTGGATCAGAAGTATCCACCTCTATTTCAACATAGATCTTCTTACCTCTATTTGTTACCAAGTTGGCTTTTACAACATCCCAATATCGAAATATATGATCCAGTGTGTCACGCCATGACAGACGAAGAATCCCAATTTTGATCTCCTCTGATTCGACTACCTTTTTGATGTGCCATGGATCCTTGGGTTTGAGCAGCAGGTGACAGTCAAGCTCTCTGATTTCAGTTACTTCGTAGCTTATGCGCTTCTTGTCATTATCGGCTTCTGCTGCCTTGATTTCTTCGTCTTTGGTCGGGAAGAAGTTGTAGAAGAAAGTTTTCTTCATGGTAACAGCTAATTAACCTTGAGGTCTTCAATGGAGGTTTGATATCTCTTTGCTTCACGAACTTGGGTAGGGTTTAGACTTGGCTTTGAATATAAATATACAAAGTGAAATCTTCTGTTCCAAATTTGGTCTAATGATCATCAAATCTGGTCTAATGCTCGAATTCCTTGTACGATAATGAAACATGATCGCCAAACCATATGTACTAGGAATGTATTAATTGCTCTAATCTGAAGGGGTCGATTGTATTATGGTAAATATTCAGTATGGATACTCGAATCAGGTTTGATTAACATGCATAAGGAAATATATAATCAAATCAAATCATCCATTTTTTATTGGGAAATTAGATCCTTATCCATAACTAAGCTAGGCTTTGGAGTGGTAAAGATAACCATCAAGATTTGCTTCCCTTTTGAGTTTCCTTACATCACCAAGAAGAAACAGAAGCTCGCCCCTCACTAATGGGATTATGAACGGTATCAAACTTATTAGGATTAGGCATAATATCGGAATTACCTAGCTAGCACTATATAAGAAGAAGAATTTGTCCAAAATTCGACATGCAAAACCAACTTTGAACTGATCTAGTCTTCTGTGTTCTATTTTGACGGATTAGGATTAGGCATATATATAACGTTGGTTCGAATTAGGTCACTAATTTTCTTTGACATTCAGTCATTCTGTCATGTACTCTGCCACGAACACGATCACTGCTTCCGGATATCTGCTTAATGGTACTTGTGGAATGAGAATGCTCGCGGCGGATGGAAAAGAACAAGTCTTAGAATATCAAACACCACAAACGTATCTCCAATGCAGCCCTCCCCACCCTCCGGACAGCATCGGATATTCGTCGGACCAGTGCCCAATTTGCTTCCAGACGTGTACGTATGAAGGCGTCCACGAAAGAATCTGCCTGTCCTCATGCGGCCATGTATTTTGCCAGTCCTGTATAAAACGATGGATTGAGCAGCAAAAGGCCAAAGCAAAGTGTCCGACGTGCAACAAGAAGTTCAAGTCGTCGAAGGACGTGGTAAGGATTTATGCATCACCGGTACCCGCAGACGAACAAATTAATGCACATACGAGAGTGCAGGAACTTGAGGCTGAGAATGCTTCTCTGAGGAATGAAAAGGCTTCTTTGATGCATATAGGGAACTTAAGTGATATAATATGCGAGGAGCAAGAAAAAGTAATCAAGGAGTTGCGGTCAAAGCAGTGGCAAAAATCAAAATAGATAATACAAACCATTCATAATAAATAGTAAATTTAGTCGGTGATACTTTTACTTTAATTCAGAGTTTTGCCGACATATGAGGTTTATTTTGTCAACATGAGTTATATTAGGAATGTAATATTGTAATTATATCATAGGGTTTTACTTACCAATTGTATTCCTTGTAATCTCTTATATAAGCCTCCACTGTGAGATGAATAATATATCAGACAATAATATGGTGTTGGATGCGCTTATTGTTGCCTCGTTAGAAACCTTGTCAGGTAATAAAAACACTGTGAGAAAAAACAACACTGGTCGAAAGAGAAAAAGAGTGCAACGCGTATATATGTCCTAGGTAACATACTTCTAGATGCTCTCCCTGATTGTTGCAAGCTTCATGTACCGTAAACAACGATTTAATTTGTCTATCACTGAAGTGAGATCTTGTGCGCTTTGCATACAAGAGCTCATCATAAGATTATCATACCAGCAAGTTAAAACAATATAAACAAAGCTATATAATTTTAATAGGTCTTACCTTATTTAATAATGTTAGAAACAACCTCACATGTTCAAATTCACACATCATGTAATAGCTAAACAATAGAAGCTAATTAACACATTTTACTATGTATGGTTCAAAACGGTTTAGGTTCAGTAGATTCGATTCATTTATTGATTATAGATAATTCGAAGAGTTAACGATCATCAATTTTGATGAAATTTTACATAAGCGATATATATATATATATATATATATATATATATATATATATATGAATTTTTTCATACTCACATGTTCAAATTCATACATTATATAATAGCTAAACAATATAAGCTAATTAACACATTTAACTATGTATGGTTAAAACCATTGAAAAATCAGCATCAACATGTAATAAAAAACAATAGAAGCCATTTAACATATTTAACTATGTATGGTTTAAAACGGTTTAGGTTCAGTACCTTTGATCAGTTTATTGATTTAGATAGTTCGAAGCATTAAAGATTACTAATTTTGATGAAAATTTGCAGAAGTGATCTACTCATATATATCTAGTTGAACGGTGAAAATGTGGTTTTATAATCGAAAAGTTGGTGTAATCCACAATCCCTCATATAAGTAAAAAACGATCCCTCGTTAGAAGGGTCCTCTATATATATATAGGGATCGGAGTTTACACCAACTTTTTTATCACAAAATTACATCTCTATCGTTCAATATGTAGTTATATATGAGTAGACCACTTGTGCAAAATTTCATCCAAATTGTTAATCGTTAAGGTGCTCAAAACTACAAATTAAAAGTTAAAGCATGAACGGTTTAGATTTGGAAAATTTGATCCGTCAATTGATTTCAGTTAGTTTAAAGCCTTAACAACCCTAAATAGATGAAATTATGCAAAGATGAAATTTTAAAGATCTCTTCCATTAAGGGATCATTTTCTTGACATATATGAGGCGATTTCGACGACAGTCAGAGCCTTTGGGGTCGGGTCAGAGATACCAATAAAATGAGTTCTTCGATTTCAAATTACATCTTTAGATTCACTGGTTGTTAAAAACAGTTGATTTTCTCTTCTTCATCGTATTCTGGATGCATAACTGGCTCAGGGTTCGATTACTGATTTCTGGGTTTTTCTCAGCTAGGGGCCGCCAGGGCCGAATCTTCAGGTTGGGAGCCCCTAACGAGGGTATAGACAAAAGCCCTTTCATTTCTTTGGGAATCATATTAAATTGCGGGGGCTTCTGAGCTCCTATTTTGGGATGGGCCGGTGAACAATCAATAGGCGGGATATACTTTGGAGCTCCATCTACAGCGTTGCCCCCTAACGAAAAGTCCAACGCATCGCTTCTCCAAGGCTGAGAGTGGACCATCTCTTCCAACTAAAGAAGCCTCAAGTCTGTGGCTTCCTGCCTGATCTTGACCTTGTCACTGAAGTCGGCTAGCCGGTATTGGTTGTTCTTGCTTCCAAAAAAAGAAGCATATTGCTACTTCTTCAAAATCTCAGTCTGTTGATCGAGCGAGTTTGGTGGACCCTAAGGGTCTCCCCAAAGCGATCGAGCACTCTCTTGATTATTCCCATATGTTCGATATGTTCACCAATAACAGACTTGAAATCTTCTTGGAGCTGTTTGAAAGCCACTTGTCCTACAACGCGAGTATCTACCTCGACCTTGAACTAGCTTGTGGGACCGTCCACTTTCCCTGTAAGGGCTTCAATTTTTGCCTCAATATTGACGAGGCCATTAATCTTTGTGATGAGGAAGTCAAGGGTCTTTCCTACTTTAGCCAACTCATCGACTCTTTCGATGAGGACGTCCATATCAGTGTTGTTGAACGTCTCGTTCCTCCTAACGTTCTTTAGTGCGACAACTCTGGAGATGGTGGCCTCATGGGTTTCCCTTAGGTCATTTACCCACTGAGCGAGACATTCCATACTCATTGACATACCGGCTGCATGGAAGATAGGGCTACCGGCGGTCCAGTCATGTTGGGTTCGTAAAGCTGATTGCCAAATTTCTCCAACGTTCGCTCAAAGTTCAGAGCTCGACAAGCCGCGCTATTATGGGGCTTGAACTGCGGGATTTTGAGCTTGGGACATTTGGCGTGCGGCTTGTCATATATAAAACCGCTCAATTTTCCAATAATGCAAGCGAAAAATGATAGACTGCCCCCAGTCCCATTAGGCGTGCCAATGTTTTAGCCTTACTTCCAGCTAGAGAGAAGATAGTACAAATGCATAAAGTAAATTACACTAAACTTAAAGAAATTGCGGGGCATGCCACCGCACAGATGTAGAAAAGAATGGATGTGCACCACCTGATGGGTTTCAGGCATCATCTTGGAAGGAATAATTTACAGGTAGTCATCTACTTTATGTCAATACTCACGTCAGGAGAGCAGAGTTTTCACTAGAAACGGAAGCGCAACGCTGCTTAGGCCACACACCAATGATGTTTCCAGAGAACCGGTTTGATCCTGCTAAGGCGTGAGGCTTTAGCGTCTGGGCTTGTATCGATGACGTCGAGTTGTTGTTTGTATTTATTGTTGATTGACTGTGTGTGTAGTCAGATCCCCGAGCCCTCTTAGATACCAACTTGAATAATAATCCGGTAAGGATGCAAATTAACCAATTTAAGTAGTTTTCTACCACTATAGTTGCACAAGGTTTCATTTTTCTTGACAACAAAGCAACTGGATGACGCGGTTCCAATCACAAGTGGAATTCGCATAGGTCATTGGTATTGACCTGTCGCTTATCGCAAACTTACTAGTCTTTGACGCAGACTCAATCACCAGTCTTGTTGATCACGCGAGATGACATTATCCATGCAGAACATCGTCTCGTCTACTCCTATTATCCCAGGCCGCAACCCAAAAAGTTTATTTTTGGGCCATTGCTATTGGCCCAAATGCTGCCCATAACTCTTAATTAATTATCTTCGGACCCAATGTTAATTGGGCTAAAAAAATTCCAATTAAGATCATTTTTTTGTTCATTTTTAGTGATAAACTCATATCGTTAGATCTGTTTTTAATGGGCTTGAATGACTAAGATTAAAATAAAAAACTTAACACTTATGTCAAACCTACACCATTCAAGATCATTAAAAATAAATCGAGGCTTTTAATACCTTAACGATCACCAAATCATATAAAATTTTGTAGATGTGATCTACTCATATAACCCAACAAATTAAACGCGGAGATGCCAAAATTTGATCGAGAAGTTGGTGTAATAACCTATTCCTAGAAATAGTAAAAAAGGACCCCTCATTGGAAGGGATATATATATATATACATATATTTCTGATAAATTTCATTTAATATGGTGATCTTTATGGATTTGAAATAACTAAAATTAACTGACTGATCAAATTTGCCAAACCTGAACCGTTAATGCCTATTATTTTAATTCGCAGTCTTGAACATCTTAACGATCACCAATTTGAATGAAATTTTACAGATGTGATCTATATATTAGGACCTAAGAATTAAACTGTTAAGATTGAAAAATGTGATCGAAAAGTTTGTCGAATGTCTATCCCTATAAATAAACTAAAAATAGGGCTCTCTTAGTATAATGACTATATATATATATAGTTCCAAAGCGCACGTCTGTGTTTTTAAAGTGCACACAAATCATTGTCATTAGCCGTTCATTGGTTTTATTGAAAAGCAACGGCTTAGATGAAGTGCGCACAAATCATTATTATTAGCCGTTCATTGGTTTTATTGAAAAGCAACGGCTTAGATGAAGTCACCTAAAACCCATAGCGGGTCAGATAATTAGGAAGCTGAAGCTGAGTCTTCAGTCTCCCCCTCTCCCTCTCAATGATCTCGTCTCACAATTCTCGACCCAAAATCTTTGTCTTCCAGTTTATGTCTTCTTGCCATTGATGATTGAACTCTCCTCAGTTTCACAGTTCTTGCAATCAAAGCTTTTTTCCTTCCTTTCTCTATTACATATTGCAATCTTGTGGTAGATAAAGCTTGTCTTAGACTTTTTGCGCCAAAAAGAGGAGCTTTGAAGCATATAAACGCAAATAAATTGGTCTGGATACTTTCTTTCCTGATATGTTTGAATTTCCAATTACAAAATTTAGGGTTTATCATATTTGAGACATTTCTTGTTATTCTTTCTAGATTTCTGTTTTTGTTTCTTTGTTGAAGTTATGATTTATTCTCTTATATATCTAGCTCGTATTTGGTTGGGATAAAAAATTCACCAAATTTCTTAATATTTTCAATTTTGTATTTTCAGCTCATTGGCATTGCTGAATGACAAAATAATGTTAGGTATATGTGTAGTTTTCAGTTTGAGTTACATGGAGTCTGTATTTTCAATTATGTGTATTATAAAGATGATACAAAAGGTATATATACAAAGTTTGTTAATCACACTGAGGGTCAGTATATATATTTGCATGATACAATGCTACTGACATTAATTAATATCATAAAAAAATATATAACACATGTTTTTTTGATTCTACTGAAGGTCAATACTCATATCCCGTAATGCTACTGACACTTAATAATGTCGTACAAATATCCTACTGAAGGTCAGTACTCAAATATCATAATGTTACTGACATTCAGTAATATCATACAAAAAATAAAAGGACATTTGGTAATTTATATTTTGACAGATTCTGTTTGTTAAAATGAATGGAAAATAAGTTATTAGTAAAAATAAAAGACATGCTTGCTAGTAATAATTATAACCCTAAAAGTGTAGTTATTGGTAATTAACTCAATTTAATTTGTTATGAAAGTAAGTAATGTAATTTGCCACATCACCTTATTTGATGTTGACTTCATATTCAAAATTAATCCAGACCATTGAATGTTTTAAAATCTAAAGACTATTAAAGAGTGTCAAAAATGATGTCGCTTGAACTGGACCCATATTAATCACTTCATTGCATTAATCATTGGAGATTGTATTCTTTAGCAGTTTGCCTGTATTGAATAGAGCTTATGGAAGCAAACTGGTTTATTGGCGGAGAGATTGAAAACACAGCGTGAAAGGTCGCTTTGCCTGTTGGCGTGCAGGTGATTCATTGTGATCACTTGATGTGTCCACACATAGGTGGGTCTTCAGATGGAGCAGGTGATACAGCCTTAAATTTTTCCGTCTATGATCATTTGTTCACATATATTGAGCAAAGTGCGGCAATCATTTGTGAGATGGTCATCTTCCATGTGGTATTTGCTCCACTTTACAGTTTTTTTGCAATCCTACGTTTTAGAAACTGTATGGATGGTGCTGGCGGAAGATTGCCTTTGTGCTTTTCCAGGATGTCAGCGTATGTCATATTTTGATAATTGAGTAGACCTCAAATCGTGGAGTGGAACTCATTTGTTCCGTGCTAGGTGTTTTGTCATCGCGTCCTGAGAAAAACTTAGTAGAGCTCAAACTATATAAGCATGGCTATTGGGTCGTCCGTCTTTGTGTAGATCTTTGAAACTTAAGGAGTTTCTACGTGAGTTGCCTCAATTGTATCCTCCTCAAAGGAAGTGTGCTCTTGATCATTCCTATTCTCGCCATCACTATTTGGATTTTTTGGCGAAGGAGTCGGGGTGTGCGAATATGCTTGCACATAGACGTGCTTGGAATTTTCCTAGCGATGTATCAAAGCGAGTGCTTTCTCCTTTTGAATCTTCAAGTTGTTATAGCGCTCTTCCATGCGCTCTTTGGCCTGTAGCACTTGATTGAGTTTGGCAGTAAATGTAGATCGATCTTTTTCAACTATGTTGACAACATGTGATTTTGAATCTGAATACATAGACCCCTCTCTTTGTTATGGGCTCAAGCATGTTCTCTGTGTGTTGGCCTTTTTTGCTACAGTTGTTGTAAGCTACGAAACATTCCGCCAAGCGATCATGCACACAATGGGTTGGATCTTGGTCAAGACGAAAGTGTGTGGGGTCGCTAGTGCACTAGAATTCTCATCAGTTGACATCTTTTTGCTAGCTTTAGCTTTGGGTAAGCGTAGGATTTGTTTGACAAGGTTGGCGATTTCAAATTACTTGTGAATACTCAAAGGACAATTAGTGAACTAGATGAACAATAATGTCGTTAGTGAAGACTTCAATAAACATGCTAACATATGGAGCGAACAATTTGTTCAGTAAGCGCTGATAAGTGGCTCTTGCTCTCGGAAGTCCTAATGGCATGACGTAAGAATCACCACAATCAAAGGGTTCAACCATAGGAGGCCGAACCATATGAAGGGAAAGGGAGGATTGAAAGAAACGTGGCTACTATTTGTGTGGATTTTTGGCTATGCTCGAACATGTTCGAGCCTCATGGACATACGCCAACTGTTGTGGTATGAAAATATGGTAAACAGATAAATTGATTCCACACAAGTTTAGTCCATGGGGGATGATATTTATCCGCTGAAGGGGAATTATCTACTAATGGGAATCATCGGCTAAAGGGAATTCATCTGCTACCTACAAGTTGTAAATAAAGAGGGTAGATGAATTCCGGATTGCTCCAGACAATCGCCATCCGACGCTCAAGTTAGACATTGAAGAGAATAATTTGTATCTCAAAGTGAGGGAATGAGTTTGTTACCTTTTATTGTGAGGATAGGTTACTATTTATAGAGTTTGAGTGGGGCTAGATTGTCTTCGAGAGAAGCTTCCGGAAGTGCCCACTAGACACACGTCCACGTGTCCAGTCAAGATGTGCTACGGGATAAGCTTAATTAGAGTCTGTTTGGCATTGGTTCTCACAAACACAAAACATATGAATCGATCCATCAGCATGAAGGGCATATTTATCCGTCAACTTGTATTGTTGATGTTCACCTTTATGGCTATAACCATCTTTCTTCCGGTGAAAATGGTGGTCGGATGTGCTACCACTATAAGATTGAGAGCAATTTTATGTATGACCCTTTCCATAAGAGATGTTTTTCATAAATTGGAGTTCGAACCAAGGACATCCTATTATTAGGAGAACCATTTCGGCGTCCACCCCACTTGCATGCTTCTCCTAACCATCTTCCTTAACATGTGCAAAATTAATTAGATTAAAAACAATAATTGATCATATAGTACTAATTATAGGGATTGATAGCCCATTCCAATGAAAACAGATCTGACCTGCCCATTTCAATTAAACTTGATAAAAAGAAATTTTTGATCCTAATCTAAATATCTACCACTCATCTCTCTCTTCCCCACCCTCACCCTCTCACCTCTCTCGATTTTCTCTCATTCTCTCACCTATCTCGATTTTCTCTCACTTTCTCACCTCTCTCGATCTTCTCTCTCACCTCTCTCAATTTGCTCTTTCTCTCTCTCTCTCTCTCACGACGCACAGACCTAGCCTCTCATCCCGCCAGCACCTCAACCAAGCCTGCCACCACCTCGAGAGGGCTGGTGAACCGAGATTCAGTCTGCGAGCTTCGATCTCAAAGCTGGTGAGTAGAGATTTCGATTTGCGTGTTTTGATCTCGACGCCGGTGAGCCGAGATTCGATCTGTGTATTTTGATCTTGACGCCGGTGAGTCGAGTTTCGATCTGCTAGCTCCTATCTCCAAGCAACCTAAACGACCCCGGTGGATTCGATCTGCAAACTCGAGAAAGAGGCAACATCAACTCCATCAACTCCTCCCTCTCTGACATCGACCTTTTTGCTTGTCTATTAGGGTTAGTATACTTTGTTTTTGTAGTATACTAGGGTTAGTATACTTTGTTTTTGTAGTATACTAGGGTTAGTATACTTGGTTTTGGAGTATACTGGGGTTAGTTGACTTGGTTTTGAAGTATACTAGGGTTAGTGGACTTGGTATTGTAGTATACTAGGGTAGTAGACTTTGTTTTGGAGTATACTGGGTTAGTAGACTTGGGTTTTAGAGTATACTGAGGTTAGTAGACTTGGTTTTGGAGTATACTGAGGTTAGTAAACTTTGTTTTGGAATATACTAGGTTAGTAGACTTGGTTTGGAGTATACTGGGGTTAGTATACTTGGTTTTGGAATATACTAGAGTCAGCAGAAGCGTCGCCGTCTTGCTGACGAGCTTATTAATGATTGTAGCAACTCCATATCTGATTCGAGCTCGATGACTACGACGCTCTCAACGACTGTAGTAAGTCTCCCTCAAATACCAGTACTCTTGCTTTGCTTTCGTGGAAGAGAGGTCAGATCTAGTCAAAAATGAATCCAAGGTTTGTGAAGAACACTCTTGTTCGGTGTCTTCCTCTTCATCTTCCTCTTCTTCTTCTTCTTCTTCTTCTTCTTCTTCTTCTATCTGCTACAATACATCAAGTTTGTTCATCTACTCGAGTTTAGTACCCCAGTAAAAGTTTACTAGGGTAGTAAACTTTATTTAATCGCATCTTAGTTGTTTTTCACTATTTTTAATGTGTATAATGGGACTTGGAGATACTATTTTACAAGTTTACTACCTCTGGTACAAGTTTATTAAGGGTAGTAAACTTATGATTTACTACCAATGCCTCGAGTTTGTTCATCTGCACGAGTTTACTACCCCAGTAAAAGTTTACTAAGAGTAGTAAACTTGGATTTGATGAAATACTTGAGTTAGTAGACTTGGTTTTGAAGTATACTGTGGTTAGTAAACTTGGTTTTGATTTATACAATGGGTTATTGGACTTGGTTTGGAGTATACTGGGGTTAGTAGATTTGGTTTTGTAGTATACTAGGGTTATTAGACTTAAATTTGGAGTATACTAGAGTTAGTAGACTTAGATTTGATGTAGATGTAGCCCAGTAAACTTTATGTAAAAGTTTATTTCCCCTAGTAGAAAAAAAAATCCTACAAAATTCCGGCTACCAATAATTTTTCAACATCCGGTGATCAGAGTCTGGCGGTTGGTGACCGGAGACCGGAGATGCTCAAGCAAAATATTATCTCTCTCTTCTTTTTTTCTCCAAGTGTTTATAAGAAACAAGGGTAAAATTGTCTTAAAAAAATTATTTTAGTATGAATTTAATAAAGATTTGTGTATTTTGACATTAGTAAGTATATCTTGTATTGAAATAGACATTTGACTTTTTAATTCATTAGTCTGAAATTTAATTTTTTTTTATTTTGTGTAAATAATCATTCCAGAGATTAAAAAAGGGAGCCCAAACACCAATTCAAAGGTAAAAATCACACTACAGGTTGAAAATTCAACCACGGTAAAGAGTAATGACGACTCCATTTTGGTGTAAAAAGCTCTTCAAACCAATTTCACGCGCTCTCGCCGTCTCTGTAGAACAGATCATCGTCTCGTCATAGTATAAATACGCACCCACCGAAATCAGCGACGAGAAAACAAAGCGAATTTTATTTTCAACCGAGGCTCCGAGATCTCGATCTGTCCGATACATCTCCGGCGAGATCTCGACCTTGACACCGATCTAGATCCATGGCCCCCGTCTCCGCTCTCGCCAAGTACAAGCTCGTCTTCCTCGGCGACCAGTCCGTCGGCAAAACCAGCATCATCACTCGCTTCATGTATGACAAGTTCGACAACACCTATCAGGTATTCCGACTATGATCTTCTGCTTTCTCAGTTCTCCTGATTATTATTTTACTCGCTTGCCGTTTTGAACTTTCTGATGAATGATGATCCAGACATTAGGAAGAAAGAAATCTGGTGCTGTTTTGAAATTGAATTGGTGTGTAATTGTGTTTAGGATGTGTTTTAGATACTCTGGAAATTTGTTGAAGTTTATAGGAAATGAGATTTATGTGTTTCATAAGGAGGCGATGTAGTCCCCAAGATTGTAGCATGTGTGGAGAAAATGCTGCGTTTTTGGTAACATTAGAAGGCATTAGACAGTAGGAATATCAGTAAACAAAACATTCATGGATTGTAAAGCGAAATAATTAGTTGTTCATGGTATCCGGATGACCTACTCTCCCTTGAACCGGTGAGACTCAGACTGAATCGAGTTTGAAATGGGGTTGGAGAGTGTGGGAGTGTGACCTTCTTTAGCTTAAGGATCCTTGAAGAAGGGTCCATGTTCAAGCTTTGAGAGTTCATGAAAACTTTGTGGAAAGCAATTTCTTATATATAGACATCGGTAGAGTAATGAAAAGTGTCCTACTGCATAAGTGAACCGGTATAGGTTATGTATGGTCGAGGGCATGCATTCAAAGCATATCAGTCATCTAAATCTGAGAATTGCTAAGGGGGTGTCCTTATTTTAAACATACGTATACATGTCTAAACCACGGGAGCCCTTCTAGTGAAGACCTTTAAGTTGAGGATTTTCGGTTTATGGTTTAAAAGACTCATTTTCTGATCACATTTTAACATCTCACCCCTACAGTTTTTAGGTTGATATGAGTAGATCATTCATACAAATTTCAGCAAAATCGGTGACTGTTAAGGTAACAAACTAGATCAAATTAATTGACAAACCAAATATGTCAAACATGAACTGTTCAAGTTTATAATTGATAAATCACACTTATGAATGCCTTAACGATTTTAAATATGACTGAAAATTTGTAGAAATGATCTACTCATAAATACCTATAAATTGAATGGTCAAGATGTGGTAATAAGATCGAAAAGTGGGACAAGCCAAAAAGTCATCAACTTAAGGGTCCTCATTAGAAAATTTGCATCTAAACTACTATTCATTTGGTTCATTTTGCTGCCACTCTTTATATGTCTATCCCCTACACATAGTCTATGCTTTCAAGTTAACAGTTCAAGTTTTCTTTTATGGTTATTATATGTTTGTCTGTGGCAATCAGGCTACCATTGGCATTGATTTTCTGTCAAAGACAATGTACCTTGAAGATCGAACTGTTCGATTGCAGCTCTGGTCAGTCTTTATCCTTTTCTGTGTGATTGCTAGTCACTATCTGTAGTTATAAATTTTATGTACAATTGGTGGCCACTCACTTTTCATTATATAAAGTTGGAATTCTTGTTTGCACAAACTTCATATGGCATTTTTATTCAGTGGCGTGAAGTTAATTTTTGAGGACTTAATGACTAGGTTTCTAGGTTGCTTATGTACAAAATATCGTCTTTTAAAAGTCATGCTAGTAGTTTAGTACCTTAGTACTCTCAGAATGGGAAGTTACATTCTAAGTACATGAAGTACTTGTAGTTTTCTTTTCTCAACTTTTTTGAAGTGTGCACTGTTTTCTAATATATATAGTTTCATTCCTTAGCAAAACTAATGATTTGATTCATCGGTATTGTCAAGTTTGGATGGAGTTGTTCCTTCTGTTCTCCAATGCATTGTTTCTTCCGGCTCTGTTTTGTTTCTTCCGGTGAAGGCTGCTTATAATTGTGGCTTAATTTTTTTTGGTAATTTTGTTTATTGGATGAGAAAACTGAAAGGGTATTGCCATCGTATCTAGTGTCTTATTGGTATAGGATATTATTTACATAATCGAAAGGTGCTTCATTCTTGTGGAATAAGAAGCCTCTGAAATACTTTGAGAAAGGGCACATGTGTAGAACCTTTAGGTCCATTATCTTTTCTAGGGTGACCATTATTGTTTGGTTGGTCCTGTTTTCTGTACAAGAGATTAATTTATTATTATTATTATTATTATTATTATTATTATTATTTTCATCTGTTCTTGATAGCAAAACTTTTAGAATCAGAAAGGCTTCATGAATCTGCTAGAAGTCTAGAACCTGGGAATAAATCAATTATTCAATTAAGGCTGAGACTTAGACAGGTTAAGAAACTTCTTAAAATTGCTGTTGTGGTGAGGTCTAGGATTTGTTATTAACCCTTGCAAAGGCTTGAAGTTATAGAAGGTGGGCACGGTTAGTTGGGAGTGAACTGGATCGGGTGTAGGCTTGTCTGGATAAACTAACCTACTTTATATATTAAGTTTCACCAAATAGGATGAAGGAGAAATATAGTTTTTCGATTCTCTTTTTTTCCAGCTGTTGACGTAGACTCTTTTTTAAAAAATATTTAAAAACTGATGAAAGAAATATCTGGACAGCTAAAAAGTAGTCTTCGTCCAAGAATCTAGTGGGCTGCAAGGGTCCAACTACGGCTGCAACTATTACCTTTGACTTTTAATTGAAATAATCAGATAATAACAAAATACTAATTTTCACTAAAGAAAAATGTATTTTCATTAATATTTGAATATGATATCTGTCTTTCAAAGATCTGAGTTCGGCTTCTAATCTCATGAGGCATAGTCTTATCACAGCTTGCCATTGATGCTGCATCAATTACATGACTTTATTTTGTTGTTGATTTGATGTCACTATTGTGTAGTTTCTTGGCTATTAGTATTGCTTCTCAATTCTTACTTAAGTTATCCATGTGACACGATTGACATTTTCTATATCTTTGAAACATAAATCTTGGAATTTTAAACAGGGATACTGCTGGGCAGGAAAGATTCAGGAGTCTGATTCCAAGTTATATCCGGGATTCCTCTGTGGCTGTCATTGTATATGATGTTGCGAGTATGATGTCTCTCTCTCTCTCTCTCTAATTTGTTGAAGCCTAAAAGTTGTTTCCAGAGTCCCATTTACTTTTCAATGGCATTTGGAAAAGTTGTTTTGGTTTCAATATATACTGTCAAAAGTAACTGGGTAATCTTGAAGTTTTTTTATTTCTTATTCAGTCATTGGTTCATATTCGATGGTTGATGAATTTACCGATTATTTTGGTTCACATTCTTATGATATAGGCAGGCTGTCATTCCTAAACACTTCCAAGTGGATTGAAGAGGTTCGTACTGAGCGGGGAAGTGATGTCATCATTGTACTTGTTGGAAACAAAACAGATCTTGTAGATAAAAGGTAATGATTTGCTTTGTCCTTTGCACCATGTTTGAAGAAACTTGATTTCTGGTTTTGTAGTCTCTTTCAGTTGTGTAGCTTGGCAAAATTTTGCTTTTCCAATTTGTTTGAGCTTGATTCATTAGGCTGTTGTTTGCATGTGAGTGAAATGCTTTGGAGCATGATTCATTCTCCTATTTAGATTAGTGTTTTCGTGCAATGAACAGTATTTTCTACTATATATGTGATGACTGGCCGTCTCACCATTGACAGTGTCCTTTTGGTTATTGTTATGTGAATGAGGTACGATGCGATCATGGAATATAGTGTCAAAGGTATCTAACGGTTATGAAGTCTAATTTATGCACTTTATTCTGAAAGCGTGGCAAATCTTTTATTTATTGATTACACAATCCCCTAGAGATAAGTCTTGAATTTTAATGGATTTTGGAGAATAGTATAAGCTTTGCCAGTCATATAAACTTTAGGCAAATGCTCTGTTCCATTGTAACTTTGCCATAGTGTTAAAAGCATATGCTTCCTCACCTCTCTAAAAAAACAATATGGTTTTGGTCATTCATTAAACATGTATGTTGATCGAAGTCTTGATAGTCTAGATGAGTATCATATTACACCCTCAGATTGTATCTCATTGTCAATTAGGCACTTCTGAACTCTTATTTGGTGCTTATTGTTAATAAATAACAGGCAAGTTTCGATAGAAGAAGGAGAAGCCAAATCTCACGAACTAAATGTTATGTTCATCGAAACCAGTGCCAAGGCTGGCTTCAATATCAAGGTAAGCTACATCTATCTTTAGTTACTGACATCATGGTAATGTAAGGCCTTAATGCATGTGATTATCTTGAGTGGGGCCTGGAGCAAATCACAACGCTACTCTTGCAAAGGAACAGGTTTCTTAGTAATGAGTCTCAGAATTTAAGTAAATGATACGCTGCATCCTCATTTCATAACCGATAAAGATTTTGGGTCAACCAAATTGTTAGCATGTTGTTATCTTTGTTTGTTGTTGTGTAATATTTTGCTCTTAACTTAATTTGATCATATTCCAGGCACTCTTTCGGAAGATTGCAGCAGCCCTACCTGGAATGGAGACACTTTCTTCTACAAAGCAAGAGGATATGGTTGATGTAAACCTCAAGTCCTCCAATCCAAATGCATCACAGTCACAGGGGCAGTCAGGAGGGTGTGCATGTTAATCCTTGAATTACATTGGTTTCAAACTCAACTTTTTCGCCCCATTCTTGCGCTTCGGTGATCCAGCTCTTTGTAAAGCTTAGTTGTCGTCCCAGATCTGAGTTCCGTGTTTTTTAGCTTTGGAGTTGTGTTTGGTTGATTGTTTTACGATATTTGCACTGTTTAGAATACCAGAGACTAAGACCTTAAGTTAAAAGTAATAGAAGAAACATCTCTATATGATTGTAATTGATGTCCCTCAAATGTCTGATAAACGGTAGTTAGCCCTATTCCAGCAGTTTGAGTTCCAATTTTCTGTCTGCGATATTGATTGGGATATTACAATGCATAAATGTCCACTTTGGTAGTAGTAGTAAATCAAGAGATTATTGTACCAGAAGTAAAGGGATCTGAGTTTGATTCATTGATTCTTGCAACTTGAATATCTGAGACAACTGGTTTTACTATTTTCATAGGTAGCTCAGATTGTATCTCAACCTTCTCAATTATTGTGCCGCTTATATTCTGAACTTGCAAATGAACTCACCATAATGAGTTGGAGAAGATAATTAATTCTTTTCAAAAAGTTTCTATGTGCAGTTGTTTGACAATGATGATTTGTTTGGTGGTCTTTCTGTGTAATAATGATCCTTGAAAGACTGCAATGTGATTAGTTGCTTTGTTTATACACATGTTTGAGATACTTGAATGGGGCTACGAAATTTCGAGGAATTGAGTAGTGGTAGTGGTAGTGGTCTGGTGGATGTCGGGAGACTTTGTTAATGCGTTTATTTTTGCGGGCATGAAAGGGTGTGGTCATCGGTTGGCCGGTGAGGTACTTCTGTATCAAGTTCATTGTGGTTTGTGCTTGTGGCAACTGGTAAGTGTCCTACAGCTCAGGAGCAAGTGGATTTAGAAGAAAAAGCCGAATCTCGTTCCATCCTGAAAATATATTATCAAGACGGGAGGAGATTGTTTTCTAAATGGCAACTGGTAAGTGTCCTACAGCTCAGGAGCAAGTGGATTTAGAAGAAAAAGCCGAATCTCGTTCCATCCTGAAAATATATTATCAAGACGGGAGGAGATTGTTTTTTTAGAAATCTATCACGCACGGGACGATCTCGTTCAGTATCGGGACGATCTCGTTCAGTATCGGGACGATCTCGTTCGGTATCAGGACGAGATCAGGATGAGAGTTAGATCTCTCAACGATAGAAAAAAATAAAAATAAAAAACTTAGAAAAGAAAAATTGATCCTAAATTCTTAAAGAAATTTTATATTTATTTTTTATGAAGTCAATATGTACTCATTCAATATTGATATGAGTTTTATTGTGTATAATATTCTCAAATATATATATATATATATATATATATATATATATTCCTTTGTGTTATTTTTTTATGATATAATTACCTTAATTCTAAACTCCTAAATCTATATAAGTAGAAGACGAAAAAAATTGTAAAAATGAAAAGTGATTCAATAATTACTTAATTAAATGATTGTAATTTACATTTAACTAATTAATTAATATCTCAAGAAAACTCTTAAGCTTGAAAAATCAAAGGAATTCTAGCTATCGCTACATAGATTCGTTGTTGCGGTCGATATCTTTTATATGA
Organism: Comarum palustre; assembly: GCA_951800085.1. Taxonomy (NCBI): domain Eukaryota; kingdom Viridiplantae; phylum Streptophyta; class Magnoliopsida; order Rosales; family Rosaceae; genus Comarum; species Comarum palustre. The sequence goes on along the minus strand of OX637581.1, from coordinate 10,695,993 downwards.
TCATCATCACCAAATGAGAATGAATTACCTAATTCTTGACATGTGAAAATGGTACTTTGAATTTAGGTTTAGGTTTTGGATGTCTCATTGAGCGTGTTTGAGTTCATTGTAAGAGTATATACTTTAACAATCGAACGGTTATGATTGGATATAAATACACTTATATATTCGGGACAGTTCTGTTCCACTACCAGAAAAAAGCCTTTAGCCGACGAAATATCTAAAAATAGGCCGACGAAATTTTTTTTCGTCGGCTAAAGTCCACTTTAAAAAAATAATAATAACATAAAAAAAATAATAACTTTAACCGACGAATTACCCTAAAATTCGTCGGTTAAAGTTTAAAAAAGAAAAAAATAAAAAAAAAATAATAACTTTAGCCGACGAATTTTAGGGTAATTCGTCGGCTAAAGTTAAATAAATTAATAAAAATAATAGCTATAGACGACGAAATTTTATTAAATGTCGTCGGCTAAGGTTCACAAATTCGTCGGCTAAAGTCCAGAAATTAAGCGACGAAAAATTTCTTCGTCGGCTAAATAACTGATTTTAGCCGACGATGAACAGTAATTTTGTCGGCTAAAGTCTTGACCGACGGATTTTTTCCGACGACTTCTTAGCCGACGAAATTTAGGGTTTAGCCGACGAAATGTGGTTGTTCTGGTAGTGTTATGTCTCGTTATGTTTTCAAACTACCGAGACAAGACGGTATGATACGGTACCGTTATTTTAAAACTCTATCATGTCCTGTCTCATCAATTTTCAATATGAAATCGAGACGAAATCTGAATTGCGGTACGAAGTGGTTAGTCCTGCAAAATAAGACACCTAATTTCCATTTTCTAAAGGCCCGGAATTCCCCACCGATCACATGAAATCTCAAGAATGCCCCTCGTTCACAGATACATTCCATCAAGTCGTCAATATTCAGGGTCTCCCTCCCTCCAGAATTGTCGTGCCTGTTCCCCGCCGAAGATATCTGATGGTCCTTCACGCGGACGAATCTCAATCGTTGATAGGTACGTAGCACTATCATCTTATGATTCTCAAGAACACCAAGACAGTCAAAACCTGTTTTCTTATAAATATTCAGGTCAGCGATTAGCCCGTCCTTTCTCCTTGTTCAGTGACGCCATAGTTGAACGAAAATGTCAGGTCTCTTTCTATCTCCGGTTTGTGTTTTTGTTGGTTTTTTTTATTTATTTTTGTTTTGATCGTTATGTTGATGGGTTTTCGTTCTACTAATCAGAATCTTAAGGGCTTAGTTTGGTTGGGTTGTATGCATAGAAGAAGGGATGTATATGCAAATTATTTCAAGTTTGAACCAGTAACTAACTTCAGTTTCCGAGTTTGAATGCTTTTTAGAGTGTGTAGTGTCAAGTTGTGTATGATAGTTTAAGGTTCAAGATTGAGGCATGAATTTGTGGCACAATATCCCACATCGTAGTTTCTGATTCGCTTTTTCTGTGTGCTTGATGTATAGACTATAGTATCTGAACCTTGTGTAATTATTCAGTTGATTTACTGCTTGGCTTCTTTGTTCTTGTACTGTGAAAAAGTTGGGTGTATGCATCAAATCAACTTTGCACCTGCCGGAGAGGTATTGGAATCGGAAGATTCAAACTGAAACTTTTGAAAACACTTGTGTAGACCAGGCATTAAAGGACCCTTGCATGAGGTTTATTCTTTCTTTATTTTTCTGGTATACATGTGCAAGAGAAGCTATGACCACATCAAAACGCCTTTCAAGTTTAAATGTTGCTGCTTGTGATTCATTTTGGCCGTCTCTAAATAAGGTTGCCTATCTTTGCAATTGCAAGTGATACATGACACCTGCTATTCATTAACAATGTTGTAGTATTCTTAATATACACCTCTGACTAAATATTATAAGTGTGTTCTTTTCATTTGTACGGTGTGGCATTGTACCTGGTCTGTAGCACGCTTTGGACTGTAGGGTCATAACTCTCTGCACATGTTGTATCTTTTACATGCTTTATGGTTCTCCATAACCTCATATGGCTATCTGGTTTCTTGTTTATGATCATTTGATGAATACATAAGGAAACTAATTTGTTTGCATTTGATATGTGAATACAGATAGCCAAGAAACCATCCCACCCAAAAATGAAATTGTGATGGACCCAACACTATTGATTAAACTTGGCCGCTGGCAATGGTGGTTTTTGGTGGCAATCAACATATTTTTCCTCCTTGTGGGGCAGGCTGCTGCTGTGTTACTTGGAAGATTTTATTATGATCAGGGCGGTAATAGTAAGTGGATGGCTACTTTTGTGCAAACTGCAGCTTTTCCGCTTCTTGTTATCCCACTTTATTTTCTTCCTTCGCAGAAACAAGATCAATCAACTTCTTCAACTTCCCCTTCCCCCTTAGTTCTTGCCTTGATTTACTTATTTCTTGGACTGGTCATTGCGGGTGACAACTGGTTGTATTCAACTGGACTGTTGTACCTATCTGCCTCTACATACTCCATCATTTCTTCAACTCAGTTAGCTTTCAATGCAGTCTTCTCGTACTTCATCAATTCTCAGAAGTTCAGTGCATTGATTTTCAATTCAGTGATTATCCTGTCATTGTCCGTGGCTCTTATTGGTGTGAATGACGACTCTGATGGACCTGCAGGGGTATCAACGCAGAAACATATAATTGGCTTTATATGTACCCTTGCTGCTTCTGCAATTTATTCCCTTCTACTTTCCCTCATGCAACTTACTTTCCAGAAGGTTCTGAAAAAGGAAACTTTCTCTGTGGTTTTGCAAATGCAAATTTTCACAGCACTTGTTGCTTCTTGTGCTTCACTAGTGGGTCTTTTCGCAAGTGGAGAATGGAAGACTTTACATGGAGAAATGGAAAGTTTTGGAAGGGGAAGAATTTCATATGTGATGACTTTGGTGTGGACAGCTGTTTCTTGGCAAGTTTGTTCTGTTGGTGTCGTGGGTTTAATTTTTGTGGTGTCTTCCCTATTCTCAAATGTCATCAGTACTCTTTCGTTGGCTGTTACTCCTATAGCTGCTGTGATAGCTTTTCATGACAAGATGAATGGTGTGAAGGTAATTGCTATGCTAATGGCTATCTGGGGTTCTGCTTCTTACATTTATCAAAACTACCTTGATGATGCAAAGGCAAGAAGAGCAGTGGCTGATGTTAGTGAATCACCCACTGCGTGAGTCCTCTTTTTCATTATTTGATAGAAATACACCGATCCCTTTTCTTATCTTTTCTAGGTACAACTGTGATTAGCTTTGTTTGATTCCATTTTTACCATACTGCTTGTACTTATATTGGTTGGAAGAGTGAATTATGTCATTGAAATCATTATCGTAGTTTTTCTAGTCTGTACATGGTCATTACAATTGTGGAATCTAGATGTTAATTCATAGAATATGCTATTTTTTTGGTGGAATAAATGTTGATTCAGGTTCTACCAGCAAGCATGACAAGGTGCTACTCTAAATTAAGAAAATCTGGTTTGTTGCATGACTGGTAACGAAAGAGGCAGCAGCGTAAGTCTCTGGGCTTCAGATTGGCTCAGAGATGTGGTATTGTTCTACTTCGCCACTTTCAGGTATTGTAGAAAGTAAAATTAAGATGCAAAGAGTCTTCTGTCTGTGCAACTCTATGTTGCGAGTGTGCGACAGTGGTATCAGCAGGCAGGGCCGGTCCTGAATGATTCAAGGCACAGTGCAGGAAGAAAAAATAGGCCCCTTGATCCTGTACCTATAAAAATATCACATATAAATAATATCTCATCTCCCGTTTAAAAAACCTGTTAAAAAACATCTCATCTGAAATGACTTCTTTTGGCAATGACGACACACTTTATTCATTCTATCAAACTGGACAACCCAAGAACACATCCAATATTCTCTGCAAAATCATAAGCACAATTTCATTTATATACCAATTTCATATATCTCATATGCATAATTTAGAAAGAAAAAAGTAAAAGAAGAGATTCTCACTTCTAAGCAACCTTTTTCAATGGAAGGGCTGAGAAGAAGAATTCGAAGTTGAGAAATTTAGAGTAGCTTTCTTTCTGATCTTTAACAGATAGGAGATTAGAAGATGCGAGTTTGAGAGTTGGAAATTGAGAGAGGATAAATAATTTCTAAGGATCATGAGCAATTTATAGAGAGATCAGACAAAAAAATTTGGTTCCGGAGATCAATCACCAATCCTTTATTGATACAACTGGTAAATGATTTGGGAAGTTTAATGATTTACGAGAGATTGAGAAAAGAAGAGAACGACAAACACAACCACATAGGTTTCCACCACCCTTTAATTGTGGGTATTAAATTTTTAAAATTAATATATATATATATATATATATATATAATAGACGAAGAAAGAATTATAGGCCTCTTCTGACCTAGGCCTGGTGCGAGCGCACTGCTTGCACTGGCCCTGTCAACAAGACATAAGAGCTAAGCTAAGTTGCATAAAATCAGGTGCTAAGACCATCTCTAACTCATCAGGCTAAAAATAACTTTGGGGCTAAATTTTAGCCCCAATTTCTGCATTATTCATCGATATGACATCAACTGTCTTTAACTGGTTATAGCTAAATTATAGTCATAAGCTATATTTTAAGATGTTATATGTGTGTGCTTATTTTTTGTATTAAATTTTTATCGTAGTATCTGACTATTTTTTTTTTGAAAATAATAGACATATACTAGTGGCCGAAAAAGTCATACGACCAACTATAGCAACGTCAGGCTGGAGCAAGCTCCAATACAAGCTAAAAGAGCAAGCTCATTATTCAACTACAACTAATCTATAGCACTGCGTCCAAAAAAGTGGACAAACCGAAACTATGAAAACTAGAAATAAACCTCTACTCTGATACGGCCAATAGAGCAAAGCATCTATTCTGACAGATTTGACGCCTAAGACCCAACGACGTACGCTTCCATCCGCCAAATAGTGAATAACTTCAATCTAAAGACAATATAAGATAGAAGTGTCACCCCATCTATAGCTCAACAAAGACTATGCCTATAAAGAAAGAAATTTGAAGAGGAGGAAAAGCCTACGGGCCTAGCCCAAAAGAGCTTCGGCCTAGAAACTTAGAACCCATCCTTCTTCTCCTCACTTTCCAATGACCTAGTCGCCGCCATACTTCTGGGGGAGTTGTTCACCACCAGTCAAACACCGGCTACACTAGTGTTCTTCAGAGTTACAGTCGTCGTCCTTCTGGTGGCCGACTTCGGTCCCCTGCCATCATGTCTTAAGAGAGAACCTCCTCTCTTCTCTTCCTCTTAAGATTCAGAAGCTTTCAATTCTCCTTCCCCGACCCGCTCTGCTTCACTGCTTGAACCTATCCCCAATAAGTCAGATTTCTTCGTAGCAGAGTACCACCACAGCAAGCAACTTGGAATCTCATGGAGATTTTTCCTCTATGCTCCAACTCGTCGTCGCTGGATACAACCAGAACAAAACCCTTATGCGTCGTATAGATCCTTGCAAAGAGTGCTCTGTCGGATGCCGATCCCGAAGCAAGCGTCGCCGCAGCTGCCTTTCAATATATATATATATATATATATATATATATATATTGACAGGCAGCTGCGGCGACGCTTGCTTTGGGATCGGCATCTAATATCATTAGGATATGTACCTAGAATATGATTATGTATTCATTCCTATTACATATGTGCCTTGGTCTAATATCATTAGGATATGTACCTAGAATATGATTATATATTCATTCCTATTACCATATTGGTACTCTGTAATACCCTATATAAAGGGACTTCTATCAATGAATATAATGATAATTCTTCTCCCTATCACGTCACACATATTTTTCATGTCTACGTTATCATGCACATAGCTCTAACCCGAACGGCTAGCTAACTTATAAAAAAACCCTAGTACCAGAAAAAAAATTCCACTGATTTTACCCAGACACCCGAAAAATTGCTCTGGGAACCCGTTTGCTTCTCTGTTTACTTCTCTTCCAGTGTGAAGCAGCCTAAGTTTCGAAAAAGGGAAAAACCCCGTTGTTTTTTCAATGGGCACCTAAGAATCTTCTCTGGGCACCCACCTTCTTTGTGCACGTGTTTGAGCGTTTGCACCATAACAGTTGCTGCCCGACCACCTCCAACGACTCTCCCTTCTCTTCTGGTGTGAGATTCGAGCCCCAGCTGCGACCGCACTTCAACGTTCATCTCTAGCCTACGTAACCTCAAATCGGGCATATATCTAGATCTGTAAATGAATCGGATCTGAACCGGATAGACTTAGACCCATATCCGAATCCGTAATATAAATTTTAGATCTTGATCTGACCTGTTACCTGCCGGATCTCTAATAGCTCGATCCAAATCCGGATCCGGGGGGTTAACGGATACCTGATCTGTTAATCAGATCTGTTTATAATAATAAATATTTCAACTTTAAATAATAATTTCATAATTATATCATAAAACATTGATGAAATATCATAACAAAACAAAGGTTCACATCAAAAGTTAAATTACATGTCCAAAATACTCTTTAACAATAAACTAATACAATCAAACTATTTGACCTCCAATGTTTTTAGCATAAATACACAGACATTAATAACCTTCAACTTCATCAAATCATATTTTAGAAGGCCTTTGCACAGTCGCACATTCTAGCCGTGATTTCTCTCAAACGGCAGCAAGAGGGACGCTGCACCACCTTAGATCGATAGGAGATATTCCAAGGTTCAATTTGACACCAAACTCGCCGCCTAATTAGGCGGGACGGTTGAGAGTGGCGGTGACAAAGTCGCGGGTTGAGGGCGCCGGGGGAGGAGGGGGTGGAAAATGAAATCTGACTTTTGACTTTCCACTTTGGTAAGTTAATTTCCTTTTATACCCCCTTCCAAAAATAGTAACTTTTGTTTTTTAACTATAATTTTCACTTATGAACTCCGATTTGAGCGTGATACGTGTCCACGAACTCGTATTAACGTTTTCTATGACTTTCATGAAGACAGTTTTCCAAAATAATGGTCCTAGAAAAAGTCAACTCTAAAGTCTTTGTACGGTAAAACCATTACTTAAAATGAATAAAAATAAAAATAAACAACCATAAAATAATTTAAGAAACCAGGATATGATAGCTTATATCATAAAGTTTTTTGTTTTTAAATGATTTGTAAAGATAAGGGATAAAATCTCTTACCAAAAGTAAAATATAAAATTAAAAAAGTAAAAATGAACAAAGAGATTTGTAGTTAACAAAAGAAAACATTTAAAAATACTAGAAATCACACATCAATGACATTGATATGTCACATAAGGTGAGCTTCTAAGTGGTTTATCAAAATATGATTTACTTAGCATTACTATTATGGATAACAGTCTTCGCCCACGAACAAAATGTCGGCATTTGTTGTGGATATGTATAAGAACTTGTATGAATTTCCAGTATGATGTTAATGACTTCTGCATTGTATTATAGGCTTATGCCGGCAGTGGCAATGGTAACTTATCAAACAATCTACTAATCTAGTACGAAAATATCACTAATATTACTCATACTTGATCGATGTTACATCATAGTCTTGGCACCCATGCATTGAGAACCTGATACACAATGGTCTTGGGCGTAACATTGTGGAACCAACTGCTGTGGTATTGGGAGTACTAGTAGGACGTGCTTGATTGGTTAGACCAAGCCATAACATGAAGTTGAATTCTCTCCATCTGGTCTATCGCCGAGACTAGAGTGTTCTTGATTTCGGTGTGATCGCAACAGTGAATGAGCCCCGAAATGTCGGCATGCGAAGGCATTAGGCTCTTTCCCTCTAGTCTGGACATCACAAGGAGGTAACCACTTTCATATGCTTCCTCATGAAGCCTGCTAAGCCCTGCTCGGTCTGCTGCTGATCCCTTTGTAACTGAGTAGATGCATATCAATCCCTGCAGGAGCTTAACAAATTATTGTACATGAAAACAATTGTTGGCCCTGGCGGATTAACGTGTTCGATAAAATGCCTCTAAGAGACTAATGTGACTTGAAATTTCAGAAATTTAACCTCTTCGGTCTGTTTGATGTCCAATCCAAATCGGACTTCACCGGTTTGGGGAACCAAATTGAGAGACACTTCTGCAACTCCAGGCATAAACCAGAGTCTTATGCCCTGGACTATTTGGACGGTCGTTGCATGGTTTTGTTGCTGTTTACTCCAACTCATTTCCTTTCCTGTTAAATTAGTTTTCTTCTTCAAAACAAAAAAAATATTTCAAAACCATTATTGACTGCTAGAGCCAGAATTTCAGCATGACTAAAGAATTAAGGGGAAATAATGGTACCGAGGTCACAGTCTGTTCGGTTTGAATATTAACAAAAACAAGAGGAGCCCCTGAAGAAACTGCTGCAGAAAACCAAGCCATGCACCTTGCTGTTGTGGCCTCAGTGCAGTGCTCACCCTGCATTGGCATGAACAGAACAGAACTAACAACCGTGCAACGGTGGTCAGGCAAATACTTGCTCACTTTCATCTTCCAGTCATATTTTACTCCCTTTTTATGATACCCTCTATTTTCCACATTAACCAAACTCCTGCTCATTTCTGCAAAATCACATAAATTATCCATAGCAGAAATACAATATTATGCTGTTATAGACTTACATGTGCTTATTGCCGAAAGAGTGTAAATAAATGTTGGAAAAATGATGTAAATAAATCATAGTATATAGTTATGGGCGAAAGAGAATAGTCACTAAAGTAATCCATGAAACGGTAAATCTTTCATCTTCCATGACTCTTTGTTTTGTAACAACGTCAATTCAGTAGCATGGTAGTTGAAGGTTGTAACATATTCATGACATTCAAGTTTGTTCACAATCCTCCTTGTATAAATAGGTGACTCATTCCCTCATTCAAAACACACCAACTCAAAAACATTTCCTTCTCACTTAAGTTCTCTTTCTCTCTCTCTCTCAGTTGTTTTCTGGTGATAGAAGAAGATAATTCAAGTTCGTCTAGTGTTCTTAGTAATAGTACAGCTTCAAAGAACAAATGGTTATTGTATCATGGGAGACAAGTGTCAACAAGCCTTTGCACTGTAGAGGAGACATAATTTGTCTTAAGGAAAGTATGTGAGACACACGACTCGACTTCAACATTTTTCTATCTTCCTGAATCTGAATTGGTAACATTGTTGTTCATCATGTTGTTCTTGATTTTATATTTATAATTATTTATTTAGTTATAAATTGAGTTTGTGTTATTATATATTTGCAATATCTAACCTATTTTTCTAACAATCTTAAGACCAATTAATATTGTTTGGCTCATGAATCTTTTCAACTAGGCATACTCAGTTGGGCATGATATCTAGGTTAGAACCCTTGTTGCAATGTTATTAAGCTAGCCATGTTTCACTAAAGCTTCATCTTCTTACATGGTCGTGTCTGATTGGAATTACTGAACGGGTTGAGAAGTAGCCAAATTAATATTAATATTGTTATATATATGTGTGAATAATAAGTTCGTGTTACCCATTGCTAATTATTGTTGGCTTGAACAAAATATTTAATGTGTGTTATTTGCATAAATAATTTGGAAAAAATGGAATCTGATTCTAGAAAAACTGTTGATGGAAGTAGCGCTTCGACCTAATTTAGTGCCAATCATTCATATTGTTGCTGCTGCACATGTACTTGTCTCAGTGTCTCATGGAGAGAAACCTGAGAAGTTCAATGGATTGCACTTCAAAAGGTGGCAACAAAAGATGATGTTCTATCTGTGTCACACCCCGAATCTTGTGAAGTTAATAAAAGTTACCTTTCATAGAAATTCACGAGTTACCGAGGATTTTTAATTGCGATCGGTAATTCGATAAGTTATCGCTCGAGTAAATTTTCGAGTTTTCAAAAGTACTCCAAATACCTGAATTGACGACTCGATGTTGTAGTACGTGTCGACACGAGTCTCCCGGTATTTTCGGATTATTTTTCGGAGCTTCGGTTCATTTTCTACGGATTTTCGAAGGTTTCGGTAACTTTTAAATTATTAATCCGGTAAATCAGTTTTACCATTTACCCTTTTACTTTTTTACCTTCTTTTAATCTGGACCGTCAGATCTTTCCAAGATCTGATCTGAGCCGTTGATCTTTCTATAAAAAGGGTAGAGAGGTTTGACCCGAGTCAAACACCCAACTCGGCGTTGACCCGAGCCCAACCACTCTCCCTCTCCGCTCTCGGTCTGCAGCCTTGCCACCTCCATCTCCGGCGCGTCCGGCCACCCCACACCGGCGCACTACCACCAAAATCTTCCTCTCTTTCTCCTCATCAAAACCCCCTTACCAATTTCTCCAAATATCTGTTGTGGGAGAGGCTTGGCTGACGAGGAGCTCGGCTGTGCTCCGATCAAGTTTCAGAAATTGGTCACGACAGAGGGTGCGAGTGGTGGTGACAGCTTCGCCTCGTCGTCCTGGTTCCATTTATGTCCTCAGTTGTCAAAGAAAAGGCCTGAGGAAGAAGTTTGAACGGAAGAGGATTTGAGTTTTCTCGGCCATGGATCGGTGTCCTCCGGTCACAGATGAAGGTAATTGAGGTATGAAAAACTATCTACTCATGAAGCTCTATGTATCTGTTTAATTGGATTGAAGTTTGGAGGAAGTTGGATGTTTGATTATTGTTACTGTGTTCGGCAACGAACACAGTGACGACAGTTATGGTTTTGGGTTTCAGAGTTTGGGTTTTAGGTTGAGCTTGTGTGCATGAGTTGCAGTTCTTGTTTATCTGAAGTCTATTGTAGTTTGGTGATGTGAAGTTGAGGCTGTGTTGTTGATTAGAGAAGGAACAATTGAATTCTGAGCAGTGTGTGTGTGTATGTGTGTTCTTTGGCAGTAGTGTTGATGATTTCAATGGTTTAGAATTGATGAAATTGTAGAGTGGGCAAAGGAAGTTGAATGCTGCATTTTATTGTTTGATGTGATTGGAATCATTGTTGGGTTGCTGACTTAGTGTTGTTGCGTGGTTTCATGTCGATAACTTGGTGACGAAGGAAACGGGGAGGTGATGGCGAAATTCCGGCAAGTCACCGGAATCCGACGAAGATTCCGGTGATACGGTAAAACCGGCTGAATGCCGAAGAGGTAGGAGTTGATTCTTTCAATAACCTAATTGTCGTAAAGTTTCCGTAAATTAAGAATTGGATTAATTACGGTTAATTGGACGTAATTAGGAAGTTTCCATTTTGGGAAACCTTCTAAGTTTGGTAACCTGTTAATTTGGGAAACTTTCCATTTTGGGAAAGTTTCCATTAAAGGAAAGTTTCCACTTTGGGGAAGTTGTTTTTTATCAGAAAAATGGTTAAAGGATTGAAGTTCAATGAATGTGACAATTTTTGGTTAAATGGGTAAAGAGTTAAATTGTTAACTGGAATTGATGAGAAAAGGTTTAATCGGTAAATCGACTCAAGGTCAAATATATTGATTAATACGTGACACTCTATCGTCAAGTTAAAGTAATAAAGGAAAGTTCGGAAACTGAGTCGGACTTCCGGTAAATTGAGTTAAGAGTCGATAACCGGGAAAGAAAGTCAAAAAGGGTAAAATGTCATAAAAAGGAACTCGGTCAACTTGTGGTCAAATAGGAGTTCCTGGTCAAACTAGGAAAAGACCAAGTCAACGATGAAATGACTAATGTATTGGTTCATTTGTACAGTCTCTGGTCGGACGTGAGACGGGCTCGACTACGCGGTAGTCGAGGGTTTCGCTCGAGGAGTTTTCCGAGCGGGAAGGTCGCAATAGTACTGTGAGTGGACATATTGTTTTAAATAAATGCATGCCTTAATTATTGAGTTAATTGCATGATGTTTATGATTGTTTTCGAGAATTATATATCTCTCGGGTTCTTGAACGTATTTACGTTATTACTCGATTTTCTATTTCTTCCGAAAATGGTTATAGACGGTGAGGGCCGTCCTACGAATGGAATTGAACCCGAGACTTCGTTGGAGATTGGGTCTATGCATATATGTCAAGGAATTGTTTACTTATTTTATTTTGGGAAGAGAATTTGTTTAAAGTATTGTTGTGAATTATATTTTAAGGGTTGACCAATGATTATGCTAGCTAGAGTAGCGTGAGGGCGCTACTAGAGCTCTTAGCTCCGACCCTAGCCTGAGAGGTCAGGCGAATTACGTAGTGCACTATGAGGGTTGACCATTTCCACTTTATCCAGAGCTCTTAGCTCCGACCCTGGTCTGAGAGGTCAGACAAGCCTGAGAGGTCAGGTTGATATTATAAGGGTTGACCGTTATCACATATTCTAGAGCTCTTAGCTCCGACCCTGGTCTGAGAGGTCAGACAAGCCTGAGAGGTCAGGTTGATATTATAAGGGTTGACCGTATTATTTTATCTAGCTAGCATAGCGTAGCGTGAGGGCGCTACTAGAGCTCTTAGCTCCGACCCTAGTCTGAGAGGTCAGACTTATTATGTTTGGTGACCATTTCTCTTCCCATATCCCTTGTTGGTTTATCTTATTATGCACTTGTGGAAATTTAGTAATTGTGGGCATGCTTAAATGATTTTTAAATTGATATACTTTTGGGAGAACATTACAGGAAATGAAGTTTTTATATGTGATTTTCGTCCACTCACTCTAACGGTTTTTAAATGTTTCTCCCCTGGGCTTTTCGTTTTTAAATGCCCAGTGATGCAGGGTTCTTGAGAGGAGGTCGAGCGCGTACTAGAGTCGAGGCATAGTCGATCATTCCGTTGCTGAGTAAAATTCTTTGGGGTAATCATCTCTGTAGACTGCTCTGACTAACCCGGTTTAGTTAGTTTAGTAGGAAGGGTTGGCCATTTCAAGGGGGTTTCGGTAAGAAGTTCCCTTGAGGTGGTCCCCGTAGGATTTACTTCGGGTTAAAAGGGTTTAACCTGGGGTGGGTCCTGTCAATGGTATCAGAGCATTAGGTTATCGTTTCCTGTTACTACCTCATATACTTGGTATCACTTAGTGTCTATAGAGTGATGGTCCGACCGCGGCGGATCCATCGGCATTTTATGCTTGGACGCTTAGTGTTTATTAAGGATATGAGTTAGTACTTCCTGATTGAGATATGGACCGAGTGGTCCTATAAACGATCGAATTTTCAAGACTATGCCTCAGTACGCGCGACCTCATAGAGAGTTCCTGTAAGGAACAAGGTAAGCTCGTTACGTATTTATGTTTTTGGTATCCCCCATTGATTTACGAGATTTGAGTTGGGGATCGAGCTGTAAACTCCCGCTATTTAACGAGCTTGAACATTTGTGTGAATGTTCGGTGGTGAAACAGCTAATTCACACCTGAGGGGCTGTCATGGTTGTTGACAGGGATGCTGTAGAAGCCTAAGACAAGGCTTTGGTGTTCGAGTTATGAGACTCTTAACAGTGGAGAGTCGTACGAGTTAATGTAAGAGATGAAGTCGCCTAACGCGATTGTTCAGAAAGGATGAATAATAAGATTTGACGATTGCCACGATTTTGTTGAGGTTCGTCATGAGTGTGGTTTCAGAAAAACCAACTGACGTATGAAGAGGAAAGACTCAAGGGAATTGAGTGTTATTATTTGTGATCAATGGACTTTTTCTAGTGACGAGTCCATGATGTGACACTATTGAAGAATGTTAAGGAAGTAAAGGCTGTTTTGGTCACTTGATGCTTTATGGGACAGCCACTGAAAATAATGGTTTGGGTCAGCTTTGGTGCTGACATTGTTGTCGTCAGTTGCGACGAGATCCTCTTCGTTCCAGCCACCCATGTTTAGGGTACTAGAAAGATTTGAATTGTTAGTGAGTCCAAGCGTGAATTGGATTGTTGGTGACAATGGTCTTTGGGCCAGTTATCGTGAAGGTAAAAAAAAAAAAAAAAAAAAAAAAAAAAAAAAAATAATCGTGTCACCAGATCTTGGGGCTCATGTCGATCATAAGGTGAGTTATCCACCTGCGGTCAAAGTGTTGTAATGAGTACACCAGTGGAGGAGTCTCCAGGTTGGCGGTATTAGAGATCGATTTTCAGATCGAGAAAGCGTTACTTGGGGTAATTAAAGTTAAGTGGTTCTGGAATTTTAAGGAACATGTTGAAAGTGGCAACAAGCCACCGGGTCTCGGACCAAGAGTGCTTGGGGTACCGGGGAGAGTGATACGAGTCTTGATGGACTTTGTATTAATTGCGGTGTAGGAACCGGTCATTGTGCAAACGACACTGTTTTGACGGCTGAAGATGTACATGGGTATACCCCACAGGAGCACGTGTACCCTCTTATGTAGGGAAGTGATAAAGTGAAATTTGGGTAACACATGCTGGTAATGCATAATTATTTTGTACAGCTGTGTGGTCAAAATGACACCAGGTAAGTGACGAAGGCTGATGATGACATCATATCAAGAATGTATTGTGAGAGTCCCATAATTTGAGAACAGAGATTAAAGACGTTTGGTTAGAAGTTTCTGTGAAAAACGTCAATTAAATGGTTTAATGTCGTTAGTAGGTGGAAGGATGTTTTCTGAGATAAATGCACGGAAATGGTGAAGGGACAGCAGTGAGGCAAGGTTTACTGGGTCATTAATTTGAGCAAGAATGTTTGTGGTTGCTCAATCTTGAATCTGCAGTCCCAGTCGTCCGTTATGACACTTGGTTTCTTCGAGGACGATTAACTGAGCTTGATGGCATGGGAATTTGTGCACTCACTGGCTGTGGTCTAATCTAGTATTGTAACCGGAAGTGTACTTAGTCGTATTTAGGGTTCATAAGCTACCTTCACTGCAGCGACAGAAAATATCCTCAATCTTGATATGGGGAATAAGGATTAAGATCTGGGAGATCAATTATTGAGGATAATTTAAAGAAATCCTGAGAGGATTAAACTATTGTAGGCACTGCTATGGTCATGGGTCATTTGAGTAGTGACCCTACTTGTTAGGAATGATTGACCTAACGACAATTCTTGGCGCCACGAGTGTAAAGTGGTAGCAAGAAAGATCATTGGAGATGACTTGCGAAATTGTCAACATTTCGGCGAGTATGAAATGCAGTGAAACTGAGGAAAGAGTTTCTTTGATGACTCAAAGGTGTTACGAGTCAAGGTTTTGGAAACCAAATTGTTACAAGAGTAGTAAAGTATGTTGCTAAGTTGTGCAACACTCCATCGGAAACCGTGGAGTGATTAAGCTACGTTCAGATTAAGTTATGATCTGAGAGGATGTTAACGTGTGGCAGTGGATCTTGTGATTTAAGATCTAGAGTGGTAAGCGATTGAGAATTTTGAATCTTACCGAATAGAGGTTGCGGTGGATGGTAAACGCGCAGCGCCTGGGGAACAGTTTTGTTAGAAACTGTCCAGTTGTACGAGTTGACTCTGTGGTGTGTACTCGCCCCGTGCGGTGATGGCATTTGTTGAATTGTGCCTTAAAGATTTGATGCTTGGTGATTAGCGTGGCTAAGTTCGGCGTGAAATTAATTTCCAGTGCTTTGATCAGGGGTTACTTTAGGTGTGCACCTGTGACACTAAATTCTATGTAGATGTCTGATCTGGTTAAATGTCCAAGTTGCTGGTTATTACCGGACGATGTGGTAATGGAGGCATTTGGGAATGGATTATACTTGTTGAGCGGGTAAGGCTCTGAAATTCTTTTAATGGTAAGTCTATTCCGGATTGAGATGCGGATAATGTTTAATAGACGCACGGTTATGGTTGAAGTGCAAGTTCTGCACTATGCGTTATTCCAGGCTAAGGTAAGAGATAGGGAGGTCAGTGGCACCTCACCTATGAGTAGTACGGAGATGTGTTACTAGTGGTAAAGTACGCTGTAACCCCACAAGTGTTATTGAGATGGCGATTCTAATGATCGGTTTGTTGGTAAAGTCCAGTTTATCCGGTCGGAATAGCTTGTAGTAGGGTGAAGCCTGGCATTTTGTCTTCATGCGAGGAGTAAGTATTGTTGGCTCTCGATGTCTGGAGACTTGTATCTCCCCGATTTAAAGGCTATGGTTTTGGTTCATGGCAATACATGTTCTGTGTGTGCCAGTGGTTTGAGTAATGATAGAGTAAAGGAAGACAACTACTCTACAACATGACAGAATAGTTTCTAGGAAGCGTAAACCAGATCAGGAAGCCTGGTTCGATTGAGGTGATGGTTCGTGTAACACCAGTCGCATGGTTTTCTCATGGGCTTGTTGTCATGGGTGTTGATCCCACGTGGTATATTGATATCGGAGAATTACAGATGGTGGATCAGTGATAGGCAGTGTCGTATTCCACCTCATAAATGAGATGGAGTACAGTAAGAATTCGGTGATTCAGTTGATCAATGATTCAAGAGGAAATCATTATGATCCACGGTAAGACTTCAGACGGTTTAGTTTTGACCCGAGAAAAGTGATCGGGTGTCAGAAAAAGAGAAAGTTTTGGAGGTTATCATCCACGTAGGAAGGAGTGCTACGTTGGCTAGATGTGACACGTGACAAGATTACATGAGTTTGATGAAAATGTTGGGTATCCTTAGAGTTAATGGATGCCTAGTGTCACGTATGTTCTTGTTACGGAAATAAGTTTACTACCTTACATCCTATGTCATTTGACTTCTGGTTAGTCCGGGAAGCTGACATTAGAGAGCAATATTAGTATATTAAGTGGTACTATTCCTCACTGTATTGGACTTTGAGTATAGAAATTTCGAGGACGAAATTTTTATAAGGTGGGGAGAATTGTCACACCCCGAATCTTGTGAAGTTAATAAAAGTTACCTTTCATAGAAATTCACGAGTTACCGAGGATTTTTAATTGCGATCGGTAATTCGATAAGTTATCGCTCGAGTAAATTTTCGAGTTTTCAAAAGTACTCCAAATACCTGAATTGACGACTCGATGTTGTAGTACGTGTCGACACGAGTCTCCCGGTATTTTCGGATTATTTTTCGGAGCTTCGGTTCATTTTCTACGGATTTTCGAAGGTTTCGGTAACTTTTAAATTATTAATCCGGTAAATCAGTTTTACCATTTACCCTTTTACTTTTTTACCTTCTTTTAATCTGGACCGTCAGATCTTTCCAAGATCTGATCTGAGCCGTTGATCTTTCTATAAAAAGGGTAGAGAGGTTTGACCCGAGTCAAACACCCAACTCGGCGTTGACCCGAGCCCAACCACTCTCCCTCTCCGCTCTCGGTCTGCAGCCTTGCCACCTCCATCTCCGGCGCGTCCGGCCACCCCACACCGGCGCACTACCACCAAAATCTTCCTCTCTTTCTCCTCATCAAAACCCCCTTACCAATTTCTCCAAATATCTGTTGTGGGAGAGGCTTGGCTGACGAGGAGCTCGGCTGTGCTCCGATCAAGTTTCAGAAATTGGTCACGACAGAGGGTGCGAGTGGTGGTGACAGCTTCGCCTCGTCGTCCTGGTTCCATTTATGTCCTCAGTTGTCAAAGAAAAGGCCTGAGGAAGAAGTTTGAACGGAAGAGGATTTGAGTTTTCTCGGCCATGGATCGGTGTCCTCCGGTCACAGATGAAGGTAATTGAGGTATGAAAAACTATCTACTCATGAAGCTCTATGTATCTGTTTAATTGGATTGAAGTTTGGAGGAAGTTGGATGTTTGATTATTGTTACTGTGTTCGGCAACGAACACAGTGACGACAGTTATGGTTTTGGGTTTCAGAGTTTGGGTTTTAGGTTGAGCTTGTGTGCATGAGTTGCAGTTCTTGTTTATCTGAAGTCTATTGTAGTTTGGTGATGTGAAGTTGAGGCTGTGTTGTTGATTAGAGAAGGAACAATTGAATTCTGAGCAGTGTGTGTGTGTATGTGTGTTCTTTGGCAGTAGTGTTGATGATTTCAATGGTTTAGAATTGATGAAATTGTAGAGTGGGCAAAGGAAGTTGAATGCTGCATTTTATTGTTTGATGTGATTGGAATCATTGTTGGGTTGCTGACTTAGTGTTGTTGCGTGGTTTCATGTCGATAACTTGGTGACGAAGGAAACGGGGAGGTGATGGCGAAATTCCGGCAAGTCACCGGAATCCGACGAAGATTCCGGTGATACGGTAAAACCGGCTGAATGCCGAAGAGGTAGGAGTTGATTCTTTCAATAACCTAATTGTCGTAAAGTTTCCGTAAATTAAGAATTGGATTAATTACGGTTAATTGGACGTAATTAGGAAGTTTCCATTTTGGGAAACCTTCTAAGTTTGGTAACCTGTTAATTTGGGAAACTTTCCATTTTGGGAAAGTTTCCATTAAAGGAAAGTTTCCACTTTGGGGAAGTTGTTTTTTATCAGAAAAATGGTTAAAGGATTGAAGTTCAATGAATGTGACAATTTTTGGTTAAATGGGTAAAGAGTTAAATTGTTAACTGGAATTGATGAGAAAAGGTTTAATCGGTAAATCGACTCAAGGTCAAATATATTGATTAATACGTGACACTCTATCGTCAAGTTAAAGTAATAAAGGAAAGTTCGGAAACTGAGTCGGACTTCCGGTAAATTGAGTTAAGAGTCGATAACCGGGAAAGAAAGTCAAAAAGGGTAAAATGTCATAAAAAGGAACTCGGTCAACTTGTGGTCAAATAGGAGTTCCTGGTCAAACTAGGAAAAGACCAAGTCAACGATGAAATGACTAATGTATTGGTTCATTTGTACAGTCTCTGGTCGGACGTGAGACGGGCTCGACTACGCGGTAGTCGAGGGTTTCGCTCGAGGAGTTTTCCGAGCGGGAAGGTCGCAATAGTACTGTGAGTGGACATATTGTTTTAAATAAATGCATGCCTTAATTATTGAGTTAATTGCATGATGTTTATGATTGTTTTCGAGAATTATATATCTCTCGGGTTCTTGAACGTATTTACGTTATTACTCGATTTTCTATTTCTTCCGAAAATGGTTATAGACGGTGAGGGCCGTCCTACGAATGGAATTGAACCCGAGACTTCGTTGGAGATTGGGTCTATGCATATATGTCAAGGAATTGTTTACTTATTTTATTTTGGGAAGAGAATTTGTTTAAAGTATTGTTGTGAATTATATTTTAAGGGTTGACCAATGATTATGCTAGCTAGAGTAGCGTGAGGGCGCTACTAGAGCTCTTAGCTCCGACCCTAGCCTGAGAGGTCAGGCGAATTACGTAGTGCACTATGAGGGTTGACCATTTCCACTTTATCCAGAGCTCTTAGCTCCGACCCTGGTCTGAGAGGTCAGACAAGCCTGAGAGGTCAGGTTGATATTATAAGGGTTGACCGTTATCACATATTCTAGAGCTCTTAGCTCCGACCCTGGTCTGAGAGGTCAGACAAGCCTGAGAGGTCAGGTTGATATTATAAGGGTTGACCGTATTATTTTATCTAGCTAGCATAGCGTAGCGTGAGGGCGCTACTAGAGCTCTTAGCTCCGACCCTAGTCTGAGAGGTCAGACTTATTATGTTTGGTGACCATTTCTCTTCCCATATCCCTTGTTGGTTTATCTTATTATGCACTTGTGGAAATTTAGTAATTGTGGGCATGCTTAAATGATTTTTAAATTGATATACTTTTGGGAGAACATTACAGGAAATGAAGTTTTTATATGTGATTTTCGTCCACTCACTCTAACGGTTTTTAAATGTTTCTCCCCTGGGCTTTTCGTTTTTAAATGCCCAGTGATGCAGGGTTCTTGAGAGGAGGTCGAGCGCGTACTAGAGTCGAGGCATAGTCGATCATTCCGTTGCTGAGTAAAATTCTTTGGGGTAATCATCTCTGTAGACTGCTCTGACTAACCCGGTTTAGTTAGTTTAGTAGGAAGGGTTGGCCATTTCAAGGGGGTTTCGGTAAGAAGTTCCCTTGAGGTGGTCCCCGCAGGATTTACTTCGGGTTAAAAGGGTTTAACCTGGGGTGGGTCCTGTCAATCTGTCCACTCTAAACCTGGCAATGTTCCTAACTGAGAAAGCTCCTAAGCTCAAAAAGATGAGCAAAATGATGAGGTAAAGATTGTTGTTGTGAATGCATTAAATAGTCACGACTATCTATGTCAAAACTATATCATGAATCGCTTGGACAACTCTCTGTAAAATGTGTACATTAGCATGAAAACGACTAAGGAGTTGTGGGAATCCCTTGAGTAAAAATATAAAACAGAGGATGCCGGTGCCAAGAAATTTATTGTGGGTCTCTTCCTTGATTATATGATGATGGATTCTAAGACTGTGATGAGTCAATTCTCAGAAATCCAGTTGATCTTGCATGAGATTTACGCTGGAGGAATGCAGCTTGGTAAAAACATTCAAGTGAGATGTGTTATTGAGAAATTGCCACCAGCTTGGAAAAACTTCAAGAATTATCTTAAGCATAAGTGAAAAGAAATGAGCAAGTAAGACTGGATGTCAGACTTTGTATTGAAAAAGACAATCAAGAATCTGAAAAGAAAGCATGGGTCAATGGTTACTCTGTCAAGGCAAATGTTGTGGAACTAGGTCAAAACTCCAAGACCAAAAAGTTCAAAAATCAAGGGTCCAAGCTGGGACCAAGAGGAGGCATTTCTAAGAAGCCTAGATTTGAAGACAAGTGCTTCAATTGTGAAAAGACTGGTCATAGGGTTGTTGACTGCAACAAGCCAAAGAGGAAGAAAAATAAGAAAGCCAATATGATTGAAGATGTCATAAGGGATGCCTCTGACATGAAGCTCTCTTTGTAGTCTTAAAGGTGAATATGGTGGGCTCAAACCTAAAGGAATGGTGGCTGGACATTAGAGCTACTCGCCATGTATGTGCTGATAAGATGTTCTTCAAATTTGTGCCTAGCACTGATGGTGAGATAATGTACATGGGGAACTCAGCCACATCTGTCGTTAAAGGCAATGACAAGGTGGTTCTGAAGATGACCTCTAGAAAGGAGCTAACTTTGAACAATGTTGTGTATATTCCGGATATCCGTAAGAGCCTTATCTCTGGTACACTGCTGAACACTCATGATTTCCACATTATGATAGAGTCTGACAAAGTTGTTTTGTCTAAGGGAGGAATGTATGTGGGTAAGAGTTATATGAGTGGTGGAATGTTCAAACTGAATGTAATGACGATTGCCAAAAATATGAATGGACCTAACATTTCCACTTATATGCTTGAGTCTTCTAATTTATGGAATGGTAGACTAGGACATGTTAATTATGGTACTTTACGAAGACTAATTAATATGGAACACTTACCAACATTCCAAATTAATGCGGAACATAAGTGTGAAACTTGTGTTAAGGTAAAACTAACGAGATCATCTTTCAAAACCGTTGAAAGAAACAAATGAACCTCTTGATTTAATCTATAGCAATGTATGAGATTTGAAAGCAATACAGTCTAGAGATGGTAACAAATATTTCATTACCATTATGGATGACAACATGAAATATTGCTATATGTATTTGCTAAAGAGCAAAGATGAGACAATCGAGAAATTTGTTCTCTATAAAAGTGAGCTTAAAAATCAACTTGATAAGAAAATCAAAGTATTGAGAAGTGATCACGGAAGTGAATATGAATATCCAATTGGTGAATTTTGTGCTCAGCATGAGACTATTCATGAAAGAATCGCACCTAACTCGTCATAGTTAAACGGTGTTGCTGAATGGAAAAACAATAATTTGATTAAAATGATGAATGCAATGCTACTAAGTTCTGGCTTGTCATCCAACATGTCACGCCCCGACCCAAGTTTACCTCCCTAAACCTGGGTTAGGACGTGCGGGGCCAATCTCAAAAGAGATTTACTCGAAATCCCCATTGAGATAACCCTTAATTCCAAGCTAATTTTCAAACGGTCCAACGAAACCAGAATAACTCTCACAACGGAGGTTATCCTGATTTCTGTATTTGGGTCTCAAACTAAACATTTTAAAAGGTCTAAGGTCTAATATTATTTGTGACTGCACCTGAAATCCGGTCAGGCTGCCTACGTACCATGTACTCAAGGATCAAACCACACGTAGCTCTTATATAATTAACGTCCTAACCGGGAAAATCCTGTTTTCCTACATAACGAACGATTTAATAGTATGAATGGGCACGCCTAATGTCTATCCGGAGTTTACTCTCCGCTGAGGTATCTTCCATTGAACTATCTACCGGAATTAACCCCAACACCATTAAAAAAACAACCATACATTTAATTATAAATAACATCCCCAACACAAATATATACTATAATAGCATCCACATAAATAAACCAAACAGTCATGGACATTTAAGATATTTTCTCTTCAATGACATCCTTGTAAATAACTGGAATTACCAGGGGCATTTAAGAGATTTCAACCTTAATGGCATTCCTGTAATTAACTCAAACTGTCAGGGGTAGTTATGTCATTTTGGCCTCAGTGGCAGTTTTGTAAATATGCAAAACTACCAAAGACATTTCTAGGATTTCAGTCACAATGGCAGTCCAGTAATTATCTCAAACTACAAGGGATATTTTAGGAAATTCAACCTTAATGGCAGCCCCTGTAAATATACAAAACATTCAGGGGTATTTCTGTCATTTCAACCCAGGTGGCACCTTTGTAATTACCCTAAACTAACAGGGGCAGTTCTGTCATTTCATAACCGCAATAAATGAAAAAAAACAGATCTACAGCGGTAAAAATTCAAGAATTTACCCTTATCGGTCCCCGTCGGCCTCCCAACTGATTTCAGGCCAAAACAGGCCAACCCCTTCCTCTCCAACTAACAGACAACCCTAACTTCTACCAACAACAACAACAACAACAACAGCGAAACAACAAGTGAAAGTGGAATCGGGTTCGAGACTCACCGAAGAGGCATGACTGTGCTTCGGCCCTCTCTGCCTCAAACTCCGGCCGCTCCGCCTTAACGTCAAGAAGAGGATCGGATCTCGTCGCCACCTCCCCTGCCTTGCGCTCGAGTCTCCAACAACCAGGCTGCGCCTCGACGCTGGCAGCAGTTCGACCCTGCTATGTGGGCAGATGCAGGGGATGTGAGGGAGATAGAGAACCTGGAGAGATAGACCAAGAGAGAGATCCGGGAGGGAGAGAGAGAGAGTGAGAACAGAGAGGGAAGAGAGAGAAGGTCCCCCCTCCCCCAGATCCGATTATATATATATATATATATATATATACACCAACGGCCTAGATTTGATCTTCACCATCAATGACCCAGATCAACTATGAAAAAGTTACTGTAAATAGTAATTAGATATTTTATCATTTACTATTTACAGCAAAGTAACAACACATAAACTCGTATAACTTTAGTATACGAACTCCGATTAAAGCGTAAGACATACCCACGGTTTCGTATTAACGTCCTCTACAACATCCCCGAAGGAAGTTTCTTCGAATTCTCGACTTATCATAAGGTCACCTTTTTACGATAGGGTAAATAACTTTCATAACTTCTGTAAACTAAATAAATCCATATTTAACAGCCCGTAGCTCCGGAAAATATTTCGGATATACCGGAGGACTCGTACTGACATAATCTACTATCTCGAGATATTAATTTTATCTTCCCCCAGAATCAAGAATATTTCGATATTAAACTCGAATATTAACTTGAGGAAAATCAACAGCGCGGTTACCATCCTCTATAACCCGCCTAATCCCGGTAAAAAGGTAACTTTCAGGACGGGGTGTTACACAACATGTGGGGAGACGCCATTTTTTCCGCTAATTACCTTTTAAATAAGGTTTCCAAATAGAAACAAGAGAAAACTCTATATGAATTATGAAAGTGAAGAAAGTCATCTTATGATTACTTGCGAGTATGGGGATGTTTGGCCAAGGTGGTAGTCCTTAAACCTAAAATGGTGAAAAATGGGTCCAAAACAGTTGATTGCATCTTCATTGGATATGCACATAATAATACGACTTATCGCTTCCTTGTACATAAATCAGAAATCTCTGATATACATGAGGACACGGTAATGGAATCTAGAAATGCTTCATTTTTAGAGAATGTGTTTCCATGTAAGTCTAAAGAGGAATCGATTTCTTCGAAACAGACACGTGAGGTTGGTACTAGAACCAACCAGGCTGCTAATAAAAACAGTCAACATCAAGAAACTGAGTCTGAGGTTGAACCTAGACGAAGTAAGAGAGTAAGGACAGAAAAATTCCTTGGGTCAGATTTTTTAACATATATGCTTGAAGGTGAACCTTGTACCTTTAAAGAGGCGGTGAATTCCACTGATAGTCTTTTATGAAAAGAAGCTATCAAGAGTGAAATTGACTCTATTTTGCAAAATCATACTTGGGAACTGATGGATCTTCCACCAGGTTGTAAACCTTTAAGCTCTAAATGGATTTTCAAATGAAAATTGAAAGTAGATGGGTCAATAGACAAGTACAAGGCAAGATTTGTGATTAAAGGCTACAAGCAAAAGGAAAGCTTGAATTATTTTGACACTTATTCTCTTGTGACGAGAATAACACCCATCAGAATTGTACTTCCAATCGCCGCATTGCGGAATCTTAAAGTACATTAAATGGATGTAAAGACTGATTTCCTTAATGGAGATATCGAATAAGAAATATGGAGCAGCCTGAGGGTTTCTCTGCTCCTGACCAAGAAAGAAAAGTGTGTAAATTGCTGAAATCATTGTATGGCTTATAACAAGCACCAAAACAGTGGCATCATAAATTTGACAATATGCTATGATCATCAATGGTTTCAAAATCAATGAATGTGATAAATGTGTGTATATCAAAGACACAGAAAGTTGATATGTCATCTTGTGTTTATATGTTGATGACATGCTTATCGTTGGAAACAATGGAAAGATGATCAAGTCCACTACAGATATGTTAAATTCCAAATTCGACATGAAAGATATGGGCCACGCTGATGTTATATTAGGGATTAAAATCACAAGAGCACCAAATGGACTTGTTTTAAATCAATCACATTATGTGGATAATATCCTTGGAAAATTCGATTAGGATAATTCTTGATTTGCATGAACTCCGGTGGATATGACTCTATATCTCTCAAAGACTAAAGGAGAGAGTGTCTCACAGTTAAAGTACTTTAGAGTCATTGAGAGTCTAATGTACTTAACGAGTTGTACAAGACCAGACATAGTTTACGTTGTGAACAAGCTAAACTAGGGCTGGGATCGGTATAGAACGGGTTGGGATTCGACTTATCCTGATCCCGAAGTTAAAATAGTGATCCCGATCTTGATCCCGAAATTCGGTACAGGAAGGGTCAGGATTCAAGACGGGTCAAGACCAATCCCGATCCTGAAAACATGTAATTTTTAGTTCTAAATGCTACATTTTTACTAGAAATCAAGCTTTTTGAATTTAGGATGGGTCGATATTCGGGTCGGAAAGACATTTAGTTTGGCTAATCCCGATTCGACCCGTTTACTCTGATTCTAGATTCAGGACGGGTCGGGACAACAAAATTTTAGGGTTATATCTCGACCCGAATCCGTCCCGATCAGGAAGGGTCGGGTTCGGTATGGGGATATCGGTTTTGAATTCCTAGCTCTAAGCTAAATAGATACACAAGTAATCTTGAAGCTATGCATTGTCAAGCAATTGTGAGGGTACTCAAGTACTTAAGGTACACTTGAGATTATGGGTCGCACTATACAAATTATCCAACTGTCCTAGTAGGATACAATGATACAAATTGGATTTCTGAAATGAAAGACTCAAAGTCCACTAGTGGTTATGTGTTCACACTAGAAGGTGTAGTAGTGTCTTGGAAATCATCTAAACAGATGATGATAACCAGATCCACGATGAAGTCTGAGTTTGACGCACTAGACAAATGTGGGGAAGAGGCAGAATTGCTATTCCAATTCATAGAAGAATTCATAGAAGATGTTCCAAGATGGACAAAACCGGTGCTTGTAATGTGCATACATTGTGATAGTCAATCTGCAATTGACAGGGCACAATGTGAGATGTATAATGGTAAGTCAAGACATATTCGTCGAAGACATAATACTATTAAACAACTACTCTACTGGAGTTATCTCTATTAACTATGTGAGGTCAAAAGATAATATTGCGGATCTGTTAACCAAGGGGTTAAACAGAGAACTAGTTGATAAATCATCGAAGGAAATAGGACAAAAGCCCAACCAGTTGACTGGAGATCCTAAGATCTAGGTTCAAAAGGAGCAACCAAACTGTAGAGAACATGTCAGATCATTGTGGGTATTTTCCTCATGTTCATTCCTATGATGAAAACAATGATACCCGTAAGGAGTGAGGTTAAGCGAGAGCTTTTAATGATTCTTATTCATTGGAAGTCCGAGAGGAGTAATACGCGTTACTCTTAATTAAGAAATCATCTATTTAAGAGAGAAGTGGGGCCGCTTCTAAGTGAATTGTTTAGGGCACAATTCTTGTCAAACTCTTACAGAACCAGGCGCGTGTCCGGGGCAAAAAAAAGACACAAAAGTGAGAACTGTATGTACCAGGCAGACTTTTGTGTGTTGTATGTTATCATTTACAAAAATGATGAATAGTTCAAAGACATCGAGTCTACTATCCAGTTAGTAAAGTCAGCATACTTTCATAAGGGAATGGTCAAAGGAGAAAACCTACATATTAGAGAGCAGGTTTCAACCATAGAAATCTATCACTAAGTCTATCAAGTCTTTGGTCACTTATTTCATTCATATGAGGAATTGTTGGAAAAATGATGTAAATAAATCATAGTATATGGTTATGGGTGAATGAGAATAGTCACCAAAGCAATGCATGAAACGGTTAATCTTTCACTTTCTATGACTCTTTGTTTTGTAACAACATCAAATTTAATAGCATGGTAGTGGTTGTAACCTATTCATGGCATTCAAGTTTGTTCACAATCCTCCTTGTATGGTAGTGGTTGTAACCTATTCATGGCATTTAAGTTTGTTCACAATCCTCCTTGTATAAATAAGTGACTTCTTCCCTCATTCAAAACACACCAACTCAAAAAGTATCTCCTCCTCATTTGAGTTCTCTTTCCCTCTCTCTGAGTTGTTTTCTGGTGATAGAAGAAGGTACTTCAAGTTCGTCTGGTGTTCTTAGTAGCAGTGCAGCTTCAAAGAACAAACAGTCGTTGTATCTTGGGAGACAAGTGACAACAATCCTTTGCACCGTAAAAGAGGCATAATTTGTCTTAAGAAAAGTGTATGAGACACAAAACTCGACTTCAATATTTTTCTATCCTCCTAAATTCGAGTTGGTAACATTGGTGTTCATCAAATTGTTCTTGATTTTATATTTATAATTATTTATTTAATTATAAATTAAATTTATGTTATTATAAATTTGCAATATCTAACCTATTTTTCTAACACTAAATACATACCTTGCAGCTCGGTGCATTCATCCGAGGTTAAGTCCCCTATGACTGCAACATGTCTGTCATCTGTGGCTGCTGTAATGCTATACTTTCTTTGAAGCATGGAAGGCCTCTCCACCACAACACGCGCCCGGAGCTTGAGAGTGGCATCACCCCTTCTGACCTTGAGCCATATGACCTCTATATGTTGGCTGTTTATCTTAGCAAGCTGTGAACTAAGCTCAGACTTGGCTTTAGTGGGCACAAAAAACTCATCAGCATGAATATCACTCTCGCAATTGTAAAAACCTTCGATGATGTCTCCAGGCAATGGCATGGTCTCATCCCACTCTTCTGCAACATCTTGCTTCACTTGTTTCACACACACAAGCGTCTGAACTGCAGCGCACATTTTGTTGTGGTTGTTCTTGTTCAAAATCAAATAACTCATTCTCATTATCAGGAATCTTATGGATTGAACTTGATGAAAGCAAAATTAGATAGAGGTCTTAGGAATGTCCATCCATGTACGAACACTTCAAGAAGGTCAATTTTTGGTCTCTACGTCTTACTCATAGCCTTGGGCTGAAATTCCTTGTACAGTTATCTAATACTGATAAACTATGATAATGCCAAGAGGACAGCCAGCATAGTTATTTTCACCGAACATTAGAATGTAAAATAAAACAACACATCACTTTCTTCGTTATTAGAATCAAATCACATCTCCAATGTTGTATTCTGTTGGACTCTTGTACCTAGCTTCTACAAACTCAGTCATTTCTTCAACTAAATTAGTTTTCAATATTATTTTTATTTCAATGATTATCCTGTCATCGTCCATCTCTTTTCGTGTGAATCGATCAATAATCACAACTCTGATGGAACATCAGGAGTGACGATGCAGAAAAATGGGATGCATGGCTTCATGCAGCTTCTGTAATTTACTCTCTCTTCTCTTTTCCTATTGTAGCTTTGTTTCTCTTTTCCTATGGTCATGAAAAGGAACTCTTTGTGGCTTTTAAATTGCAAATTTATGAGTCACTTGTTGCACCTTTTGGCTTCACCGTGGGAAATAATGGAGGACTGGCTTCACCTTTTGACTTGTAATACGGGAAATTTATAAATGATTTCTAATATTATATTTAAAAATTATTAAGCGGAGTTAGAGAGGTTCGTGGCTCGAGAGAAGAGCGAAAGTGTTCGGACAATTTAAATAACTTGAAAACGACTTTATTCGATTGGTCAAAGAGTTAACTTTTATTCGTTGGGATTCTCGTAAAACTTTATTCACGGAAGTTGTAGAGCACGACAATACGAGTTCGTAAACATGTGACAAGTGTAAAACTGATTTCTTATGAGGAAGTTATGGTCATCAAAAATTTGTGGTTTTTTGGGAATTTTTAGTAGAAATAAAAAATCTAGGGTTTCCAATTTCATTCCACACAAAAAAAATAAAAAAACATTCTCTTTCTCTCTCTTTTCCCTCGTGCCTCACCCTTTGAGTATCAAAAAAACCCGACTGACCCGACCCGAACCTGGCCGACCTGATCCGACATTTGCAGCCAACTTCGGTCGGCCTAGATGGTAGTGCCGGTCAGGTTCGCTTCGTCTCGGCGACACGAGCTTCCCTGTGGTGGTGGACAAGGTCGATTCATCCTGGTTTGTGAGAATTGAAGATCACAAAGGTGAACCTGGTTCGACAACAACCCTATTGGTTTTTCCCCCTTGGCAGCGGCGACGGCGGTTGAAACTTGGTGAGTCTTGCTCGCCTCTTCCTTCTGAACACGGATGTGTAGGCCATCGAGCTCAATTTTGAGTTTTGAACCCTAGGATGGCAGATTTGGGGGCGGAGCTTGTGGCGGCGATTTGGAGCAGTTCTAGGTCGAGTTGATCCTTTGTCTCAGGTATAAAAGTGTTCCTCTTGCCTTAATCTTCATGTTTGATTTTAGGAGTTTACCGAAATTTGAAGGTTTTAAGGAGGCGTGTGGGGCCCATGCACAGTCGCCTGGCGGCGAGTCTTGCTTTGTTGGGGGAAATGATCTGTCTCATCATCACGTACTCTTCGATATGAGCACACTTATACGTGGGTTGTAGTTTTCGGTTACCGATGAGACATGTTATGGTTTAGCTCAGATTATGTTTATGTTGTTTTAAATTAGAGGAAATCTAAGTATAGGGGCAATGTTGGTAAGTAGATAAGTGTTCTATGACCTTGTGAGGTCTCGAAAAAAGGTTTGTCTTGAGGGAAAATACCTTGGGTTAAGGGTAGAGTCTCGGTTCAAGGGGGAATGGTATTGGCCTTAATAGCTACTAAAGAAAGCATTTTGTTAATAGGTATTTGACGAGAGCTCGGTTGTGCATACCTATGTGATTATGTGAAGACGCAGTGGGAGTTAAGGTGAGTAAATCTCACTTTTGTCATGAAAGAAATTAATATTATGTTATAGTTTATTTATCTTAAATTGTTGGAATGTCTTCTTGAAAATGAGGTTTTGATTTTAAAACAAATGAACTTGATTGACTAGGTTTATGGGTAAGTAAAATGTTTTCATATAAAAATATTTTATAAAAGAGATTTGCGATTGTGAACTAGAAATTTAATAGTGATGAATATGAGATAAATGCCTATTATATGTTTAGTTGTGCCTTGTTGTGTTA
Source organism: Comarum palustre (assembly GCA_951800085.1). Taxonomy (NCBI): domain Eukaryota; kingdom Viridiplantae; phylum Streptophyta; class Magnoliopsida; order Rosales; family Rosaceae; genus Comarum; species Comarum palustre. The sequence goes on along the minus strand of OX637581.1, from coordinate 10,666,071 downwards.
ATGCATGAGGAATTTTGTTGAATGAATTATCTTTGGTTATGGTGTGATGAAGTGTTGGGTTGAATTATAGTAGACCATGTGATTGATTGATAAGTCGACGTGTGTGTGACATTAAATCTTCCTTTAGTGGTGAAATGATCTAATCCTCTGTAAGGTGTAGGTCATTCATAGTGGCGAATAGATCTATCTTAGTATGGCGATTTAGATCATCCTTAGTGGCGAAGAGATTTATTCCGGATTTGACTATTTAGGTCCTCCTTAGTGGCGAAGGGATCTATTTCGGTATGAGATGTTCTTAGGAATTGATGATGTGGATTTACGAATGGAGATTTTGATTTGATTTTGAGTTTGGTTTTTTGATTGTATTATTTGAATTCTTTGGTTTTTGGTAAATTCTAAAACTATGTTTATTGCCAAGATTACCATGGCTTTAATTGTGATTTCATTTGTGAAGCAAGTAACTACCTGAACTAAGATTTCAATGCAGGAGTTACTGTCTTCTACCATTTTTTATATGTTGTATGCTCGTTTTAATTGTTTGTTTACTTTTACTTGTTTTTCTCAATTTGTGGGGTTAGGTTCATTTATGGTACTGGTATTTAATTCGATTTACTCATACGAGTTGTAAAGTTTACCAGGTTATTTTTTACAACCCGGTGTACCAACTCATGGTGTAGGGTTTGATCTTGCAGGTTGGAATCTCCAAGATTGAGACCTAGAGGTTTAAGAGTTTACTTGTTGGAAGTTTGACTCGTTTATAATTGAATCGTTGTCTGTAGTAAGCTATTTGGAGCAATACCTTATTTGAATATCAAGTTATGTATTTTTCGGATTGTAATATTTGACTCAAATAGATGGCTCCTTGCCGTCTTTAACTCCATGTTAGTAAGAAGTGCTTGAGAATTCAAGTCACGGATCCTTTCTACCATTTTTTCAATTACGAAATGAGCCTTACACATAAGTTTGCCAATAAAAAAAGGAGGGAGAACATGGGTAGTGTAACGATAAATGTGCATAACCTGTCATATCGTCACAAGAAAATTTCTCAATCATCACCTTCCGCGACGAAATCTCCACCCCTCCACTAGGGAGTTAAGGTTACTCTTGTTTGTGCAAGTGTATATATGATGTCTATGTAGTGGGACTCGTACGCTCCTGTTACGCTGTCAACAAGAACATAAAGTGTCACTCGCAGATCAAAGACCACCAAAGGGCGGTCTTTGACGGAAAATACTTACGAGTCTGGATGCACTTGTCCAGACTTTTTCTTATTTGCATACGTTTTCAATGTAAATCGTAATCTTAACTGTTCAAGTTGAACTAACCAATAAAGATCACCTCTACGAAAAATCAATGAAAACAAAAATCGTTTGCTCAATCAAATGCATCGACCTAATGGGCAGTTCTAGTGAAAGTTAGTAGTCTCATAATAAGTCGTTCATTTGTTCAATGCATTTGATTGAGCAAACAATTTTTGTTTGCATTGATTTTTCACAGAGGTGATCTTTATTGGTTAATTCAATTTTTGATCGGTTAAGATTACGATTTATATTGAAAAACATATGTAAATAAGAAAAAGTCAGACGAGTGCGTCCACACTGGGTTGTATGCAAGTATTTTCTGTCTTCGACTCTCCGATGTGTAAGTCAGTATGGATATTGAAATAGTAGCAGTATATGGGAAGTCAATGTGTAATTAATGAGATAAGAAATAGTTACTATTTATAGGTTATTGGTGAGAATGCTTCTTTTTGCCTTTCGATGTGGGACTGACATGGTTCGGGTCGCCATAGTGTTGCCCCAAGAGGTAATATTAGGGCCGCCCATGCGAGCACGTCCCAACTCCATTCAATTAGCGGCTTGTATCTTTTTGTAGCTGACGCTACTGTCTTGTGGCCGCACATCTTAGCTGTGGCATGTTTGATGGTTACAGTCAGCCAAAGTGTTGCCAAAGTGCACCAGCTAGGCATGTATGCCAACAAGTCTCCAGTCTAAGAGGAGCTTCTTGGCTGGTGAGTTATCTACTTAGCGCTGGCAGTAAATAGCGGACCCACTTGCGGGTCCTCTTGGAGTCATCCAACTCTCTTGACAAAAAGTCCCCCAGCGTTTGCTGTTGTCAATTTTGGGCAATGCTGGGCTCTCTTTGGTCGTTCACCCTCTGGTAACAGAGAGCAATGATCAGGAGAGCGTGGTCTGAAGTAGTGGTAAGACATTGTCATTCTCTTACTGCGATGAGAGAGCGCTGGTCTCAAGTAACGGTAAGACATTTACTATTCTCTTACTGTTACGAGAGAACGCTGGTCTAAAATAGCTGTAAGGCATTGTCGTTCTCATACTGCTACGAGAGAGCACTGGTATCAAGTAGCGGTAAGGCATCAATTGCTTGTTCTTGTTCCCTTGGTCTTTCCTTTACCATGTGGCATGTATGTAGTGGGTAATTAAGCGGTTGGCAACTTTAATGACGTACGCGTCTGTTCGTAAAGATGATTGCAGTAACCGATACGCCATCTCGGTTTCCCACTAATTATTGCTAAGAGTTGGACACGTGGTATGCATCTGACGATAGCTGTCGTTCCTCGTTGTTCGCAATATAAGAGTAGCGAGAGCTAGGGTTCCTTTTTGGTTCCCACATTTTCTCGTTTCGAACTCCTCTTCTGTATCTCTTTCTTGAGTCCCCTGAGTTAAAAACTCTGCAATTTGAAGTTTGTGTTTCGATTGTTTTAGGTTTGCTTTGGATCTTTTTGGCATCATCCCTTGCGTCCTTCGGAATCCAGGTTCGATTCACTTCTCCTTTCTTCATCTTCTTGCTATATCTTGGACTTGAGAGTTTGGATTTATATTATTTTGTTCATGTTTTGGGCGTTTCTGGGTTTGGGGATGAAGATGTGGTTTTTAAGGTTTGGGGCTATTTTGAGTCTCAAAATTGAGTTTTGGGTAGAGGTGCCCGTTTTACACCAAAAATACGGTTACCGACCCGAATCGCACATAAAAACATGATTCGGTAACAGCACAGAACTAAAACGATGTCGTTTTATGGTCACACTGTACCGGACCGTATAAAAGCGGTTCGGTTACGGTTTGAGGTTATAATTCAACCGACTTAAACCGAACCGAATTACATTTTTCGTATTTTTTTTTAATTTTTCATTGATTAAAATTATATATAGGATACAGGAAGCGGCACGCTAAAACCTAAAACCGAATATGACAGAGTCTGAAAATAAGTTGTACACAAATGCCTACGTCTCCTCCGAGGGCTGGGAGTTTGGGAAATGTGGTGGCGTTGTCCGCTCGTCGTCTGATAGGATAAAGTCTGTCTTCCAACCAATTAAGGGTGGGGCTTACTTTCCTTATTTTTGCTTGACTTGCATTTATTCCACTATATGTATGTCATTGGCTAACCCATTCTCACCATTTCATTTGGCAGAGTACATGCGATTTCTGCTTCTTGCTGTTAATCAACAACGCCTTCAAAGAGTGAGGGTTCTCTAGTTGGAGCGGAGGTCCACTGATCAGCGTATCATCACTTCTTGGCCTTGTCTCATCAACTGAATGTTGTCGCGAGCTCCAGGTTCATTTTTTCGTTTTTGTATGTGGCGATGGCTTTACGCTTCTTTCTTTATCCTTACTATTGGTTTGTTTTTTTAGTTGACGGTGATTAGTTTGATCGTACAGCGAAGCCAACGCTCCTAAAGGTTTTCCAATATTTTCTCGTTACCCGGAAGGTTCCAAACGCTGAAGAGATTACGTTTGATGAAACCATGAAGGCCATCACCGAGCATGTATTAAGAGAGCACCTTCGGCTAGCTGTGGTAGTAATGACCGAGAGCGGGGCTGTTGAGAAGTTCTCATAGCCCGTGAGGTCGCCCCATTTTCCCATTCATGCCCATCATAATGGTCATGATGGCAAGGATCTCCCTCCTCACTCCCCAGTAGTCTATTTGATAGGAGATGGTTCTATGGATGAAGCACTCGTCTCCGAGGGGGTTGAGCAGCCAAAGCGTAAGAAGAGTAAGGCTCAAGATTATGCTGCTCCAGTGTAGGAGAAGAGGAAGTAGCAGAAAGATGGCGCGGTCAAGACTACTGATAAAGTTGGGGGTTCCGCCACCGAAGTTATAGCAGTACGTGTCTTCATCGTTACCCGAGTCCATTGTGATTGAGGATTCCGCTACTCCAGTTGTGGTAGGGACTTTGACTGAGGGTTCTTCCTTCCTAGTGATCGATGCGCTTTCGCGGGCATCTCTGTCTGAGCAACTACTTGTGCAATCCTTCTGCCAATTTATTGGGGGTGGCAGGCTTTGAACACCCTGAGCAGCGAGATCATGCTTTTGTTGACTCTGATAAGGAGGGCTTGATGGGAGGTCCTGGCCTAAGCCTTCAAGAATGTTCATGACACTGGTAGAGAGGACTCTATCCTCCTCCAACAGTTGAAAGAAGCTAAGGAAGATTGGGCCTCCACGAATAAGAAGCTATGAGCGCTTCAGGTTTGCTATGACATTCTGATAGCCGACCTGGAAGATCGGGAAGCCAAGCTGTTGAATGCCGCCACTAAGTCACTCGAGGATGAATCAAAAGTGGTGTCAACACAGACAAAGGTGGAGCGGGTGACTCGGCTCCTAGCCTCGTATAACTACGAGGTGGAATCTCTTCAGTAGGGTCTTTCTACGAAAGATGATGTTATAGAATCCCTGCAGCGTGCTCTCGCCGCCAAGGACAAAGAGGCCGAAGAGATGAGGACTTAGCTGATCTGATTCGAGATGTATGCATCATACTTATCGGCCAATGGTCAACAAGAGGGTTTGTCTGGGTCCACGTACGCTTCTTCCAAGTAGCAGGATTCCCGAAGTTTTAGGTAAAAATTACTCTTTTTCGTCTGGTTTTTCTGGTGATAGTGATATGTCTGATTCTTACCCTGAAACTCCTTATCCTACTCCCTAGGAAGAGATCAGGAAGATGCGCCGTCAACGGAGAATGAGGGCCAGGAGGAATGAAGCGGTTCTTAGAAAGATGGCAAAGAAGGGGGAAGGTGGTGGGACAAATAAGTGTGGGGAGGTGGTAGATGTCTGAGTAGTTAGACAGCGCCACGTAAATCCTCCTTTTTGTAATGCGTCTTAGTAGCGTAATTAGGAAACTTATGTTATTGTTTTGCAAAATATCAATGATAATTGTTTCTGCTTTATGATTTGTGTTTGCATTTCGCTTTATGGTTTGCCTTTGTTTATATGTTTGTGTGCGGAATGAAATCGCTTAGAGGTATTATTTTGTTCTTAAGTGTGTAAGAGAGTTTAGCTAGGTTAAAGTGCGTTAAACACTACGTAAGAACAATAACTTAGATAATACATGTTTCATTCAAAAGTGGTACTGAGCCAACTTTACAAAAATATATATATATATATAGCGATGTAAATAGCGGCTTAAAAGTAGCAGTCTAAGCATATTTCGAGTAACATCGCCTTAAATGTTCCATGGATGAGTATAGATCTTCCTGCTCTTATCTTTGATGTAAAGCGTACCTGGGCCAACCATTTCTACAATATGATATGTCCATTTCCAAGTTGGACGTAGTCCTTTTGCCTTTAGGATTACCTCTTTCATTACCCATTCTCTCACCTGAAAGCTTCTATTTCTGACTCGCTTGTTGTAATAGTTCGTCTCCCTTCACTTGTTCTGCAGGTTGTGGAGGTGCGCCTTTATGCGCTTTTCCTCCACCAAGTCCTTGTCAAAGAGGAGTCATTCATCGTTGGTGGAGTTATCAAACAATGCTACTCTAACAGTTGGGCACACGATCTTAACTAGAAGGATGGTCTTTGTGCTATAAGTGAGGCAGAATGACGTCTCCCCTGTTGCATTGGTTGGAGTTGTTCTTAGCGCCCAGAATACTCCAGGTAGCTTTTTTATCCATAGCCTTTATGGTCGTCTAACTTCTTTTTATGTAGCGTCTTAATTTTCTTGTTGGCTGCTTCCACCTGACCATTCGTCTGCAGGTGCGCTACCGATGCAAATTTAATCTGAAGGCCCTTTATCGCTGCCCACTAGATCAGTTCGTCATTGTTGAATTGCGCTCGATTGTCAGTGATAATTGAATTGGGAACTCTAAACCTGCAATAAATTTTCTTCCAGATAAAGCGCTTCACTCTACTAGCAGTAATCTTGACAAGTGGCGTTGCTTCTATCCACTTGGTAGTGTAGTCGACCCCTACTATGATGTGTATGTATTGGCCTTTTGTTGTAGGCAGCGGTCCTACCAAGTCCAATCCCCAGGTAGCCCCTAGCCATGCCTCTATTATCACAGATACCGACTCTGTCGGTGCCCTTTGCATTGTGGCAAACTTGTGACATTTGAAGCAGCCCTTTGCGATTTCCTCTGCATCTCTAACCATTGTGGGCCAATAATACCTATAGCACATTACTTTGTTGGCCATAGAGCGATATCCTGAGTGGTTCCTACTCTCTCCGTTGTGGAGTTCTCCAACACTCTTTTTCCTTCCTCTGGCGCCACACACTTCAAGTGGGAAAACTTTAACCCACTTCGATAGAGCTTACCATGCATCCAACTGTACCTTGTCGCTCTTTTGACAACTGTCTGTGCCTCAACTTTATTTTCTTGTAGCATACCCTCATGCTTATATGTGATGATCTCATCCATCTAGGAAGGTCTTGTCTCAATATGAAAGATCTCTACAAGAGTCTTACTAATTGATGACTTCTCCATAATTTCCACCCTTGTATATTTTTTGCTCTGGTGGGGTTGGGTTATCGCCACCCTTGCTAGGGAGTCTGCCTTTGCATTCTTCTCCCTTGGGATTTGTGTTACGTTGAAGAACTTGAACTTCCCTAGTAGCGTCTTAACGTATCCTAAATAAGCAGTCTGTTGAGTATCATTTGTCTAAAATGATCCATTTATTTGGTTGACAACTAGCTGTGAATCACTGTAGATATTGATGTCTTTAGCTCCGGAGTCGATTGCTAGTATGAGGTCAGCTATCAGGGCTTCATATTCTGCTGCATTGTAAGAGGCTTTGAAGTTGAATTTCAAAGCATATTCCAACTCCAGTCCTCTTGGTCCTGTTAGGATTATTCCAGCTCCATTAGCTTTAGCACAAGAAGAGCCATCAACTTGTAGGCTCCACTCTGATTATTGTCGTTGTCCTACCTTCAGTGCATCATCCGCTGACTCCATAGGCTCTACCTCCTCGAAGACGTCTTCGACTTCTTTGTACTCTGCTATAAAGTCTGCTACTGCTTGCCCCTTTGTAGTAGTCTCTCGCCTAAACTCAATGTCGAACTTGCTAAGGTCTATAGCCCAGTTGCTGAGCCGACCACTATATTCTGGATTCTACAACACCTGTTTTAGTAGCTGGCTTGTGAGTACATGGATTGGATGTACCTAAAAGTAATGACAAAGTCTTCTTGTTGCTGTGATCAGTGCTAGAACCACTTTCTCAAGTGGCGGCTATCTTACCTCTGCTCTATTCATTCCCCTTCCTACAGACAGCGCCAATGTTTGTACAAGTGTATATATGAGGTGTATGTAGTGGGAATCGTAAGCTCCTCTTACACTTTCAATAGCATATCGAAGGATCCGCTTGTGAATAGGCCAACGTGGCAAGATTCATTCTAACAAGACCATGAGACTCGAAAACCCCTTCCAAAAAAAGAAAACCAAACAAAAAACCAATAGGTCATAAAAAAAGATACCTAATCGCTCCAGATTCATCGGCGACCTCTACGGGACTCAGGCCCTTCTTGCCCGCCTTTCAATATCTACCTATCTCTCGAGGAGCTCAAGAAGGAAGGTTAGGGGTTTGAATGTGCGAGCAGCAGCTGTTCGATTTCACTGTGTTGGTTCGTTTCAAAAGCTAAATATAATTAACTTCGAATTATGTTTTTGGGTTTTCAATTGAATTTGGGGATTTCAGTTTTGAGTTTATGTTACGTCATTTAAGTAGATTGGATGACCTCTCTCTTTGATATTTAGTTTTCCTACTTCATCAAGACCTCTTCTTCAGTCATATGGGTTTCTAATAGTTTAAGGGACGTGTGCGATAATCTTTTATATAAATTCACTCAGTTGTTAATGTACTATAAAGTAATCTTTCATGAATCTGTTAAGTATTTGTCTACTAGGTTTAGGAGTCCTAAATCTTGTTGTATCAGCATCCCTTATTCTAGAGAGTCAAGAGTGATAGAGAGATAAGAGCTAGACAAGGAAGGGTTTGAGGGTTGTGCAATAAGTACTTGTAGACACCTAAATTTGTCATAGTGCTCTTGAATTTCTCAAGAGTGATCACGTAGCGGAAGTAGGCTAAAGTTTTTACTGAACCACTATAAATCTGATGTGTTTCTTTTTTCATCTGATTTTGTTTTGCTTATATAACGGATACCAGTAAAGATCTAGTGACCATCTTTACTCCGGCAAAACAAACCCTGAAAATTCCGGCACCAAATGAATTTAGCTCCAATGAAGCGCGACATCGACGGCCTCATATCCCAATTCGCGGCCGCCGATTCGACTCGCTTCTCCACCATGAAGCAAGTCTGGCTCTCCAAAAAATTTTCCTACATCTACAACGCCCGTCCCACCTGCGCCAACTCCCTTGCGCTCTTCATGCAATCCCTCTACTCCCACTCAATCGGCCATCTCATCTCTCCAGACTCATCCTTCTCGCGACGCCTCGGCGGCCTCTACTGCCTTTACTGCCTCCACGAGACCCAGCCCTTCAAGCCCCCTTTCAAAATCTACCTCTCCCTCGAGGAGCTCAAGAAGGTCCGGAGCCTCGTAGCGGAGGCCAAGGTCGAGGGTTTGGGAGTTGCGGCTGCGCTGATGAGGAGGTTGCTGGAGAAGAAGGCTTTTCTGTTTGGGTGTGTGGAGACGAACGAGGGGCTCAAAGGGAAGGTGGACGAGCTGACGGAGCTGGAGAACAGAAGGATAAGGGCCGCGTGTGAGAAGCTGTTTGGGGAGTCGAAGATTGAGGAGTTTATTCACATGGATTTGGGGACGGAGGTTGATTTGGGGAAGGTGAAGCAGATGTCTTGGGAGTATAAGGAGCTGAAGAGGGTTGCGGCGGTGGAGGGCGGCGATGGGGAGATGGAGGGGGATAAGGAGTTGGTTGGGGATGTGATGGACAAGATTGCCAAGGAGTGGGATGTGCAGAGGGAAGTGTTTTATAGGCAGACGGGGTTCAGTCATGAAGAAGCGCGGCAGCTGTGCCAAGGAGAGAAGGGAGATGATGTCGAGAGTTTCGACAAGGAACTTGAACAAATACTCTCTGAAGAATGATGATGGTGACTGTCTTTGGATCTCATCAATCTGTATTTTCTAGTTTTGTTCTTCTTTGGGGTTCAGAATAGATGGTGCTGTTTCAGTTTTATTGTTACTGTGTATTTTCTAGATTCTTATTCTAGATTAGTACATTAATAGAGAGACAATCCTAATTGTCTTTAGGTTTCTATTCTAACAATCTCGAATTGTTTGATTTTATATTGCACTGAGTAGCGTTGGGATGTGGTGAAATTTCTGAAAGAGAAAATTTAGTACTACTGTTAAGATTTTGGTCTAATGGTTTTTAGTTTCTGAGTTCATTCTTGATGTTCTACAGGTTTACCCAATGCATGAGTGGAAAAGCAAGAATATGTATGTGAAGCAATGCTGAATGAGGAAGTTTCAAATGATGAGGTATGCTGAATTCATTCAAATGTATCGGGGAACAGAATTAGAATAGATGTATAAACTCTTAAACAGAGAATTTTGAGTAGATACCCGAATGTTTTGATGAAAAACATTTGCTATTAGTATTCTTTAGATTACTCAACCAACCTTTTCATTCCATGTTTGTAGGTTCTGGTAGTTTTCCAACACACATTGGCAACTAGTTTTCCGTTTGGACAAACTGGTTAGCAGCCTTTCAAATCAATGTTGTCACTTTTGTTTTGAACATTGGTATATATTTATCGCATGTGGATTGGGAATCTTATTGCTTGTGAATGCTCAGAGAATGTTCATTCAATAAGCTCTCAACTCCACAAATAAGATGATAGCCATGTTTCTTTTGGATTCTTCAGCTATACCCTGGAATTTTTTATATTTTTTAAGTCTTATCCGTGTTTTATTCTTCTGTAAGAAGTTTCCCTAGATTTCCAAAAGCATGCCAACATCTGTAGAGTCATCATGTAATTTAAATTAAACCAATTACGCACAAGGTAGGAATAGAATATCATCATGGTCATGGTCTTATATTTTGTATGATAGTCATGTTTTATGAGCACACTGTCCTAACTAATCACATCACAAAAGAGGGTCTAGATTGGCAGTTTCTGTGAGGAGTAATGGCCTACCCAGACCATAGAATTATTTCCTAATATACTATATTGTGTAGCTTATGACATTTCATTAAATCTGATGATTTATGGTGCTCATGTTTATTCATTTGTCAAGGGTCAACTTGTTCCTTGTGTTAAAGTCTAGCAATCTCTGTATATTATTGATAAAATGATCCAACTGTTTGTTGGTCTTCTCAAGTGAGTTAGTTCAGTGTTCATTTTGGCATCTTGGTCGAGGGTGCAAACATTTGCTGAAGTAAGCTGCATATGAATTTTGCTTTTATTCTGGGAAAAAATATGACATGTATTGGAGCAGCAGGGAATAAAACCTTCAGTTGGTTAATCACTAGATTTAAAATTTAACTATGAGCTAGAGGTATTTGTACTTTCATTTGGGCCATGGTGGCTAGTGCTCCTAAGATCAGAGAAGCCATGCTGCAGAAAAGAAGATTTGTTTCTCTCTTCAGCTTTCTAGGAACTATAAACAGAATTACATGATAAATTAGCAGAATTATAGGTTTTAGGCGCAATAGAAAGGACTCCTGTAACTGGGTTGAGTACTATAAAATGTATCCCTTTTCTGATTTGTTTCATATAGTGATCCTTAAGGAACATAGCATATCTAGAAGGTGATACCAACAGCAGAGAAAAGAAGGCTCCTGCTAATAGGAAAATAAGCTTTCTTCTGATGATAAAAGGAGCAGTATCAATAACAGTAATAGCATCCTTGCTGTCACCATGGCTTATGATTCAACCCCATACTGAGATGCCCTTATGATGAGTAAGGGCAAGCATTCCCCTCTTCGTTGAGTAAATTCTCCCTTCTTTCTGCTTTGAACTTTACTCTTGTCAGGAATATAGGCAAGTCTTCCCCTTTCTAGTAGCTTGTGGCTGGGTAGTTCTTTGTATTTGACATTCCTATTAGGAACCTATACAACGGGAGCCAAGTCACTGGGTATTCCCTACTGAAAGTAGACTCCGGGAGGAAGGGTCAAATTGATTATGAATTAATGATCCTTTTATGCGGAGGTCGAATATCGGTTATGAAGGATTGTCCACGAGCTATTGGTTTCTTTACGACTCTGTTCTGAAGCTTTGTGTAACTGTCTGATTTTGTCAGTGAAGCTGTTCTGCATAAGGAACTTCCAAGTGGATTATATTTGTTCATTATAAGGAACTCCCAAATAATTGTAGGTTCTGGCGTTTTAGTTCTTATACCTGTTAAAAATATATGATGTTAAATATTTGTTCATTGGATTATCTTAGAACGTAAGCAATTCTGGAGGCCACCTCCTGGTAGACTTCTGCAGTAGTGGGATATATTGTTATTGGCTAACAGAAGTGTTTTGCACTAGGAAGATATGGGTTTGAGCTAAAGTTGAGGAGATGCGGCTGGATTGCTTAAATGAGGGACCTAGAGGGAGGTTAGGCCAGCATCGAGGGGTCGTAGACCGACCATTAAACGCTGTTCTATAAAATTTTATCATGGTTAATAGGTGTAAGGGAATGTGATCGTTGTCACCCATCTACTGACTCTTGTGGTGGATGTGTTTTTAGTAACATTGAGGGAGAGCGTGAGAGATTGAATGAAGGTTTGCCATCCGAAAGGAGGTTGAGATTTTGCAACTTGCTGATGATACTGCTTGCTGAACGCCTGAATCTTTCTCTTGAAGTGAATTGGGGATGGTAGGTGCTCTTGTATGATGCCCCTTCAGATCTGGAGGACATTTCCATCTCTTCTTTGATCCATGCTTCCTACTACGGGTTCTGTAAGCTAAGTTTTCACTTGGTATTTGGAATTCTGATGTATCTTGCACTTTTCTTCGGTGTGGTGATAAGGAAGGAGGCTTTGAGCCATGCGGCTATCCCTTTTACTGGGAATTAAGCAATTAACAAATGGAAGCTTTAGACACATGCTTTGCCTTCTGGTCTCAAGTCTGTTCATCTTTGAGTTTAAGTAGATTTAAGTGAAAGGAGATTCAAGGTGTAATCAAGAGCTGGCAAGTACTTTGGCATTCGACTAAACCTCGATCAGCTTTCTATATTTTAATCTCTTGGTGTGATTATTTATGAGTCTCATGATGGGCAGCTTGTTCCTAGTGTTTGAAATACATATTTTCTTATTAATTGAAAATGTTGTAAGAATGTAAGATGCACTGGATATTATTATTTTTCCAAGTGAGTTTAGTTTTAGTTTTGGCGCACTTCAATTTCTTCACTTTTCCTATTGATTTGGTACTGAGTGCACTTCACTAGTCAAACTATTACCAGTATTTGTCGACATTACTATTGCCCTTGCATTAAGTCGTATTTGTCGATTAATCATGAGTCGTGAAGTTAGTTTACTCAATTGTCTGTGCTGATTGTTGCTGTGTTTCTATTATTCATTAGAAGAAATGTTCTGAACTAAATGCCGAGTGATCATCAATGTTAACAAATATGAAAAAGTAAGTTCTGATTGGTTTTTACGAGTGATTCAACTTCAATCTAGGCAGTTTGAAGTCCCAAGTTTTCTTTCACTATACCAAGTAACTTTTCATCATTATTAACTGATTGCTAGACCTGTAAAATGGACTGGACCTGCTCCGGATCCGTGGTTTTTAAACAAGTTTGGAGCAAAAATTTGATCTGTTGATCTGTTAAGGCCTCGAATCAACTGGATCTAATCCGTGGTTTTTTAGAATGCATGATCTAATCTACTGGATCTATTGAAACCTTCTAATAGTCTAAAATAACTTTTTTTGTTTTTTTTTGGGTGAGAATTTCCAGTTCTCATTGTGTCCAGCACATTCAAGTTTCTTCTTATTTCTTCCTTTTTTTGTGCTAGCTTTGTTAAGTTGTTTCCATATTTTAAAAGCCATTCCCTTGAAGGCTATTTATTCAGTCCAAACAACTTATATCAGAAGGTGACAACTGAGAAAGAAGATCCTCATTTTTATTAATAAAATCAAAAAATGCATCATCATCAAAATTAAAATGCTCAACTGAAATTGGACTAAGGGAACCAAATTGAAGCTGGTCAAGTTGAAACTGATATTGAGTAGCATTGTATGTTGATTGACTAACAGATGCCATGAGATCATGGCTACCACCCTGAACAGACTCAAGGCTTTCATCAACAACACTAACTAATGGAGGCACTGATTGACTAACAGAGGCCATGAGATCATGGCTACTACCCTGAACAGACTCAAGGCTTTCATTGTTTGTTGATTGACCCTGAACAGACTCAAGGCTTTCATCAACAACACTAACTAATGGAGGCACTGATTGACTAACAGAGGCCATGAGATCATGACTACCACCTTGAACAGACTCAAGGCTTTGATCAACATCACTAACTAATGGAGGCATATGAATGCTCTTTTTTCTTTTCAAAGAGTTGTCCTCCTTATCCTGACAGAATTTCACCTTTCTTTTCATTTTCTTTTTGTCATCAACATTCTGATTCAGAGAAGGAGAAGCAGCTACTTGTGGGGGTCTTGGGCTTTTGCGGAGGGTGCAGAGCACGGTATGATCGTGGGATATGAGCTCGTACTCGGTCATCAACCAAACCCCATTTTGAAGTTGATCAGATCCACGCTCGTATCGGAACACTCTTTTAACACCAATAACACGATCAGCAGCAACGACGTGATCTTTACTCTGTGCACTCCATGTTCCGGAACCCACTTTCCTATCAAAATGTTTGGCTTTGGGACTCAACTTGTTGCGGTGAGTGAAGAAAAACAGAGGCTCACCCTCTCCTATGGAATTGCCACCGAACATGTCCCAAATCTTCCACGGCTCAGTTTGGCCATAGAAATCTGGATAATTGTTGATGGGAAAGGGCTGAAATTGATCACCCATGACAACCCGGTTGTGGAGAAAGTGCTCCACCAATTCCCCTTCAGTTGGGTGAAATCGGAAACCCACAGACACACCAGGGTAAGCCATCAATCAATCAAAGTTTCTTTCTTTCTTTCACAGAGAGAATCAAACAAACAGAGAGAGAGAGAGAGAGAGAGAGAGCAGTTGTTGTGGGTTGTGAGTGTGTGTTGTGTGATTAATATAGACAGAGAAGAGGGCAATGTTACCGTTGGAATTCTTGGGGGTCAAGTTAGCGTCATTCCCACGCCACGCGCTTTCGGAGAAGAAAAAGAGCCGTTGGAGCGTATGTTACCGTTGGGCACTGCTTCAGGGCGGTGACTTCGTTATTAATTTTCATTATTATTATTATTATTATTTTGATCGGGCTCTTCTTTATAAATTTTTTAATTTATTTAATTAGGGTCAGATTGAGGACAAAATGTGAGTGGCTCGAAAACCTTTAGAGAGATCTCAGATTGGGGCTGAGCTTGGATTTGAAATTCGGAAGCGCGCAAGATCTTGCTCAGAGATTCAAAACCCATTTGTCATGGGATTAATAAGGTTAGAGTTTTCTGGAAATTTCTTGATGTTCTTATTGTCTGTTGATGCGAGTTCCCGATGTGCAAATTTACTTTTCTATATCTCGTGTGTGTTCATGATTCATTTTGTCAAGTATGATGTATCTGTCATGATGAATATGAATGCATAAAGAAAGTCTGAAGCAGAGATGAGGTTTGTGTATTAGTAGAGACCCGTTTACAATGGATATGTAAACTAGTTATTCCACTGTTTTTCAATACAATCTGATTCAGTAATAGTTATAGCTAGCTGTTTCAAGTCTCAGTTAGTGGCTTTTTTAATCAACCGTAAGGTTCTGAAGCATTGTGCTTAAGAAATTAGCAAGTCATATTATACATGGTTGTGCAGTAAGATTCTATTGCTTCCCCAAGAAAATTCGGTCCAGACTGAGGTTCGTGTTCTCAAAATCGGGTTTGGTTTTGATTGTGTGGGAATTGGGTCAAGTTGAGTTTAGGCTGGATGATAGTGTCTCGATGCACTCTCTTTCTTAAGTCTTCACTGTTGTATTGCAGTCTCAGTCATTCATGTCATTTGTACGCATCATTTTACTTGATCACAATATATAAAATTTGTTATGCATCCATCTCATGGTTGAAACTAGAAACTGTTACTTGTCTGTGCCAAATAAAAAAGCTTAATTATATCTGTGTATGATTTGGCTAATTTTTACCATTTCAAGCTCCATATAAACCACATAATTTTGCTTTTGTCAATCTTAAACTTTGTTATATTTCTTCAAAAATTGTTGTATCATTTTTGTAGACTTAAAGTTACTGTATATTTTCACATAGCCATCTGCTTGGATAGAAGTGGAACTGTAAAACAAGAATGATATTAGGATGAGGGAGTGATTTAATTAAATTGTGTATGATAGAAAGTGAGTGTTATCGATGTTACTTTTTGTAGTGGGGTAAGGCCAAAAGCTTTGCTTGGTTTCTTGAGGACCCAGTTCCGTTTTCAGGTTGTGGGTGTGGAAGCTGATTAGGAGGTGCTAAGGGTTTCTAAGCTTTGCTAAATTTGATGTGATAATGGTAGATTTTGATTTTTGATTCAAGTGATGCTAGGGATGGTCTAATTGCTCCATCGTCAGTGTTTGTTAGGAAGCATGTCCTTTTGTCAACCAGTCTATTCTCTATGATAAGGGAATATTAGTTGTGCAAGAGATTGATCCATGAGTTTCTAGATGTTTTTAATGAGTTGTGGGAAATAGACTTAAGAAATGGGGAAAATTTTATTATTATTACTGTGGTATCGTCTCATGCTTTCTAGTGATTGGGATAACAGTTTCCTTGACAAACTTGGAAAAGCTGTATCAGGGGCATACTTGAATTCCATAAAGAAGATCTATGTTTTAATCCGTCCTATATTTGTTAAAGAGAATAACTATCGGTGCGGGAAAAGACATAAAAGCATCGAAGGAACCATTTTCTTTGTCATGTTATCAAGGTCTGGAAAGGAGGAGGGATGAACAGCCCAGATACTTTGAATAATTCTACCTTCAATCCCCAACTTAGTCCACTTCTACATGGATTGACGAGACAAGATGAGAGAGTAGAAAAAACTGTCCCTCCAAGTTTCAGTTTTTATCCAAAATACCATGGAGGTGGAGGAACTAAATGGTAGATATTGTATATAGAATGAAACATGCCCAGACAGTGTACTTGGGAAAATGACTGGAAGTGGTCTCCTGTGAAGAAACTGACTTGGGGTATGCTTTAGTGTGAGTTTAAAGTTTTTTTACTTGTATGAGTAGTAGCTTTATGGAATTAAAAGAAATAGAAGAAAAGAGGAAGAAAAAAATGTTTAAAACAAATCGGGTTATTACATGTGTAGATCGATGTCAAGTTACCCAGAATCTACAGTCGAACTTTCTTCTGCTTGCCATTGCTTTGAACTTTTGAAGTTATTATGTGGTGCAAGAGTGTTTCAGATAATGAGATCTGCTCCTTCAAATTTGTTTCAGGTAACTGGTTGATTGGAATAGGATACTGGACAGTTCTATTGGATAACTGGATGACTAAGTGAGTAGCTATGAGCAAGGAAGATCTGGACAGTAGCATTGGTGGCTGCATTTTATGTGGAGCTGGCCATGTAAATGGACTTATTGTGTTGCCAAGTTGCCAGAAGGTAACTAAACATAGTTCGTTAACTCCTTTTTATATTTCTTTTCATCTTTTATTGTAGCCCGGTTTGGTTATCAATTAGGTAGTTGTGATTACTACGTGCCTGGCCTTTTTTATTTTTTTATAGAAGTCCTAGCCTGTTATTGTGTGTGTGGCTTTTTTCTTAGGAGCGAAATTTGCACTCCCCATTTTACAATCTACTCTCCCTCTTTCTTTTTATGGTAAAAGTTTTTATGAAAAGACAAAACACTTGAGTAAAAACATGTTTGACTTGTTTTTGTTTCTGTTTTTACTTTGTATTTGTATTTTACAAGAGCATGTTTATGTTACAGCTGTATGTAATCATCATGGTCCTGCATAACCTGCTGTTTAAAATTGGACAGGACATCGAATCGAGATCGTTTCTGAAGCTTTTATGGTGCGTTGTTTGGGAAAGGTATGTAAGGCTATCATGGTCCTGCATAACCTGCTGTTTAAAATTGGACAGGACGTCGAATCAAGATCATTTCCAAGACTATTGCAGTGCGTGGTGTAAGGTATGTGCAACAATGGGATCAGTAGCAGTACATAGTTGATGAGAAAACATTTGTTTTATTTACCTGAATTTATGATTGTTCTTTTTTACATCTTGTTTGAACAATATTCAACTTCTTGTATTACTATTATCTTGATTTTCACTGCCTCATACGGTTGTCAAGCGCTTATAAGTAATCAGAAATCAGTGTTAGCTTGATTTTAGAAATATAGCGTCAGGTGACGAGTTAGCATAATCTTTGATTGTAAGTGTCAGGTTGTTACCTTTTGTATAATTCGCGGAGAACAGAAGTTTGGAGCTTTTTATTTGGTGGAGTGGTACACTCAAATTAGAGTCTCTGTTTTGACCCCTAGGATTGCATCATTTTTTTTCCTGAGTTGGATTATGTTTTTCCAAATGCTAGGCAGTCACAGTTAATACTGTATCTTTGCTTCACAGTTAATAATGTATCTTTGCTTCGCAATTAACTGAATATATGCTAAGTTCTTCATGCCATAGAGTTTGGTATGTCATGAGTCAGTAGCATAATTGTGCTGGGATTCTAAAATTGATTCACTTGTACCTTTGTTCCCTTTCTTGTTTTTCCTACTCTCTAAAGTTGATGAGTTTTAGAGGATTGCATTCATATGTTGGAGCCAAATTAGCACTCGACATTAAGTCATCACCAAATTAGCCAAATCTCATGAAACAACGGTTGATTTCCTTGGGTGAAGTTTCATAGCCTTGGTTGATTTCCTTGGGTGGATGGCTTTTTAAGAATAAAAACTAGTGTTGGGAGAATCATGTTTCAAGATATCGATTGTACTTCATTTGTGGATGTAGACTGAGTTTTCAGTCCTCTGGCTGCTACCTAGTTTTGCGTATCTGTATAGGCGTAGATAGTAATCTGATACATTGTGGTGCAGTTGCAGTCATTCATGTCATTTGTATCATTTTTAGTTGATGACATGAAAAGTATGATTGCACAGTTATGCATCTTATGAGTATTTTTTTTCATTGTAGAAACTAGAAACTGTTACTTCTTTGTCCCAAATATTTCCTTAAAAGCTTAATTATATCTCTGTATGATTAGGCTAATTTTTACCATTGCAAGCTCCATGTTAACCAAATAATTTACCAGAGTTGTTGGTCTAGCGGTCAGACACTTGATATACACACTATATAAGATGAAACTTTATAGAAATGATATACACAATATATTATAAACATTGTAAGGTGGATATGTAAAAATATGACCCGAAAGTAAGCCAAATAAATACCACACTTTAATTGTAGAGGGGGGGCAACACTATAGAAACTGTATGGATGTGTGAGTGTGTGCGCGCGTGTATATATACATATACATATATGTCCGTTTGAACATTTAATAACAAGGGGGATGGATGACATGTACAAAAAGATAACAAGTTGTCTACTTTATGGATGAACAACTTGTCCAGCCTATACCTGTTGATGAATCTAATGAAAAGATACATGGTGACGAATTTATGAGGAGTCTAGAAGATGCAGAAACTCCTTTATATCCAAGCTGTAACAATTACACCAAGTTGTCAGCTATTGTAGAGTTGTATAGAGTTAAAGGTAAGAGTGGATTATCTGATACCCATTTTAATGAGTTTTTACAGATCTTTCATGATATGTTACAAAGGATAATGTTTTGATGGATTCGGTGAAGTCAATTAAAAGTTTTCTTAAGATATTTGACATGGGGTATGAAAGGATTCATGCTTGCAAGAATGATTGTTGTTTGTTTAGAAAAGATTACACGGACCTGGATAAATATGGTGCTTCAAGATGGAAAATAAATAAGTGTACTAAGGAGATCAGAGAAGGTGTTCCAGTTAAGGTTTTGACATGGGGTATGAAAGGATTCATGCTTGCAAGAATGATTGTTGTTTGTTTAGAAAAGATTACACGGACCTGGATAAATATGGTGCTTCAAGATGGAAAATAAATAAGTGTACTAAGGAGATCAGAGAAGGTGTTCCAGTTAAGGTTTTGAGATATTTTTCGATTATTCTGAGATTTAGAAGGATGTTCAGGTCTTTACAAATGACAAAAGATTTAAGGTGGCATTTTAGGCATCTCTAACAATGAAGCAAAAACCCATACCCAAACCTAAAACTCATAAAATGAGCTCTCCAACAATCCAAACCCATACTCAAATTTGGGTTCCGACTTAACAGTCAACCCATTTTGGATCAAGACGCAAGGAGGAAAACCATTTTCTCTCGTGGGCCCAGACTCGTGCAGCAGCACGTGAAGACCTGCTCTGCACTAGAGGATGAACGCGCCAAGTGTTGGGGAGGGAGAAGGACACGCGCTAGATGCCAAAATAGCGTTGTTATCCCTGGGCAACGCGCTCCGCACGCGGTCTCCCCTTTGACCGCACAACGAGCTGGCAGAGACCACATGTTTGTTACCGTTGTGTGAATCCAACGGTAACATAATTAGACAGCTGAGATAATTGGGCCAAAAAATTATCAAATAAACTGGAAAAAAATAAACATTTGTGATGTACATATATTGGGCCAAAGAAACTATATTTTTTCTCTACTATATTGAGAGGTTAGTGTTCTGTATTCCCAATCCTTCATAACTTATTTCATATACTGTATATATTAATTCTTATTTTTTAATATTTTTATGTGTAGGAACTTCTATTATGTCATAATTTAGATGTGATGTACATAGAGAATAACATTTGTGAAAACCTAATACGCATTATGTTGCATAGTGAGAAATCAAAGGATGGGATCAAAGTTGGTACGGACTTGGAAGATACTGGAATTAGAAAAGACATGCATCCGGAACAACATGGAAGCAGATTTTATCTTCCACCAGCACCACATACATTTTCAAGGTCTGAAAAAAAGATTTTCCAAGAGGTTACATGACTTCAAATGACCTGATAGTTATTGCTCAAATTTTGGAAACTATATATCATTAGAGGATTGTAAGGTAATGGGGTTCAAATCTCATGATTATCATGTTCTAATGAAACAATTGTTGGTTGTTGCAATAAGAGACTTGCTACCGAAAAAGTCTAGAAAGCAATACTTTAGCTATGTATAGATTTTCAATCGATTATGCCAGCGTGCTCTTGATAGAGAGAAGTTGCCGGTTCTTGAGGATAACATCATTGAAACTTTGTGTGAACTTGAACGGTTTTTTCCGCAATCATGGTGAATTTACCGATTCATCTAGCAAAAGAGGCACGCTTGTATGGTCCGGTTCATTTTCGTTGGATGTATCCATTTCAGAGGTTAGAAAATGTTATTTTTCTTTTTAATGTTGAATTTCATTATGCAATTCGAATTAGTTCATGTACTAAAATAATATAAGTTATTCAGGTACATGAAGTCGCTAAAACATTGTGTATGAAATCCTGCAAGACCTGAAGGGTGACAGTGAGCAAATTGGGGCAAAGTTTGGATCCAAAGCTCACACAAAAAAGATGGAACACCTGTGAATACATTAGTTGGTGAAACTATTGTAAGGTTCCAATTTTTTTTATAGCTGTGTAAGGACAATCCTTTTGTATATGAGTTAATATACACTAGTGTATTTGATTGTATGTAATGTATATAATTTATACATATTGATTCTTTCAAGATAAGTTGAGAAAAATTGAAAGTGTTGCCCCTTTAACCTCAACAACTAATGTGAGACAATATACTCTTTCTAAAGTACTAGGAAAATATAAGCTTAGACGATTAAGAGGAATGGGAAGAGGAATTACTATAAGCAAAATATCATTCTTACAGGTTAGGACAAGCATGTGTTGCAGCTAAAAGAGGAAAACTCTAAATTTCGCAATAAGATACAACAGTTGGAGAGAGTAGTCCCACAAATCCTAAAGCATTTTTATGGAGGCCTATGCTTGACATAACATTGAAGATGATGTTGGCTCTAAAGTAGCATGGTATGCTGGCAAAGTTGTTTTGGAAAATAGCTCAACGAATAATGAAGAAGCAGCAAACATATCATCATCTCCTTCGGTAATTGTTTTTCCTGATACTACTAATCAATATTTTGATATTTCAGTGTGTTTTTTCTTTTCTAATAATTCTATATCATTATTATGTTTGTATTGTTTCAAGAGTGTGAATAACAAGTCAAAGAAGAAGTAAAACTTGTTAGGTTTTATTGGCTCATGAAGGATAGTTGCTGAAGGACATTGGTTTTCAAGTGATACGAAAGAGTTTGTTCATTTTGTTCCTTTAGGTCCCAATGCTATGAGAGTTTGGGTTGATATTGCTTGGATTTGTGATGCATCTCTTTGGAGGCCAACATATGAGTTAAAGTGCATTGAAGATGTTGTTAGAACTACAATAGTTTTGCCATCAAACAAAGTTGTTTTCCTTTGAAATTCTGGTAATTTACATCTTTGATGAAAATTGGTGACTAGTTTAACTGTTATAGCTTCAAATGCAATCACTATTATACAAAGTTACAAATGTAAATATTTCTTTTGTAGTATTCAATACTTGTCATAGCTCTTGGATTTATAAATTACTGTATATACTTGTCAAAATCAAACAAATAGCTTAACACTCTAGTACTATAACTCCCAGCTTATCTCTATAGTACAAAATGACTTCTTATTGGTGTTGTTTGTTTTTGCAGCAATACTTTATTGATGAGCTCCCTGAAGTCAGCAGTATCTTATTGGAGTTGTTTGTTTTTGTAGCAATACTTTATTGATGTGCTCCGTGAAGTCAGCAGTATTATTGCAGTAAAGTTAGTTCTTTGGTTGTGTGTGTTATGTTAGGTAGCCCAAAACTTAGCTAGAACATTTGTGTTGAATGTCTTGTATTCTACGAATTATGTATCACTTTGAATCTTTAAATGAATTGTTTGTTTTTATTATTTTCAATTTTTGATCAGTGCATAAATATGCACCTTTATGCTACTTATTAGTGCTCATATACTTATTCTTTTGTAAGTTATTCAACAATTTTATGTTAATTTAGCATTTTGTAAGTATTTTGAGTCAATAAGAAAGAAAAGAAGTAAAAGAAGTGTTTAAAGCTGAATTTGGGAAATCTTCCTACACAGGTCAGTCAACTTCGACAGATGATTGAGAGCATCTCAGAATGAACCAGAAAATGATCTTTATATGCTTGGAAAGCCTTTGATGTCTAGTTTCCGTAGATTCTTCTAGAACTTGATTATCATATGTCTAGAGGAAGTTATGGTCATTTTAGTACACGGAGGTCAATCTACTCGAAAATTGGTCTTTGTGGAGAAAGATGTGTTTTGAAGCCCAGACCAATCCATGAGGCCCAAGGGCAAATTCAGCTAGAAATATGGTTAAATCTGATGCTCTTATAAGAAGAAGTCAGAATCCCATATGAAATAAAAGATGGCTAGTTTGATTAGGAAGAGCCCAAAACCTAATGGGAAAAGGACTGGCCAAATTCTTAGACTGCAAAAACTCTTTTTAGGTTTAGGAAAATGGGAGTTTGATAACAGAAGTTGGGGAAAAGAAAAGAAAACTAGATCAAGGAGTAGCAGCAGAGAGGAGAAACATCGAGTTGTCTCAGTTCGACAGATCGAACTAAAGCCAGTTCTTCTTCTTCTTTCTTGTTTGTATCAACTCTATGTTTTGTTTTGATTCTTTCATTATGAATTTCTGTAACTAAACATCTTGTTAAGGTGTTGTTTGAAGCCCTGTACATGAAGTCTTTTTAATACATACATATAATTTAATCTAATTGTGCATGCTCTTTGAATGAGGTTTCTTTCTCTATGTGGTTCATCGATGAAGTCCTTATTTGTGTACTTTGGTGTGCAACTTAGTGTGCATGCTAGGATTCTGAAGATAATTTCTTCTACTGAATTCTCTACGGTGATACATCGGATATATTATTTTGTCCGGTTATTGAACACTAGGTCTAGCAGGACACATCCATAATGTACCTGTGAATCCTTATAGCTTGTCAAACATTCTCTATATCTTAATGCTTGCTTCTTTGTAAATTTTAGGGTCCACGACTATGGGTTCATATAGGGATAGATGTGGGGGAGGACCATGACAAACCTTCATAGACATAAGGATTAAGTAATAGAATGTGGTTGTAACGATCAACTCTTCCTAAGAACTTTTATTTAAGGTCGTACCTGAGATTTCAAGACCTGAGGCGAGATCTAAAAATGGTACCCTCTTCAGTCATACACAAAAATGGCAAATCAACCATAAAAGATTGAAGGGTGTTTCAAACTTAGACAAACCGATAATTTTGAAGGAAACAAGCTAAATAGCAATTGGGAGACTAAAACCAAAAACTATAAAGCTTCAAAACAAACTTAAAAATACAGATTATATAGTAAATAAATAAAGTTGATCGAAAATAATAAACCATATATACAATAATACAAATACTGAAGAAAGTGTTTAATTTGATTATTTACCACTAATAGTATACATTTCAATTAGCATATCTCTTTTTTTATAATATCTTAATCCGGTCAAAAAGAAAAACAGTAAGAGAAACCCTTATTCGAGATCTGAGCCCCACTCCTTACAACCCACACTCATCAATAACCAAGTTACTTCATTATTCCCTGCAGTTAAACATTATCTTCAATGGAGAACTATGAAACCCAGTATCACCTGTCTTCTATCCCAAATCATGGTGCCCCCTCCCAACCCTAATATTTTAGACCTAAGGCGACTGCTTCTTAGGCCTCACATCAGGTCCGTTCCTGCTTTCATTCATTGGATATGTGCATTAGGTTAAGTATGTGTTAGAGAGATGGAATAGCGGTGGTGGATTGCATTCCTCTTAACTCATTTATCACATAGCTTAAACAATTTGTATTCATTAACATATTTACTTTCAGTAATTATTTTCTACATCAGCAGTAGCTTGGCCGATTTATTTCGGTAGCCAAATCAACTTTGAATACCCTCATTTTTGGTGTGGTAGTCCATCACTTTGTCTAGTTTATTGTGTCAAAATTTCATGATTTTTGGTTGAGTCTAGATCACTTAATAATTAATTAGGTTTATGACTCTAGGTTTATACGTATCTGTTCGTTTTTAAGTACTTAGTTTCACCAATCCTCTTCAGGTAATAACCTCTATTTACCACTCAACTACATTGACATATTACGTAAAGAATATGGTATCTTTGATAGGTAGTTTTCTGCTTATCAATTTTGAAGCTCCTTTTAGTTGTTTATCTTTGAAATGTTATCAAAAGTGTAAACAAAATATGAAAAAAGAATGCCACCATTGTTGAAATGCTATAAATAACCAACTCAATGTTGTTACAACTACTTCTATAGTGTTCCTGAAATGCTAGTATTAATTAAGCAAACGCTATGAAATCTGCTTCAATAGCAGTATGGAAATGCTATGAAAAAACAAACAAATAGGGTTCCGGAAACGCTATCAAAACAGTTTTTGTAACTACTAAAAAACACTAAGAAAATGTTATTCAGTGGCGTAGCCAGTAATTTAAGTTTAGTGGGGCACAAAATGTGATAATATAAAAATTAAAATTAATTAAATATAATTTATATAAGTTACATTAATGATTATATTGACCAAATTTAAGATTTTGAAATAGTTACATGATAGTCTTGTCGTCTATGCTAGTAAAATTGTTTTACTTTTGTTTTACTTGATATAAAAAATTAAACAATCAATCATAAATTGTTGACAAACATTCAAGTACGTAACTAAATCATCACAGCGTTTATAACAAAAAATACTCTCCCTACACTTATAGTTATATAAGTCATTACCGATAAAATCAATGCTATTGTCGAAAACAATCGTAATACCTAAGATTATTTTTTATTGATATATAATAAGTTTTTGGTCTTCAAAATAAAGGTTCTAATAAAATGTTTAAAACACTTTTAAAAGAGCTTAGGAGGAGTTTGTAGGGAAAAAACAACAATAGTCATATGTGCTAAACTCCAAATCGGCACAACCTATTAAAATAGAAAAGAGAAAGATACTCATGTGTCTTCCCATAATGAAAAGATGTTGTGTGAAGAGATGTCATGATCCAATAATAATAATATATATGAATGTAATTGTGTCTTAACATGAGTGTGGCATGGATAGTACAACACACATAGAGTGCCTCTTGTATTTATTCTGAATAGGGCACATGTCTCATTCTGTCTCTACATACCTTCGCCCCTAATGTTATTATTGCATAATGAGAAACACTATGATTACCGAAGCAAAGATAGCGTTTCCAAAAACCGTTATTTAAAGTCACTGACCTACGATAGTGCGAGCTGACTTAGCATTACAAAAAATGATATCATAGAATACGATAACGGTTTTCGACCGCTGTGAATGATTGTGTATGGTGTAGTGATTACTTTGATTTGTATTTTGTAAATTGCTGCAACTTACAAAAGTTATGTGCTATGAGTTTTTGCACCTAATAATCTCTCATTTCAGTTCACATGCATGATTTTTGAGTTGTTCATTAATAGTAATAAATGGAATTATGGAATCTTTTTGCATGGATTGTTGTGGTGACATAAAATGGTTATGAGACTCATCAAATCAATTGTTATGCATATACTATGAAAAACCTGATTACTATTTTCTTCTTCAGAGACTCTTTTGTAATGTGTCTTTCTTTGTCTTGTGTTACAAGGAAAATCACTCCTAAAATGAATCGATTGTTGTTAAAATCCATTGACCCTGATGAGGTGGTCTCTCTTGGTGCTTTGAAAGGTCGTGGAACCTAATGGTTATCCATGCACCTTTCATCAAGTCTACTGGGATGTCATGAAATCTATTGTGTGATGCCGTATCTGACTATGTTACTCTTGGTAAGCTACTTGAAGGTTTGAACAAGACACATATTGGTGTTAATTCTAAAAGTTAACAAGCCTGAGCACCATTCTCAATTTCGACCTATCAGTCCTTGTAATTTCACTTACAAGATTTGTTGGAAAAATATGATGAAAATAACTATTTTATTTAACCAATTTAAATGAGAGAATTTAAATGGGTTATAAGATGAATAAGAAATAATCTCCCAAAGATGACTAATTACTTAAAACCATGCGTTATTGACTTTGTATAGTCTATTGACTGATTGAATTCTAGGAGCTATAATCTCATATAATGTGAAAAAATGTAACCTCACAGAAGGTGAAATGATGTAACCTCATGAAATATGAAAGGTTGCAACCTCACAAATGTGAAAGGTTGTAACACAGAAAATGTGAAAGGTTGTAACTTAGAATGTCAAATGTTGGAATGCTAAGAGTTGCAACATATCAACCAGAATTCATGACAATTCAAGTAGTGGATGGTTTTTCCATATATAAAAAGTGACAACTTCTGTTGTTCTAAACACACGTTCAACACATTTGGAATCACCAATTCAAATCATCTTATCCTCTCTTAAGTTCTCTAACTCCCTCTCTAATTTATAGCTTTCTGGTTATAGATAGAAGGTGCTACAAGTTCGTCGAGTGTTCTTGACAGCAGTGCAGCTCCAATAACACGAGTAGTCTTTGTATCCTGAGAAACAAGAGTCATCAAACATTTTGCATCGGTAGAGGAGGGGCATAATTTGTCTTAAGAAAAGTGTGTGAAACACACGACTCGACTTTAACACTTTCATCATGTTAATTTTTCATGCGAGTTTGGAGTTATAAAATGATTTGTATTATTTGTATTAAATGTTCCAAAACATATGATTCGGCTTCCAAAAGTTTTGTTTCTCCATCAATCAAGTGTGGTAACCAAAATTGTGTATAGTAATTTGTTTCATATTTCATTTCATTATTTATAGTTATTGTTTAATTATAAATTAGAATTACGTGTATAATATATATGTGTAATATATAGCCCCTTTTGTTACAAGATCCTATCTAAGATGCTCTTGTTAACAGGTCGAGAAACATTTTACCATTGATATGTCAGATGACCAAGCAGCTTTCATTCAAGATCGACAAAATTCAAGACAATATTATCATTCCTCATAGGGTGTTTCATCATCGTCAATGAGGGTTGGTTCAGTTGGCTGTGGACGAACTTGAGGTGTAAACTCACACAAGTTTGATCCTCGCTACCAACAATCCTTCATTGGTGGGTAATCTGTAAAATGTCCCTGGATCCTTAGGCTGTAAAAAGTCTTTGGGCCGCTGGGTGAGGGTGTGGTCTCTTTGGAGAATGTCTCCGGGCCCTTGAAGAGGGTGACATCTCTCAGTAAACGTGGGTGAAACTCCCCCCAGTCAACAAATTCGAAAGCCTCTAGGCCTAAGTCACAGGGTTTGCCCTGACCCTGATAAGTAGGAAAAACCCCCTCTTATCTAAACTTTTAATCATCAAATAGGGTGTTTCATCATCGCCTTATGATATGGGGCTTAAACTGGATATGTAAAGAAATCCTATGATAGGATTGAGCACTCAGCAGAGAGGAATTAAGAAGCTCTTCTGTATATGGGACTTCCTCAGTTTGAGTCATACCGAGATTTTCTATATGAGATTTTCTAAGGTGGTCATCACATATGGTATATGGTCTTTCGTGCATGTATACGGTGACCATCATATATAGGATGAAGCTCATCGATGACAACATTCCACCTTATCTGTTTTAGCAATGAACATGATGGTCTTTCGTGCATGTACACATGAATCCCACTCTCCACTTTTCTACGTGACTAGTTTTATGGACGAACAAAAACCATAACTTCTGCAAGCTCTATTGCTTTTCCGCGGCCAAAAAACTTGTCAACAATTCCTAGCTAGAGCAAAACTCCTTGGAGGTTCCAGGCCCCCTGCTGGTGATGGGATTACCATCAACCAATACCCTATGTTAAATTTCACTCTGGTCAGACAACTTCTCATACATTGCCGGGAAAGCTGTGGTCTTTTTTCTCTGCACAAAAGAGAAAACATAGTTAACAACTGGATGCAGCAACACTGGCATATGAAGGTGCTCTTAGACGTTGAGATGATGGTACATACATGGCTATAAATAACAACATCTAATGAATTAATATCTAAAACTAATATCTAATGAATTAATTTGTCCAATAATGAATTCATTTATCTTATGAATTAATTAATTAGCTTATGATGGAGAAACTAGTACAACTTGTTACACAGAAGCGGCCAGCAGGGTCCAACACACACGGTTCTAACAATGTTTATATTATGGAGAAACGGGTATGGAAAATTAATATTTTAGTATCATTCCTTATAATCTAAGGATGACTCTTCTTCATACCCGTTGTGAGATTCTATGATGACTTCTATTTAAGCCACACTTTGATTTGAGTCATCTTCAACTTGTCTCATGATCAAAATTCCAATAGCTCAACCTCGATCACGATCGACAATCTACATCTTGTGATCCAAATCCAAACGGAGGCTCCACCAAGTTGTAACTTGAAAGCACGAGACACCAATACTCAAGCGTTACATGGGTTCTGATACCACTTGTTACTCTGAAGTGACTAACGAGGCCCAACGAGTCCCACACATATAGTTCTAAAAATGTCGATATTCCCCCCATTTTAGCCACCCGGTGAAGAAACAAGTATGGAATTTTCCATAAAAGGCATCGGCGTTAGTGTGTGTGGTACCATTCTTTATAACCTAAAGATAACTCTTATTCATACTGAATGTGAGATTTCATGATCGCTGCTATCTAAACCGCACTTTCCAATACAACTGTTACTGTTTTCAAACTAATAGCTTACTTGTTCTATGTGAAATGATTTCTTGATTTTTGTTCTACTGCATATCTCTGTGATTAAGTAGTTAATAGTTTTACGACTGAACTGTTTGCTGTTTGGAAATATAGTAGAGAACTAGTAAACGTCTAAATTTTCTATAAGTCAAGTGCTGAGATTATAGAAGAAACCTTCCAGATCGACATAAAGATTGTGCTGGATTGTCTGTGTCCCAGTGAGACGTCTCAGTCATTCACATTAGGAGTTCCTAGAAAATTGATCTTCTGTTCTATTGGCCTATCCGATCGTCGACACAAAAGCCCTGCAAAGTGGGAAAGTTTGTGAAACTATTTTTACCTTTACTTGTTTGCTACTTTGTTAGTGGAACGCTTATATGCCAATCAATTTTCCACTTGATGTGGAATTGGGGCTGTCTTCAATCATGATATATTAGATATTAGTGGAAAATGGTCATGATCCATGACGGTGTGGTAGGAAAAGCAATATGCATCTGCTCTTCAACACCATTCAGCCTAATTTGTTTCGGCTGCAATGTATGATCGCTGATCTAACAAAGCTTAAAACTTCCAACTTCTTTTCATCAAGTATTTGGAAATATCTGGCAAAGGAGGTCCGTTGCCTACTGAGCCTCTGTCGATGTGGATATTGCAATTCAAGAATGCAAAATGAATTTTTTATACACATTCATGTTGCTTGTAGTAATATATATATTGTCATCCTAATGCACTTAATGAGTTAATTCTATAAATGATATGTGATTAATATTTTCTGTGGTTGTTACTTGTATCACATGTAGATGATCTGAGTCCTTCCTTTTGTAGCTTCGATCATACTATAGCATCCAAATTGAACAAAGGAATGTTAGAAAATTGTTATCATTTCCCATAGAAATTTGTATGAGATAATCAGAGAAAAATCCAAAAAAATCATCCTCTTTTAAGATAAACCATTTCACTTTTTGTTTTTAAATTTACACCCAATACAATAATTTAGCTTGTCTTATAGATTTTATTTCATAAATTTAAATTTATTTCAATTTTTTCACTGTCATTTTTACCCTTCTGATGTTCATTTTGTTTTTTACCTTTAAATTAGGTTACAAATAAAGGAATTGAGTTTTGGGTATAGGGTTTTAGGGTTTAGGGGTTAGGGTTTAGGGTTTAAAGTTTTAGGGTTTAGGTTTTAAAGTTTTAGGGGTTAGGAGTTAGGGGTTAGGAGTTAGGGTTTAGGGTTTAGAGTTTAGGGTTTCGGGTTTCGGGTTTAGTGTTTAGGGTTTAAGGTTTAGTTGCAAATCTTGCAATTTCATTCTTAAATATGTTTTATTTTTAAAATTAAATATAAATATATTTTTTAATAAATCAACCTAATTAATATGTGAGTGTATTTTAACAGAATGTAAAGATGTGGGTTTAATTTAAAATAGACTTAGTAAATTGGGTGTATTGTCAAATAACCCAATTTTTATTCATATCCACTCTACTGCTGAGTGCAGCACACTTGTTGTATAGCCTTTTGATTTAGCATAAACAGTGCAGCTGTAGTGCTTTCAAACCTAAAGTTCAAGATAGTAAATCAGAATTGGTTTGTATATTTATGCGATTTTTGTTTTGGGCGACCTTTGAGCCGTGCGAAACTTGCGGCCGCACAAGTCCTTCGTTTTTTTATCAAAATTTTTATTCCAATAGAATAGTAATACAGATACTGGAGTTTTTAGTGACCTCGTTAAACCTAAAAATGGTTAGAAAAGTACCACACTCCACTCTTACCAGCTTAAACAATATCACTCGTTACAAAGACTCGGCTTCAATAATAGAAACTAACCACTCTAGAATCAGCTGCCTTCGATTTTTGGAGGCCTCCAAATTTTTTTTAAACATACAGATATATTACAAATAGAAAAAAAAAAACTGTATAATGATAAGAGCACTTGCAGCATAGTTAGCTAGTAGCTGTTTCTTAATACTTAACAACCCAAGGTTCTTTTTTAAAAGAAAAAAAAACAACCCAAGATCAAGGCACCTCTTTTTTTACTATTTTTTCTTTTTCTTTTTCCTTTTTTTCATCCATTTTATTATCTTTTTAGCCATCCAAGTTCTAGGCTCTATAAGGTTTTCTTACTATTTTTCTTCGTTTTCATCCTCCATTCTTTTTTCCTGCGTTTTCAACTCTCTTTTTTTTCCTGTGTTTTCTCCCCTTCTTTATTCCTTTTTATGCATTTTCTTTTTGCAATTTCATAACTATTTCCTATTTTTGTTTTTTCCTGTGTTCTTATCTTTGTCTGCATTTTCAACCATTTTTTCTGTATTTTTCACCTCATGGAAATAAGACCACAATCAAAAAAAATTATAGGGCCTCACTCAAAGTTTCACAGGAAAATTTAGTAAACCCTTTAACCAGCAGCGCGTTTCATTAATTTTCGTATATATGATTCACTGTAATGACTTCGATCCAATATGGTGCCCTAGAAGACTTGCACGCAAAGATAACAGTACTCGATAAAATCGTTCTGGCCGGATTGTTTGGCCCTATATGAAGAGGCCGGAATGATTCAATGATGCATAGCATCAGGAGTTTAAAGATCTGGTTCTCTGTGTGCACTTGGAGACACAAGGGACCTAGGAATGTAGGCAAGATTGCAAGTAATTCCATTAACACTTGGTTGTTTGCAGACCTGGATCTTAAATTTTCAGACCTGAGTCAAACTTTTAAAAATGTGTCCTTAAACTAGTATTCATTCAAATTTATTCTCTTTTAAAAAAAAATATTAAACTATAGCTATAAACTCAAAATTTAAAGACATAAAATATTAAAAATCTTTTTTATACTTACTTACATCACTTATTTTTTTCTAAAATAGTAATTAATGATTGTAATATAATGCTTGTTTTTTACTAAACTAATGTGATCACACAGTGAGATTCTAGGCTCTAAGTCTATGAACTCTAAAGACTCTATTCAGATCTAGTTATTTACTATTGTGATAGTGGGATTGAGGCCCTAACAATATAAATAAAAGCAAAAAAACTTGTAACCCAATTTTCCAATTGATCGATAAGAATCATTTCGAGTCTTTAATGATATCCTTTAAATATTTAGTGGGAAAATGATCACGACTCATGAAAATATTTCTAGCACCAGTCACATCACAGCAAAATATATCAGTGATAAATCTTACTAAAAAAACCAAGCTACGTATACATGAGAGTGATGAACCTAGCTCATCCCTGCAAGCCAGTATTTCAACCAATCAACAAAAACGAATTCTATGGACAGGAGGAGGTTTTGATGAGGACAATTAAATTAAGTTGATGACTTAATTAATAGTTTATTATATTCACTTTCCAATTGCATTTTGTATCTATATATCGATCACATCATGTAGTTTTCAATTTTATTTTAATTTTCTTCTTTTTGTGATTTTAGAAAAACAAAATCATGAAAATAACACACCCTTACTTAATAAGTGAGATAGATGATGCATACCCGGCGCCTGGAACCTAATCCATATATACTTATAAATTTTGCAAGTGTATAAATCAAATATCCGCAATAATAAATTCGTACAATTTACTTCATCAACTTAACTGGTAGCTATATATATATATATGTGTGTTTGATATATATATATATATGTGTGTTTGATTTCTTTCTATAATAACTGCCTATTAATTTCATGGTCAACTCATCAGTTTGTCTATGTGCTCAATATGACATATTAGGTTGATTATATATATATACTATTGACCACCAAATTAGGTCCGATAAGTACGTTTTCTAAATCCAATCATTTATGATTATTAGAATTCATGACGAAATAATTCGAAAATTTAATGCCTTCTTATCTGGGGAAACTGGATCAATATCAGTCGACCTCCGTAAAGCCGCCGATGATGAACGAGACATATACATAAAATGATCAATTTTCTTATGAAAATAACAGATAAATACCATTGATGACGATAATCATACGATTTTACAAGATCAAGACAGAAAAGTCTTAACACAACTCCATATCGTTTTTTCTTTCAATGAAGAAAACAAATTATAAAAGAACAAAAACAAAGATTACAACGAAAGTCCCTGCTAATACATCATAAACCATGAAAGCCGAAATTAAAAACATTGACTGAGGATATATGGAGTCCATTCTGCCATCAAGCAACAGAAGCAGGGTGACCGATGTCCGCTATCAAATCTGTAAGAAAATATGCTTCCCGTATCATTCCGTGCTCAAGTTTTCACAACTAAACTTTTAAGGAAATGAGGAGAAAGTCATTTCTAATATAATTGCGTATATAATTATATATTGAATGATGTATTCCAAAAAAAATTATATGATTAGATCTCTGATATATGACAAGTAAAACCATGAACCATAATAGCTATACTACCGCAAGCCTTTTCGTTTGACTGAGCTCAACTAGCTAGTTTCATATGACAAGTAAACTTCATATATCTAATCGCATGTCAATTAGACCCGTAACAGTTTAGCTTGCGTGTGTGTATATATATATAATTGACCTCTCAGATTTAAGCGAATTAACTTGGATGTAAAATTCAGTAATTAAGATCGATCCTAATATATAGCTAGCACAAAAAAGATCTCGAGTGATGATGGCGGCCGGAAGTTGACCGTGATTGATACGCGCGTGCAAGCTTTGTCTCGATCGACTTCCTAGCTAATCTAAGGATCGAGCTAGCTAGCTGTGTTACAATCCCTATATATGAATAGTATAATAGAAATCTTTATACATTAACAGGCATTATTACAGTTGACTAATAAAAATCTAAACACAAGGGGGATGGCGATTTTTGGTAGTTGCGGGATGTGAAAAAGATTTCTAAAAATGATGTATGTATTATTGTAACAAGTGGCTAGCTGGTGTACATATATAACAATTGAAGATACTTACGAAAATCTGGCAATTCAATCCGCTACATGTTAACCGTTCATTAATCGTTCGTTAAAAATCTATTCGCTAACCGTCTGATTACATAATGGGTTAATGAGTTGTCAACCCGTTACAACCTGTCAGTTAGTGGACGAAAACGGGTTATCCGTTGGAACCCATTTAACCCGTTAAGGCCCACTAAAGAATAAAATAATAATAAAAAAAAAAACTTTACTAATCCATCTTTTTTTTAACTTTATTTCATGTAAATTGTTAGAACTTCTAACCGCTAAAAGATTTTTTTTATATTTGATTAAAATATATATATATAAGAAATGATGAAAAAATTTCTTAACGGACCTCAACGGGTAACCCGCAAACCCAACAGGTTTAACCCGCTATAACTCTCATTAGCTTAACGGGTTATAACGGATTGAACTCGCTAAACCTGCTAACCGCTAAAACTCGTCCGTTAACCGTCCAACCTGTTCATTTGCCAGGTTGATACGTATGTATCCTATGATGAGGTATATGTGATCATTACTTTCGATCAGCTAAAATCAAATTAATCTAACGTTTGGGTCCTTTTTTTAATTAATAGTAACGACTCACGTGGACGATGAATGTATTAGCTGTACTAGTAGCTTAGTACATACGTTGGGGAAGCTAAACCTTCAGAAACTCAAGTCATCACGTAGCAGAAACGCAAGAAAGAAACACCTCAAAAGCACACCTGACTTAATCTGCATGCTTTGCCAATTTTGTTTGAGACAAACTTCTGTGAGCGTCGGGGTCGGGAGAAACAATGCCAATTTAGAATTCTCATCTCTAAAATCTATCCGTCATAAAATGAGAAAATTCTATTGTGTCCGGTTGTATATCATGTAGATTCAAATTTATAATGAGAAAATTCTATTGTGTCCGGTTGTATATCATGTAGATTCAAATTTATAATTGTAATTCATTGATGAGTTTATAAAATGATTGTATATTTATTATTTATCTTTCATAAACTCATTTATATATTAATTGATAGGACAAATATTAAATTTGTATTATATACAGATCTGTACAATAGACATACTCTATAAAATGTACGCCTCACTAGTTTCGCGACCCAAATGTATAAAAAAATGTAAACCTTGTAACTTTATTTTTAATCTAGAATCGACTTTAAACGGAATGAATCTTGCAAGACTGAAAAGAGGCTATAGTGATGTGCTAAATCATGTTGTTGCTGATTTACATCGATGAGGAATCAGCTACAATTAATTACTACTGTAATAAGTTCGTCATGGTAATTCCAACAGCTACCGATAAAAAGATTGGAAATAACCGGCAAAAGGCGGGCTGCCTGAACTGTAATAACTTTTTGGTTTCCTAGTTTTCTCGGACAGAAATATGTAAGTAATATGCAGGAATAGGCGAATAGCTTTGTTCATAAACTTCTTGGGGTCCCAATTCTAACAGACCTATTTATGGTGTGGTAGTCTTGTTTGGTGTGTGATCATGGCGAGCTTCAATCCAGTACCTTCGTGCTGGTGGGTGTGCCATCAATATGTAGGCTCTACTATGTTCATGTTGGATCACATCCATGTTGCTCATAGATTTTGGAGTGGTAGTCTCAGACCATCTTTTTATGTAATTAAAAAAACAAATGAAGCACAAGAACAGGAAATTTCAAACATTTCAATATGAAAACTAGATTTGGGATTCTAGATATATATAAATCAGAATGAACATAAAGACGAAGAAAATGAAGATGGCAAGTCAGATGTCTTTAATGATTTGTGGCTCTAAAGTGCATGGAAATTTCAAGTTTGTAAAATTCATAGCAATTGTTATGGCACATGGAAAAGTAAATACAGCTACCAAATGGATGATTATTCAATGTGTTATTGTCAGTGTCATTACGCCGTGTATCCTAATGCACTGTTATTTCATTTTCCAAATGAAGGAAAGAAAGACAATTAAATGAAGGATAGAAAGACAATTAACATTTTATATCTATGATTTTATGTCTCTAATTGTTATATGAAATGATATATCATGTTACAGTTATCTTACCGTTATAAACTTTCACGTAAACATGATTACGTCGCACACAAGTCCATAAGACCAAGTAGAAGAGTCGTCATATTTTGTCTTGAGTGTCAAACTGTTATAGTATGCTACAGCGACAACGTAGATGATTATCAATTCATACTATATCTTAACTAGCTCTCATTTTCACCGGTTTAACGATTTCATCAAAATAACAAGTTATCATAAGGCATCGAAGTAAAGCCAAATCAAGGGAAGAGAACACCTCCGTGAATATCGGAAGAGAGAAAACCCTAGAAAACTTCAATGACTCGTCCGGTGGCCGTCGTTGGACGGGTGAAACAAATTTGTTGGAAGTGACCACGTCTATTTTGGTGACGGGATAACAAGCAGAGGGGTTCCTCATCCTTGTTCTTTTTGGACCCGGGAGTCACAGGCATGAAGCAAGGGACATGCAGCGGGCGATTTCAGAGGAACGGCGACGGTGGTTCTCCAAGGTTCGGGGACAAGAAAGCTGATGAGGGCTATAGGGATTGCTCATGGCTTCAATCAAACATCTAGCTTGAATCCAGATATGAGGCTCTCTAGCCGGCAAAGTTAGCAGGCGACGAAGATCCAGTGCGGCATCAGAATCCGATAGAAGTGGTGGCCCCCATCTGACAACACAAATGGGTCTGCCCTGACCCGTTCTCCTTTGCATGGTTCTTAGGCCTTTGGGCATTCCTTTGGCATATGGACTCGATCTAATGGACTTGCTATTTTATTTCTTTATGGAATAAGTTTTATATCTATTTTGTTTTTTTAATTTAAGTAAACGTGGCTTTATGCCGATTATAAGTCCCTACCTTCTTACGGTAGGGCGACGTGGGCTCATTCCCGGACTGCATACCTTATGTGTCTTGATTGCTATAGGTATGTGGCGAATTATTTACTTCGTCAAATGGTCGCAACCATCCAGTGGAAAAATAAAACTTAAGACCACCGGTTTTGTTTTCCGGTGGTAACATAGTGGGAAGGTTATACAACACAAAAATCTATGGCTCCGTGCGAGCATTTTTACCTTTCTATTATGTAACCAAATTTGTAAAGCAAATAGAGTAGCTAATTAAACAATCTTTGCTAAATGAAGATTGTTAGAAGACATAGGTTTAGCTGAGAGCTCTGTGATTGTCTAGAGATGTTCTCTTTATGCTTATTGCAACAAGGGGTTTATGCACAATGTCCCACCTCCCACATGTATTCTGAAGTTTCGGTAATGATCAAGGCTTGAGGGATAGCCGTTCTGGGCCAATTTCAAAAAAAATGTATCAAAGTATTTAACCATCTTCCTCTTTGTATATTTGCTATTTGATTTGAGTTAGATATGTATAAAGAAAAAGAAAAATACAAAAGAAGGTGATCGAGTTTTGAAACGCATAGGTCCCCACAACAAAGGTTTCGACTACAACTCAAATAAAAATGCCACCCAATGCGGAGCTTCACTCCACCTGGTGAAATTTTACCTGGCTGGTGTGACAACATCATAGCTACTCGTCAAACTTAAAAATCAAACTGAAATGAGTGGCTATGATGCTGTCATGTCAGCTTGGTGAAATTTCACCCAATGAACTGAAGAATTTTCACACCCAATGAACAGAAAAGGAGGACTGAAGACTTCATTTTCTAAACAAAAAGGACACTGACTGTACTAGATAGATCAAATTATGGCTGGACATAATCGGATCGGGCTCACACCCAATGAACAGAAAAGGAGGACTGAAGACTTCGTTTTCCAAACAAAAAGGACATTGACCATACTAGATAGATCCAATTAGGGCTGGACATATTCGGATCGGGATCGGGCTCGGTTTAGGCCTAACCCGAAACCAAACCGGATTATTCGGATTTCAAAATTTCTATGCCAAAACTGGATTGTGAACACCTTTACACAAATCTTCGGGTGACCTGAATATTCGGTTCGAGTTCGGACCAGTTTCAGTTTTAGGCCGAACGACGCCGTAAAAGACGGAGGTGGGACGAAGGTGAACCATTCCGGATCGATATTGCTTGGTTCGATTCACACCGCCTAGTCATCTTGATTTCACATCCGTCTGTCTGTCGCCGAATTCGTGGTAGCCTGCCCATCCGACGATGTTGCGGAGAAGGTGACAGAGGTGGATGCGGTGATGGTGATGGTGATGGAGGTGGAGGTGAGGGTGAGGGCGGGTGATGGCAGTAGTGGTTGTGGTGAGGTGGCTAGGGGAGAGACGGAGGGGACGTTGGTGGTGGAAGGATTGAGGAGGGTGAGGGCGGCGGTAGTGATGATGAGGAGGAAGACAGGAGGTGGCAAAGGATGGTGGTTGGGCGCCATGGGAGAGAAGAAGATCCAGGTTTTCTGGTTTTGGAGATAGGAGAGAGAAATGGATATCGAGTGAAGAAGAAGAGGAAGACGTGGGTTTTTTATTTATAATTTTATAGTAATTCAGTGTGGGAAGGTATACCATACGAATTTGTCCAAACCAATATAAATGTGTCATGTATGTATTTTCTTTCACTATAATTATAATTAAAATCAGGTTGAATCGGTTTAATCCTGGTCGGGTTAGGGCAAACCCACATCCGAACCAGTTTAAACTAGGTCGAGTCGGTTTTGTGAGTTTTCTTAACCGATTTATTCGGATCTGTTAACCGATTTGGTTTTACATTCTGTTTTTTCGGGTCGTTCAGTTTTTCTCGTTTTTTGTCCAGCCCTAGATCCAATATCAATCATACATACGATGTTTTTTTAATTACAATTATTTGTTTTATTGCACATATGATTTTGTGAAGAAAAAAAAACTTTTGTTTTGGTGAAGCACATATACAGGGCTTGTTGGCTTTCTAAAATAGAGTTTCTATTTATAAAAAATCAATGTAAAAAGAAGGATTAATTATAAAACACCACATAAATTATGATGCTATTTTTATTTTCATACTTAACTATCAAAAACTTACATTTTCATACCTGAAGTTTCATTCCGTTAGCATTTTGATATCTTGACCACTAACACCGTTAAATTTTAAGGACATTTTCGTCATTTTATCAATTATATCACTTTTACATTTATTTCTAACAAAATAATATTTTTTTTGAGGTTATCAAATACAAAAATTTACATTAGAAAAAAATATTAAAAAACTGTAAAATTAAATATTTATTTTTGCAACAATATAGTAATTGTATAGGATATTTGATATATATGTGTGTCTTGATCCATGCCTTGTGTATGGACTTTATGTAGTAAACCATGTTGTAATAGGGTTTTACTCATATCCATGTAATAGGCTCATTGGCTCATGTAATAGCCCAAGAGGCCCATGTATTTCCCTATATAAAGGGGCTTCATTCTATCAATAAGATAAGGAGAATTCATTCCCTCAATATTATTCAACAACATATTATCAGCATGATGACTCATGTAATATCCAAAGAGCCAAGTGTCTAATAACGCACCGGCTGCCCAGCTGCCAGCTGTCGAGCGCCTAGTGCCCAACTACAGATGACCAGTGTTGCATAGCTGCCGAGTGCTAGTTTCCAACCACTGAGCACCCAGCTGCCGAGCACATAGATTTTGCTCGAGATTTAGCCACTGCTTCCTACGATGAAACTCCAACCCATAAAGCGAGATGACTACTCTCGAGTCTCAACAATTTGGTATTGTATGCATGAGCGAGCAAATTTGCCGCTCACTTACATATTAACCCTTGAATGCCGCTCTAAGTCTCAAACAGAGATTAGAAGCTGAGCAACACTATTTTATGCTAAAGGCATGCAGCTATTAAGCGCTGCCTAGGAGCTACTGAGCGCTACACAAGCTGCCGACATGGTTGCCGAGCTGCCGTGCACGCTACCGAGCCCATGTGCATCTTGCTACCAGCTGTCGATAGTCACGCGCCTGTTGCCGCCCAACGTGCTTGTTGCTAACCATGTATGCTAGTTGCTGCCCCTTGATTATTTTTGTCAATATTGTGTGTCGGTTGCCGCCTCTGTGTGTCAGTTGCTTCATGTTGTGTGAGGAATGCCACCACCTATTTATCAGATGTCGATAGTGATGTGTTTGTTGCTTAGTGCTCTACACATGAACTATAGTGCACTGTGCATTAGGTGTTGAGCACTAAGTACCAAATGTTAGCACTGAACACAAGGAACCGTGCACTGATCATTAATTGTTGTGCACTTACATCAAGGACAATCACTAAGTGAGCTACATAGCACAGAACACTCGAGGACGTGCACAGGACATCGACTGCTGAGCACTAGGCACTATGGCCGAGCTCAGTGCAGCAGCTGCCGAAGCTTTGTGCACCTCATGTTGTGCACTTGAGACAAGCTGCCGAGCCCCTTACTGTCTCATCTCGTGCGCCATAGGCGCTAGCGGTTGTGCAACCACCGAATGTTGCCAAGTGCTCAGTACACCGGCATATGTGTGGCTCCTCATGCACTACCAAATGTTGCCAAGTGCTTAATGCAATGACATATGTGTAGGTGCAATGTGTTGCTGAATGTTGCCGAGTGCCTAGTGCATTGGCATACGTGCAAGCTGCAAAGGCGGGCAACCAAAAATAAAAACAGTGAATCTGTCACTCTCTGTACAGCAGCTTGCTAAGAGCTTTGTGAATAGCTCCGGATGAACTAGAACGCAAATCATATATCACTGGAAAGCTACGTCTATCTAGTTTCCAACGGTTTTCACGGTAAGTTCATATTCATTCTAACGAAGGAGTTATGACTGTTTAAGTGAGCAAAGGTCATGCTGCCAGGAATTCTACAATGCACACGGTTGTCTTCGATTGTTGCCTTCGGTGTTTATATCTTTTTCTCATGTATCTACCTTGTTCGATAGGTATGTTACATGGAGAAATTGAGTGTCTTGCAGACGGTGGGACTACCCACACAATCCTGAGTAAATGTCATGCTGCTAGGAAATTTGTTGCACACAGGTTAGCATTTGTGCACCTTGTCATGTGCCAATTTCCTCAAAGATAGCTCTAGACATCCCGGTTGTAGATCCTTAGATCATCGGTTCATGATTGTCGAGCTCACTTGTAAGAATGAATGCATACCAGAAACGTACAAAGAGAGTACGGAACATCAAATGGATGCCTTTGACATTTGACGTCATGAAGGGCTCTTTGATTTTCTCCAAACTAAATGATGAGACCTCGATGAAATCGTTGGTTCGATAAGTGTATTCACACTATGACATGATCATGCACAGTCTTATGAATGTGTGCCGATATTCGTGGTTTAGTCTTCACCGAACAACAGATTTTCCATCATCGGATGATGTGGTTAACCTTGGTAAAGGTTACCTACTCCTTTGATTTTGGATCCCCCCATGATGCTGTTACCAAAAGTCATCCTTCATAGATGTTGAAAACTTGTAATGTCATATGTACGCTTTAATTTTAGGTCGAGGAGAACTCCAGTGATGCCACTTTAAAGTTGAAAGCTTCACCATGTCAAAATCTGCGACCACAGTAAGTTGAACCTACTGTATCGTAATTTTGTCAGAGTTTTCTGAACGGCTTCAAATAAAGTAGAAGCCTTATTTTATATCATTGGAAAGCTATGTGAGCCTAGTTTCCAGTGGTTTAAGCGGATCATTCATACCTGTCCTGACGAAAGTGTTATGGCAAATTAAGTGCTTACAGGTCATGCTGCTAGATGGCAGATTGTATCCTACTGTCCCCTAACTTAGTCAGAGCCCCCAGATCAACTCCGGATGAACTGGAACGTGTAATTTATATCATTGGAAAGCTATGTAAATTTAGTTTCCAATGGTTCAAGCGGTTCGTTATATCCATCCAGACGAGAGAGTTATGGCTATTTTAGTGAGTATATGTCATACTGCACGAAAACTGCATACTCTTCGCAGATTATGAATCCTTTTTGTGACTAAGTTTGATCAGATATTCACCATCATTTATGACATGGTTGAATCAATTCTTGATGCCTTTGGATCGATGATCTAAGTCACAAATACCCTCCTTATGGTGTGAGAGGCAATAGAATATTGAAGTGTGTTATGAACATACACACCAACGATTACTGTGATGAGAATGATTGAGACTTTTGTGTATGATTCTCACGAGTGCCGATTAAA
This sequence comes from Comarum palustre, assembly GCA_951800085.1. Taxonomy (NCBI): domain Eukaryota; kingdom Viridiplantae; phylum Streptophyta; class Magnoliopsida; order Rosales; family Rosaceae; genus Comarum; species Comarum palustre. The sequence goes on along the minus strand of OX637581.1, from coordinate 10,623,909 downwards.
AGCATCATGGAGAAGAGCATGAGTCCTAAGGTGTCATCAATAAGTAGATTTGGGACAATTGACTCAAACAAGCTATGACATTTCGGTCATACCAGGTGAGATATGTGAGCCAGAATTGTTTGATATTCTTAGGCGCCCATTCCCCGATAACAACAAAATACGTCATGATTGTATATTGTGTTTGTGCGCTGACATGATGACCTCGGCAGCCGCACGGAACTCATGTTTTCGTTGTGTAAGGCTTGTTCTTTAGCTAAGTAAGTTGAAAGATCCTCTTATGCTATGCCACAAAAGATATCATTCTTATTTAAAATCTAAAGAGGGATTATGTAAACCGATGCAACCAACATATGGATACCGTATACGCTTTTATGGTGTTGGTTGAAAGGCTAACACATTGGTCATGTGTTACACCGTCGTCTACCACATGTTGCTTATGTATCTATGGGCTCACTACTCATCCCTGAAGAGGGACATGCAGACATGAATTGATTCCTCCACGACTTGCTATCAATGCATTGATGAACGAAAGCTAGTAACTGTGTGCTAGGATATTGAACTCGGCGTGATAGTAACGGATCTCCAAGCCTTGAGTTCCACAATGTGCCAAATTAGACTGCCACAGTGCCCAATGATGATGTGTCGCATGAGATGAATATGTTCTAAGGTTGGATATGAGTCATTTTATTGCTCTCCACCTTAACCTCCTTGACAGACGATCTCCTTAACCGCTACACTATGGATTGTCACTTTGAGACTGTATTCCTGCCGTTAGGTGGAGATATGAACACCAAGGTTCAAGTGGGAACGATGTGAATGACGTGGTTGGTCACCACTAAGTCTCAACGTGATCCTCATAGAACTATAGTAACGAGATCAATGCTGCATATGACTGTAAGAAAAGATGTCATACCAAGAGAACATGGCTCGACCAGATTAAGATGGTCTTGATGCCTTGACTCGGCCATATTGAGATGGTCTTGATGCTATCACTTTGTGTGGTGATATGAGGGTGACATAATGTGGCAACATGGTGTTCTAGGCCTTGTGGCTCCCTGAAGGTTAGATAGAGGCCCTTGGGTTCGATATACACTCGCACTGAGAGAGAAAGCGAGTTTGACACTATTGGTCTATTGATCAGTGATACTCACTCCATCTCATGTTCTGAATTGTGACTATCGTTGGGGGACGCTTCAATGTCAAATCCAATTCATACAAAAATATCTCTATAATGACTACACTAGTGTACATGAGGATGTGAGATGATGAGTTTATCGAATCACACTTTGTTGATAAAGCGACAAAGTGTATTGACCTAAAATGGGAAGATGCGACCCAGACAAAAGGATAGGTCCTTAGGTAGGTGTTTTCGACACCGCAAGAGTAAACCCTATCAAGTACACCTTTATGAGTTAGTGTAGTGAGAACAAGAGTCTCAGACTACCTTATGGCGCAAATTTTCTCATAAACACGCACTGGGATCGACTACGATGAGATGTACTCTCGTAATGGATATTATTGCACTCCACTACCTTGTCAGTTTGGTAGTTCCCTAATAACTGTACATGCAGCCCTATGAATATGATCATAGTGACGTCTCTATGGGATTAGAGATATGCATGAAGATCTTAAATAGACTTCATAAGCCAAATCAAGTGGAGCTTGCGTTGGCCAAGTGTTTTGGACGCATAGTATATGACTCCTTGATTTTGGATGGGATATGATGAATAATGCCATTGCGTATTGATTTCGGATGATCGAAGTATATGCTGGATATCCGATGTTGGAATGAAAAGTATCTTGGGAAAGATACAATCTCGTATTGAAGTCGATCGATTGTGTATTGATGATGTATTTCCATCAATCGGCTTAGGTCATCTGAAGAAGAGTGGAACCTTTATATGCTCTCATGATTAGTCAAAGTCTTTACTCCAAGAGAGAGTGATCCGTTTAATCAAAAGAAAGACTTGACCTCTCTTCCATTCGTTGAAAAGCTAAGTAGCTTTCCGCCAACGCAATGCTAATGATATGGCAGAGGACATCCCTTGAATACTCTAAGAGTATTTGACATATTCAATCCCTATGGCATGAGAGAAAGGTTGTTGCTTATGTCATCGCTAGCCATGCATGAATCGAGATGGATCGGAAGCAGAATCATGATCTAGACACCGGTCAGTTTAGCGGCTGAGTTGCTAGACATATAGCAAGTTTCCTGTGCACGCCGCCTGTGCACGCTGCTTGACTGATGCCTGAGCGCTGTCTGTGCACGCTGCCTGTGCACTGTCTATGCACATGTGCACTGCTGCTAGGCACTATACGTGCATCTATGCACCAGCTACCGAGCGCTTTGCACCCAGCTGCCGAGCGCTGTGCACGTCAGCTGCCGAGCGCTGTGCACGTCAGCTGCCGAGCGTTGTGCACACAACTGCTAGGCACCGTGCACATAGCTGCTAGTACTGAGTAATGCCACATTTGAGACATATTAAAAGAGCATATAGATGTCAGGTTGTCAAAACAACTCCGTGGTCACTAAGGATCCGGAAGCGCCCTATGAATGATCTTGAGATCAATGGGAGATCGATGCAGATTTGAAAGAAAGTCTAGCATATACATGTCACGATCAAATGTGAAGGGTGTGGTTGTTTGTGTTAACCATGTTGCACTCTTGTTCGTTTAGTTACAGCTTTTTGTCCTACTGGGTTTTTGCTTGACAAAGTTTTTAACGAGGCAACATTGCATGCACCACTAAGACCATTGATCCCCATTTGTGGTTGATCATGGCAGACTTATTCAAGTCTTGGCTCATATCTACTCTTGAGAAGAATGTTAGAATGCACCATTCATCAGGAAAATCCGATTGAAGTACACATCAGGGGGAGCATCACATGGCGAGTTCTCAATTGAGTAGTCAGTGCGTTTTACTCTTTTCTCTTCAACCAAGGTTTAGTTTTCCCATAAGGTTTTTGTTACTTGGCAAGGTTTTGATGAGGCAACACCGTAAGCACCATACCGGCATGAAAACACGCGACACAAGAGGGAGTGTTATAGGATATTTGATATATTTGTGTGTGTCTTGGTCCATGCCTTGTATATGAGCTTCATGTAGTAAACCATATTGTAATAGGCTTTACTCATATCCATGTAATAGGCTCATTGGTTCATATAATAGCTCAAAATGCCCATGTATTTTCCTATATAAAATAGCTCCTTTCTATCAATAAGATAAGGAGAATTCATTCCTTCAATATTATTCTACAACAGTGATAAAGGTTAATAGAACTTATATATATATATATATATATATATATATTTATTTATTTGGACTTACATGTTAAGAAAAATAAAATAAATTAAATCATTACAACTGAATTCATTATAATTAGATAAATTACAAGTCATTAAGAATAACTAATCACAATCAAGTACTAAAATATCAATCAACTATTATGAAAATATAAGTGGTTCAAAAAAGAAAATCTCGATCGATATATTGAGAAAATTTGATTATCCATGAAAATTTTATCAAATTTTGTTAAAATTAAATGTAAAAAATGATATTTTTGATGAAATGACAAAAATGTCCATAAAATTTAACGGTGTTAGTGGTTAAGATGTCAAAATGCTAACTGAATGAAACTTGAGTAATGTAAATGCAAGTTTTTGATTGTTATGTATGAAAATGAAAATAACATCATAATTCAAGTGATTTTTTGTAATTAATCCTAGAAAGAAACAAAAACTCGAATTTTCTTGAAAGCAAGCAATAACGTATGACAAGAAAAACTCAGGTATATCAAAAGAAAACGATAATTTAAAAGATACTAGATTATAATTCGAATATGTTCTAGATTACATTGGAAAAACAATTGGTGCAATGTAACAGAACAACATTGTCAATTGGCTAACTAAAGTGGATGGAACCATAAGTTTGGGTATCATAATGCAATCTTACTTGATACAACAGTTATGTGAGATACATTATAATAGTTGTGTCGCGGGACTTGGCCAATGGAGTTGTTAAACCAAAGGACCTTAGATAAAGCTCTTCTTGAAGGTTTAGTTGTCAAATAAGTAATTGTAAGAGATTTTAGTTGTCAAATAAGTAATTGTAAGAGAATCTCTCATCTACCATACTATTTCACTATTCAATTATACACACACCATATTAGGCTGAGAAAGAAATTGACTAGTATTTTTATCGATAAATATTTGTTTTTCTTTCTACAGCCTAACATGTGTTATCAGATCCGTATCTGAATAGAGTTGATGGACTTAGGGTCTTGAACCTTTAAGGGCTCAAAATTTTCTCTTCTGAATGGACACATTTACTTGCTTGGAATGGATTTGATTAGGAATGGAATAAAAACGAAATGGGAGACGGAATGGAATAGTATGTAAGGAGTTCAATTCCATTGAACTGATTACTTATCACATGAAATTGGAATATGAATGAAATCAATTACAATTGATGTTGTTTACTTACCATATGAATCAGAATCAAAACTACTTTAATTACTAAATTACCCTTTAAAAAATGTTTGGATTATGTCATTATGAGGCAATGAGTCACGTACCAATCATGGTTTGAATTAGAGAGAAACCTTCTGCTCAATTTAGCCAGATCGATGTTTATGCTTTGTGTAGTTGCTACTCCAAAAACAAGGACATCTCTATAAGCAGTTGTCAATAAGAGGGCTTTCAATTATGTCCAACGATACTACTTGATCATCTTCATCAAGTCTAATTGGTCAGAACAACAGGAATTTAGTTTTTATGCAAAAATAAAAAAATCATCAAATCAAAATCTTCTATATATGATTTTGATTTGATGATTTTTTTTATTTTTGCATAAAGACTAAGCCAGGTTGTAGATCGCCTCATTCATCTCAAATAAAAGATACTCAAAAGAGGTTTCATGTATCTATAGTACAAGAAGAAATAAATTCTAAAAGTCTCATGCATAAACACCAATTCAGAAAAATAATATCCATAGTATGACAAATATATGCATAAACACCAATTTAGAAAAATAATATCCATACATGAAAAAATAACAAATATATTCTAGGGTTAGACAATTTTGAGTTATTCAAAATTAAGTGAGGATACTTTAGGAACAAAAATTTTATTCCTGATGACATGATTCCTAAACTCATCTTCCCCTTGGTATTACAAATCCAGGTTGATTAGGAATGAATTCCGGGTTGACTGGTGAGACCCACAACTTATTCCACTATGAGCAAGTAAACACAAGAATTTTCTTAACCCGTAATCATTCCCTTTGATTTGTATTCTATTCCTACGAAGTAAACATGTCCATTGTGTGTACACATTAGTTTAGTAAAAAACAAGCATTATATTACAATCATTAGTTACTTTTTTTTGAAAAAAAAAAATGAGTAGTGTAAGTAAGTATAAAAAAATTTCTAATGTTTTATGTCGTTAGATTTTGAGTTTATAGCTTTAGTTCATGAATTTTTTGAAAAGAGAAAATAAATTTAAATAAATACTATAGTTTAAGGGCCAATTTTTAAAAGTTCGACTCAGGTCTGAAAATCTCATATCCAAATTTGACTTCATATATACTGTAGTCATAACCTAGTACGCCAAAAATAGTATAAGTTTGGTAATTTCATGAGAGCTTCTTGTTAGAAAGATTGAACCAACATCTTGCCAACCTCTCAATGTAGTTTAAACAACAAATTCCGGGATCAATACACGATTGGAAGTTTGAACATCCCTTTCTCCCTCCGTTCGAGTTTTCTTTTCCAACCCACCCTACCAGAGACCGTTAGTAAAGTAGACTTCGGATTCAAGTACCAGAAGCTTCACCATTCCCCAATCCGGGCTCCACTCACATTACGCCACCAAAAGGCCCCAACATATTAAAAAGTGAGGTCAGAATCCCATGCACAACCCAAATCTCCCACAAGTTAACAAACGCGTGGATGACTCACCGCCCTGGTGGGTCCCGGAAATAGTTCTTTTGCCCGTGTGGACCCACCGTTTCCACCCATCCCACAAACTATATTACCATATCGAGCCACCAGCCCCACCCAGACTTTTTTTTTCGTTTTACGAGTGTTGAGAGCATCACTATGATGCCATGATCCCGCAAGGTTCCGAGCCTCTGTACGGACTCCGGTCCTCTGGGTAAATTCGAAATTGAAATGCCGATTTACTAATTACTATCCACGACGTCGTCGTCGTCGATTTAACTCTTTCTCAAATCTAGCAACCTAGTCTACCAAACAAACCGGTACATGAGTGTCCGTAGTGTAAAAATATCAGGGTAGTTAGTTAACTCTTAATCAGAATTGAGAATGTTTGATTCTTTTGTTAAAAACAGAGAATGTTTGATTCTTTACCATTGTAACGGCAGGAAACCAGGTAAAAACAAATTTCAAATACTGAAAAAAAACAATTACAGATTAACCCGCGACGGTAAAAAAAGAAGAAGAGGGAAGTGTGAAACAATGTACTCCACTGTATTAAAATTAAATATTATAAGATTCCCAAATTATACAACAAAAAATATCTACTTTTTAGTGTACAGAGGGGGAACATTCCCAGTAAAAGAAGCTAAGATGGGGTTTTACCGTACTTTCGAGTAACGGCATCATAAGCAGCGTCCGCTCTGTCAACGACCCAACGGTCAGCAAGATCAACGGTTGGAAGCGGCTCTACCGAAATCGGCCAGCTTCCTCGAACGGTTCATGCTAAACGACGCCGCAGAAGACAAGTGCGGCTTCGTCGCCAACCTGACCTCGCCGGTGATCCCAAGCTCCGGCGTAAACCCCTGCATGCCTTTCTGATTCCATTGCGGGTTGGTCCGAACCAGCGGGCTCAGGCAGAACGTCAGACCCGACACGTTCTTAACCGGACCCGAACGCGTCCGCCGCGACGGCGTGGCCTGAATCGGAGTCCGCTTCCAATCCGGCGTCGACGAGTCTCCGCTTCCCGACGCAGACGGATCTCCGCCGTTCTCGCAGCCTTCGTGCGTGAAATCCGGTGACATTCCGCGCGCTCTTCTGTGGCAAGATCTTACGCGCACCGTGGACTTGTCGGCGAAGCATTGCTTCGATTTCTTCCCTCTTTTTCCGGCGAAGATCGCCGAGAACCACGACGGCGAGGACGCCGGCGTCGCGATCGCGTCCCGCGACGGAAACCTAGGATCCGCCAGGAACTTGTCGGATCTGGACCGGAAGAGACTCGACAGGAGTGACAATCTCGGCTTGCTCTTCCTGTACGAGCCTCCAACAGTGGCGGCGCCGTCGTAGGTGGGCCCTACCTGGGGAGTACTGTAGAACCGGATATGGTGGCGCTGGTTGTGGCTGTGATCGGAGCGGTTGTGCTGGTCGGATTTACGACGAGAAACGTAAGGGGAGACGGAGCGGGGGAAGACGAGCGGCGGCGGTGGGTTCGGGTCGGACTTTTGCGGTTCTTCCGGAGCAACGCCGTTGTTGCGGGAGTGGAGATGGGAGAGCTGAGCCTGGATTTGTAGTTGGGCCTGCGCTCGGGTCTGTGCCTCCATGATGGCGGTGAGTCGTTCCCGGAGACAAGAGGCGCAGACGCCGATGGCGCTAGTGAGGTCGGAGGCGTGCTTCTTGCACCTCATTGATACATTTAAGTTTCAAAAACCCCAAATGCCCCAACTCTGTTCTGGGCTTTTTCTGTAAATTCACGGTCGCAATTCCTCTGTAGAAATTGAAGGAGAGATCTTGCTCTTCAGCCTTTCTCTCTTGGGTGAGGGTGGAGGGGTTTGTCTTGTTCTTTTTCTTCTTCTTGTTTGCTCTTGGGTTTGGATTTTTGGTTTGAGAAAAGAAGGAGAGGAGTGGGTGAGGGCTTTTATGTGGGTTGGGAATTTGTGTGGAGTGTGGGTGAGGGGTGCAGTGGGCAATTGGTGTCTATATTAAATTTGAGAGGGAGAGAGAGGTCAAAGTTAGAAAGCAAGGGGATGATGAAGGAGAAGAACATGGGCTGGTTTTGGGGTCACTGAACATTAAGGTTGAGGATGATGGTGATCGATGTTCATGTAGCTTGTTATTTCTTGATTTGCAACATTTTGGTAAAAACAGCGGCCAGCCGGATGATTAAAAATGATTTTTTTTAAATATCAATAAAACGTTACGTGTCCTAAAATTTTACATACATCAACAATCGGCGGTCAACCTCTCGCATGGTTTGGAATTTGGTAAACCATGCTCTTGATCATAATCATTGGGTGAACAAGAGCTTATCAATCTTTGACTTGTTATTGTATCTAATCTTTTTTTTTAAATTGAACAATACTTAATTATATTTTTCTTATTTATTTATTTTTTTTATTAATGAAATTTGATTTCTAATATATAGAAAAATCATTTATGTTCAATTTTGTAGTTTGTAAGGTGTTGTATTTATATGATAATTGATTTATTAATTTATCAAATATAGTGTTTTGGTTAGTTAATTGATATTCTGATTTCATTTGTAGACTTGTATGGAATCTAAATCCATTCAAAATGCCTTATAGGAATTGAAAAAAAAGGTTCGTTACGGTTTGAGACTTAAACCGATCCAAACCAAACCGCGTCCCCCTATACAATATTGTTGGATCTAAAAATTCTATGATTCTCGCTTTATGAAATCAATTGTGTAGTGTGTACACATACTGTACATGTATAGAGTAAAAAACCAAAATCTCATTAACAACCTTGCATCAACGGTTGAGATAGGAAGTTAAGGATAAACAAGGATGAGTAGTCAAGAATGATATTGATCCCTAACAAAGCACCTTTTAGCAAAGAATGTATCATTCACTACTTTATTTATTTTATGAACACAATACCTCATTGTTGTCTGTTGGAATCTCCAAATTCCTAACTGTTCAAGCGTAAACTGTTTTTATCGATGTTTGGTCATTTGAATTTGATGAAGAGAATATTTCTGCTACTGTTGATACGCTCTTGTGAAAACGACTATTTAATGCATAATTTTTGATATCTGATTTTATGGCTACATACTGGATTTTTGTCTGCTTTTCTACTATTTTTGTCAGCTCTAATGGAGATTTTATTTGTCTAAATAGACTTTGTGTTTATAATTTTTGAATATCGAAAGCGAGTCGTGTTCACTTATTGTTTTCTTTTCCTAGTAGAGCTCTGTTGTCATTGAATTGAAATATATATACCAATATTAGTGTATCCAAATTAAAAAAAAAAAGAAATATGCTGGCTGAAAAGATAGTCAAAATTACGTTAAGTACTTTACTCATACTTTGTACTGTCGAAGATATAACTCCAATTATAGTTTAGCACGCACAACTGAGTAAAAAAAACTAAGATTGCATTGAAATATTGGTATATATTGTCACATTTCTTCTTTTACAAAAGCAAAAGGTAATCTAACAAGAGATGCCACTAATCATTTAACTTCTATTCGAGCTTGGAATGAGATCAGGAAGAGAGCAAAACCCTTTTTAGTCCCACTACATCTGAATATATTGTTGTACCTAAACTCCCTTGACCAGAATCTTAAGACTAAACATAGAAACAATGAAATGTGTTTTTCTTCTTCTCCTTCTTCATGATTGACCACTTTTTCTCCCTTTTCCTTCACGTTAACTATAAGTCACCCATTTCTGAAACTTTCATCTAACCTCAAAGTAAATTAAAGTTGAATCGAAAACATGAAAGCTTCCATCTTCCATGCCTTGATTTGAAGGCATTTCATTACGTTCTTTCGTGTCTGGTGATTGCTTTGGCCACCCAACTCACTTAGCTTGCTGCTTAATTTGACGTAACCCAAATTGGTAGAAATGGCTTCGTCTCTCTCGAGGCTGGGGACTCGAACATAATTGCATGCAGGCTCTTAATTTCTGGTTCTATATTGTCAAATGGGATTGTGGGACCACGTGCCTTTGCTCACCTACACCCCTCTTGGTTTTTTTTGTTATTCAAAGTCTTAGATTTGTAGTAAATACTACCACCGAATATGTCCCAGTGAGTTGCTCGAGCTTTTATTTCGTTTCCAGTTTCCCACCAGCAGCAGAACCTTCTTTCGCTTCACTTTTCTTTTATTATCACGTAAATGGTCTCCGAAATATGAAATCAACATCGTATCCATGCCATCAAATCAGAAAAAGAAAAAAAAGATGGACAAGAAGCTTGTATGTCACGTAATAACAAAGTCTTCACTTTGTGCCTGGTGCCCTAGCTAGCAAAGAACAAAGAGTTGTCGCCTTCGCTTGTAATAATCACTTGCACCCTAAGGGCTTCTTTGGTCGATTGATTTCTTACCTAATGGCTCGTTAGAAACGGAAATGTATGTTGCCCAAATGTGTACATATTTCTCAAGAACGAGGGCTCGGGTCATAGTAGAACCTGCAATGTCGTCCATATTTACATACAAACCCAGCAGAGCAGTAAATATGGTGCTGTAACCAACAGAGAGCAACGGCTAGAGGTGTTTCGATCATTATAGAGATATAATGTACCAGACACTGGAATGAAGAAGTCGTTCTAATTATAACAGATGATCAGATATCATAGCCTTAATTCCGCACGACTTGTCAATTTTGTGCGTCGCCTATATTTAAGAATAGGTAAGCTAGTACGTACATTAGCACTGTTCGGTCTACAACTCGCTGTTGCAGGTGGGATTTAACAAAAAGTTCATAATATTTATGTTTTAATGTACGAATACTTAAAGAATTATGATTTATGAGTATTTGGTGAAGTTTGTCGAGCTGCTTAGCATCGAAAACCATGTTAAGAGTTCGGGTTCCAATTCCAACTCATCAATCTGTGGCGAGTAGGTTTGAGGGGTCTCCAGATTCTTGCATATTCTGCGGGAGATTAGTTTGGTTTATAATTTGTTGGATACTTTCATGGACCTCGGTCTAAATATTAACCAGGTATGTGTGTTACTAACTGCTAATGTAACCCATATAACTTGTTATCTAACTCCAAATAAAAAAACTTATTTCTTATATATGTTTTTCAGTAAATCAATTAAACACTCAAGTACATTAAGTGTTTTTTGTGGTAAAGTTAGTTGAATTGGTCTAGTATAAAACCCTGGAGTTCGAATTTCAACTCGCACCAATGTATAAACCGAAACACATAAATAGAATACACAGTAATTATATATTGATTGTTAATTCAGGTGGTTGTGTGACTATCTTGTATTCTAGTAAAACGCAATAAAACACAATGAATCAATAAGATCATTGCCGAAAGGGGCTGTGGACTACTCAAATCATCAAAGCAATGAAGTGTGATGAATGGTATAGCACCAAACCCACCTCTAAGAAAACCCTAAAGACACTGCAATTTTTTCGAGCATGTCATATTTTGCCTCCTCAGTGCAGTATATGTGCACGCTTGGACTCGGTCGCAGACTCTTAGTCGATACTCGATACATATGCTTTACTTAAGTTCAAAGAAGGGCATCACCAACCCATTGAGGAAAAAAAGAAAGGCTTATTATAATTCATGATGGTCGATCTGTCTGTAAATCAATAAGGTTTTCTGCATTTGTAAATGATCATTGATCACTATATATGCTCCAGTATATGATCATGATCTGTGTTTAAAAGTCTTATTTACATATAAAATGCATCATCTAGATTCTGGGAAGTAACTTTCAAGAAAGTTTGAAGTTGAACAAGTAATTAAAAGATTTTGATTTGACAATGACTACGGGTTGAAATGAAACCCTAGAATTGATCGGTTAGTGAATGATTCAGCAATACATAAAAATTTTACATTATCCCTGCAGTGACGAAAAGAAAATGACTTTGGAGGTTTGAATCCAAATTGTTTTTGACAACCAAAGTTTCTAGTCATCCCATCTAATTACTAATTAGAATGGGAAACATCTGAGTCATATATTACTGACCTTAATTAGAAGATCAGGGTATCAGGAGAAAACAAATTTATATATACCAGCAGGAGTCATCAATTTCTTCATAATTTTCAATATGCTTATATACATTTTTAGACGACAAACTTTTTTACCAAACACCCCTCGTAATTCTATTTGGTTCCAGAATTAGTAATTAAACATCTTACTCTTACTCTTACTCATGTTCATCCCCATTATTCTATCTCAAATTTAGTCATATATATATATATATATATATCATATGTTAATTAACCAATTAATTAACTGACCGATATGTTACTTTGAAAACTCTTGTTTACGAATTCCTTTAGCTAGGTAGAGTGACCGATGTTTACTGATATGGACAGATTAACTAGACCATTTACAATTCAACTAAAAATAAAAAGCTATTGATGGGTATACGATTGAATTGATGTCAAGAAATTAAGATGGAATTATATATGTCCTATTATTTTAGCCTGTTTAAATTTTCATAATCAGTAATCTTATACCAATTCGACGCACATGTTAATGCTGAAAGACTTAAAAACATAAAGAACATAAAATTGAAGAAAACTTCCACGGTCCCCTTAAGTTTATTACCATAGCAAATAAACAACAAGTTTGAACAATTTCATTATGATTTTTTAATTTTATTTTAAAGAGCATTTTCAAAATTTGGTGTAGAATTTTCAAATAGAGATTATTCAAAAGAAAACGAAAAAAAAATATTAGAGATAATTGTACTGCACTCACACAACATAAACAATTAATTGTCTAATGATGATTGATTTGTACCATGTACCTATTGGATAGCATCTTATAATTAACCATGCGCATTGTCGAAGTGGTTTTAATTTAAAATTAAGAAACTGATTGAAGTGGTCTAGCTAGCTAATGATGAATCTATCTTAAACTAATCAACAATGATCACGCAACCTCTATGGAACTTACAAGCTATAGGTTAGACAAGACAAAAGCCAATCTGGCTTAATAATCTAACAAATCCACCAAATTACACTGAGAGTACTAAAACAACTATATATTAAAATTAGGTCAATGAAATCGATCGATATTACGTAATATGGAGATTAATTTGATGGGTGCTCTGGCTTCATGATTTTGACAGTCAAATTTCTACAGAATTAGCCTAAATACAAAGTGGTTTCTAATAGGAACAGTTTGGACTTTGGAGAAATGGTAAATGTGACCCTTGAGAAGTTATATATGTATAGTTAGTTAGGTTCACCTTACATGGCTTAAGGTATTCATACCTCGTCTAGGTGGCGCCTAGGTGACAATAACTGTTAACTCACTCACTAACTCTGTGACATAACATTGTTAACGTCTCTCTTACTCTGTTAAAGTTAATCCTCATTAAAAAAAATTTAGGATCTCAACTCTAACTCTCTTCCCTAAGCCTCAATCCCAAAATTCAATCCCTTTGTATCTCTCTCGACTAACCACGATACCGAGTCCAGTTTCGCCGTCACGGACTGACGTCTTTTACCGACGAAGAGAGCGACGAGACAATATATGTTTCATTCACCGCAATGCTCACATTTGGAATGGGAGAGGTGCCGTCAACGCTGCGTTGGAGCAGCTCCGCCGCGTGTCTGCTGGTTGCATGTAGTAGCAAAGGGCGATTTCTGTCAGCAATGTGGGTAGGGTTTTTGGTCAGGGTGACATGCGGCGTTGAATGGCAGCATTGGTGAGGCAAGATAGTGGCCGAAGGTGGCTTTCCGGCCCTAGCAGTGGGGAGAGCAATGAGAGATCGAGAAGGGAGAGGCGCGCCTATGTGGAAGAAAATGAGCTAGGGTTTCATATCCTTTATATATTCATACATATTGGATGAAAATGACATGTTTGTCCCTACGGTTTAACAACTAGGGTTTAGGCTTAAAGTTTAGGGTTTATGGTTGTGTTTTGAGAAAATTTGATTGTAGGATGTGACCACGATTGGAAATTTCTATAAAGGAAATTTTTTACTTAGTTTAACGTTTGCGTCTCGATTGCACGGTTTAAGTTTAACTAATTGTGATTATGTTTTTCTATGATGAGATAGAAATTCGGTATATGAATGTGTCGAACATTTTACATTAGAGGTGACAAGTGCTTGATTATCATATACAAAAGTATACTAGAAGTGACTATTGATCGATCATCAATCACAAACCATGAACCATGCATACACCAGAAGTGATTATTGCTCGATCACCTTAAAATCTAAACCATATATACATTAGAGGTTATTTGTACATGATCATCATAAACCGTTACCCATGCCAACAATACGGGTGACTAATGCTCGCTTATTATAAAAATGATATACATTATAGGTGACTAGTGCTCGATATAGATTATCATATACCAAATATACTAGATGTGACTATTGATCGATCATTGATCACAAACCATGTACCATGCATACAATAGAAGTGACAATTGTTTGATCATTAGAAACCCTAAACCATATATACATTAAAGGTTATTTGTCTCGATCATCATAAAAGTTAACGATGCCAACATTATGGGTGATTAATACTCGATCATTAGAAACCCTATATACATTAGCAGTGACTAGTGCTCCATTATTATATAACATGTACACACTATAGGTGACTATTGCTTGACCCTCATAAACCCTAAACCATAGATATACATAAGAGGTGATTTGTAGTCGATCATCATGAACCGTAAATATTAAGGGTGATTAATGCCCAATCATCATAAATTCTATATATTAGAGGTGACTAGTGCTCGATTATAACAAACCCTGAACCATGCATACACTAGAGGTGGCTATAGCTCGATCATCAAAATCCTTACACCATGAATACATATAGGGGTGACTTGTGCTCGATCATCATAACCCTTATTGACACTAAAAGTTACTAGTACTCGATTATCATATATCATGTACACACTAAAACTGATTATTGGCTAAACATCATAAATCATAGACTTTACATTTAATAGAAGTAATATTAGCTCGATCATCATAAACCATAAATCATACATACATTAAAGGTGTTAGAGCTCATTCTTCATAAACCATACATCCAATATACAAAAAGGGTGACTATTGATCGATCTTCATTGACCCTAAATTAGATATGCACGTGACGTATGTGTTTCACTAAATGTGCTCGATGATCCTAAATGGTCATTGTGGCCTCAAATGAATCATGTGATGGTATAAAAGTAGACATTCTGAGGAGTTTTTCTTGAGAGTATCACCAAGTGAGACCACGATTTTGGAGTAAAATTTGAGCTTTTTAATCAAAGTATGAGAGTTGTTAACCTACCATCGATGAAATTTTCGTCTTTCATTGATTATAATGGTGTGGTGGCTATCCTTGATGATACAATGATATTGAGGTTTATGGTAATTGGGAATTTTGAGATGGAAATGAACCACTCTTAACCATGGAGTTTGGATGTATCAAAGGAATTTGATTTCTGGGTGTTGTTAGACTAATTCACTGTGTGATTTTTGCTTTTGAAGACGGAGGAGAGAGAGAGAGAGAGAGAGAGAGAGTTGGGTTTGAAGACAGAGGAGAGAGAGCCTTTTTTTTTCTGTTACAATGATTCCGTTAAAAAACTGTCAAGTCTGTTAAAATACACTAAAGAGAGTTAACAACATCTGTTAAGTAGACCCTGCCTTTTTAATTGATTATCCTACGTGGACTTTACATGGACCAATTAGACAATGACACCTTACAAGGTATCAATACCACAAGATACCTAAATCTTTCCCTAGTTGGTGATCCATATCCAGCTCGATCGATCTCCAGCAGACTCTGATAATGTGTAACAAGAACGATCGATCGACATGGTGAGAACGGGCAAGAATTGGATAATCCCATGAATATCAAGTGAGAAAGAATATTATAGTTTTGAAAACTGTTTATTTTTCTTCTATTGGCAATAGTCGCAATACCATTGGCTTAAGATATGGCAACCTTAAAACCTAGCTAGTTATATTGAAGAATCCTAGCTAATTGGATCACATTGAAAATTTCTGGGTTTGCGTGTATATAATGTCAAACTTTTATAGTTTAACAAACTAAACAATCGATTAAAATTGATAGTAATATTAGGTCAACCAACCCAAAACTGATTTGCTTCATGGCTTCCTTTTGTTTTAGGCGTCTGCAGTGTTCATGGTTAACGCATGTCTCATACCTACTTTCAAATTTTTTTAAAATGAAGAAACAAAACTTAAAATTTTTAAAAATATTGTGTTAAAACTCCAACAGCTTCATCATTTTAGAGATTCTGACATTTATTACAACCATAAAATATGCTACATCATTATTAATTATAATAAAATATATATTTTATTATTATTACAATACATTAATCAATTTAAAATCTTCTATATTTTGCTTATTTCTTATTGAAACATGTAAATAATTTAATTTTGGAGAATGAATGCATTGCTGCAAATTTGAGGAATGAACCCTTGTTTTTCATCTTTTTCTCTATTTTGAAGAATGAGTTGGGGAATCTGTTAGACTAAAAAATAGCTCAATATTCCTCAAAATTGAGGAAATAAAAAAATAGAGAAACTGTTGAACATGCTCTTAGCCACCTGCTGGATGAATTTATTTAAGTTAGTAACTTCTTAGCTTCGAGTGGATCGAGTAGTTAGTATTCCGTTAGTAACAAAGTAAAATCAAGCCTGAGAACATGAAGCTCTGTAGCTGACCATCCGTGGAGCACTCAGCCGCTACATCGTTCAGTAAAATCTTCGCACTGTCAATGGCAGCTTCACTACCTCGATCATCAGCCTGCATCAGATCAAGCCAGCCTTCATCGATATATCGATCATCCCCAGCATTCACTTTCGTGGAGAAGATCGACAGAGGTGCTATGACAAAATCTTAACCCTAAGAAGTACGTTAACCCTAGTAGAGGAAGTGGCAGACGTTTTTAAAGTTTACTTAGACAGCTAGTCTTAAATTCTTAATTTTGATCCATATATGGGTTATGACTTGTGACAAAAGCAATCAAAATTAACAAGAACTACTTTTTCTGATCTAGTACTTAGGAATCACTAAACCTCATGATTCCAAAGTTGAACCACCAGGTCTAACACGTACTATTCTGACACCACAACAATGATATTCTGAAGAATGATCATGTTTTTTAATATCAATGATTCTTGTCTTTATTAATCCAAACAGTTGGCAATAAGTTTATAAACAATAGATTACGGTTAGTTTTTACTGGTGAAAATATTTTATATAGAGCGAGTTATAGGAATTAGTCCAAGATGTCAGAAAATCAGCAGCATAAACATCTTCTTAACATTATCTATTTAGTATAACATTCAACTATTCTACGGAAATGATTTTTATACAACTTTGATATGGTCTAATTTGTCTTGGCGAAACAACTATTCAATTAACGACGGTCTGGAAAAGATGACTGTTCGGAATTTCTTTTTCCAGATAATAAGAACCGCTTCTCATTGACTATGAGTAATTCACTAATCAGTGATGCAATTCAAGAAGAATCAATGCAAGTGGGAATATTTGAACTTAAACAAAATGAGGAAAAAGATATTTGAGATATATATGACCGTTTATTTTAGCATTAAATTCAGTTTACCTCATTAAAATTTAAGGACAACTTTATATTAGTTCTTAAATTTTTAATTTCATCAAAATGCACTTTAAGCTTTTCAAAATTAATCCTTTATATCCAATTTAACATACTCGGTCTAAATTAGACGTTAAGTCTATTAATATGGATCACTGAAAGGGTTAGAAGGGTCATTTTATTTTTAAGAAGAAAAAAAACACACACGAGAATGCTCTTTCTTTTTTCGATCCTCCCCTATAAAATCTTTTCAAATTGATCTCACTGACATCTGGACAATCTTTATCATCCTTCCCTTATTTCAAATGTTATAATATTCATTCCCCTCTTAAACATTACCTCTCTCGCCGTCCCCACACTATCAAAGCTATTAGATAAGAAAATCACACAGACAAGTTGAACGGTATCTATTAAATTGGACATGACTGGTTGAATTTGGAAAGTTTAAGAGGTATTCTGATGAAATTAAAAGTTTAAGAACTAACATGAAGTTGCTTCTAAACTTGTTCTAGAATATTATGTTATGTGTGTCTTGGCCTTATGCAATTAAGATAAGGAATCCATATTCCTTATAGAGATTGGTTTACTAGTTATTTAAGGATATGTCATATGTAATCCTCTATAAATAGAGACACATATGTATGAATAAAGTACATCTCTTTCACGATTCTCTATTCACATTATTCTCATACTTCATCCGTTATCAACAGCTCTTAAGTTGATAGCAGCCATAAACCCTAAAACATAAAACAAAAAGCCTTCAAGCCCCCTCGGCTCCTCCTACTCGGATTCCTTCATCTCGACTCCTCCGTATGCCGCTTCCCGGCCACTCATCAGCCGCCGTCGGCTCCGAGATCATCTCGTCCAATTTCGAGACCCATCCAAGGCCACATTCTCAAGTCATATTCAAGCAAATTCTGAGGTAAGTTCAAAGCAAACTTAAACTCTTTTCAAGTTCAATAACCTCGGGGAAGATAAATCTGGTTCCTCCATTCTTCTACACCATTTTATGCTTGGAGTTGTGAAAATTGTAGGTTTTTAAAATCTCCAAATCGAGGTCACCTTTTTAGGTTTGTCTCCCTTGTGAGAAGCTCGGATCTTCGAATCCTTGACAGAAAAATATATTTGGACAAACCATTTAGTATCATACCTTTTTACAAGGTCTCGAAACATTCCTCTTTGTCCCTTATGGTTACAATAACATGTACAAGCCCTTACATAATGACATGAATCATAACCTACAATGTTAGGTTGCTGCGCTGTCTCGGCCCTAATTGAAGGGATGGTGAAGCACGGCCCTGTGCACACTCATGTGTGCTTCATGTGTTTTCCGGCTAATTCTTCTATTCTTGCGGATTTTTCATCATTGATTGTATCAACTAGGCTCATCCAAGTATAGTATGATGTCTTAAAATTGTCCGAAATTAAGGAGCTAGCAGTTTTAAGTGTGCCTCGCACTACCGACACTCCACGAACATGCCTGGTCATATTACACATGGAGTTACCGAAAGCTTTCGATTTTGTATCTCCCTATGCTATTAAACCAAATGTCGTATTAACTAGACGTTAAAGACTTTTTATGCCCCATCTTTGATAAGAAAACACGTCACTTATGGCCTAGGTATCGGCATACACGCCTCTTGCAAGCTCCAAAAACTTGCACATGAAAATTCTGCAAAAACAGCAAATCTGTCCCTCCCTGAACAGCAACTTCGAACGAGCATTGTGAACTGCTCCGGACGAAATAAAACGCCCATTTTTTCTTAGTCGAAGGATTTTTTCCTTAACCGACGGAATATTCCGTCGGCTAAGTTGAATCAAATCTGATAAATATAGAACATATGAATTGAACTCTTTCCTCCATCCATTTATTTCATGTCGATTCATCCATTCTCCATCAAAATTTTTTGATTATGAATTGAAGTTCGATTCTTCCTCTATCCCTCTATCCCTCTATCCATTTTAATCATTAGTACTTATTATTTAACTTTTCTTGTTTAGTTTTGACATAATTTGTTTAATTTTTGGGTATATTTTCGTCTAGATTTGTTTAATCTATGCATATATATGATGTTTATATATATTTGTTAATTTCGGGTATATCATTCTAGATTTGTTAATTTATATATTTTCGGGTATATATATTGATGTGTGTGTATATATATATATATGTGAATTATTAATTATGTATATATATATATATGTGTGTGAATTATTAATTATGTATATATATTATATATGTTGTTTAAAATATTGGGCTAAGTTGACTCATTATTTGTATTAAATTTCATTTATTTTCATGATGTCGACGTTTTCTTGATGATATATCCATGCTTATATATGATGTGTGTATGTGTATATATATATATATATATGTTAATTTGTTAATTTCGGGTATATCATTCTAGATTTGTTAATTTGTATATATTTGGGTATTTTTTAATTTGTATATATATACATATACATATATTGATATATATATACACATATATTGTATATATGGATGTATATATATATATATATGTGTGTGTGAATTATTAATTATGTATATATATATATATATGTGTGTGTGTGTGTGTGAATTATTAATTATGTATATATATATATATATATATATATATATGTGTGTGTGTGAATTATTAATTATGTATATATATATATTATATGTTGTTAAAAATAATTGTCTATTTAAATCATTATTTTTATTAACTTTCATTTATTTTCATTATGACGTTTTTTTCGTGATAATTTTTATAGTTTATGATCGATTATATAAATTTGTGTTTCTAATAATATGTTGTAACCTCTTTTATTACAGGTTACAACATAAATAGGAGCTTGATGCAGTTAGATAGAGGGTCTGTGCCATACATGAGAGAAATTTTTAAGTTTATTGAGCTCGTCCGTTGACACACTCTTCCTGGACAAGTTTTGCACATTTGCTCCTGCGCAAAATGTCGCTACAGATCTGCTACTCATGTAACTTTTGAGGACATGTATTTTCACCTGTCACAATACAGTATTTGTCCGCCCGACTAGTGCCTAACGTTTTTAGAGCATTGATTATGAATATATTATCGAGTTTTTTGAAGATTTTTTTAAAGGTTAAATCTCATTTCATTATCACATTTTCTTATTTCTTGCTTTCCACAAATCTCACGAGTTCCTCCCATTTGTCTGACTGCAAGAATTCCAAACGTTGCTTCACCCAAGCTTGAAAACTGAGATGATATTCGGCAGACATTTAGCCTAGTACCGGATGCCATAGACTGCAAAGACAATCGCTGAGATGCTCCACAGATTTCACCGAGCTCTCACAAACAGCACGAAGAATTGACACCTCCATTTGCCGCATGTCTAAATTGTCCATGTTAGCTACATAAACATTTAAAATCTTCAACACAGGTTCTGATTTTTGATGAGAAGCTTTGTTCTCCAAAATTTGTGCCAGAACGCATTACCAAGTCCAAATCGATTAGCACCCCACTCTATCAAGATTCAAGAGACACAAAGTTATCTCCAGCAATTAAATAAGCACTTCTAACCTTTTAAAGCTTCTTTAGGAGTAGAGTGCCAAACTCCAAGTCAGCCGGAAGTCCTACTAAGAGGCACATTGTCTTAGTAACATTGGGAAGTACTGCAGTGGCCTTCCCATCCACCGAGTACAAGCTGAATCAACAAAATCAAGGGTGCCTTTGCCAGCTAACGCACACAGTTTCGTAACTAGAGCAAGTCCGCAGTAAAACCACTAAACCCTGCCAGACACCTCACTCGCAGAAGGCACACAGACAGAAGAGGTATATTTGTCAAAAAAAATGTACATCTCAATATAGAGAAGTAATACATCTCAAGTATACAGCAGTGAAGCTTAAAGCATGAATGTCTGCCAATAAATTTGCCTCATCAGAAGATAATGAGATGTATAGCTTAAAGCCAAATGTCTGCCACTATAATTAGAACTGTACATGCGATGCATAAGATAATATCAACAGTCCAAACTTGACCATACAAATGTGGGTGAATGTTTTAACACAGCTTGTTCACAAATTGGACGGGGAAAAGAAAATACCTAACATACATTTTCTCCCTAAGCAATGTGAAAACTCGGCAGTCTAGTATTAACAAACACTTGCACTCTTCAGATTTTCATCTTCTCAGAAAGCAAAGCTTAGTGTCCACAATTGGCTTCTCATAATTGGGAATGAAGAAAATTGGAAATTGATCGTTACTTTCATCCAGCAGCCAACAAATCACGAAGCATAGAAAATGATCTCTCAAGCAAGTACTTGAAGAGTTTCTTGGTTGGTTTGCTGACTTTGGAACCTGCTCATTTGGGTATCAAGTACTTGAAGCGTTTCTTGGTTGGTTTCCTGACTTTGGATCCTGGCCATTTGGGTATTAAGCAGTTCATGCACTCTTCTTTTCAGCTGCAGTACAAAAAACTCCAGTCACTGAATTGCAAATTACAGGATTATTAACTTCGCTTCATGTTCAATATGAAACTAAAACAGTAAGCAACAAGTGTGTTAAAGATAGGGCATTTTGGGTTCGCAAGGTGCCGCTCAAGGGTTCTGAATTTTCATAATTGTATAGTAGAGTAACATATAAAGGCACTACAAAGTGACATTAACAGATAGCTCCAACACTGATTGAAGATATCGTAGCTAATGCCCCTTGTAAAATAAAGGTACTGACTGCGATGGACGAACAGAGTAAAATCATGTTATTAAATATTACCTCTGGGAGCCCTACTTCATTTTTCACTGACACATGAAGAGCTCCCACAGGGCCCAACTTAAGGTACCTTTCCAACAGATCATTTTCGTCGCCATTATCAGTAGCAAATACTACTGGAGACTCTTGCAACAGATCGCATTTCGACACAACATCAAGCCACAAATGGTCACCAAATTTTTCCTTTATTTCATTGTAAATGACAAACTGCATGACCATCACAACAAAAGTGGAGTTAACAATATGGAAAGGAATAAAGAAGAGCATAAGGAGACAAATTCTAGTGAATTTTCTAATTCGCCAAGGGAAAACAAGATAAGCAGCGGACGTCAGTCATAGAACTCAAAAACCAGCAGCAAAAATAAACCACACCAAATCATGTAACATAATGCATAAGCAACAGACAATTACTCAACTATTGTGAGCTGTAAAAGACCGGTTCATATAATTAACATGTGAAATCATGTTACTAATCTTGTATTGGATTCAACAATACTAGATAAATCAAATAATACCTGATCGGAAGGTGACATCCCACATTCGCCAGAAAGATCATGGACATACAGAACTGCAGTTGGTAGATGTGAGAGGACAGCAAGTGTCAACTTTTCCAAATTATTTCGGTCCTCTGAAACACAGAAGATGCAATGACAAATCAAAAGAGCAACAAAGAAAAAGTAGTCCTCTGAAACACAGACAAGATGCAATGACAAATCAAAAGAGCAAGAAACAAAAAGTATGCACCAATTGCAACACAGACGGCATATTTCATTATTCGAAAAAGCCATATCTATTAAGATGTAAATAGTGCACAGCAATATGGAATTCCATCAAGAAAATCAACAAAAACCAGGCACATACATACAAAACTGACACTGGACAAACACAAGCAATGATGACAAACTGAAGACCCTTCTCATAAATTCTCAGTAATCAAAATTAGTGATGCAACGGAAAAATGGAGCCTTGCACCATGAAGAGAAAAGATGGGATGAAGCATGGCACACCTCTGGTCAGTGTCCTAGATCACATAGCTCCATCCAGTAAACATTAATATTATTTCTATCCTGAGCAGGAGATTTATAAGTCCTTGAAAGCTTCACATAAAGATGGTCCTTTCATGGGGGCAAAAACAGGCTGTTAAACCTGACCTTTGGGACAGCTAAATAGATTGGAGAGCTGCTGCATCTTAGACTAGATTTTCTCTCTGTTTGTTAAATGTGGTCTCATACAGTCGTAGGGCTGTTTGGCTTGTATTGTTTCTTAATGACATTTTGAAATACAGGAGACTCCAAGTCTTCTGTGGTACTCTTTCTTATCTTAACCATTTTGTTTCTCATAAGAAAATTCAAAAAGCAAGGCCAATGTATTCTATATTATTTGTTTATATATAAGCCCAAAAGATCCAGTTTTATAGTAGGCTACGTTACAGAACAAGATTCTTTGTAAAGCATAAACTATTTCATCATTTCAGAATATTCAATTTTGAAGCGGTCAACACAAATCCAGTTGGAAATGGGTTTAAGCCACCGGAAGTTGTCAATCGTTGGGTGAAGCTTTATTCCCAGTGTGATAAATACTGTCAACATCTAACATGTGGCATCAGTCACACACGAACATATATTAGGTCACAGGGAGTGCATGTCCCGGTAGATACTACATGAATAGCCTGCTCTAACACTAAGAAGAAAACTAATGTTTCTTTAAATTGCTTGAGTCAATAACATGTTTTCCAAATATCCAACAGATAAAAAAACTGACATGAGACGGTCTTAAATGTGCGCCACTAAAAAGTTGAACGTGAGATAAAATGACATTAGCACAACTTGTGCAACATAATATATGATGTCCTGCATATTGGACTATTGAGTACAAGAAAAGTATACGAACCCTATATTAAAACAACTGAAGTGAGACAGTCTTTAAAGAGCTCCACTCAAAAGTTCAACTTGATATAAAATGAAATTGGCTCAATTTGTGCAACATAAATATGAAGGTTGCATATTGGATTACCAAGCATGTTAAATATAAGAACCATATACAATACAGAAAATCAACTTTCGGAGGCTTACCATCACATCTCTTCAGCAGGCCTGGAGTATCAGTCACCTGCAGACAGTTCCAAGATATAACGAAAACTAAAATATAAGATCCACGTTTTACACTGCAAAACTAGAGACTGACCTGAAAAGTCTCGTGGTTTAAAATGATATGACCCATAAGTATTCCTCTTGTTGTGAAAGGGTAGTTGCAGACCTATTTTAAATAGAACCAAAGGATCAAAGTTGATAGGAATAATGAAAAAACAACTCTTCATACTATGACAGAAATAAATCATAATTTCCTAAATAACAGATGCAGTTGCTACTAAGTTAGCAAACGCATTTCTGGGAGATGAGTACAGTAGCAGCTTAACAAACACTAGCTACTCTTTACTCTTTAGTATGACTACCCTGCTACCCAGCAGAACTCACCAAAACCATACTGCGCGCCTAGT
Organism: Comarum palustre; assembly: GCA_951800085.1. NCBI lineage: Eukaryota > Viridiplantae > Streptophyta > Magnoliopsida > Rosales > Rosaceae > Comarum > Comarum palustre. The sequence continues at coordinate 10,599,200 of OX637581.1, read as the reverse complement.
AACACGAAAAATAAAAATATATCCTGTGCAATGGCATGCAACACACACACTATGAAACCCCCTATTATACTCTGAAGACACTGCCTTTGATAAATATTACACATCCTCCCTGTAAGAAGACTAGTCTCCACTCTAAAGCAATGCCAAGAACTCTGTCAATCTGCTTTCCTTCATCATCCTGTGCCAAATATAACAAAGGAAAAATCCGTTTTTCTTCTCGTCAGCCAATTGAGCGCCTACCACCCAGAGGACCAAAACATTAGTTTCCCTTTCTTCAATGATTGTCCTTGTGTATCATCGAGGGGAAAAAATCTTTCAATTTCAAGTGTTGAAGCTCACTCAGACAAACTATGTTGATACAAATGTGTAGCCAACTTAATTCCTTTCAGCTGATCACCATGAAAGCTTTATGCAGGAAGACACATTTCTCTCTCTCTCGTTTCTGACACCACCTTTTCTCATACTTCAAGGCTAAATTAAATATACCAAACCAAAAATAAAATCCACCAAAACCTTCTACTATCTGAAAGTTTTAATCTACCATGTGCTTAATTTTTTCCTTGGTAACTTTAATCCACCTTTTGAATATAAATGCTACTTTTTCTCCCTAATTTTTCATTTTTTTATATTTATCATTTTGCAAAGTTATTTATCTTAGAAAAGAAATATTGCTTTTTTGAGAACACCAAAAATGGGGACATTACAAAACTCCTTTGTAGGGACAACATTATACTGATTATTCCCAACTAAATTATTTAAGACTCCCTATTAATAATGAAATAAGCTCCACCATACATTCTACTTGGCTCATTAACACCTCTATTTCGCTTCATCATTGTTACGCTCCTGTATCTTCCAAAAGGAAAAAAAGATCTCTGAGAGCTGTTTCCTGGATCCGAAGGAGAGTACTTGGGTTCTCCCAATAACTAAAAAGTGTATCATGCCTGAATCTAACTGGGGTTCGCTTTTATATATAAAACAAATAATTAATATGTAATTTCTACAATTTCTTATAGATATTCAAATTCTATAAATGAAATTCTGCAGAAATGCATATGATAGTTGTCATATGAAATTGTGTGTGTACCTCAGGCTTCCCTGTGGAGAGTATACGGACCAAAGATGACTTTCCAACATTAGGAGCTCCAACAAGACAAAGTGTTGGCGTTTCTAGATCAACTACGGGCATTGCTCGCAATGTCTGCATATATAACTGGTTAGAAAAAATGCCATTCCAGGAGAAATAAAAAAGGTACTGAATTATGACACAAGTTAGAAATTATAGCTTCCATGCCTCAAATTATTTCTAGACTAAACTCTTCAATCATTTAATAGCATTTATTAAAGGCCCACAAAGTCCAAAAGAGAACAAAAAGAATGCCCTCAAGGCAAATCAACTTTCATAACACAGACAAATGCATCAGATCACACACAAATTCACTAAAATGCAGCACAATAATGCATAAATAAGAGTTATACAACAAAACACTTGCACTCTGATATAATCTAAATAGTAAAATGCAAAAATAAAAGACCTTGATAGGACAGTACCTTGGCTATGTGTAACAAATCATCAACATATTTTCCTTGTCGAATATATGTCTCTTCAACTTTCTTTAAACCCTGGAGAAAATAGTAACATCGTAAGTATATCTACACAAGATAGAGAAGGGAGAGGCAATAGATTAGAAATTACCTCACTCAGTCTTGTCTCTGCTTCCTTCTTTGACGTTGACTGCAAAATTATCAATGAAGAGCTTGTTAAATTTAGTCACATAGAGAGAGAGAGAAGACACAAAGGAGGAACAAAACCCTAACCTAACTAAGTGTTTAATTAAATTTTATTGAAATATGAGAGAAAGTTATTCCCTCTTCATCTTAATTCTTGATACTGGGATAAAACATAGTTTCAATCTAGTATCCCTTATACAGGGATATTGAGACACAGAAATCTAGAAAAAAAAAGTCTGATTCTAGACTTTTTATGTTGCTCACTATGTGTGGTCATTATTATATTAATTGCATGTCTGGGGAGGGTAAAAGAAGAACAACCTGACCAATGACCACACTTATAGAGCAGCAGAAGTACGACAATATACGAACTTATGGTGTATAAAATTAAAAAACTTGTACATGAAGGCAATACCACTGACCCAACATGCTTCCCCATGTTGGGTTTCCAGCCCATGTGTTTTTCCTAAGATATTTTGTCTTATATGGTGTTCCAATAAGGAAGGGATATCCTTATTGATGATAGTATACCTGTAATCTTTGGTGATTACAGAGAAGATTTCTGTGTACTAATTGGAATAGAATTTCCTATTTGGTTTAGGGTTTCTGATATCCTATATAAAGAGAGGTTCAGCTCTAGGGTTTTGTATCACAAAGGAAAAGAGCAAAGTGTGTTCCATTCTAGGTTAGAGGGTGAGAGATAGGGCAGAGAGGTGAGAGATAGGAAGAGAAGAGAGTCCTTGTTTTCTTATACTTTCTTGTGTACCCATTATTAATATAGTGGAGAAGAGTGTTTTTCCTACCGGTGGACGTAAGCAAAGTTTTTGCTGAACCACCTTAAATCTGTGTTCTTTGTGTCATTTATCTATGGTTGTTTCACATGGTTTGCTGTGTCTTTTGGGGTTCATTGACATACACTTAATTGGCCTATATCACAACACCCCAGCCATCCTAGATCTACTAACTTATAAAAATTTAATGACTAAATTACCACCCAACATACCTTAGCAGGTGTCATTTGAAATCAAGAAAGAATGAGATAAGCTGGCAACTAGAACTACCTCATGTACAACAATGACTGGACAACATAAAAGAAAATCAAAGATCATAAATTCCATTGCTGATACTGTATCATCAGTACTTAAAAATCAATACATACCTTTGCACAAAGAGATGCATGTTCCTTGCCAACAGACACAACCTTTTTCCTCAGAGCATCCACCTTTCCCAACACCTGTAATATCATATCATAAACAATCAAGAAGGACAATGGAAAAGGGTCTAAACATACATTTGTGCATTCATCTAGTGCAACAAAATAGTGAATTATATACATCACTCCAGATGTAGAAACCGAAATTATAACTACATGAACTGTGTGTAACTGCTGCATTGTGAACACGTTTATGCATAACTCATATCAGTAGTACAGATATAGGATGCAATAATGTGGTATACGGCACACTTTGACATTTTTATTTATCATAGGTTTACAATATTCCTGATTTACACAAATGGATATTGCCCATGATTTTCTTAGGTACCTGTTCATAATTTCCATCCCCAAGAGTTAATTCGATAAGAGATCGCTCATAAGGGTGAAGATACTTTTTATTGGGAAAGTTCTCAGAATATGTCCTCAATGGAACTGCTAATTCCTGAGAACATAAACAGAAGGGTAACTGTTATCTCTGAAAATTCGTTCCATATGAGAAAAGTAAAATAGAAATAATCTCTATGTCCAAAAATTAGAAAAATCAAGTTAAGAACAAACTTTCATCAATGCATCAAGTTGCTTTGCACCTCTATTTCTTTCTCTCTTTGCAATATTGGCAATGCCTGAAACAAAAACAAACAAGAAAACACATCAAGGCTAGCAGCAGGTGCTACAAAGTCCGTTCTAATGCGAATCTATCAATATAAACCACATGCCAGTTGCAAATACCTTTTGTTGGTGCAATTTTCTTAGCCTTCCTTAGTGCGGAATACAGAATGTCAATAGATGGCATAACCATTGGTAGCTTTTGAAATGCACCAACACCTTCAAGTTTCTCAGGAGATTTTTCCTATATTTAGAAAACGTACACACAATATCACCACTTGTTCCTCCAATAGTATGGTATCAAGAAATCTTAACAGCATATAAATGCAAAAGGCATGCAATGCAAAAAAAAATTTATGCTGATTGGAAAAATGAGTTGACAAGCTACGGTTATTTAAACCTGAGAGCAAGTCCTTCAAAATTATCAAACTAGACTATAATAGTAACAAAACCATAACAGTGCAACAACATAACTAGCATGAACATATGTTGCTCATATTGACCAATCAATCAGAGAGAGAGAAAGAGGCTGAGGTTTGAAAAATTATGACTAACATGGCAGCATTTGATTGGTTGGTCATTATGACCAACATATGTTGGTGGTCGGCAAATTTGAATCCAAACTGCCATCCTAATCCCAAAGATTAAAAAATCAAATTTCCAACAAAACCTGTGTAGACCGGTCATTGATCGAAACCCAAAGTCCTGCAAATGGGCATACCCAAAACACTATCAATCGCTTAATACTCGGTATCTGTAATAACACCAGTCGGTAGCGCCATTCCTAAGGTCTACCCGACTCTCTCAACAAGCAAATGGCACTAACACAGCTAAAGCAGTTTTTGTTTCCTTCAAAGTTCAAACACAATACCAAAAAAACCATAAGCATAAATTCGCTTTTACTGCCACAAGTACACAGTACTTGCGTGGTAAGTTCTTTTTGTTGCTGTTCAATGTGTACATGAAACAAAATCGATATCAAAACCAAGAAAAAGCACCTCAGTTTTGCTTTCTTGTTTAATCTGGGCAGTGGGTACATAGCTTCCCTTGACAACTTCATATGCAGAAGTCTGTAAACCTTTACAGAAACACAGACCTGGATAACTTCTGGCACTAGGGGCCAGGTATTTCCCTGCATATGCAATTGGTGCAAAACTCATTTAAGCCAGAAACCCAGTATCATAATCACCAGAGGTAGCAGGTTCACACACCCAAGTTCAAAACTTGGCGGCAAAGCATTTTCAAGGCAAACCCAGATGAAAAGTTCGGTGCTTTTTCAATTTCAACATCAGAAACTAAAGGATATATATATATATAGAGATAAGAATGAGGTACAACCTTTGGAGATGGAGAGTAATAATCTGGTATCTTGGGGACTGTGCCATAGTTGAAAGAGACTGCAAGTCCTGCTCATCGCTCTCTAGCTTCTTCTTCCTCTGACGAATTTGTTTTGGGTACAAAACAAAGGTTTGAGGTTTCGGAGTAGAGAGGTAGTCTTTCAGTTTTGGTTTTAACCCGGTTTTGGTCTCAGTTCAAAAAGGACCCAAACCCATTTTCGGTTTCAGAGACCGGAAAACCGAAAACCGGCCATAACCGCACCGCACCGGCCTGAGGAAACTGGCACTGGAACAGGACAGAACCGGCTGATCGGTATCGGAAACCGTACTGAATCGGCCTATGCGGTGCCGATTTACGGTTCAGTGTCCTAAAAAAATCGGTTTAACCGAACCGAATTTACACGTGTCATGATTTGATTAGCTATAAATATGCATAGGCCAACGCACATGATTCTCTTCTTTAACAGTAACCTGAATCTAAAATGTTACTTCTGCATCTTCTTTTCTTCCGCCACTCTTCTATTCGTCCGCCTCTTCTCTGTAAACATGAAAACAACAGCCTCTCGTCTTCAGCGACCTAACTCCACCCTGATAACTTTAGTCTCTCGTCTCTATTCTTCCGCCTCTCTTCTGTTTTCATTTCCAAATTCGGTATTGTATCAATTTTATTTGGGGTAAACTTTGCTGCGGGTCAATGTAATACCTAAATTTTAAAATCTATCAATGAAATACTTAAATTTTTATTTTCCTATCAACAAATGGTCTATACCCTAATTTAAAGCATATTCTGTTAGAATATTCTGTTAATTTTGTTAAAAAGACCAAAATAACCATATTTTGTATTCTTTGGTTTTCTTTTAAAATTTGACAGAACATGGTGAGCCTAAGTCTATGAATTTGTTTATCTAGCATACTGCAAATATAAACTCATCTTCTTACTCAAAAGTAAACAGCTATTTTCATCATCAATAGCAAATTTAATAGCTACCCGATTGGATTTATTAGTCAATGCTAAAAACTAAGAAGATTGACAAAATATAGATATAATCTTCCTAGAAAAATAAAAAATTACTGGGATATTATCCTCAGAATTCAACAAAAATCAAACGAACAGAAGAATAAATCGAAGTTCTACAAGAAGTGTTTAACTACGATCAGGGTCTTCTAAACTTTCTGAGTCTCGGTTAGATCCGTCATAGCTGGTATCAGAGTCTGCTTGTCTCAAAAGCAAGTTATTAAGGCATATGCCACAAAGTTGGCTTCTTTTGACTAACAAGAGAGAATCCAAACTAAAAAATTACCAGCTATTTTGTATTACAAAAGATACTGATAAGTGGCAAAAGTGTTTTCATTCAAGACACATTCAAGAAGATAAATACTCTATAGAGTACATCTGTAGAGTATTAAATACGCTATACGACGATCTTGTCTACCTCCAGAAAGAAGTCGGAGTCGAAGAGCTTGATCCTTCCAGACCAAGCTTAATTGAATACCTAGATCATCTATCTAGGAACACTACCTCAAACAAGGTTGCAATACAACTTGAGAGATTTCATCTCAAGTTCAAACAATTTGAAGAGATAAGTTCAACACTTAGAAAGCTTGAAGTCAAGCTTGATTATCTAAAAAAAAGCAATATATTTATTGGATATTGAAAAGAAGCTAGTTCGCACTAAGCGTCACGCTGATAACATTCGTCAGCAAGCAATTAAGCTAAAATCTTCTTAAGAATCGCTGAAAAAGCTTTTAAAAACTCTGATCACCCGATTAGGATGAATCACAGAGTTGAAATAAAAGTAAAACAGGAAGATGATAAAGGTTTAAGCTTTTTCCTTCCTATAGAAATAGTGCATGATAATATCAAGGCAATAATTCATCAGCAGAATTACAAGATCGCTTATCTCCAAGAAATGAGTATTGATCTCGAAAATCAATTCCAGGAGTTAAACAGTAGGATAGCAAGACTGCAAACAAGCATAGAAAAAATAAAGATACTGGAAGGAGAAGGGATCAATGAAGAACAACTAGCTCAAAACGTACTAGTAAAATAATCATACCCCCTTACCAAAAGGAGAAAGTGAGTTTAAGTTTAGTGAACCTAAAATCCTTACTTGATTCTCTTCCAAATCTACATCTTCAACCAAAAGAGATGTGAAGATGCTGAGTAGAATACTCAGTAAAAAAACACTATGCCTGTACAGCTGATCAACGCTCAAGAATTTGAGTACAATGAAATTGAATCTAGTATACGAGAAGCATCGGTTCCTAGATTCAAGCTTAATGAGATCTATAGGAAATGATCTTTCCTTAAGGATTCTCACATGTTCAAGATTCTTGAACTAACAGTTCCTACCACAGAAGGAGAAACCGACATCCGATTAATCACTCCAAAAGAAGTAAGTGAAGCATCTCAGAAGAAATATTCCTACATGCATATTGGGGCAGTTCAAGTAGGAATAAAGCTTTTACCTAGAGATGGTATAGACTGTTCTATGTATCTTACAAGATGATAGAATAACAAAAACTTTAAGAAAAGTTTGTTAGAAACAGTAGAAGCTTCTTTGTGCAACCAAGTCGCATATTTCAATGTTTTTCCAAACTTCACCACACATCTCAGAGATGCAGCACACTGTCTAAGATTGAGAATCAAGACAGATGGATTTCCATGAAGAAAGGGATGATGGAGCTTGCGATAGATTATCGTATCTATTATAAGCTGATGAGCTCGAATGTAACCCCAAACACTAGATTTCTCAACAGTTCCGGGATTACAACATCAATCCTCGCCAATCCAAGAAATCATACTGAACAGAAGCATATCACAAAATGACATGAAGTAACATTTCCAAGAGAATGAAATCTAACACCTCCAGCTAGACAGGTAGAAAATACAAATCCTTCTATTTATGAAGATATAGGAGGAAAAATAAGCTTACAATTTCATATGCATTCATTCGCTAGCTATGAGGAAGCTAGTACCTTTGGAACCAAACCAACTTCTTGTCTTGAAAAATCTTTCGAGGAAAAAGATGTTAAAAGACCTATGATGATGCTAAAGTCAGAAGAACTTAAGAACTTGTATGAACAAGCGAAAATTTGTGAATCTACAGAAGAGCTTGAAAAGATCATGGAAAAGATTTCTCAGGTGCAACTGAGAAAGAACAAAAGGAAGATTCTTCCTTATCAAGCAGCAAAGAAGAACCAGACGAATCCTCAACAATGGAAACTGAAAACATTCCCCAAGGAAGCACTGTAGTTCAGAACATCATGAACTACCCCACTAAGATCATTCGAGAAAATAAGATTAAACTTCCTAAAAGACAGACTCCTATAGGGAAACCAAGAGAATGCAGTTCTCAAAAGTGCATCCCTATAGAACCCAAATGGGGACAATCAATATTTGAAAGAGGTGTTTACCTTGATCTCGACGGGGTAGGAGACAAGAGAAAGACAATAGACAACTGAGTAGCTAGCCAAAGGCTAACTCAGGCTTTGGTATTGTCTAAATATAACTACGAAGAAGCTCATACATATTATGAGTCCACCTTAACAGGCATAGTCCAAAAGTGGTATCAGTCTTTCAATCGAAGCTCTCAATGGTTTGACTGGGCAACCAAATTAGCTCAAACCAATAATCCTCTAGACTTTGCATGCCCCATCTATGCACAATTTTATGGAGACGTTACTGGGCATAGTGAGTAGTCTAAAGAAAGAGCTAAAACAAACATTCAAAAGTTGAGCATTTGCAACATGAAATACTTTGAAGAGTATACTAATGAGTTCCAGAATTATTACTGTACCATTGGAGTCCGAATGAAGATCTGGCCAGAACCTATTACAGGAAGTTACCAGAACCATGGAACGATGCAGTAACACAATCTTTGGAAGAAAATCCTTTTTTGTTTTTACGGTAGGAGGAATTGCTGAAAGAGTCAAGGATCTTATGAGAAAGCAATGTGTTGAAAACAGAAAATCCAAAACTGCAAAGAAGCAACTCAGAGGAGTGGAAAATATGTGTCCCAAGATATTGGAGACACCAACGCAGTGGGGATGTCACATAGAGAGAAAATACAAAAAAGGTTCTCCAACAACAAGCAAAGGAAAAATTTTGCTTCTAAAAAGAAGTATCAATTTAGAAAAAGCTCATTCAAAAAGAGCTCTGCATGAGAAATATCTCCTCCTAGGAAGAGATTTTTTAAAAGAAAAATAACCAATTCTTCAAATTCTTTTCGAGAAGTGAAGAAGTGCAGATGGTGGCTTTGCAAAGCCGAAAGACATTATGCAAACGAATGTCCTAAAAAGGACAAGAGATCTGCGAAGGTTCTAATTGAAGAATATAATGAAGCAATAGAATATGTAAACCTGAAAGGTTTTGAGATAGCCTATTCTGATGAAGAGAATGATTCAATATATTCTCTTGAGTTCCCATCGAAAAGTGAAATAGAAAACACTTCAGAAAGTTTTGAAGAAGAAGAAGAAGAGGACGGATCTCGTCCTATGTTTGTCTTAAAGGTTTTAAATTGAAAGGAAGAAACTACTGATATTATCAGTAACTTTCACCCAAATCCAGGAAGATTTACATGTGATTATTGTAATTGCGATGATAGTAATTCGGTTCCCATGTACTGTAAAAGTACAGATGAAACTTATCATCAAGAATGTTTCATTGCAGAATTACGAAGAAGCTGCTCGACCCCAGCTTTTAGAAGCCAAAAGCCGAAGCTGCTGTTCGATCGATCGGGACCCTACCGACCCCGTCGCCGTGAAGAACTCTAGTCACTACCTCGACACTGCTGTTCCGATTCAGAATGTTAGCTATGGCGGCTACTCAGCACAGGTATCGTCGGCGGGAAACGAATTGGACAGAGCCTCGGTGGCGCACCACGACGTGGACGACGCCGCGTTCTGCGAGCCGAGGGATTCGAAGGTGTTCGGAGCGAACGGCGGAGGAGTGGCTGGGATTCTGTACAAGTGGGTGAACTACGGTAAGGGGTGGAGGTCGCGGTGGTTTCTGCTCGAAGGCGGCGTGCTTTCGTATTTCAAGGTTCATGGACAGGACACGATTCTGATGAGTCCGGCGAGGGAGAAAGGCGTGGCTGTGATCGGAGAGGAGTCGGTGAGGTATTTGAAGAAGGCGAATTGGAATCGGAATCGGCTTGGTGTTCCGGCGAGGAGGACCTGCAAGCCTTTTGGCGAAATGTATTTGAAGGTTTGGCTTTCACTCTCAAACACTCTAGAAGTTACTAGGAGTGTAAACGTACAAGAATTGCTTCTACTATTCTGCTTCTTCTCTGCCTCGTCCTCTATACTTCTGCCTTCACAGTTCGTCATGACGAAGAACAACGAGAGGGACAAGAAGAAGTACCAGTGATTCCCAAACCATCGTTGTGGGAGGTTTTCAAAAATGGCTTCTCTCTCTCTATGCATCTTCCCCCTTGAAAGTTGATAGCTACCGGGACAAGTTCAAGTCGATCACAAGCCAACTACATGCTTATTTCTTCCCTCCTAATTTGGAGTAAGTTCCTTAACTACATCATCTACTATTCTACTTGTCCTTCTCTGTTCTTCAAGTTGTTCTACTTTGTGTTTACCAAAACAGAAGTTGTTCTACTTTGTGTTAAAAGTTTTATATATGATTGATTCCTTTCCATATCCATATCCATTTTCAAATTTTTTTGTTCGATAAATGGTTTGCATGTTATAAGGAAAAGTATGCAATGAGTCATGGATATATAGCTTGATGCAAATTGGATGAAATTATACTAGTTAGTGTAATTAGCAATGTTTTTCGTACATGTATAGTATTATAAGTTGCTTGGTATTAGCATATTGTGAAGACATATGCACTTTCAAAAAGCTAAACTGGTAATTGACATACTCAAATCACTTTCAAAAAACTAGTTTGCCAAACAGGTTGTCTCTGATTCTACCATTCACAACACTTATAAAAAGTCAATTTACCAAACACTCAGCAGCTTTGCTTGTCAGCTGCTTATTTTCAGAATAAGCCACAGCCAGCTTATTTTCGAAGCCACAGCTGTACCAAACAGGCCCATAGTTAACTAATCCCCTGTCTTTATGTATTTAGGTATTGCTTCCATGTAGACTGCTCTGATTACCCCAGCTTAAAATAGTATTAAAAATTGATTGGTGAAGCATAGATGTGTTTTGAGGAGCAGGATGACTCCAAATGTTAGGTTGATTTTTATTATACGTGGAAGTGCCTAGTTGATTTGCATGAAGGATTGTCCATTTTAAAGGGGTTTTAATAGGAAGTTCCATTAAGATGGATCTCGTAAGATTTACTGCGGGTTAAAAGGTTAACCCAGAATGAGTTCTGACAGTTTGTTTTGAAATGTAAGGGGGGTTCGGACCCTCTCAAGCCTCGTCCTAAAATTAAGTTCGTCTTTGTGTGTTTCGTTGTTAAATTTTGAGAAAATATTATATAGATTTCTAAATTGTATTAGAGAATTTTCAAAAAGCCATAATTCTGTGTAAGATTTTAGGTTCTATTTGTCTTAATGAGTATTCTTAGGTTTGAGTTTGTTTATGTGCTAATTTTTACTTCAGGTCGTCGATTTAGAAAAAATATTCCACCGATTTTAGGTGGGCCCCACCCCAACGCGTTCACTGACTAAAAATCTAAAATCAACACACGATCTTACCAAAAATGTAGGGTAATAAACGAAAAGTATTTACTGTCACCCGGGCCCTGGGTCCCACTGCCCCAATAACGAACCAAAGCCCCATTTCCATTTACCTTTTCTGACTTTCAGTCAGTCTCTGCACTCTTTAAATCTCACCAGATGCGTCGCACTGATTGATTCATTTTCTTTCTTTTCCTTCTTTCTTGGGTAAACTCGACGACATGTCGCACTTGACCTCTCCGACGAGGCTGTCCTCGTCTCTGATCAAGAAGCTGAAGAACAGAGTCCGAGCGGGCAGCAATCCCCTGCTGTCGCAGTACAGATCCTTCACCGCCATCGAGGGCCACCGCCCCGTCATCGTCCACAAGCGCAGCCTCGACATTCTCCACGACCCTTGGTTCAACAAGGTACTTCATTCCATTCAATTTTGACTTGTGTTTCGTGATCATGATTTTTGTGTCGTTTTTGTTGATTAATGTTTGGATGATGCGCAGGGGACGTCGTTTTCGATTACGGAGCGCGATCGCCTCGATCTCCGGGGACTTCTCCCTCCAAATGTGATGACGTCAGACCAGCAAATTGAACGCTTCAGTAAGTCTGACCTGCTTTACGAGACTGTGTATCAGTTTGAAACAAACAATTTAGTTTGCGTCTTTGCTGGTTTGAAATTTGTTTGTTAGGAATTGCTAATAAATTCGAGAATTTCATTATTTTAACCGTGTTAAAAATGTTATTCTAGAACATTTTATTGCTGTTTAAAGTAACTGATTACTCCACCGCTAAGTATTGAAGTGTGTTAATTGACAGTGGCTGATCTGAAGAGACTTGAACATAAAGCAAGAGATGGACCGTCTGATCCAAATGCTCTCGCTATGTGGCGGATACTAAACAGGTTGCATGACAGAAATGAAACAATGTATTATAAAGTAAGTTACAAACTCTTGTATTTTTTCAATCTATGTTGAGGTGTATATTTAATATGAAATTGTTATACATGCTACCAATGGAGATAGCGTGTCTTGATCATGCCCTAAAACTCGTGAGAAATTTTCTGTTGATATCTGACTCTGCATCATATAAAAGGAAAACTTCTTTATTTTACAAGAACATGTGAAGACATATGTACTTTTAAGTCAAAGTATTTGGCTTGGGTACAACATAGGCTACTATATATCTTTCACAAGTGAAAACCCATTAATGAATTTGAAAACTAGAGCGTGAATTCGAGCTCTGACTTTTGAGAGTTGTGACTCTAGTCTCTGTTTCCATTCAGATAGCAAATTTTAAGACATTAATATTACCTAAAGACAAATGCATAATATATAAACTAGGGAAGACAGGTAGAATCTGTTGCTTGAAATTTATTAGAATGTATTATCCTCGGTGCTATGTAGAACCTTAAATCAATAACATCACCAGAATCTAGTCAGCCAACAGTGGTCCACTGTGCATGATTAAATCTTCTATTACGACCAAGTCTTCCATTTATAGAATCAGACCGGTCGATTTCTCCTTTTTTCTTGGCTTAGGTTGTCTAAAAAGTTATCAGCTCTTTTATACTTTCTTTGCCTGCCATGCTGCGTGGGTTGGTTGAAATGTTTCTTTTATTAATAATTCATATTTATATTAATTTTTTCATCTCTGAATTTTGTAGGTTTTGATTGCCAAAATTGCAGAATATGCACCTATAGTCTACACTCCTACTGTTGGACTTGTCTGCCAGCATTACAGTGGTCTGTTTAGAAGGCCCAGGGGAATGTACTTCAGTGCAGAAGATCGTGGAGAAATGATGTCTATGGTTTATAATTGGCCAGCTGATCAGGTTTTTAATCTTCTTCAATTGCTCAACCATTTGTAGGACATTTTAAAAGAACTACCATGAGGCACCTACTTGTCTTTTTTTTTTGTATAGTACTTTGCTTGTAACTTTCTTTGTTCTTAATACTATCTTCTCCATTTCCTGAATGAAAATAGATCTTGTTGCCGATGAAATCGGAATTATCTAGTTACGAATTCTAAGACACTCCAGCTTTCTCTGAAGTATTGGCCATTTTTAGTTTAGTTTACAGACTGCACATTTATTGTCTTCAAATTACACTTTTCTCAATCTCAGTGGATCAATTTATAATCAGACATTCCACTTCTGGTGTTTCTTTTCCCATCTTCTGTGCGTATGACTTGTGTATCTAGTGAAATATCAGTATGTTGGTGACCTGTGTGGAAGTTCGGTGCACCAATTTGTTTTCATTCCCTTGAAAACTTAATGTTACAATCTGCACAGTATTCTAGAGTAAGAGGTGTGGATTTTATGGTCATCTAGAATATCTGTGAGGTCAATATATGTTTGAAGTGAAGATGTTACAAATTTAAGTTTTGTATGAAACAGGAGATTTTATCTATTTATTTATTTATGTTTTATATTAGTATATTGAAGGTGGAAATAAAATTACATAGGTTAACCTTGTTTGCCTTCCTCAGATTTTGTTGTGGGATATGAAAAGTGAGTACCATATGTGCATTACATAGTTGCTGTTTTAGAAAAGGGTGCGGCTTAATTAATATATGTCAGTATATGATCAAACATGGAATTTGTTTTCAGGTTGATATGATTGTTGTTACGGATGGGAGTAGGATATTGGGTCTTGGAGACCTTGGAGTCCAAGGAATTGGAATCTCAATCGGAAAGCTGGATTTATATGTGGCTGCAGCTGGAATAAACCCTCAAAGGGTAATCTACTGCTCATTTCACTTCCTTGTTTTTTTTGTTTTTTTCTTCATCTGTCAGTATATAATTTTGTTCGTGATGTGTTTGTTTTTCAACATTTGCATCTAAAATATGCTACACAGTATTTTATTCCTTTTCTATTTGGATTGTTAGTGATATATGTTTGCATCAACTGACCAACTTTATCAAAGTTTCTTTGTATGTTGGATAATTATTGGTAATAACAATCTGATTACCTGCTCTAGTATGGTATCCTATTAGTGTATAGTGTTCAAATTTTGGTGGGGCTGGTTCAAATTCTGCATTTGCAGTGTGCTAAGTTTAGAGATTTTTTAAGATAGGCTTACGGCATTGTAGGAATGAAGATATGGGTGCCTCACTAAATTTAAAAAGATGTACAGCATGAGGAATCCAAGGAGATCACCCCTCTTGGTACTTTGTGGGGTCCATCTTTCAGGCATCTTAGGGACATTCATGTTCTTGTTAGATGGTCAACCTGTGTACTTCTTTGTATATTATGAATCATCGACATACAGAAAAATTCAATCGACCATGGTGCTCTTGTAATCATGGAGACTTACAATTTTCAAAGTTCAAGTACAGAAGGGTTGTAGTTACTGTTAACTTTTGGATCTGTTTTACATATACGTGAAGCCATTCCACTAAGGGATCCCCTCCTTTCTGCATTTTCAAGGATCACTTGGGGGATCCACTGTCCCATTCCATTTTGGCAATCCGGTCGTTCAGTTTCAGGTCTCTCGTCATAGATCATATCTGCAACTGAACTGAACTGATCAGTTTCAGGTACTTGTATCGAATATAGTAATATAGGAAAATACCAAATCTGTCCAATATGACCACTCATTTCATAATGATTAACGATCATGAATGCTTGAACAGTATTGGACATATGGTTTGTACATATATATGATCCAAGTACCTTAATGATTGCTAAATTAGCTCGATTTTTGTGGACATGATCAATGTGTAGAGACCTTAAACTCGAACTGTCGACTTGCCCAAAGGGATCAGGAACTGGGTACAACAATCAATCCCTTAAAATGACCAAAAAAGGATCCCCTAATGTTAGGACACTCATAGTGGTTTTAGTTTTTTATTGGTTATGGCTGGTTCTACATTGTTTGATCATTATATATTCATCACTTCATTTGAAGCTTCTTGTTTGTTCATACCAAACAGCATACTCACCACTAATGTTCCACTAATATCATAGGTACTACCTGTGATGATTGATGTTGGAACTGACAATGAAAAGCTGCTAAAAGACTCCTTATGTAAGTGTTTCCTCATCTAGCCGGACAAAAACTATTTCTTACTAGCACCACATTGTAGTACAATTTTAGGTGAAGATATTATGTGTACAGTTATCTGTACATGACAACAGAATAGGCACTCAACTTTTGTGAAGTAACTTATATTGCTGATTTTTTAGGAAAAGAAATATTTTCATCTTTCATATCTCCATTTGCAATAAGCTCCTGCTTATATCTCATTATTGTACTTATTGGTGTTTCACCATCAGTTGATGACAGTTATATTTGCAAGTTTGGTTGCTCTTATAAATTTTATCTACATCTAATTAAATGTTATATTTGGTTCTACCATGCATTATTGAGTAATGAATGAGCCTTTTAATGCAATGATCATCATAAGAAGGTGCAGTACAAGAAACATAGTGTTGCACTTCTGTAAAAATGAACCTATTTCAGTTGTGGAAATGAGAACATACAGAATCTAACCCAATATGCTAGACTTTCCAGTATGATTCTATTTGATTTACACTCGCTTATATAATTAGAATTCATATTTTGTTTTTCTGATCAAATAAACCATCTGTGGCGCTTAGATATAGAAGTCAAAGGAAAGAAAAAAAGGAAGAAAGGTTAAAACCACTGGTCAAAGGAAAGACCAAAAATCTATGCTTGACAACCAACTATGTCAACTTAGCTGTAATGTTTGATAATTCAGTGCCTTTCTCTGTCTGTATAATATGTCTTTAAACTTTCGCTTTCAAGTTCTATGTATACGCTCACTTCTGTGTGTACCCATGGCATCGCTATTAGACTTCACATAACATTTCCTTCATGTGCGTATGTTTTTAGTTGATCTGATCCCCAGAGCTCAATAACCATTCTATTCTATATTCTAGATTTGGGATTGCAAAGACATCGTCTTGATGGTGATGAGTATCTTGCTGTCATCGATGAATTCATGGAAGCAGTTTTTACTCGTTGGCCGCATGTAATTGTGCAGGTAGTTTGAACTGTCATACATGTTTAATTGGTAACTAGAAGATGGAATCCATCAATTCCCTTTTTACTTTCTCCCCCACCCCCTTTTCCTTCTAGAAATTCTTACATTACTTTTTTGTCCAGTTTGAAGATTTTCAAAGCAAGTGGGCCTTTCAGTTGTTACAGCGTTACAGAAATACTTTCAGAATGTTTAATGATGATGTTCAGGTAATTTAATTTTCTTCTGATTAATTGGGTAGCATCTGAATGTCTTTATTCAAAGTTGACGTTGCCTTTTACTATGATCTATTGGATGGTCTTGCTGCCAAGTTTCTCATAGGTTCTAAATAAAGGACTTTCTATGGACATTTTATGATGTGCACTTGATAGCCAAGCTTTGTTTATTTTCATCTCCTCGGGCTTTCTTATTTGAGTACGTGTCTTAATAAAGTTCGTCTAATTTGTACAATCACTTTAATTGAAGTTAATTCTTCTCAGGGTACAGCAGGAGTTGCAATTGCTGGGCTTTTAGGAGCTGTGAGGGCACAGGGGAGGCAAATGATTGACTTCCCCAAACAAAAGATTGTTGTTGCTGGTGCTGGAAGGTTAGTGCTATTATTTAAAATGTTCACTTCTGAACAATAAAGGACGGAAACACATTAATGGTCTTAGGTTGCTTTCATGGAGTGGTGATAATTAGATGTATTTGCAAAGTTAGGCTCAATTGATGGCAAAAGTGAACTTATCGCTTAGTTTTTTTGACATGATGACACTTTATGGTCTTATTAAGGTACTTCAATGATGATTTACTATGTAATTGAGAGCATCTCCAACAGTTCATGTATATATTCTCTATCATAGAGGATGAAATCACAAAATCTCTAAAATAAAATGAGCTCAACTCCAACAGCTCTTCTATTACATTAACAAAATTAGATGCTTTTCTGTATAATTTAATGAATCTATATAAATATTATATGTTTATTTAAATCAAACCCCAAATTTCATGTTAAATGTTTTAATTTGATGATGTTCTTTCTTTTTTGAGAAGAGAAAAAGGTAAACAATAAATTTTTAGAGATTTCTTCATGAGTATACAAGTTTTGAGAATTCTACAAATATAGAGGATTTGTTTCTCTCTTCCCAGTTTCTCTATTATAGAGGATGCCATGCATGAATTGTTGGAGCCAAAAAATGGTGTTTTTCCTCTAAAATAGAGATAATTCTAACTTTACATGATCTGTTGGAGATGCTCTGATAGACTAAAATACATGATGTCAATGAATAATGTCTTTGAAGTACCATGATGTACATGAAAACACTTTATGGTCTACGTATACCACATGTGTTGTGAGGTTTCTGTCCTTTTATTGTTCTGCAGTTGAATATTTTGTCCTTTTCATCTAATTAAGAAATGTTTCACTTAATTCTTTGTCCTCCCTGAGACTAGAGAATTAGACTATATTTTAGTCTGCAGCAGTTACCTGAGTGATTTAATTGCTGATGAGAAATTGCACCAACAGCTCAAACATAATAGTGTCTTTCACTTTAATTTAGCCTGTCAGGATATTTAGGGTTATTAAATACGTTTTCTTTTTTAAAGATAGCAGAGATTTGTTTAATATTTAGTGAGTTTCACATTTAAAATTGCTTTTATGCATGCTAATACTGCATAAAGTATTAATTATCAAGCTCTTATTACATAATCTTTGTACTGCTGCAGTGCAGGAATAGGCGTTCTCAATGCTGCACGGAAAACAATGGCAAGGATGTTAGGAAATAATGAACATGCATTTGAGAGTGCAGGCAGACAATTTTGGGTGGTCGATGCAAATGTGAGTTTAGACCAGAACACCTGATGACACTTTATGGTCTCAAGTCAGATGTCTTCCTCCAGAACACATATACTCTACTCTCCACTCTTAAGTCAGATATCTCTTCAGTTTTGGATGAAATAGTTCTAGTGACCATTTCTTTTCTTAGCAACTTCTAGTTAGTATATTACTCCTTATATCTCAGGAGTGGGTCAATGAGCTTATCTTTATCCAAGAAATGCATATATCATTATCCAAGTAGTGATTACTATTATTATACTTTGGGATGCGAGATACGTAATTATGGTAAACTTTAGACAAACAATAGAAAAGACTAAGGAGTTATTAATTTTTCCCAGTTCTATCAGTTGCAAATTTTCAGACCTTAATATAGGGATGTGGAAATGTAAAGTAATTGAATTTCTGTTTGTAGCTTGGTTTAGTCATATAACCGATGGTGGCCAGATGGATTTTTATATTCAAAATAGTGAATCTTGATACTGAAGGAATTTTTCACTTTGCTCTTTTGCGGTGCTTCACTATTAGCCAGAAGGATAGTTAAGTTGGCTGTTATGTCTGCAGGGTCTGATCACAGACGAACGTGAAAATATTGATCCTGATGCTCGTCCATTTGCAAGGAAAGCCAAAGAAATTCATCGTCAAGGATTGAGGGAAGGTGCAAGTCTTGTGGAAGTGGTATGTAATTAGTAATTCACACTGTGGGACTTACTAAAGATTAAGTCTTGAATTAACTGAATTCATGTACAAATACTTAAGTCGTTAATTGTCTTGTTCTACATGTTATTGGAGGGGGCAGAACCCTGACCTAGCATTTACTAACCTGCTTCCACCCCCAATCACCATCACCACCACCTCCCTCATGTCTTGTCATTTTTCACCACACTAATGATTGTGCCATTGTAATTTTCTAATCCAGGTTCAACAAATTAAGCCTGATGTGCTTCTTGGACTTTCTGCAGTTGGAGGACTGTTCTCGAAAGAGGTATATTTATGATGCATTCTCTAAATCAACTGGTTTACTGAGGTTCGCTAAAGATTACATGGCACAATTATACTTGGTGAAACTATTGCTTAGAACAAGATGAGTATATTTGTGTCCTTGTTCATGTATAACATCGGATGTTTGTAAGTTTTTTATAATACAAGAGTAAAATTCACTGTATCCTCCATTTAATACTGTCAGGTGTTTTATTTGAGTAGAAGAATAGTTTGCTTCTGTGTATTAAGCTTCAAACATGACAACGAATGGTTTTTATTACAAAATTCATCAAGTTCTCTCCATCTCCTTGGGCCCGTCTATTTTAGTATTTTTCTAGGCATAGGTACTTCTTGTGCAATTGATGTCAAGCAGATATTATTTTAGGTGTTAGAGGCCCTTAAAGGTTCGACTTCAACTAGACCAGCCGTCTTTGCAATGTCAAATCCAACAAAAAATGGTAAGCTATTATATTTTTTGTTTGTATTTGGTTGGAAGCAAAAACTATAATGGAATTCAGATGAGTTCATGACGTTGACCTATGCTAATTTACTTTGCAAGCTGAGTGCACTGCTGAAGAAGCATTTTCCATTGTGGGAGAGAATGTTGTTTTTGCAAGTGGAAGTCCATTCAATGACGTAGATCTTGGTATGTGTCTAGACAAATATATGGTCTGTTGATTTTGATATATTGGTTTGCAAATGAGATGCAATATGTAGAACTTGTTCTCATTGTGGTTCTGGCTCTTCATCACAACTATTGATCACATAACTCCTAAGGTGCTGATATGCAGACTTTCTTGTTCGTCTCTAAACAAATGAAGAAACAAGTGTAATCGTGAATATTGTTTGTGTGTTTTACCTCCTGTGTGAGCTTAACCTGCCCATTGACGATTCTCATATTAGTTAAAAAACAGAGAAAGGCTTACTTTCTAGTGATAGAAGACTTCTTTTCGCTCTGTTGATATATTAGAATAGCCGATTATGTTTATGTTTAATAGACTAGGAGGACTGATCAGGCTCTTGATTTGCTCCCATGTGGTCTGGTTGCAAAGCCCTCATGGTACCTACCTAGCTATTTGCTAGAGTTTCCTGTTTTCTAAAGATTTTATGGTTGTGGAGGCCCCAGCTATGCTCCCTCAAATAAAGAAGATAGACATATTTGATTTTGTTAAGAAATGCACTACATAAACTTTTTACTAATTAGTTTTTTTTCACAGGTAATGGTCATATTGGGCATTGTAACCAGGGTAACAACATGTACCTTTTCCCTGGGTTAGTCTACTTTTTCACTTCAATCTTTTGGGATTCAAATGTTTAATTATCTTGTTTTTCTAATTTTTCTTCTTCATCATGCAGTATTGGACTTGGTACTCTCTTATCGGGGTCCAGAATTATCTCTGATGGCATGCTACAGGCAGCAGCAGAGTGGTATTTCTCATACTCTATCAGTCTTATGATTACCTTTTACTGCATGACCCTTTAACAGTCCAAGCTGAACTTAGATTTGAATTTCAAACCTGTGCTTTTCAGACATTTTCATGAACTATATTTGAGTTATCATAACTGAGTTTGTTAAACTCAAAATAATTATTTGCTTAACAGTGTGAATAACAATGGGAGAGGGACATGGTTAAAAAGTTATCATCTCTTGAAATACAAAATCTCCGTGAGAAAAAGAAGACGGATATTTAAAGATAAGTTGGTAACTGCATGTAATTGCAGAGAATGTCATAGTTTTAAGAGAGAAGTACAACTTTACTTGCTTCTTATCATTAAATCTATTGAGGAACAATTTTATCCCTGTAATGTTAAATTCAGAGTATATCTTTTTCCTTCATTTATTGTCATATGCATTTTTGGGTTGAGTTATATTCAAGATAGACTATGCTTGTGGTTCTTCTGAGTTCTGACAGTCAATTGAAAACTGCAGCCTTGCTGCATATATGACAGATGAGGAGGTTATCAAAGGGGTTATATACCCTTCAATATCTAGGTACAGATTCAATTGCCGTTATTTCATGTGTTCCTTTCCTCTATATATCCTTTTCTTTTTAAAATGGTATATATCCTTTTTTGAAATGAAAGGATTTATACTTGAGGTACTGTTCATGTCATTGAACTTATCTGATTCATATTTGCAGCATACGAGATATAACAAAGGAGGTGGCTATTTCTGTAATCAAAGAATCCATAGATGAGGATCTAGCAGAAGGGTACCGTGAGATGGATGCCCGAGAGCTCCGGAAACTTAACCAGGTATATATACTTCATCATCATTGACCAAGTTTCCTGATCCAATCTGATACTCCTACACTGAATATTGTCAAAATATCATTGAAGCGTCTAAGTATAACCTTCTCCTTTCCAACCTTAAAATGAAAGTTTGCTCATTCATGCTATGACACTTGGCAACAGTCGGTCTTGGGGTTTATGCAATCATCAGTCCAAGGAGAATTGCAGATTCATGATTGATTGAAAGAAAAAGAACAAATTATTGTCAGCTCAGAAGATGATGAAAGAAGATTTTTCACTACTATACCCATCAAATCCATGTTGGAATTTAAGTGAAAGGAGATTTAACATCCACATTAAAGCTTTTCCACATGAAACTGAATTATACTATCAAATATTTCTTGCGGGTGAGGCCAGAAAAGAAGCTCACAAATGGACTTATAACACAAATACTAATCTCAAAGAATTTCAAGTTTTAGAACAGGAGCTGGGTATGACTATTAAGATGGTAGTACCTAATCTAATTAGGTTATGTACAAAGTATGATAAAGCCATATATTGGAAGCGGCAAGTAAAATCTGTATGTTATAAAATATATAAGCTTATAGTCTGATGTATGTCTGTGCATCAATTCATTGTTATCTATCCTTGTGGATATTCCCAATAGATAATTAAGTCTTCATTGTGGATTAGTAAGAGAGTAATGCTCATTGATTTTATTGTGTATATTACAGGAAGAAATGGAAGAATATGTGCTGAACAACATGTGGAGTCCAGAATACCCCACACTAGTTTTCAAAAATCAATGATCAGCCATCCTCTGAGCAGAACACAATGATAGTTGCTGTTTGTACCCATTCTTTTGGTCAAGGTATACACGTTTTATCATGTTGCTCAGTTTGAGCATGCATTTATATATAAAATAAATGAGCCAGAAAATTTTGGGTGATACTTGTAAACGTTAACACACTTGTAATTTTTTCATACTGAATTAGCTGTGGTGAGATACTTTCTTATCCCAATGACAGCATCTTGTTTTGTGCGTTGTGATGTGATTCTGAAATTGAAGCATTTCTGCGCTGCATTTTATGGTCACAAGTGGATGGGTCTTTGGTATCTTCATTAACCAATTCAGGCTTAGTACCCAGGAATTCTTTGTTTTGAATTCTGTACCTGTTAAATGTGGTTTCTCGTTCCTCAAGATTCCAATTCTGCTAATGTTGTGCCTGCATAGAAAATCTTAATCTTATTATCATATTTTTTAAGAGAAAATATCTGTTCGTTGTGTACATAATGACCTGGTCCATAGTCTGTCGGAAAGAGTTGGTACTAATATAACCCATGTTTTTTTTCAATTTCTTTGGTGGAGAGATTGTACCATTCCCATGAGAAGTAGTTAAGCCAAGATACAGGAGCTTCTGATGTTGGTTGGTGTTACCATCTGCTTTCCTTCTTTTCAGGCTTCAGCGACAAACACCAATAGTCTGAACTGCTTGAGATACTCTACTCAGGGCGTGAACCTTCGTCTGCCTCATCTGTAATATTTTAGAATGAAAGTGCAAAAATTAAAAATTGACTAGGCTTTCATTGCTCTACAAGATACCCACCAATTATCTTTTTCTTTCTTCGAAAGAAAGTTATGGTTCAAACCCAAGCTCGGAGTCGCTTTCTTGGTAAGTTTGCATAAGCCTATGCAGCGTGATTATGCCTATTTGCTGCTCCAAACCCACTATAGTCCCTTTTGAGGAGCATGAGACTGTGCAGGGGTCGGTGTTTATAGTGACTAGTGCGGTGTTCATCTTTGATCCAAATGCTGATCGTGAGTAGTGCTTTGGAACTGTAGATGCGAAGCTTTGTTTAACACAGTAAGGATAAGGTCCATTGCATGCGGAACCTTTCAAGTAATGCGAAAAATGACGAATGCTTGTGCAAATGCAGGAGGCGTTTACAGTTGGTGACAACCTTCTTCAGCTTCTTTTCGTTTTTGCATCCTCATAAGTTGCATCAAAATTCTTAGTAAAATTCTATATCTCCTGTGTGAGATCTGACTTCAGGGTCCCGCTGAACAACAGTTACGTGATTATCAAGTGCTTTCTTTTCTATATTTTTCACCTCGAACAAGTGCAGAAATAGACTTGTCAGTTTCACTCTTCATCTCTGTCTCTAGTGCTGATATTTAGTTCCTAATTTCCTCCTTCACTTTGAACTGATGTTCACGGCATAGCTCAAGCAACCACTCTCTTTCAATTGGATCCCTTGACTTCTCTTTGTTCAATGGAAGAGGAACCTTGCAACTGCTATTTATCTTGATTTCTAGGGCATGAAGCTCCAATATTAGATCCTCACAGGTTCAATCAGGGTTAGGGTCAAGTGCAAGTGTGCAACATTGTATAGGGTATGTGATACTTTCTCGGGAGACAGAAGTCAAATCACTCAAATGCCTAATATAAGCTTCGACTCCCTTCGAGTAACAGAGGCTCAAGGTTAAAGTAAAACCCTAAACATGGAAGGCAAAGTTGGGTAGAAAAATTACAGTGGGTTAAATTTTTGTGAAGAATAAGGTTAGGGTTTTCATTTTGTGGAGATATAAAAACGACGAATACCGCACAACGGCAGCATGAATAAAGGAATATCTGTGCTAGAAAGAACAATATTGTTCTAAGTAGATTTAAGTTTCATACAATCGACTTGTTATGTATAAGTATTCATGTAATAATAAACATATCTATCTCATATATATGAAGGAGGCAATCAATTTTATCGTCACAGACTCTTATTAATATAGTTTGTGCAGGAAGATCTCTTTCACAAGTGTTCAATTGTTCATGCGCAGA
The DNA here is from genome assembly GCA_951800085.1 of Comarum palustre. NCBI lineage: Eukaryota > Viridiplantae > Streptophyta > Magnoliopsida > Rosales > Rosaceae > Comarum > Comarum palustre. The sequence goes on along the minus strand of OX637581.1, from coordinate 10,574,807 downwards.
TATGGGATTAAGGGTCATAAGCTTAATATATATCGTATCCTTGTCCCTGGTGGTTCAGTGTGCATTGAGATAAGGGTTTTGAGCCTATCGCAAACATGAACCTGGCCTTTACCATTTTTCATTTTTGATTAGTCTGCTGAAAAAAGACATTGTGAGTCCAGTTATCAATAGTGGTTATGTCAGACAATTAATCCCAGAATATTTAAGTTTAGACACTTATAAAGGCGTCCATTCCAATATTAGCAACTACAATAGCGTCCTTAAAATGCAGATCTGAGGCATGTCTGCAGTAGGTTGTATCTTCCGTAGAAGTATAGAGTTTAGGAGTCTAACCTAAGTGTTCTTTCCAAATTGGTTGTGAGTTTTGTGTTACTGACTACTGTGAAAGCATATTAACTTTGGCAACAGAATTTCCCACTCTTTCTGCTTGTGTTTAAAAATTGTTGATGTCAGGCATGAAAGAGTGTATATTTTAGCAATTGTTGAGCAACATATCCTGTGTTTTCAGCTAAGCCTGAGTTAAGGCTGTGAAGCAAACCTTACTGACATGGGAGAAAAGAGAATATGACTTCTACAGCTGGTGCAAAACCCGTATACATACGAGATAGTGAGAGATTAATACAGAGATGACCTAAAACTAGAAGGCGTCCTAAACAAAGATGATACCGTTCTCTTTAATGGTATCAAGGATAAGTCCCAGCTTACCCTCAATCTTCTCATTCTTTTTGGGCTCAAAAGACATTGCAAATACATCAGCATCCTTGGCCCTCTCTGCAATCAGGTTTCCTATAACTCGACAAGCATCGTCATCGGTAAGGGATGTCAATGAAAATCTCAAATCCTTGGCATTTGTGCTTGCTGCAGATATTACTTTGCTGGTACCCCGGTGCATCACTTTGGCATGGATAAATCGCTTTGAAAAGAAAACATCCAGTAAAAATGGCCTTAGAAACATATCTGTTCGTTGACCCCAAGATTTCTTGCTAGGTCTTTTGGCAGCCTCACCTCGAGATCTCCGTGTCCATGCAGATCGAACGAAGGAAACCTGCAATCACAAGCAAGATATATTTCAGATATTTTCCCACATTTCTGTGGTAAAAAGTTAACAGGGCGAAGCATTTGACTCCAGAAATCAACCTGATTCTTGAACCTTGGAAGTTCGCATGTTGGCCATATAATCTAACTAAAGACTTCTACTTTTTGCATATTTGCTACAACTTGGAGCATTTAGTTAGATTATAGCGTGGGAAATAGAGGTGATTATGGATGCATTTGTGTAATAAAATCTAAACATTTTTGTCATAAAGTTACTAAAGCATATCATCCTCAAAGGAACGTTCAAAATCATCCTCTCTAACTCCACAATTGACTTCGACAGTGTGGACTAGATGTCTACTAGAGAGCAGAAAATCAACACTACACAATATACAGTTGCTCCGAGGTTCCTAAACCATTTACTGGAGTCCAAACTCTCATCCTGTCATCCACACTTCACATTCCAATAATATAAAAAGCAATTCACTTCGTTCAGAGCCTTTTCCTCGCGACCTCCTGCTACTTCCCCTCAGCTAACCAGACTCAAACAGGGCATCGAAAAACTAATTGCTTTGGACATCAGTCACCCTTTAGAACTATACCTCCTAAATGGATAACCTTCACTTGCTAATTGCTATCCTAGCTAAGTCCAACAACTTCACAGCTCCCACTTTGAAACCCATTTCACCAAAGAACAATCTTAACACGCCATTTCAAACATATTTCATCAAACACCTTAGTTAGGTATACTAATAGTAATAGAAACGCACAGCCGTGACCAATATATTCACAGATACCCCTTACAAATCCATATAAAAAGGAAAACAAATATCTTCTATGCTACACAAAAATCAACTCGGTTCAGACCCTTCAACAATTTGTCAATACCATTGTTAACTAAAGTCATAAATACAGGTTCCTGCTATAGAAAACTCAAACACAGCCCATAATTAGAACAGAGCATCACAGAATCAAGACCCATCAATAATCTTAAACATTTGTCTTCTAGTAAATGTTGGGATTCATGACACCAAAACTGAGATAAAGAGAAAACGTTAGAGTGGAGAGCAATGGAAAATTACCTTGTTGGGTGTGCGAATGAGATTGGGAGGGGTAGTGGTGCAACTGAAGCAGATTGCAGGATTCGGGAAAGACGACGCCCACGAAAGCTGAGTGGGTTTTAGTGAACCACATGAGGACGGAGGTGCTGATATGCATGCCATCTCTTAGTCTCCAACTTGTTCAGCTTGCAGAGATACATAGGTTTTCCAAGTTTTTTTTAAAGGAAATTCTATTAATTCATTTATAAATGTGAATGTCCAATGAATTTCCGAAATATGGGCTAGTGAGTTCGGCAATATTTGTATAGACCAACTCTAGTAGTATTGTTAAATTATTTTTTGATAAAATAGTTAAAATATCTTTTGAATTTGATTTTAATTGTCAATTTACATCTTCAACCCAATTTATCTCTCAAACTTGATAAAAACTGTCGATTTACATCACATCCATTAAATTAAATGATTTTCATATTATATATGTGTCATGCTTATGAGAGTATAACTATATTTTTATAATTTTTTCTTTTAATAATAAAAATTATGAACAAAATCTTTAAATGGGAGACGTGAGAGAAATAATGGCTAATTAATATTGCATGACTTAGCCATTTTAGTATACAAATTATGTCTGGTTCATTATCATCATCATCATCAATTCGATTTAATTTTATTTTTTCAATTAAGATGATCAACGTAGTCTTTCAAAAAACAAAATTATCAATATAGACATCATCTTTTAAAAGGATATTCATATGCATAGTCATCAAAAAGATGAAGTGAATGACAAAATTGTAAAAAATATTAAATAAATAACTTGTAAAGAAATTAAATAAAAACAAATATAACAAGGTATTATTTTGTAGAACAAATATCTTTTTAGAATTTTTTTCATTATATTTTTAATATTATAACAAGTTATAAAAAATGATAGTTATACCCTTCACATGTATGTCATATGATTGAAAATTAGATTAAAATCACCCAATTTAACAGAGAGAGTGCAAATCGGTAATTTTTATCAAGTTAAGGAGGTAAATTGACACAATTAAAAGTTGAGGGTGTAAGTTGATAACTATAACCAAATTCAAGATGTGTTTTAGTTATTTTGCTTTTTTTTTTTAAAATTTGTCAACGTATAGATGAATAAGAGCAGGGACTACAGCCAGAGGCGGACAATCAAAATGTGGTCTCATAAACATATATATAATTTGTTTACAATAATAGCAATATAAAAAAATATGTGTTGTGATATATAAATGAATATTATTTAATTTTTTAAACAAATAAAAATATTAGAATTTTGTCATACTTGCGCACGGTTGGGCCATAAGGTGGCATTTCAAAAAGTTAAATTGAAGATGGGGAAAATAAATTTACAACTCCAGGATTCGAACATGTGTTATGTTGGAAAAAAAAGTAACCCATCTGCTAGACTAAATCAACTGTACATGTTATTTTGAGCAAACATATTATATATAATATATTTAAGTTCTGGAAATTTTAAATTGAAACTGGCCGGAGCCCTGTCGGGAAGTGTTGGTTGAGACGGCCGCCTCAACCAGCTCGTTCTAGGGCCGACCCTAAATAAGAGCTCCTGCAAAATGTCTAAAAGATTAGTAAATCTTAAAATTGATAATCATAATTATAGATTTATCAACCTAATCAATAATTGCTAAAGAAAAACCTAATTTTCTTTTTTATCTACGAGTTAATTTATTAATAATTAAAAATATTTATCAACACACATTTAATAATAATTACAAAGTCAAATCAATATAACCATCGTTAAAGGTAATGTGTTGGTGTTGAGTATTGTACAGTAGTGTTGAACGTTGTACTCGGAAACCTAGAGTGTATGGTAGGTTGAATTCGGGTTTTGGAAACAGGTTTTTCATATTAAGATTTTCGATTCAGACCAAAAAAGAAAGAAAAAGATTTTCAATCTTGGTCATATTGGAATTTGATACACCTAGCTTGTTCTTGAGTGTTACATGAGCTTCTGAGAGCCCTCTCGCTCCTCCTCAAGATCTAAACCACCACAAAATTGGACTTCTCAAACCGAAATGTTGCCGCGCAGATTATCCGCTATATTCGGAGGCCTCGGTTCCACCGCCACCAAGGCTGCAGCTGCCGATCTCCAGCCCACTCTCAAGGTCCAGACCGACCGCCAACTCTACCGCCCCGGCGATCGAATCGTCATCACCGTCGAGATTTCCAACCCTAGCTGCCGCAATGGCGTATTCGCTGCTGATCGAGCGGTTGGGGTTTGCGATTAAAGGAATTGAGAAGCTGGATTCGCAGTGGTTCGCTACGCAGAAGCCTGTGCCTGGATCCAGACAGAGAAGAGGTGAGCCGGAATTTGAAATGTGATTGTGGCTTGGAGTTTATTTGCGGTGTTCGTATTTTTTTTGTTACATGAGACGTTTAGGTGAATATGTGTTCATGGAGGCCTCACGCCGGCATTGGTTACCAATCAAATCGTTTCGCCGGGGAAACAAAATCTTGTGAGTGGAATTTATGATCTCGAAGCATTTTGAATGTCAAAATTGAGATGTTTAGGTGTTAGGATGTAAATGGAGATATGATCAATCTTGAACTTAGTCTTTTATTAGAATGGAGTAGTGTTTTGTTGTTGAGTTTTCGAGGATGAGTTCGTTATAGGAACAGTAGAAGTGGTCAAATGAGCCTAAATTGTTGATCATTCAGCTGCATGTTTGCCTTTTAATTCAAAGGGAGGTTGGTACATAGAGCTTGTAGATTGCTTATGGAAAGAAATATATAGGTTAAAAATGTTTAACTCTAAATCTGGTTTCTAATAAATATTCTCTACATTCTGCAGATGTGGTACGGTCAGTGCTTCCAAACATTATACCACCGTCTTACAAAGGTGCGACCATTCGGTATATGTACTATGTTCGAAGTACAATGTCTGGACAATGGCTAATACTGGAGAATGCCCACTCTCGTGGAGAATCAGTTAAAGATTTTCCAGAAATGGTTGGTCTTCTTGACTCTTTCTGATGCATTTGACATGAATTGTGTCACCTGTGATAAAATTATGCTCTGCTTTGATGTAGATTATATTTTACCCATAGGATGTAAGATCGCTTCACCGTACTTCACCCTAATTAATTACAAATGGGCTGCCAGTCATTCTGGTGCTATTATGCAGTAATCAATAATAAGAATGGACTCATTCAAAAATCAAATGCTTAGAAATGTGCTGCTGAAAGACACTTGCACTAAATTATATGCTAGCTAAATTATATGCAGTAATCAATAATAAGAATGGACTCATTCAAAAATCAAATGCTTAGAAATGTGCTGCTGAAAGACACTTGCACTAAATTATATGCTAGCTAGCTCTTTTTTATTGATGTGATATATTCTCATTTTAGACTTTTGAGCCTTGTAAACTTTAATCATTCAGGAAGCTCGTACTCCATTACAAGTATGGGTCACTCAGAAGACCAGTGGCTTGGGAACAGAAGAGGTCAAAGTGATGGTTAGTATTCCATCTTTTAGTTCTATTTAATATTTTTAAAGTTTTACCTACGACTTGTAAATTTGTAAACGTTTTAAGCTTTACCTAGGACTTGTAAACTTGTAAAATTCAATGGTTGTCTGAAATATGACTCTTTTGGTTCATCATTATGTGTGGAGTTTATACTGTCAGCCTGATAATTGTTTTAAGGTTTATCTCCGAAGCACTGTTCACATATATCATCTGGCTGAACAACTTAAGGGACACATTCACATGTATCATATGACTCAATAACAGCATATATATATATAGAGAGAGAGAGAGAGAGAGAGTTTGTTTCAGGTGCGGATATCCGCATTTATTAAAAATGCGGATTTTCGCATTTTGATCCACTTATGGATCATATTTTCTCATCATAACCGTTCAAAATATAGGTATATATGACTAGATCATCTCTACAAAATTTAATCTAATTTGAAGATCGTTAAGGTATTCAAATACGTGATTTAGAATGAAAAAAAACAAACGGTTCTGGTTGAACGGTTTTATTACGTTCATAGTTTTGATTCATTTTGGATGTCTTAATGATCTGAAAATTTGTAGAGATGATCTACTCACATATATCTACATTGTGAACGGTTAAGATGAGAAATCATGATCGAAAAGTGGATCAAAATTGTAGAAGTCCGCATTATAACCGACCTGTATATGTATATAGATATTTTGCTTGTGCTCGTGAAACTGGAAGAACTGTTCACACATTTAGTGGTCTAGTCTAAACTTATGGAATGATTAACGTAACTTTAATTCTTTAACAACATTGTTTAGAAGATCACCAAATTGAATATCTCATACATCGAGCTAGAAGGATGTTGTAGAATTGGGTATCCTTTGCATCTTAGGATCATATCAAACTGTCCATTAGTGGCCTATTTGCTTTCTTCGAGCTTGATGGAACCCCTAGATGTATAATGACATGTACTGTAAATCATATTCTTTTGGAGTTTTCTACGTACTGATGGGCTACAGTGGTTTTTAGGAAATGGCAACTTAATTTTTTTAATATTTTTTAACTGCTTCTTGTGACCACAAACATGTCCTCAAAGAGTTTATGTGCTTGAAATTTCCAAACAAACCTACATAGTGTCAGACTTATAATTCTATGATTGTTAAATTTGAACAACTTTAAGTCTAGCACATATATTTGATGTTCCCTTAATTACTTAGTTGATAAGTTTTGATTGTTTATTTTCCTGTCAAATGAACTAATACTCGGTAATTGTAAAAATGAAATTCATGATTTGATGTTGCCTATGTATGACTCGTACTATTAAATCAAGAATTATTTAGAAGTTCTAGATTGCAAGTTTTGAGCACAAAATAAATAGTTAAACTCAGTTGATGAAATAGGTTGAAATTACGAAAGTTTGACTTGATAATTTAGTATCATTCATGCCAAAAGTCTAAGGTTCTGTGGGGTTGTTTTGTGCTAGCTGTCATTTGGGTGCTTTGGATGGAAAGAGATAGAATGAATTTTTAAGATTACAGAGATGTAGGGTCAGAGGATCTTTGGCTTAGAGTGAAATAGCTGACAACGTTATGGGCTTCTATTTCAGTATGATTGACTGTAGTGCAAGAATAGTCAAGGCTCACTTTCTTTGGGAATCTTATCTGCTTCAATTAAGAGTTTGTACTTTGTAGTGTTATGCTGTCTAGTCTCTGGTGTTTACATTAGTTGATGCTTGTGGACTTCTTGTCCACTCTATTGTATAGATTTGGTGATGGATCATGGATCTATAATTTGTTTTTGTAAAATGCAAAAAAAATTAAGCCTTGTACATGTATAGGTGCAAACAGACGCCCTCTCACAGAGATGTCTTAGTACCTTTACATTTTCTCCTTCAGAATATACACACTTTGCGCATGAAGAATGATTTTCTATTTGAACAAAAATATACTTACAATGCAAGACTAATGAATGGTGAAGCCTCAAATAAGTTCGATCAACGATATTGTTTAATTGCTGGTAAGATTTATATCCACCCAACAGATTAGTGTTTACTATACATGTCGTCCATTAGCTGGCCAATCTTTTCATTTCTTAGTTTGAATGTAAAAGTCAAAGCTTTAAGGATAGAGTGATATAAATGAAATTCTGGGCTGTGCTATAAATATTGCTTCTGCAAATACATCTTCTGTATATATGACAAATGTATTTGTTTGTATAAAGTGTGTATCCACAATTATATTTATATTTATTCAATTGTTACATTAGGATGCAGTTATTCTTACTGTTTTATATAAGGGAATCTATATTCTTCCCTTTGGAAGCTCCTATTTTGTTTGGCTGTTAATTTTTTTATGCTTTTGCTGAGAAATGCTGTTGTCTTTGTGATCATAATTTTTATGGTGGAAGAAGGGTGGGCCTGAGAACAGCATGGAGTGTATGGGGATATATAATTATGTCTTTGTTAATTAGTTTGATGTAACCTATTCTAAAATCGATCGACTGTGCATTTTCTTCATGTTGATAATTTTGGAATTATTTAGCTTCCTTAGAAATATTTTGAGATGTATTGTCAATTGTGTTTTCAGGGATTGTTCCTTCGCCAACTATTCAAATTGATATGTATTGGAAAGAGATGGGTGGTGACTCTGAATGGGTAGGCTTTTACTCCTTTTGATTTCTGTCTTACTTGGAATTGTGTTTCCACTTTTACCAGGAATTGCATAATCCTTAGAGTTCTTGAGTAAGTAATATGCTTGTCTTATAGGAGTTTTGCAATCTGGATTTTTCCATCAACTTATTCTTGATACGGTAAAGCTTTTTCTTTGACAGGTGAAAGCAAATGATATATATGACGGGATTGAGGATGGCTATGAAAGCTCAAGTGATGAGATCTCAAGGGATGTATTGAACTTCTTGATTCCAAGTTGGTATCTTTTTGTGTACAACAGTGGGACCGAGTTATTGTGTTAGGTTTCTCTTGTTGTCATTTCATGCAGTTTATATTGCAGTTTTTGACCATATTATTTGATCAATATGAATCTTGTGTTTCTCTTTATTTATTGTCAGAGGAGTAGCTGTTCTAAGTGGCATATTATTTTCTTTATGTAGATGTTCAATCGCCCAAAAATTCTGCTTCTGTTGACTCTCCAAGAAAGCAGCAGAAACTTACAAAGTCCCTTCGTTCAGAAGATGAAGCAAGAGCATCTACTTCACCAGCAGCTGATGCTACTGAAACCTTAGCATGTACATCAGTTTTCATACTCACTGTTATACATCTTCAGTTTTGTGGTTTCTATTAATGCACCATGTCCTGGAAAACTTACTTTCTGCAAATATTTTCTGCAGCAGAAGGCTTTATTCGAGGGAGGTCTTACAATATCCGGCTGGACAACAAAGTTCTGCTTAGATTTTCCCCAAAAAATTCTGATTCTAATTATTACTTCAGTGATATGGTAATGACATTTTCTTAGTGTCTTCTGCCTGTCTTGCCTCATATTTTTTTATCTCTTGTAGTTCCAGCTTTGATTATTTAACAAATTTCCTTTGAAACAGATTGGTGGAACTCTTACTTTCTTTCATGAAGAAGGAGCTAGAAGATGCCTTGAGGTAGTGATATCATAAGTAATTGAGAAATCATTTACAATGAATTATAAATTTATACAGTCATAGTTAATAATGCTCCATGGGATGACTCTTTTTCAGGTTTCTATAACACTGGAGACTTCAGAAACCATTAGTCGGCGATATGTCCATCCTTGTAAAAATTCCCCTACAATTACAAAGGTAAAACATTGTGATTTCAAGCTGTTAGTTGAATGATTAATGAAATATTTAAATTGTCAGTTAGTCTAAAACAGGAGGCGGTTAAGCAAGGACATAGTGGTTTTAATTGTAAATGGTTAAGGTGAAGACAAATTATTGGGTATCTAACCCTTTTCCCAATTGAGTAGTATGACAGTTACATGCGGTAGGTGGTTCACTAAACCCTAGTAAACTGAACATGGGTGTGGGACACAGGATATACATGAAAATGAAAGATAATAAGCAGGGTATATCAGTAATTCAGGAGTAGTAACTGCATGCCAAAGTTCATTAAATCTTTTAAGAGAAATTTAGTATAATTGGACATTGAAGGAATAGGTGATCAAAGGAAGAAAAAACACAAGGCTTTTCAGAGGAGTATCCTTTTTCTAGGTTTTCCCTTTTATCCTTTTGTTTTCTTTACTTTTATGTTTAAGGTGTTTTTTCCTCTTTAGAATTATCCAACAGATATGCAAGTGATTTCTTGACTTGCAAGTTGGTCTTTGTATGTGCTTACCAGTTACTAGGAAAATGGAAACTGTGAGTCTGTAACCACTTTCCCCTAGAGCTGTAAAGGACTTTGTACGTAAATCATTTCTTGATGGCAATCAATTATGTGGTCTGTTCATGACATGGTTGTGCTGTGTTTTCTTCGAGGCTGTATAGGAGGTAACTGTTGAACGAATAGAGAGTCATGTCAATTCGTCACTAGTAATTAGAGTTAGTTCTGACCAACAAAAAATAGGGCTTAGATTGAGATTCAAATGTTCCAAGACCTGTGGGAATATAAGAGGTAAGGTTTAGACAGGATAAGATTTAAACTTTGGGTTAGAGAAGTTGTTGGTGTGTTCTATTGTCACTCAGGTATTACCTATCTTGAGCGTTTTGAATGTTTCATTGAAGGCTAGTAGGTTGCCCAAAAGGTATTCATAAGTAGTGTGGTTTGATATGGTGAGGTTGGTAATTTTCTGAGGGAGCTGAAATGCACACCCACTTTGACAATCTGCACTCTTGTGTTGATTTTGCTAAATTACCCTTATATTTATTTTTTTAGTCTCACTTTAGAGGAGGAGAAGGATTTAGAGGAGGAAGGAGGAGGAGAATGATTTAGAGGAGGAGAGGAGGTAGGATGAGTACGTTGTTGCGGCCAGATTAGGAGGAGGAAGAAGGAAGATGAAGAGGAGGAGGAAGAAGAAAGATATAGAAAATTTTGAACTTTAGCCGACGAAATATCATCGGCTAAAGTTCAAAATATTAGTCGAAAAAAATTAAAAATTTTAAAAATTCCCGTCAAAAATTTTGAATTTTGAATTAACTTTAGCCGACGAAAATCATCAGCTATAGTTATTTATTTATTTATTTTATTTATTTTTTTATTTATTTAACTTTAGCCGACAAAATTAGAGTAATTCGTCGGCTATAGTTATTTATTTATTTACCTTAGCCGACGAATTACCCTAATTTCATCGACTATAGTTATTTATTTATTTAACTTTAGCCGACGAATTACCCTAATTTCGTCGGCTAAAACCCTAAACCCTATACGTAGAAGCTTCAAACGAAAAAAAGTCATGAAATAAGATATGACCGGAATGGTGAAATACGTCTACCGTTGAAAAATCATGTAATTCCGGTAAAGTCTCGGTGCCGATAGTTACGGGTAACGCAATTTTCCATTTTTTTCCCTAGCGGTAGCCCTATCTCCGGTGGTTATTTTTCATAAAATTTTTATACCACTGGTTGTGTCTCATCGATTTGAAACTATTTTCAGTTGAAGGTTCGGGAAAAATACGTAATTTAGACGGTCAAATGACCGTTTCCGTGCGTTAGGGGGTTTGATTTACGGGATTGACCGTAAGGATCGAGCCCTTAACGTTGTCAGATTAAGTTGAATTTTTTCCTATAGACATATTTCAACACAATGATCATATCAGACGGTCGGAATTTTGTTTCTCAACTTTGATCATCGGAATCATAACATGCGTACTAATGTTGTATAACTTGTTTACTAAGCTTTAAGTAAATGTTCCGTTTCTAAAACAAACTCTACGTAGAAACTTCAAACGTAAAAAAGTCGTGAAATAAGATATGACCGGAATGGTGAAATATGTCTACTGTTGAAAAATCAAGAAATTCCGGTAAAGTCTTGGTGTCGATAGTTGCAGTCAATACAATTTAGGGGATTGACTTACGAGATTGACCGTCTAGATGAAGTCCTTAAATTTATCGGATAAAGTTGAATTTTTTACCAGAGATATATTTCAACATATTGATGATATCTGACGGTTGTATTTTTGTTTGTGAATTTTGATGACCGGAATCACAACATGCCTACTATTTACCATTATTTATTTATATGGGGAGCCCTATCATTGAGGGGTAAATGTCTCAAAATTTTTAGAAGGACAGTTGCGTCTCATTATGGTGAGTGTTTGTTGTGTTGAAGGTTCGACCAAAATATCTCATATAGGTGTAGATATGGGCATTTTCGTGTATTAAGTGTTTAGAAAAACTTCATTTTGAAGCCTTAAACGAACTCGGATGGCCAAAATAGCCCATATTTCATGACAAAAGCCATGTGTTTGACTCGTAGGGCCGTTCTGCTTCTAGATTGGTATCACAATAGTCAATCGGACACCGAAATATCCGTAGTGCAATTTTGTAACTAAAAGTTACTTTAGCCGATGAAATACCCTAATTTCGTCAGCTAAACTTTTCAAATTTCGTCGGCTAAAGTTCACATACTATAACCGACGAAAAAATCACTTTAGCCGATGAAAAAAAAATTCGTCGGCCTGTTTTTAGATATTTCGTCGGCTTAAGGCTTTTTTCTGGTAGTGAGTATTAGAGAGAAAAGATCTCACATCAGAAAATTGACAAATAAAATATAACTTATAAGTGGATAAATCGTATCCAATTGTATCAAGACCTTTTGTAATTAAAACTCAATACCTTAAAGGTGATTAAGTTGAGACAGTATTGGTACAATGATGATCTACGGACCACCCTTGTCTTAATTCAAGTATATTTAGGTCTCTATATGAATTATATATAGACTACCGTAAAACTTAACGATGTTGATTATGCATGTCATGTATTAAGACATTACGTTACATGCAAAAAAGCATTGTATGATTTGTTTCAACTTTTAACCCTCGGATTTAGAAAGTAAAGAATATACTTACGATGGTGTACGATGATGTAGCCAGCCATCTTATTTATAATGGTCAAATTTGATTAACGAAAATATTAAATTATCTTCGGTCACTACTTAGCAACAACACGATTTTGCTTAAAATGATACAAACTTAATTTCAACAATATTCTTTATACCAATTTGTAAATGAACATGCACTCTTGAAAAGACCATTAATTCATCTCGAATAAACTTTGGATTTTCATAATTTCATACACGATAAGTATTGAAAAATATGTTATTTTTCAGATATAATGTGTGTTGTTTTCATTTAGCTTATTTATAAAATAAAATACAAACTTTAAATGAAATTTAAAGCATTACATATTAGTAGAGATTAGTTAGGTAAGAAACATTTGACATGGTTTGTATTAATTGTATTAAGTATTTAGATGATATAACTTTTTATTTCATTTTATTATTACTAATTAAAAATTTCTTAACTGAAAAAGTCAATTTATGTTACATTTTTTATTAATATCTGAAATAAATTAAGATTAATTTTTTTTTTTTAAAATAAGAGGAGACAATTATCCCCCTTGCTCTCTAGCTAGCTACGCCCATGATGGTTGTTGACATACGTGCTAAGCAGAGCACTTTGAAGACCTACAAATCAATCATAACCATCCCGCCAGCCTAAGCTAACGGCACGAAAAACATGCCAGCAACAAGGTCCACGCAACGGTGCGACCCGCCAACCAAACAGCCTAGCGACGCGCCTGCAAGCGCGGCGCGTGAACCGCTACTCGACACTATATTGGCTTGTCTGGGCAATGCCTCTTGCCTTTCTTGAGGATAGCATTTACTCCCACATCGAAATGTAAGCTCAATGACTCCTCGGGACAAGGCTACAAATAGCGACAGCTCAAATGATTAAGGTATGGTTACTATCTTATTTCTATTACTCTAACAGGCTTAGTGACTTAGGCATCGGAGAGTAATAGGCCGCCAGTCACTGTCTCTACTTCTGATACATGTCTGCTACTATTTTTAAGATTACATTTCAAACAACTCCCCTCTTGCCCATCAAGGAGATGACTCGTCTAAACAACGGTGTATACATGAAATATTTGAGTGGAGGAATAAGAGAGAAGATCCATTTTGAAATGAGGTCGAAGTTGCAGTGTCCCATGTTCATTGCGTGAGATTTTTATGTAGAGCATGTGTACAACGCGCACGGTAGGACATCTGTCTAGTAGCAACACACGTAAGAGTATCTCCATCAGCTTCTCCAAAATTTCTTCAGAATGGGGAAGCAAAATCCAAATTCTCCATAAATATTATGCTCTAATTCCAACAGCTTCTTTATTTTGAAGAATTGACATTTATTAGAACAACAAAATATGGTACATCATAATTAATCATGACCAAAAGAGATTATATATTTTATTGTAAAAATAAAATATTCTATTTTTGTAAAAAATTTGTTGGAGCCCGTGAAGAATTAAATTTTGAGAAATGAAAGCTTTGCTGTAAATTTGGGGAAGCAATACTCATTTTTCTTCTCCATCCTCATTTTAGGGAATGAAATGGGGAAGCTGTTGGACCTAAAAATTACTCAATATTCTCCAAATTGGACAAAATCGAAAAAATGAGGAAACTGCTGGAGATGCTCTAAGACGCTTGTTCAGGTGACAGGAATCGCTAACTAAGAATTTATTTATTTATTTTGAATGGCAAAAAGAACCATGAGGTATATATTTCATAACTAAATCTACGTAGTGCATATTAAGAGTTTTAAAAAGAATAAAGATATACCTAATACTAGGAGGCTGACATGGAGTTCAACTAGTTAATATTCATAGATTTGTAATTTGTTGTAAAATAGTTATAGGTTTATTGAAAGAATTAACATATAGTTATTCCATTGCAATGGAATAAAGTATAATAGCTAGATACCCACTTTTTTGAGATGTACAAAACTAGATTCATCCAAAATAATTTTTAATGGATTACGAAAAGAAAATTTTCAAAGTCACTACTTATTAAAAAAAATTAGACAGAGAATAAAAACATAATAATTGTCAAATTAGAAAAAATAAAATAGGTTTTTCTTTTTTAAATATAGTAAATAACTCGCTCTATTTAAATCAAAAACTTATCCTCTTCTACAACACCCAATAACTTGCAGTGATGATAGACCACTGCCCAACCTATAGACAAAACATTTGTAAGAAATTAAGCAAATAAGAAGTAAATAAATAAGAAATAAGATGTCATTGATGTGATTCGAACCTGAATGGGTTGGTTGCTAGTTAAAACATTAGACCAAGCCTATCAAATCTCAAGATGAGTTCTACTTTTATTCACTACTGAATTTATAAGAAATAAAATGTCATTAATGTGACTCGAACCCGAATGGGTTGGTTGCTAGTTAAAACACTAGACCAATCCTGTCAAATGTCAAGATGAGTTCTACTTTTATACATTACTGAATTTAATTTCTAACTCTCGGTTGGGCTTAACCTAATCAAGGCTCTATGTAGACCCGTTCCTAGTGCATAACCAGGTTTTGATCTCAACATATGAACCCTAGATAACTTGTTTGTAGAAAACCTAGTTTTTCATTGAGAAGTGATAGACTTCCGCATATGATCGACCGTTGTTGTACTTGGCTTTAATAATGATCAGGTACCTGTCGTGTGGACTGCCTTTGAGAGCCAATAATGTAACTGATCGAATGAAGGCTCAGCAGTGTGTTGTTGAAGTGTACTTAGCATTAATGAATTATTCCGGTATGGACCTCATCAGGGACGGCTGGAGCCAACCATGTTGGACTTGTCAGTTCATCAACCAAAGAGATCGACCTAAGTAATATACAATTTAGTCATACACAATAAGTAATTGAATCATTTTTTTGTCAAATAAGTGATTGGATTATGTTACAAGGATTTAGATCATATTTGATCAATTA
The DNA here is from genome assembly GCA_951800085.1 of Comarum palustre. Lineage (NCBI taxonomy): Eukaryota > Viridiplantae > Streptophyta > Magnoliopsida > Rosales > Rosaceae > Comarum > Comarum palustre. The sequence continues at coordinate 10,559,306 of OX637581.1, read as the reverse complement.
ATGGTAGAACTTTAACTTCCAATTTCTATGGAATATAAACGAAGGCAGGCATGATGAAACTAAAAGGGTTGTACGTACGCAGTGGTAAATTATAACTTTAGAAGGTAGAACAAATGACAATAGAGATTGAAAAGCAGATCGATCGTAGTAAATCCAAAACCGGTATGCTGGAGATTTGACGTTCGATGTCTAATTGATTATTGTGATACATTTCCAGAAGTTGAACGACTCTACGAATCAACTCATGACTAAGCCATGATCTATGAGTCTTTTTGGTCATCCAAGTTCATTTAAGGCTTCAAAAGATAATTTTTTTATTTTCGGATAATTATTTTTAATAGTTTGTTTTGGATTTGTATTTTGTTTAATTCTTGAACTTTTAGGCTCCGTTGTTAGTTACCATATGGTTTGTTTGCTCCTATATAATTATATTTTATCAATTGTATTCGACCATTTCTTTTTATCAATAAACTTTAAGTTTTTCTCATTCTTCGTGGATTCGAGAAAACCGATTTATGGATTCAAGTCAATCCGACCTTATGGATTTATGTCACTGTTTGGTGGATTCCAAACGTTATCTATCCTAGTTCCGTTGCGTCACTTCCACGCACTCTCCGTTCATGATGAGAGTGATAGTTGAGATATTAATTTCTTAGCTTACTTAAAAGCCACTCTCGTTTTTAATACATTAGGTGCATACATTATAGTGTTATCATAAGCAGAATGTATATATGTACGTTAGATTGCTGCTTTTTGATCATTAAGTTTTGCAAGGACCAATTATGGGTGCATGCAATTACAACAAACTCGACTGTTTCGGAGAGACACAGTAGGTGTGTACGTACGTACCAATGTCTAGGTCTAACTCATTTTTACGGGAAACCTATAACTACGAGTTGCTAGCTTCGTTTTACTGATCCATCCCGCAATTTATGAGAAGATAAATGACCATGCATGAAACTTATTTACCTTTTTTTATGACAGAAGAACCTTACAAAGGAACAGAAAAAACAGTCTCAGAACTTCTTAACAGGCAGAAGAAGGGTCAAACGAAAAAACGATTCTCAAAACCTAAATGGGAGAAGAACAACATCAAAGAGAAGAATACGCATTATAAAGGGGGGGATTGGAAGACCAATCCACATGACACACCATACAGCAGTTGAAACTTATTTACCTATAGCTCACTTTCTCTGGAGTAAACTACAATATATAGAATTTTGATCCCCTTCCTTCTATATATATTGGCCGGTGATCTGTTGTTCAATCCTGATCCACATTCGTGTAGGTTGAACTAGTATATTTTACATCAGTGAACATGTACCTTATGAATTTATTTACGATTTAGGGTTTCCTCGCGATCTATATATTAATTGATCTAGCGGTTGTCTATTCGGTGTTCTGATTAAAGATGCATAATTATATGGTGGCCGATGTTTAATTTCTTTTATATCTCTGGTGCAACCCCAATGTTTTTGTGTATCGTTGGTAGCTAGCTTATTGATCATCTCCCTCTTTAATTTTCTAGATGTAAAAGTGTGACGGCCCAGAATTTAAATATGTATATATATAGTTATTTATAAATTTATTTTATATATATTACATATCTATTTATTTGTCTATATATATGACCCTTCTAATGAGGGATCTTTTTTTTGACATATATGAGGGATTAGAGATTAAACTAAATTTTCGATCACATATCAACATCTTCACCGTTCAATACTTAGATTCATATATGCAGATCATTTCTGTAAAATTTCATCCAATTTGGTGATCGTTAAGGCTTTGAACTAACTGAAATCAATTGACGCATCAAATCTTTCAAACATGAACTGTTTATGCTTATAATTTTAATTCGCAGTTTTGAACATCTTATCGATCTCCAAATCAGATGAAATTTTGCATAGATGATCTACATATATAAATTTATATATTTGACGGTGGAGATGTGATTTGGTGATCAAAAAGTTTGTGTAATCTTTGATCCCTCATATATGTTAAGAAAAGGATCCTTTATTCGAATGGGGCTGATATATAATATGATATTTGCTAAAAATATATGTTGTTATTTAGATTCTTTTCTTTTGCTATAAGTGTTAGGACTTTTAATTTTAATTTAACCGAGCCCAAAACCCTGTTGACCCAAAACCCGAGCCCAATACTTAAACCAACTTTAGGAAAAACAAAATGTTTCTTTCATAATATCAAAACAACGTCGTCTCCTTTGCTACCGATTCTCTTCCTTTATTCTTCCAGTCTGAACCGCCTTAGAGAAAGTTAAGGATTTCGGTTGCCTCTATGGACAAGAAAGAAGTCCCTGGTTCTTGGAGATCAAGTTTCAGATGGATAAGGATTGGGTTTACAGTACCCAATTTGACTTCCTTCAATCGTGTACTTGGACTTCACGTTTCATCCTCCTCCTGACGTCCTTATAAATAGAGGTTGATATTTTGTTCTTCGATAAGTTTTTTGAGTTTGTAACTAGAGAATGAGAGATGGAGAGAGACAAGAGAGGAGATTAAATTAGTTCTGCAATGTAAGGCCACATTTACTGACATAGAATAGACTTGAGAGTGGGGGAATTGATTCCGGAATAAGATAATTCTAACGTTTATTAGCATATCAATGTATTGGAATAGATGTTTCCTACATGTTCATCAAGAATCGATTCCTAATAGAACCTCTAATTCAATATCTAATTCAGAAGGCCGGACCTGAGATTTCGAGATCGAAGGCGAATTTAAATAATGGTGCCCTCTATTGCTCATTTGAGAAAACAAATTTAGCAACGGCATTATGATGTTAATCTGATATAATATATTCATGGATGACGAAACTTCTCCTTGTCATATATCTCAAGCTTTTTGATATTAGGCTAGTGGAAACTTCTATTTCAGAGGGCATACTTAGATATGTTTGGATAAAACCCATGGATAAAACCTCATAAGGATACACTAAAACCATAATATAAGATAACTTGGGGTTGTATGCATAGTCCTGGACAGATCTGGATTTCCATAATCTAGTCATGGTAGGATGATTAGGGTGATGTTTTCTGAAACCGACAGGGTTTAAGACACTTATGGGTTTATATCATTGTTTCTTCTTCTTAGTTAGTTCTATGTAGCTTCTAAAAATAATTAAGAAAATTGTGCCCCCAAAGCTTGGTGTCTAAGGCGTCAGCCTCTTCAGGCTCCCCTCAGGTCCGGGCCTGCCTTTGGGTATCGAATCAAATTCATGGAATCAACTTTTCTTCTTAAAACACCCTTACATAATTTTAATATTTCTCAATTACTCAACCCTAGAAATGTCAATTAATAATGTTATCAATATCAAATATTTCAACTACGACATCATATGTATACGATCATCATTGTCTACAAATTGCTAATATTGTTAGGAGCCTCATCAAATAAAAAATAAAAATAAAATTGCTAATATTATAGCTTCATTTCTTGTATAGGTATTTTAGTAATCAAACTAGTTTTAATACTGATTCATATAGTGATTCTTTGTGGAAAGTAAACAATTGAATGAAAATGAAATATTCTTATACCGATTCATGATATTTTCTATTTCAAGTTAGTAAACTCTAAGTATAGAAACTGATCTAGATGATTAGAACCTTAGTTCTGCAATTTTGAGTGTCCTGAATAATTACAATATTGTTGTTTGACTTAAATTTCTTGTTTTCTCTTGCACAGCAAGATCTTAGAGTAACTCAAAAACCTATATGAGAATTTTAAACATTCATAGAACTGATTATTAGGGACGTGCTTAGACTTTGCGTGTGCTGTTGTAACATGTGATTGTAAACTTTTGTGACTTGTTCATTTAGCAAGCTTGAGAAATCATATATTTTGTTTTAGACATTCAATGCTGAAACCATTTGCATGTATTGAAGGCATATGCTTTAGGCTTTATATCTGTGTGCTTTCATGCAATTTAGTTTAAATTTCGTCGGTCAATTTTGAAGTTGAAAACATAGTTGTACATTCTGCAAACCAGCTTTTCCAAGTATTGGAGTCAGTCACTTTTTTGTGGAAAAATGTGCATTTACATTAGTTATTTCAAATATGTTTCTTCATAAATGTTGTTGCTGACATCTTAAATGTTATTTTAGAATTTGAATCATTAAAAAATATTTTTCTAGATTAAGTTATGAATTTTCAAAGTAGACAGTCTGTTGTAGGAAATTCTACATATCAGTATTTCTCAGTTTTGACACAGTTGACTTTTTACCAAAACCTGTGCATTTTAGTTGAGTATTTGAAATTATTATCTTCATGACAGTTGTAGTACACATGTTAATTTTAATTTACAAGTTTGAATCTCTTGAAAAATATTTCTGTAGATTAAGTTATGATTTTTCAAAATTAAGGTTCTGTATTAGCAATCCTGCATATCAATTTTCAGACCAGTTATCTATTTTATAAAACTTATACATTTCGGTTAATTACATGAAGTTAGTGTCTTCACAAAAGTTTTAGCATACATCTTAATGAACATGTTAGAACTGGAATTTCTTAAAAATAAGTTTTCTCTATTAAGATATGCATTTTCAAAGTTGAAGGTCTGCATCATAAAATCTTGTATATGTTACGGTGTTACTGTTTTCACTACGAACTGAACATAGACAATCTTAAGTTTTTCTTTGACATGGAACTACATATATTTTGGTTAGTTGTTTAGCACTTCAAATGTGGTTCAAATGGTCTGCATTTTAGGTACTATGTTGTCAAGAGATAACCTTTACAGTAGTGTATTCTTAGGCTAGCATGATAGCTTTTGTGTTTGAAATTAAATGTTGTGCTTATAGATTGGAAATGTGAATTGTACTTGGATGTTTATTTTATGCAGAGATATTTGCAATAGCTTGAAGTCCAAATAGGGGGATATGGAGAACCTCTAAGTACTTAATTGTATTGTTTGCATATATATTGCTTGATATGTTATTTTGGAATGCTTGAGTATTTGCTGAAGGAAAAAACTTCCGTCCGATCTAGATCGGATGGAGTTTCCCGTTCGATCTCCAAGTTAGGTTATGTGTATAATATCAATCGTAATCTTAACCGTTCAATAGTTGAATTAACCAATGAAGATCATCTATACAAAAAATCAATGTAAAAAAAGATTGTTTACTTGACCGAATGCATCAAACCAAATGGACAGTTCCTGAGCTTTTATGATAATCCATTCATTTTGCTCGATGCATTTGGGCGAGCAAACAATCTTTTTTTACATTGATTTTTTGTATAGATGATCTTCATTGGTTAATTCAACTATTAAACGGTTAAGATTACGATTGATGTTGTTAAAAATACATTTTGATCCAAGTATTTTCCTTTGCTGAATTTATGTGTTTGAAGTATATGTTATAAATTGATGCATATATCATTCATTGATGACAATAATATGAGGATAAGGGTGGCGAATGAAATATGAATTTGATCTTTTTGTGTAGTTGAGTCTATTACTTCAGCATGAACCATATACCCAGGTATGCCCGTGATTATTGTGCAATTAGTATAGGAATGATAAGGGTAATTCAGGGTTGGAGAAAAGATCAAATTGGTAATCGTCTATAAATTTTCAGCCAAATTGATAATCATTAAGGTGTTCAAATCAATGAAATTCTTCGAGATATTCATCTTGAACCGCAACACTAAATCATAGCTTTGAACACCTTAACGATATTTATCAATTTAGCTAAAAATTTATAGAAACAATCTACACATATATACCTAAAATCTGAACAGTTAAGATAAAAATAAATAATAAAGAAGTAAGTCAAATAATAAAATATGTTCCTTAACTAAAGAACGAACGTCCGCTCCTGAAATGACCCGATCTGAAGAGGACGTCGGCAAAATTGCAAGTGTGGATGGCCACGTGTCGTCCACCGATTGGTTTTGAGAAACATTTAACAACCATACTTACTCGGGTCATACTGACGTCTCTTTTCTCTAATTCCCACCTTCCCACCCAATATCTTGATCTTCTCCGTCTCTATGATCTCCAAATCCAGAAACAACATGTCTTCAAGGTCTGCTTGAATGAGGAGAAGAAGTTCTAAATCAGCAACAAACAATTGGTCTTGTTTTTGTTTTTTGTTTTTTTTAATGGGAGAAGATGGGGGAGATCGATGAATACAAGGGCATTGTGTATGGGTAGGATCTGTTGATCTGCAGGTCTTCTTGATTTAACCTCTCATAAATCTCTCTTGCATCCAAAAGCTCATATACAAAGGTTTCTCAATTCTTTCTTGAAGTTAATATTGGATCGGAGAAGGATAGCGTTTGCCTGATCGGAATTGATGAGCGACAGAGAAGATAAATTGATTAGAGAGGGAAACACGTATTCAATCCCACAGACCCATTCCTTGATTGGTGTTCAATTTCAATCCCATGAAACTTTTGATTCATGAATCTGGGTTTTTTAGAGAATGAATCTGGGTTTAGAGAGATCAACGTGGTGGGACCCGCACATAAACATGTTTAATTGTCTGATCGACGCGTGGTCATCCACACTCAATTTTGCGGACGTCCTCCTCAGTTGCGGACTATATATATATATATAGATTCTCGTGGACTGCGCCAACGACTCCCTGTCCCCGTTCTTGTTTCTGTTTGTTAATGACGTTCTCTCCCGAATGATCAATAGAGTCTGTAATGAGAGGTTATTAGATGCAATCAGGATAGAGCCCAGTCCAATAATCAGTCATCTCTTCTTTGCGGATGATTCTCTTTTCTTCCTGAAGGCATTTGTAGGCAACTGCGAAGCTTTATCAGACATTTTGCATCACTATTGCTCGGCCTCAGTTCAGTCTATCAATCTTCAAAAATCTTCTCTCTACTTCAGTCCAAGCACAAGGCCTGAGATTAGAAACCTGATCAGTTGGATTCTCCAAATGCCGGTAGTTCAAAATCCAGGAAAATATCTCGGTCTCCCCACTCTTTGGGGTCGTTCGAAGGTTTTGGCTCTGAATTTTGTGAAGGATAACATAGAGAGAAAGATCAAGGGCTGGAAGCAATCAACCCTTTCCCATGCAGGCAAAGAGGTCATGATCAAGGCAGTAGCCTCGGCTGTTCCAACTTACTCCATGTCTCTTTTCAAATACCATGCCTCTGTGTGCAAAAAGAGTGACTATATTAACAAACTTCTGGTGGGGAAATCATTTATCAAAGAGAATTCATTGGAAAAAATGGGAGCTGCTGGCTTTGTCAAAGAAGGAGGGAGGCTTGGGTTTTAAAAGTATGCAGGATTTTAACTCGGCGCTACTAGCAAAATTAGGCTGGCGCCTTCTCTCCCATCCTCAGGTGTTTTGGGCTCGGGTTATTAAGAGCAAGTACTTTCCGAATAAAAGTTTTCTGGAAGCTTCTCATGGCTTATCCCCTTCTTGGGTTTGGTCAAGTATAATTCATGGCAGATCCCGGTTGGAGAAGGGTTTATGTTGGAAAGTGGGTAATGGTCACTCGATTGATTTTTGAAAAGATAAATGGCTCCCATCGCTGCCCTCTATGAGTCTTCATTCATATGCTCCTCCAAACTTGCCTTTTATCCCGGTTTCAAACTTCATTGATCGTTCCAATGCATTGTGGGATCTTTCATCTCTGCCTCAAACCATCCCTCAAGAGTTTATCAATGCAATCCTAGCAACTGATTTCGGGGCCACCTCCTCAGATGACATTTTGATATGGAAGTAATGGTCTTTACTCAGTCAAGTCAGGATATAAATCATGTATGGCTTCTCTGGCTCGAAATAACTCTACCCATCCTCATAGCTCTCATTTCTTATCCCCTGATTTGTGGAAATGGGTTTGGGGCCTAAGAGCTCCTCCTCGCATAATCCATTTCATATGGAGAGCTCTCTCCGGCGCCATCTCTACAAATTTGGCCAGAAGTAAACGTCATATTGCTCCTTCTCCTTTATGCCCAGTTTGTGAAGATCATCATGAGTCTTTTGAGCATCTTGTTTTCCTCTGCCCTTGGGCTCAGAAGTGTTGGTTCGTTCATCCGCTCTCATACCGAGTGGAGGTGCAACGAATCACAACCTTTGATTGCTGGGTTTTGGCAATGTGTGAAGCACATCCAAAAGAAGAAAGAAGCTCGTCAGTTTTCTTTACATACGTGATTTACCTCTTATGGTTCATATGGAAGGAGCGATGCAATTTTGTCTTCAACCGAGGCAAGCTAGACCCGGTTCAAACGGCTTCGAAAGCCTTTGCAGCAGCAGAAAAATTCTTAAGTGTGCCAAAGAACCTGCACTTCCCAAATCTTTGCCAAAGGAGTCACGACGATATGCCGTTATGGTCTCCTCCAATGCCTGGCACCCTGAAAATCAATACGGATGCTGCTTGGGACTCAACCTCTTCTTCTTGTGGTCTTGCAGCTGTGGCTCGAGACGATCATGGAAACCTCATCTCTGGATCTGCGAATTTTTCCTTTGCTTCCTCTGCCATGGCTGCAGAAGCCAAAGCAGTTGAGCTCGGTATCAGTCTAGCTTCTTCCCTCTCGCTCTCATCGTTCTCTCTGGAGTCTGACTCTCTCGCTCTCATTTCGGCGTTAAAAAACCCCCTATTGCTTGTGGATTGGTCTGCTGCTACAATCGTTGGAAGAATTAGATCTTCTGTCTCCAAGTTCAAGCGAGTTAACTAGCATTGGGCTAGCAGAAAGGCAAATGCTGTGGCTGATCATGTAGCCTCTTTGTCTTTGCGAAGGGTGTGCACAGATGATTGGATTTCCAATCCTCCAACCTCCCTTATGCGAATCCTTCAGTTTGACGCAGCAGGGCCTCTTCCTTAGGCCCTTGCTTCCTTTTGTCTGTAGTCTTTTTCTTTGTTTTTCTAAGTTCTGTTGTTGTCTGTTTTTTCCTTTTGTTGGGTTTCTTTCTTTATGAAATGCTCATTACCAAAATATATATATATATATATATATATATATATATATATATATATAGATTCTCCGGTGCGGATGTGTGGTTTTGTCCCACTTTTTTATCTTAGTTTCAGATTTTAACCATTCAATATCTTAGTATATATATAAATCATCTCTGTAAAATTTCATCTAATTTGGTGATCGTTAAGACATTCAATCTGTGATTTACCATGAAGAAAACTGACGGTTCTGGTTAAACAGTTCAGGAACCGACCGTTTTTTTCATGGTAAATCACATATTTGAATGTCTTAACGAGCACCATGTATGAGATGAAATTTTACAGAGATGATCTATACATATATACCTACATATTGAACGGTTAAGATTTGAAACTAAGATCGAAAAGTAGAGTAAAATCACACATCTGCACCAAAGGGTTTGGTGCGGACGTCCGCACCTGAGAAATATATATATATATATATATATATATATATATATATATATATAACGGGCATCCGCACTGCCCTAAAGTGTGGACATTTCTGGTTTTCCGCCCATTTGGCGTCAACGGGGGCCCTGCTTGCTGCTGGACGGACTCTAGACTTTAAACCAGAGCATCTCCTTGTTGGTGGCCTCACTAACCTTAAGTTTCTGGCCAAACTTGATCAAACATGGTGTTTTCCGTCCAGAGCTTCATTTCGGCAGGAAAACTCGTTGCCAGCAAGTCCTGGAAGGAGTGAAGCTGTCCTTGGAGGTTGTGTTGTCATCTGGGAAGGAGAGAAGCGGTCGCCGACGTGAAGCGACGGAGAACGAATGACGTCCACACTCTACGCCGGAGTACGGACCAGTGGCATAGCCAGAAACTCTATGCCGGATGGTCAAATTCTCAGGCATGTATCCATAAAAAATTCAGCAAGAAAAGCAGATTAGAGATTTATAGTAAATTTGGACCATTGTATAATTAGTTCATAAGTCCCAAAATGTTTATGATGCATAGTAACAATCTAGGCTAATGTCTATCTTACTCTTACAAAAAATTATGGGAAATTGAATAGATAGTATGTGACAAGCAGGTAGTCTTGAAATATTAAAAAATAAAAATAAGTAAACTATTGTTGAAAATTGAGAAAAGAAAAAAATATATGGTTAGATTTATAAGTGTAAGGCCAAATAAAAAGACATATATATTATTTTTTAGTTCGTTGTTTAAAGAAATTGAATATAGATTTAAATTAATGAGATTTGATTATATTTCTATTTTATTTTTTTCCCTATTATAAGGGGTCAAAATGTAGTATTATGTACAATGAGAAATAAAAAATTCAACTAATGAGAGCTATGGTAAAAATATGATAAGGGTCAATTGACCCTTTGGCCTTATATAGTGGCGTAGCCACTGGTGCGGAATCCCGGCCTATATATATATGGTCTTCTTGGTTAAGGACGTCTTTACGAAGAGTTTGGTGTAGATTTCTTTAATTTGACCCACGTTTTTATCAAATTTTCTTATCTTAACCATTCAGAATTTATATATATATATGTATAAATTATCTCTACAAAATTTAAACTGATTTGGTAATCATTAAAGTCTCGCAAACGTATAAATACAATAAACGAACTGAATTTGTTCAACATGAACCGTTTATGTTATTCTCTGTAAATAACAGTTTTGAATGTCTTAACGATAACTAAATTAGCTGAAATTTTGCAGAGATAATCTACTCATATATATCTAGAAACTGAACGGTTAAGATGATAAAATATAATCTAAAGGTTGGTCAATTTAAGAAATCATTACCAAAGCTTAAATAAGACCGTCCTTAACTGTGAATCTCTACAAAATTTCATTAATAGCTGCCATTGCAGGTGTTGGACATTTTTCTCATGCTCATAGGCGTCAGAGCTGGTTTCATGCTCTTTCCTTAGCTGCTAGTCAGTCTCTTTTATTTCATAATTTAGATTTGGGATGTGTTAGAGGTTCTTGTTTGTGATTATTTTTCATTGTCCAAGTAAAAAGGTAAAGCAATTAAACAATGTACATAAGATAGACGAGTAACTTTTTTTCCTTCGATAGATAAGACGAGTAACTTACCAACATACATAGCACGCCAAATCAAAATAATATCCAATATAATAAGAGTTATAAACCGATCACCAACATATTGAGAGTTTTGAACTCTATTCCCATGACCTAGCGGCTTTATAAATTGTATTCGGCATTACAGCTAGATCATTAAGCAGCTCATGATTATCAATCAGTTTTGGTCTGAGTAGTGGCTGTGGTGGTAAGAGGTTGGAAGCCATGTCGAAGAGTTGCTTGCCAAACTTTGTTAATGTCCGACATGGTGTAACCGCACTCGTGCTTGTTCCCACCTTCCAAGGCATGCACTATTCCGGCGATGCGCCACACACTCATAACTCTTCTTGGCAACCAGTTCTGAGTATCATCACAATATTTCATTAGTTACTAATTAATCGCATAATTAAAAGAGAAATTTGAAGGAGAAAGCAATAGGTATATAAGATTTTACTACAGAAATTAATTACCTCACAAGAGTAAATGTTCTCAAGCGATGAAGGAGTCTTCATGGCTGGAGTGCACTGGTAGTAGCAGTCTTTGCGCAATTTTTTGGGAGGAAGTTGGGAGAAGGGAACAAATATAGTTCCCTTTGGTGCATTCATTTGTTCTTCTTTACTCAATCCATCTCCCACTAACCAGATCTGCAAATTAGTGTCAAGTAATTATATATAATTAGTGAATAAGTTGATAATCATAAAGAAAATAAATTTCTAGCATTAACATACCTTTGCAGCATAGCTCTTTGCAAGAACCAACTTACTCTCAGCAGCACTGAATGATTTAGTGAGCTTCAAATAATCAGATTGGTATAGCGTAGCTACCTGAAATAATTTACTTGATTAAAACCCCATTATATACTAACAGTAAAAACAATGTTTTATTTTAACCAAATCGATTGACCGTTGTGAGGTTACCTGGATTCCCCTCTGGCACAAAGAAAACGCAAGGGCATAGGCGACCTTAGTGAGGTTGCCTCTAAGAAGAACTTCTGTTGTCCCTTTCGGAATGCTGTTAAGAATGACAGCCACAGCTAAGCTACTTCCATCCACCACCTTGATTTTCAGCTGTGGATTCCTGTGAACATATAGGCCACCATATCTATTCAGCTCCTCACTCTGCAATAAGCAATTACGGAGATTAATGTGACCCCTAAATATTGCTAAAGGAACCTAATACTTTATGGTATACGTTAGTTACAATGCAAATTACTAAAATGTAGCTGCTTAGCATGAGCTGAACTGTACGATTAATGTTGGATCAATATTGTTCTATATAAATTTAGATGTTTACTGATCCATAGGACTGATAGCAGTTAGCTGAATATATCACTCACAATCTAGAACAGTACAGACGAGTTACCTGATTCAAGAGACCTAAAGTTAGAACTTTGACACCCTTTGCCTCAGCTTCAAGTATAGCTTCCTCAATCAAACCGTTGATAGCCTCGTTTTGCCATTCCAAGAAGTACTACATTATACATAACAGATTACTATTCCATATCAATTGAACTTTTGAAAATGGAAAAATAAAAAAATGAAGTAGTGTTGCATGTTACCTGCAAACTGTATTTAGGTATAGCCCAAGTTTGGAGTTTAAGGTTCTCAAGGCGCTGCCTCTCAACCACGAAAGTGCGGCCATAGATCCAAGTGAGCAGCATAGACCAAAGAGTGACAGGCCACATCAACCATAAGTACCATGTCGAGGTGTATGGCTTAGCGGCCAAGGAAGCAAACCCAACCGGAAGTTGATAGATAGATTCCGGTGTTGTTAAATGCGTCAGATGCAACACATCCGGCGATTCCTCTTCTCTTTTCAGTGAAGATTCATAGAGAGAATCGGTAGACTTGTCCGTGGTGCCGTATATGTAATCGTAAATTGGCATAAAGAGTGAGTAATTGGTTCGGAATTGTGTGTGGTGAAGAGAGTGAAACCTACAATTTAGTAACCAGTTGATCAAAATCAGAAACTTTGCTTGTTCGTTCAAACATCCAATCTAGTAAACCCTAAAAGCATGAGTTATGATTAGGTTTGTAAAATCTAATTACTCTAGGTAAAGCATAATTAAATCAAGTAGACTGAAGCTGACCATTTTTTCAGTAACAGAAATCCAGCTTGAACATGATTTTATGTGTAATATGTTTCCCCAAGATTACATATTTCTACACATACATACATCGTCGTCCCCCCTATCCTTATCTTTGTGTACAGTCTTATTCAAAGCCCTGCCTACCCATTTAATTTTCATCCATCAAGATTCAAAGAAATGAGAGAACCTAGAAAGGTAGGTTGCTTGCTGACGTATATTTCGTATTTCATTGATTGGTATGGGACTCAAACGATGGAAGATTTTGTATGGTATGGTGACTTGGTTTATGACATTGACTTCTAATCTCTTGTCACATATCCCTCATCAAATTAAAAAGAAGGAGATATTTGTCCCCGTTATATATTAAATGTACATGTCCTCTATCTAATCATTTTATCTAAAATCAATTTCATTATTCCCCCACACCAAAAAAATCATTATATTTTGTAGAATGGATAGCTAAAATGTCACCAATAATAAAAGTATCAGCTTTTAAAAATACTTGAGTTACGAGCAAGCCGTGAGGGCATAACCTATTTTTGCATGTTACATGTTACACATGTGGCTATACTTATTTCCGACCTAATTTGTAAGTTAAAATAGATAATTCATTAGAAATATTAGGATTGAGAAAACTTACGAGGGGGTGTACATGAAGTACTTGAGAGGAGGAAAAATAGAAAAAATCCAGTTGGGAATGAGCTCGAAATTGCAGTGCCCCATGTTGTTCATTAGGTCGATGTATGTAAGATAAATCAAATATGATGCAACTGAACCTGTCCCCGTCAACGCCATTGTCACCATTGGAATTGCAAAGAGGATGAAATATGCTATGTGTTCCGCAAATGGGTGAATCACAGCTGCAAAATTTACACGACGTGCAATCGAATCAGAATCAGACATTCATGGTTTATGTAATATTATAGAACATTACCTGTGTATTTATCTAAATTTGCATCTCATTCCCGCAGAATTCTAAATGTAGTCTGTTATATTTTATTTCTTTTCTACTGAAATTGCCGTCATGGAATTAAATCTCTCACCAACTAGCAGATCGAACCAAAAGCCAAATTCACATAAAGGCATTACTTGTAAAAAAGGTAAAGTTCACCAGTTAGTTTCACAGTTGGGTAAAAATCTTACACGAAATAGGCTCGGTGACAATGGAGGAATGGTGGTGGGAATGGTAGCGAGAGTAGAGGAAATGGTGGTGAAGTGCTCTGTGTAACCAGTAGTAGATAAACTCGACGGGACCAGCGTGAAGCAGAAACGTTATGACCAACCCATCTGCCTTCAACATCGGTAAGTTGTTACCCCCGGGCATGTGCCTGCTGCCTAGGTAGAACAATATTCCGTTGAAAATTATCTGGTCATCCCTGAAACATTCAAAACGTAAAGTCTTAAACCCAGAAAATTAAATCATCTTAATATCTCTCCACATAAACCCTAGCTAAAGCTGTGAATTAATTACAGACCAGCTTCTTTCTCTGTCGACTTGTTCGAATTCGAGGCCCTTGTCGACGATCCGGCCTTTGCCTTTGGCGGTTCGATATCGAGAAAGAGAGATCCATAACTGGTTGTGGAGCATCCTCCAAAGGATTAATGGAAGTATGAGAAAGTAAGACAGATCTCTATCGGGTCCTTTGTTAACCATGAACGAGTACGTGCTGTGAACCACCCAAGGAGCCAAAACCACGTACTGCAAAGCAAAACAGTACCAATAAGTTCATAACAACAAAAACCCACATAGAATATTAGAATGTTTCAGCATATATGAAAAATAGCAGGAGTATAAATTAATTAGTAGAAAACGTACCTTGAAGCTTCCGAGAGGAGTCCATGGCCAGTCTGTGAGGATACCAGGAGTGGAAGCCATTGTTGTCTCTGTACGCTACTAGCTTAGCTCGCAAATGTTGAGATGACCAAGCTTTGGGGTTTGGAGGAGTTTATATAATAATAAAGTTACAAAGGTTTTTAAATTACAACTATTAATTATTAGTTATTACGTAAATTAGAATTCTAGTACGTACGTACCACCTGATATTTTCTGTGAGGGTGACGGGTGTGTGCAAAACTGCAAATGCAAAATCCATTTTCTACGATTTCCATTCGGATATATTTTTTTTCTCTAGCTACAATCAGTGGTCCAATACGCAGGTGATGGACATAGAAGTAGTTACTAGTTGATATATATGAGTTAATGATGATCTCATAGAGAGTTGGGTGATAATTTACTACAGACTTTACTAGTCTAGTCTATGATAGCTGCATGCACCGTGGATATCACTGGATACATACAAGCATAATTTGGTATGCAAATTATGTAAATTTTGATTACCTAAGAGAATATATATTTGAGCCGAGATGTGCACAGAAACTTTAGTTTTGTCTACTAAAGAGCGCGCGCGTCTTATATTTTAGTGCCACTTCACCGATTGAACAAACCAAAAGCACTAAACGAGTAAAGTTTTGATAAAAAATCAACCAATCTCTGGGAAGTTTTATTATTCACTTATGCATATTATACAAACTGAAATGTGTGGTTGTGATTGATTGTAGAAATTAATGATTGAATTATGCATTTATCAGTTTGATCTTCATGTATCAGCTCACTCTTATACACTGATAGAGCCAATTTTTAGTTTGTATAATATGCAGTGTTGTACACCACACAAACTGCATCTCATAGTTTAGTGTATCCATCACATGATTACCAAACATCTCCCGTTATGACCTGCTAAAATGATTTTGATTAATAAAACAGTATGTGTCTTGTTTTGCTAGCTAGGTAGAGTGATAAAATTATGAATTTTACAAGTGCATAATAAGCTTATAAATCAATTTAGAATGATTTGAAAAGTACCTAAAATTAATCATGTTTGGCTATCTCTAACATACATGGGTAGAATTACTAGTCATTATGTGTTACCATATATATAACATACATTTAAAAAAATATTAATAATTCATACGCTACATGTCATTGAGATTTGAATATGTAACCTAAAATTGTTAGTTATACACTTTAACCAATCAAATCACGAAATTAACATGTTCTCTCATCATCTCTTTCGACATGAAATTAACCTAAATTAGGGTAGCCCGTTGCGAGATGCTTATTCTTGGTTGAACATGACTTTATTATCATTATTATTATTATTATTATTGCTGCTATTGGCTATATATCTTTGTTATACTTGAACGAATTTACTCGTAGACACGAATAAATTAAGCAGGTAGATAGTTTGGTATGTTGTTTCTTACTTTCTTACATATATCCCCTCGTGTCGGTGATTTTCTTTTTGAATCATATACCTGAATTCCCATGTCTATCGTCAACATTAATCATAATCTCATTCATATGACAAAACATAACGAGACAATTACATTTGTAAATAAATTCCATTGGAGTTGTTGGTTCGTTCATGAAAAAATATATATGAAATTAAATTCAAATTAACTATGCATGTGATGAAGTTTTTTTAAGAATTACTAGCCTCTGTGCACGCGCTGCAGCGTGTGTCGAAGTGCGTTTTTGTAGGTTCGATTAATTATTGTGAAATTTTGATAGTTCAATTAATTTTGTGCAACTCTAATAAAAATAACATAATTGATTGTGATGAAGTTAACACCGAATTTATATTAACAGCTAAATGTGTGGAATTGCAAGTAAGAAACACCCATCAATATATGTCATAAGCTGAAACTGATAAACTGAATCAATAGGGAAATTAGTTGACGTTCTAAACCTGAAACCCAAAACCCAACTTAAATTCAAAACATAACCTAGATAAATCCACATATCAACACTCATATGCACTGCTAAAACTACTATTTTAAAAAAGTTATAGAAGTGATTTACACCCTGAACAATTAATATATATTGATCAATACAATTATTTAGATTTAAAGTGACTCAATTTCTTTTACATTATTATTAGTATTTTTTTAAATGTCTCTTTTTTTAATAGTATTATGAATACTCACATGCACCGCTAAAACTACTATTTTTAAAAATTTATAAAAGTGATTTAAACCCTGAGTAATTAATATATATTGATCAATACAATTATTTAAGTTTAGAGTGACTCAATTTCTGTTACAGTATTATTAGTATTATGAATATTATTATTATCATAAATATTATTGTTTTTAAAAATGTCTCTTTTTTAATAGTATTATAAACACTCACATGCACCTCTAAAACTATTATTTTTAAAAATATATAAAAGTGATTTAAGCTCTGAACAATTAATATATATATCAATAATATTATTTAAGTTTAGAGTGACTTAATTTTTTATATATATATTATCATTAGTATTATGAATATTATCATTATCATAAATATTATTATTTTTTAAATATCATTTTTTCATGCATTTCACTTTAAAACAAAATTAAAAACAAATCACTTATAAAAAAATAAAACTATAACAGAACTATAATTATATTAAAATTGAAAGTAAAACTATAAACTTAATATACGCATACAGATCCGTTCAATTATAGGGTAAAACAAAAGAAAGCAAATACTAACCTACGAATATACAAAACAAAAAAAACAAAAAAACAAAAAACAAAAAACAATTGCGTGCGGCATTAATCTTGGAGGGAAGATGGTTGAGTGCTCACCCAGCTGCCTCTGCCGCACCATATTAATGGCATACCAGAATATCCGGAAGCGTGCCACTTGACTCTAGCTCAGACTTCTCCCAACTCTTGACGACATCACCAGTGATCACCACCATTTGTCCATTTCTGTAGAGCCATGCCAGTATGAACCACTCGAACCACCCGCACAGCGCAATCTGACACCCCATCAGCTCATGCCCAGGCCCCCATGCCATCCATCAATCAATCATCTACCCTGATATTTGTTGTTTAATGCACACTTGTTTCTGGTACTTCAATTCTACAGATCGAGGAGAATAGCAACTTTTTCAACAAAATTGACACAGTGAAATTACATTTTTTAATGAAACCGCTTAGCGCGTCTCGCATGTCACATCTCCACAATTTTTGTTTCCTTATCAAGTCTGCAACTCTGCATCTCACTGTGAATGCACCCATCGAACCAACTAAAAAGAATTGAGATCGAGAGCTATGGACTGAATTTAGGGTTAAGTCCTCTCTCTCTCTCTCATCGTCTTTGTATCCAGCCTGAGCGGCGACGATGTTTTCCAAATCGGTCCGCATCGATTTGGAGCGGCTCTCGTAAATCGGCAAACGAATATTTTTTTGTTATTCTCTCCGACGTCATTCCAGATCGAACTGAAATTCCATATTTCCTAACATTCATTGAATATGTTATCGAGTATGCCCTGTCTTCAGATGTTCATATCTCTACCTCTACCTTGCACTAACGAAGCCAACACCCGACCATAGTCTCTTCATTGTAATTTGTTGTTGTTGAGGGTTGCGGGGTGGCGGCTTTGGCTCCATTCCTTAATCGGAGGCTTCATGGTTCTTAATCGGAAATAAATATCGGTAATTTTCTTTCTTTTGCAATTTAGATTAATTACCAGTGTGTGTTGTCAAATGCTACTCGATCTCTCTTATGTGACCTATTTTACCAGGACCTTCTTCATCAATCAAAAGTATTAAACTAACTACTCTCCAAGGTTTTGCAAGACTATCTTTGGAAGACAACCTAACCTATCTACCTATATATGTACAGATGCAGTTGAAATATCAATGATATAGAAGTGTCAATTCATACAATAACTGTAAGTTTGTTCACCGTTGAGGTCGGTACTACCGGCTATGAATGGCATTCGATTACAGGTCCCAAAAGGCCAAAACTCCCAACCCTATTTTGCTTCATACCCCCTACCTGCAAAATATAAATCGACTTCATCGAGCTCTCTCTCACACACCATAAAAACGAAATACAAAAGTTACTGTTTAACTTTGAATAAACATCAGGAACCATTTTCTACGTTGATCTCTCTCAGTCACATGTAAGCTCGGATCTAAGATTTTGAGACCTGAGTTGAACTGTTAAATCAGAGACCATTTTCTACGTTGATCTCTCTCTCTCAATCACATGCAAACTCAGATCTGAGATTTTTAGACCTAAATCGAACTGTTAAAATGTGCTCTTAAATTATAGTATTTATTCAAATTTATTTTCTTTTTTCAAAAAATTCATGAACTAAAGCTACAAACTCAAAATCTAACGACATAAAACATTAGAAATTTTTTTATACTTACTTACACTACTCATTTTTTTCTAAAATAGTAACTAATGATTGTAATATAATGTTTATTTTTACTAAACTAATGTGATCACACAATGGTAAAAGAAAATTTTGAGACTTTAAAGATTTAAGATCCTGAGTCCATGCCATCAACTCTTGAGACTCTATTCAGATACAGGTCTGTTTGATCACATGCGTACATATTAGCTACTATGCCCACATATATATGGATCTGCTGTCCACCAATGAAACCTACTAAACTCCATAATTGTTACTGCTCGACAAGGATTTGACATGCAAATTTGCATGAGGGTGGGAAGATATAATCAATGAGATTCATAGTATCCGCACGTAGTTTTAAAGAATAAAGAATAAAGATTTCCAACAGAAAAAGGACGACTATCGATCGATCTTGTGTGATTGGATGATCTGTTCAAGACTTCAGGTGCGTATTGGATTCAATTCTATTCAGAAGGACCAATCATATGTTGAGCCTGAACTTTGCATCTGAGAGTAGTATGAAGTGGTCTGTTGAGTGATCCATAAACCCTAAAGCCATGAGAAGGGTGTGATCATATACTCAATTCTTCATCAAAGTGATGCTACTCATTCTAATCCCGAGCTGGATCGGTACGTAGAAAAACACCGAGTGAACGTTGGTCAATAGAAAATGATTGATCGGTAAATTATTGCAGCCATGCCAGGTAGCCAATTAATATAAATAAGGTCCCAATTTTCAATGGTCGGCTTCTGGTTTCAGGCTGCTACGTTGAAACTGCAGAGCCACATGAAGGCTCCATCTCCATGCATATATAAGTTGGCGGTGTTCTAAATGAGTAAAATGAGATGACACTAGTCGTCATTAGCTGGTTTTATTTGACAATATTTGCAAAGAATTAATATCCGGCACCTAATTCTCTTATACATATGTACAAACATATTGTTTTTCAACTTATATACACATTTTACCAAAAAAAACTTTCTTTTCACATGCCGATCAAATTTTCTTTTCACATGCATATATAGTATCGATCAAATCATGAATAATATCCAGCAATAGATAGCACATGGTAGCACGAGAAGTGTTGCTCATATTAGACAATGACAATCTTGCAGTCGTTGATTTTGATGTAAGACCTTAGCAAACAGTAGTCATGGGAAACGAGTATAGAACCTATGATCAGTCTTATAAGCTGATTATGCAAAGTTTGATTTGATTTTGTGTGGCGCAACGAAGGACAATAACTATTGGAGGACAACCTAGTGATGGTTAGTTGCATGAAAGAAACATGAAACCTTAATTAGTTTTCTTTTCTTGAAAATGAAACCTTAACTAGTTGGATAGCAATTGCTTACTTGGACAAAGGTTTCAAGAGTACGTTCACATGAAAAAGACAGCAAAAATTGACAAAAAATTTATTTATTATTACCAAAAGAACTTCGTTCTTAAACAAAGAGTTACAACGGAATAGAAAATCTAATAACATTAACAGCTTACCAAATTTTACACAGGGCAACCACCACACGTGGTCGAGTTGGTAAGAGCCTAAGTGTGGAACCCACATACCCAGGTTCGAATCCTAACGACGCTAATTGAAGTTAAATCTCAATTTATTTTTGGTTGTCATATGGAAGGAAAAGTTATGACATGATCACTCGACGCAAATTAGTCTCTGAGCCTAAAAAACTTTTAAGGATACCGTCGTTGATATTCTCAAAAAAAATCACACACCACATCACGCAAAAAAGAAAAACAGCAGACTAACAAGAAAACAAATAGAGGCTAGGCTAAGAAACAGCAAAAACATATCAGCAATGAAGTTGCAAGGAACCGATACATCTAAGGACCGGTTAACAACTCTTGAATTCAACACAAATCCAAACTGGAGAGCCCAAAGACCCAAAATTGGCCCAACGAGAATCCCAAATAAGCCTATGCAACCAGACGATGAGGCTCCACACCTACTACAACACCAGAACGGTTACAGTGTATGTGTCACACCATCAATCACAATGCCAAAGGAAAATTGCTGCTAAGGCCAAAATCGGTCCACCCATAAGACATCCAAAACAAACGATGTGAACAAAATCGAATCTGGCATCAAGCTGCCAACACTGATAAATCATTGTAGATAGATTCTGCAAACACACAAGGTCCAAGATCATGCAGATGGAGTCGAAGGGTGATGAGTGAAGCAGAAGCATATACGACAATATTTAATAATAGATTCATAATCTTTGATATTTTGTTATTGTTATAGTTTTAGATAATTATCTAATAATTATTATGATTTATGTTTAATTACCTATCCTTTTTAGTTTAACCCTACTTGCTCTCCAAGTATTGTAACCCATATAAATATGGGTATTGTAATAGTTGTTGAAGATCTTATGTTTTATGAATTAAATCGGTTTATTGAGGCATGGATTTTCCCTATTCTATGAGTTTGCTGCTTCTTATTCTTGGTGTCTGTTGAGTGACCGTTGGAGACCTGTTCTTGATACCTGATCCGTATTAGTTGGTATCAGAGCTCTGGCAAGAGCTTGGTGGATTTCATGTCTCAGGTCGGGCGAAAAGGAGGAGGTTTTAGAATAGAGGGCCGTGACGTCAACAACGACATGATTGAGATCAAAAGGATGCTTCAACAACTTGCGGTACGTATCGATCGCATCGAAGCTCGACGACGGAGTCGTAAGAGTTCCGACGGGAAGAGAAACGTTACCATCTATCATCAACGCATTGATCGCATCGAAACTTTCTACCAAGACGGTGACAGTTTCGACAGGGAGATATTTGTTGGCCCATTTCATTATAGTGCTCTGTTGTGTGAGTCGGGTGAAAAGGGAGAACCGGTTAGTTTCGACTATGAAGGTTCAAATTCTATATTTACTTTTTCAATTAACAATTATTCAAAAAAAGAAGAAAAAGATAGTGTTGTAGATTTTAATTAGTAAGCCACTGATTTATGATGATTGTTTTTGTGAGGCTTGTTGTTACAATTGTGATATGGAAGAAGATGAAGACACCGATGAGGACGCAATCAAGACATTGAAGAAGGATATTGACAATAAGTTTGTTGATTTTCTTGGGGTTAATGTCTTCATCATGCAGATTCCCAAATCCGCAATTAATCTTGTTAATCATATCAAGAATGGTTGATGAAGTTTTTGGGATTACGAGCTTGATGTTGAAGAGAAAATTTATTGGATTAAGATCGTGCATTTATTCTAAATATCTATTTATTTGAAAAAGGAAGAATTCAATTGCAAGCTAATTTGTCAAAAGAAGATTTGAAGCAGTGAAAGATTTTGTCAGGATTTTCTACAATCAATGGTTCAAATTCGAGGACGAATTCTTTCCAACCAATGGAGTCTGATGCAGGAGCATATATGATAATATTTAATAATAGATTCATAATCTTTGATATTTTGTTATTGTTATAGTTTTAGATAATTATCTAATAATTATTAGGATTTATGTTTAATTACCTATCCTTTTTAGTTTAACCCTACTTGCTCTACAAGTATTGTAACCCATATAAATATGGGTATTGTAATAGTTGTTGGAGATCTTATGTTTAATGAATTAAATCAGTTTATTGAGGCATGGATTTGCCCAATTCTATGAGTTTGCTGCTTCTTATTTTCGGTGTCTGTTGAGTGACCGTTGGAGGTCTGTTCTTGATACCTGATCTGCATCAATGAGACATGCAAAACTTGTTTAATATTCAATCATAGACCAAGGATGTCATTTTAGAAAAAAAAACCATAGAGGAAAAGGACAGGGACGGACAGACTAAGTCGTCAGAAGCTGCCAGAGCCATCAGAGGGACAAACAGAGCTGTTATAAAGAAATTGACACATATATTAGGCTCTTTATAAGCAAACCAGTCGACATAAGATTGGACCAGTTCTGGCCCAAAAAATAATCGACTCAGCTCTAGACCCCTATGGAGTCAAAGCCAAAACCCCATCCTTCAGATCCGTCCAACCATGGAGTCCAAGCTCCAAACCCTTCAACTCTCTCATCAAATCTAGTTCAACCACCGCCCTAGGGATGGCAATAATACCCGGCGGGTAGGGTACCCACGGGTATTCGATCCTAACAAGAGAGATAAACGGGTAATGGGTATGGAGATCTCCAGTATTTAGATAATTAAATCGAGTACGGGGCGAGTTTGGTATTTCGATATTCGTACTCATCCTTACCCTACCTTCCATTTAGGATGGAAATATTAATATATATAATTTGTTATATATATACATATCAATTTATAAAAATATATTTATGTAATAAATATTTTTTCATTCTCTCAATTAAATATATTCATTTACAATTATTGTTTTTTTAAATGAGACTTGTATTTGTTTTTATTAGATTGAAACATGAAACTTATTTATATGATATTTGATTTAGAATTCATATTTTTATATATTGTATTTAAAAAAATATTTATTACATAATTGTTAACGGGGATCGGGGCGGGTATGGGTACGGGGAATACCCATTATCTAATTACGGGTATGAGGACGGGTACAGGGATGAAACATGTTAAAGGGTATGAGTATGGTATTTTGATCCCCTGACCTTACCCTATCCATTATCATCCCTACACCGCCCAACCCCCAACCTCAAATGATTGGACTTTTGCAATCCAACCTTACCTAGCGCGGCCCAATACTGCCCACAATTGTGGTTAACATTGGCCGACTCGATGCAGCTATGTCTGGTTGTTCCACATCAAAACCATCTCGGACAGAGATAAATGACATTTTACAAACTTGACATTAGGGATTGTTTGTTGAATAAACACTAATAAGTTTAAGTGATCGTAAAGTTTCACTATTATTTTCAGAATAAAAATTTTCACTTTTCAACATTAATTGAACAAACAATCTTCATTTAACCTTGATTCTCAACCAAAAAAACAATCTACATTATCCTTAAGAGGCTCGTCCCTTTTTGGTCTGTTGGTCTTGGCTTATTTGTGAAGACTACCAGGTCTATGAATCGACTAGCATCATCACCAAACAACAAAAACATTATCTTTAAGGAATTCATATTTTCTCCTAACAATTATCTCCTAACACTTCCTAATAAATCAATATCAGCCTTTCAATTTAGATTTCCAATATATTTAAAATCCTATTTTCACTATCTACTCAACTTCTTTCCCTTCAAAATATCTTATCTCATCCATTAGAAAGAAAATAAAATCTCCATCGCTCTCTCCTGTTTCCCAAAATTTTCACTCTCTTCGCCGGTCAACTACCGGCGTCGGGCTCCTCCTGCTGCAGCGCCTGCACATATCACTTCTCCACATCTCTCTACCAAAATTAGTTCATAAATAAGATCGTCTCCTGGCAATTCTCAGTAGTCATCAGATTAAACATCAACAAGTAAAAGATATTGATTAAATACACGAGTCTACAACAGATACCCTGAGCTTGAGCTTAAACTGAAATTGGCCGAGCTTAAAATGCTCAAACATAGGGCACTAGGCTTTGATAAAATATACAAAACCCATCTGATATTCATCAACAAAGAGTTACATCTCTATTGGAACCAAATTAGAAGAACTCATTGCTTCGCTTGCTAATATATTTTCATAGAAAACTAAAATGGTGGCAGCCTAAAACTGGAGTGAAGATTAAATAAAAATTATCATAGTCTCACACTCTACACCTTTTAAATTGAATTTCGTCCTCAAAATTTACCTGACATCAGAAGAGGTGCGGATGAGCCTGCCGTATGACTGACTCAAGCTCCCAAGTAGCCTCTTCTTCTATGATGATCCCACTGCACTTTTACAACTGGAATCTCATGATTCTTGAGCTTCCTCACATCATGATCCAAGATGCGGTACAACCTCTCCTCATAATAAGCATCACTGCACAGCTGCACATATGTCCAAACAATATTCTGTGGGGCTCCCGGTGGGCTTTTCCGTAATTGTGAGACGTGGAACACGTCATGTATATGCTGCAATCGTGGTGGCAGATGAATCCGATAAGCAACAGATCCAACTCTCTGAGCTATCTGGAAGGGCCCTACAAACCTTAGGGTCAACTTCCCCTTAACCCCAAAACGTCTAACTCCCTCGTGGGGACTGATTTTCAAGTACACAAAGTCTCTCACTGCAAACTCAAGGGGTGTTCGGCATGTATCTGCATATGACTTGCTCCTACTCTGGGCTGCCTTAAGCCTCTTCTAGACAATCGGAATTTTCTCTTATGTCTCCTGTATCACATCGGGACCAAGTAAAACCTTGTCCTCTTTGTCCAACCAACACGTAGGGGACCTACATGGTCGATCATAAAGTGCCTCAAATGGAGCCATACCAATGCTACGATGGTAGCTATTATTTTATGCAAACTCTGCAAGTGACAAGTACTCATGCCACTTTTTACCAAAATCTACTATGCACGCTCAAAGCATGTCCTCCAAGGTACAAATCGTACGCTCAGACTATCTATCTGTCTGAGGATGATATGCTGAACTCAAGTGTAACTCAGTACCCAACTCTTTCTACAATGACTTCCAGAGCTTGGAAGTGAAACATGGGTGACGATCTGAGATGATACCTTTCGGTATCCCATGAAGTCTGATCACCTCACTAATGTACAAATCAACAAAATACTGAGTAGGCGAGTTCATCTTGACCTGAAGAAAGTGTGCAGATTTCGTCAATCTATCAACTATCATCTATATCCCATCATGACCTCCTCGTGAACGGGGTAAGCCGGTGACGAAATCCATGGTGATGTGGTCCCACTTCCACTGTGGAACTGCTAAAGGCTTAAGAAGTCTTGCTGGATGCATGTTCTCTGCCTTTACTTGCTTACACACATCACATCTAGCTACGTACCCTCCAATGCTTTGTTTCATGCCTTTCCACCAGAACTGGCGCTTCATGTCTTGATACATCTTTGTACTTCCAAGATGCATGGTGAAACTTGTTCAGTGTGACTCATCCAATACAAGTCTCCAGATATAATCATCACTAAGAACAAAGACACGTCCCTTATATCTGATAAGTCCATCTCCACTAACACTCCACTTGCCATCGGCTTCACATGAATAAACCTGGGCTCGAAGAACATGACTCTTTGGATCATTCCACTAGCCTTCTCCCACCTGCTGAAGGATGTAGGGCCTGAATGATATACTAACCAAGAATCCATAAGATTCCCTAAATTGCACATCTAAATCATAGTTCTCCAGTGTCTCCAAATCCTCCATGCGAGAAAGAAAAATACTCGCAAGCTCATACCTCGGCTTTCTACTCAAAGCATCAGCAACAACATTTCCTTTGTTTAGATTGTATCGTAGAGTGAACTCATAATCAGTAAGATACTCTATCCACCTCCGCTGTCGTAGATTAAGATTACGTTGAGTGAAGATATACTGCAGTCTTTTATGATTCGTGTAGATCAAAGGTTGCTCCGTAGAGATAACACCTCATGTTTATAGGTGGAACCTAATATTTCACCTTTACTGGGTTACAATTCAAGAAATAACCTCTAAATGTCTAATTAATTATTAAATATGCATTGTTATTTATGCTTGAATTATTGTTTATAGGGTGAAAGCCCAATTAAATGTGAGAAGCCACTCTGAGCCCTTTGTCTGGGCCCAATTCGCCATAAAGCTAAGTAAAGCAAGGGAAACTACTCCCACATTGGAAAAAGACAAGAACGCTGTCTTTAATGCTACTATAAATACCGGCGTATGCCTCCCGGTAAAGGTGCGCAACTTCTTGACTATTCTTGAGTTTTCTGCTTAATTGACAGTGTCTGACTTAAGCATCGGAGTGGCTTCCCTCGGTAAACCCGGGGACGCCTCTTTGACGTGTTTGTTCTTTACACAGGAAAACTCGGAGTACAAGGAAGTTTGCTATTTCTGGAGCAGTGTGACCCGCTAAAGGGACCACGAGTTTACCCAGAAACAATTGGTGCTCTCGTTGAGATTCGAACTCAAGACCTCCCGCTTACCAATGGGACGTGAGCCAGCCTTGCTGATGTAATAACCCTAAGTAGGGAATCCTCCGGGTTATGGAAACCCGCGAACTTTTGACAGTGCATACATCCCACCCGCTACCCTCCCACCCGCTACCCTCCGGGTTATATCTGGGGTACAGATGGAGTTACGCTCCCACGGTCATGGAACGCACAACATCTACATCTCTTCCCCAAATAGGTACAAAGTTATCTACAAATGTCCAAATTTATTATGTTTTGATGTTATATATAAAGCCTTTCATGCCCACATAATGAATATCACCCTACCGGGTTATGTTTATCAATCAGTTTGTTGAATAAATGCAGCCTTTAGTAGCACTATTTGTATGCCTCACTCGGCAATCTCCACATGACGTGAAATATTGCAAGCCTTAATGGCCTTATTTCACTGTCAAAACTCGGCAATCTCCATGACGTGAAATATTGCAAGCCTTAACGGCCTTATTTCACTGTCAAAACTCGGCAATCTCCGGCAATCTCCATGACTTGAAATATTGCAAGCCTTTCACGGCCTTATTTCAACCCCTTGGAAGTCCTAACGGACCCGTAAAGCCCTAGTGGCCCTTGGAAGTCCTAACGAACCCGTAAAGCCCTAGCGGCCCTTGGAAGTCCTAACGGACCCGTAAAGTCCTGGCGGCCCTATTTTCATTTTATAACGTTAACATGCCAAACCGGCACTATGTATAAATTTTGTCAACACTTGCATATTATGCATCAGATTACCGTGTTATTTGACAGGACGAATTATGCAATGGAAAAGCTTGAATACTTTCATTCAAAAAAGTCAGTTACAAAGCAGGAAGCCGCTACAAATAAAAGCTAGTCTACAAAAGCAAAGACAAAAATCCTCTGAGAGAAGCTCCAGCTCATGGCGCTGCAGACCCACTACCCCGGCCAGTGCTCGACCCGCCACGTCCTCCCCGGGGCCGTATGATGAACTGTCCTCCACGGGGTAGTGGCCGGTTTTGAGGACCCTCCACAATACCGCCACGGGATGCACCTCTCCGGGCTGCTGAAGCAGGAACCGGGGGACTCCGAACCGGGTTTGTGGGAGCTCTAGGCTTTGCAGCCACAGCAGGATTAGGCCGGGAGGCGCCCGCAACCTCGTCAGGTCTGACATGCCCTACAGCGGCACAGTTCTTCATGTCCGCTACCATCCTCTGGATGGGCACGTCCGCCATCCCTCCACTCGCCAATTCTTCAATCACCGGGTCTTCCACCACCCCCTCCGCGGGATTCCCCACAATCTCCTCTTCTCCCTCCTGGTACACCTCCGTACCGAGTACCTCAGCCAGGTACTTGGGGATCTCGTTGAAGTGCAAGGTATCAACGAAGAATTTCTGATTATCCCCTTGCTCGGCTTCTTGGCGCAGGAAAGCCGCTTTCGTGGTCAGATCAATGTCATATAGTTGACCATCCGTTGCTTGCGTCCGGATCCCGACCCATACAGCCTTATCTTCAAACCCGTCGTATATCCCCGGGTTCTTCCGCTTGGTAAACTCCATCGGTAGAAGAGCTACATATAGAAAGTATACTCGTTACACAAGAGCATATGACAACAGAGTTTAAAGGACACTGGACAAACCTGAGAGCTCCATCAACCGGCATCTGCCGTACACGTACAGCCTACAAAGCCGGTATGAACTCCGGTCATCTTGACCCCGGAAGGCCCATAGCATCCTACGGATCCTCTTCTCCATCACCGGCTCCAGAGGAATGTCGGGGACATCTGTAACACAAACAACATAATTATAACCCGGGACAGAGAAAAGAAAGAAAAACCCGGAGAGAAAGAAGGACTTACTCATCAATTGTTGGAAGTCAACCGGTACTTGGAGCGTGTAGTCCGGGTTTTGAAAGTTTCTTATTTGGAAACTTCTCCCTCCAAGTCCTGCTCACTGAGGAAAGTACTAAGCTCGTTCCTCTCCAGACTGTTGCTGCAAGCGAGACAATCCCCTGCGAGAAAGCTTCCTGTTCGCCACAGCTTATAGTGACTGATGCTCGCGCGAGTGATCTTCCTCCCGCGAGCGAAATTACCCCCGCGAGCGAAAGACGTGCGACGGATCTTCCTCCCGCGAGCGAAATCTCTCCCGCGACTGAAACTGCCCCCGCGAGCGACAGTCGCGTGAAAAAAAACCACAAAAGAGGCGAGGAGAAGCCAGACCTTTGCTGGGAATGTTTGAAGGAGTTTTGAGGCATATTCGAGTCTTGGAAACGAAAGAAACAGAGACAAGAAAGAAAGCGAAAGCAGAAAAGCTCGAAAAAGTTATCGGGTTTGGAGTTTTCCCCCCATTACAACCCGAAGACGTCGTTTTAAATTCTTAAGGTGGAAAAGGTCTGCGGGTTACGCTTGCGTACAGACTTGGGGGACTGGATACCCCGAGTTTGGTTGCTAACTTTGTAACCCGGTAAAGAAAAGATTTTAAGTCCCCACCCAAGCGTACCCCTTGATTGAGGACTTGGAGGACTTGTTTATAGGTGGAACCTAATATTTCACCTTTACCGGGTTACAATTCAAGAAATAACCTCTAAATATCTAATTAATTATTAAATATGCATTGTTATTTATGCTTAAATTATTGTTTATAGAGTGAAAGCCCAATTAAATGTGAGAAGCCACTCTGGGCCCTTTGTCTGGGCCCAATTCGCCATAAAGCTAAGTAAAGCAAGGGAAACTACTCCCACATTGGAAAAGGACAAGAACGCTGTCTTTAATGCTACTATAAATACCGGCGTATGCCTCCCGGTAAAGGTGCGCAACTTCTTGACTATTCTTGAGTTTTCTGCTTAATTGACAGTGTCTGACTTAAGCATCGGAGTGGCTTCTCTCGGTAAACCCGGGGACGCCTCTTTGACGTGTTTGTTCTTTACATAGGAAAACTCGGAGTACAAGGAAGTTCGCTATTTCTGGAGCCGTGTGACCCGCTAAAGGGACCACGAGTTTACCCGGAAACACCTCCAAATCTTCAAAGCATGAACAACAGCTGCCAACTCCAAATCATGAGTTGGATAATTCTACTCATGTGGCTTCAACTGTCTGGAGCCATAACACATGACTCCGCCGTTTTGCATAAGCACGCAACCCAATCCAGTCCCTGAGCGTCCGTATACACTTGGTCTGCAAAGGCTCTTCAATTCTGCAAAGTCCTCTTCACACGCGTCACTCCACTCAAACTTGACTCCTTTCATCGTCAGACTGGTTAGTGGCGTGGAAATCTTTAAGAAGTCCTTGACATATCGGCGATAATATCCAGCTAGACCAAGGAAACTCCTCACTTCTGTAACATTCCGAGGATGTTCCCAATCTAGAACTGTCTTGATCTTCGTCGGATCCACTGACAACCCTGAAGCTGAGACTACATGACCAAGAAACTGCACCTCAGAAAGCCAAAACTTGCATTTTGACTTTTTAGCAAAAGCTGGTGATTCCACAAAGTCTGTAGAATGGTGTGAAGATGATACTCATGCTCTGCTTGTGTCTTGGAGTAGACTAGAATGTTGTCGATGAACATGATCACGAACTGATCCAGATAAGGTCTGAAGACTCTGTTCATGAGATCCATGAAAGCTGTTGGGGCATTCTTCAATCCGAATGACATGACAAGAAACTCGAAGTGCCCGTAGCGTGTGTGAAAAGCTGTCTTCTTAATGTCACCATTTCGTACACGAAGTTGATGATAACCAGACCTCAGATCAATCTTGGAAAAGAACTGGGCTCCTGTAAGCCGATCGAACAAATCATCAATTCTCAGAAATGGATACTTGTTCTTCACAGTGACACTGTTCAACTTTCGATAATCTATACAGAGACGAAGGGTCCCATCATGCTTTCTAGCAAACAACACTGATGCTCCCCACGGTGATGAACTATACCTGATAAAACCCTTGCTCATAAGATCTTCCAACTGTGACTTCAACTCTTGCAATTTTACTTGGTCTGTACGGTAAGGTGGAATCGAAATCGGCGTGGCTCTTGGGACCAAGTCGATCTGAAACTCTACTCACAGTGTGGCGATAAACTAGGTAAATCTTCAGGAAACACTTCGGGATACTCATCAACTCCCGGAATATATCTGTCACCACTTGTCGCATCCCGGGGACTATTCTCGGTCCCGGAACACGACGGTAACCGCCGTAGTCCCGATCTGGCAAGTAATCAATACGTCTTTCGACGTATTGATGACTCACCGGACCGAAACCACAAGGCTATGAATGAAACATACAACAAAGGAATAATAATATGAATGTCAAATACTGAATTACAAATGATCAGAGTAGCACACAAATGTTTTACAAGCGGAAGATAGTAGAAAATACCCGAGACAGAAATAATACATGAAAAAGTCTCGGTACACTGGGCCCGAATAAATGTCTCAGAGTATCCAACAGATTACAAGATATGAAAATACGGAAATCAAGAAACATGAAAACCACACCAGAATGGGAGTCCTCGAAAGGTGAAGTGCACGATAACCGACGCTCCGCGGCCTAGTCCAGCTCCTCTAGTGTCGGGTGCTGTAGACCTGAAAAGATGTAGAGGTGAGCAACTCGTCCTCGCTAACCCAAATGGGGCCAAAGCCATCCAAGTCGGGGTTTAAAACCCATGAGAAAACATTTTTTATATATGTATATGTACTCGTAAGTACGAAAGAGCATGTGGAAATGTAAATGCACGGCACGCACACAAAGCTCGGTAAATCATGTGACCACATATGAAAGAACTCTCTGGATCTGAGCGGCCGAATCCCGGGTTTGTCTTTACTGCAAACCGGGGCCAACTATCTAAGCGCCCGAGTGCGCAGAATAGCGAGAGCGTCCATTTCCAGCTAACGCCCAACAAATAGCAGGCCACACTTACGTCACGTTTTACTCTGTTCGAGACGAGCGTAAGCGGGATATATGAATGAAAATAAACAGGGCATAGCCCCTCCGGAGGTTAACGGTCATCGACACCGTAGGAGTGCTAGAATACTAGGTCCCGTCGCTCTCAGGCCAAGCACCGGAAATCAGGACGACGGTACTACTTTTCGATCCAAAACTCACACACACACACACACAAGTGCTATAAGAAGCATGTGGTCAAGCTTTAAAACAATGCATCTTTGTTTAGTACGTAAAAGTAAAAGAGCCGCCGACCCAAGAGGGTTTCGGCTCACCCAATGGGCGTGCTCCCCCTACCTGGTATGATGGTACAGCTGGCTGCGCTCCAATCCCTGGTCCTCCTGAAGTCTGCGTAGACGAGCTCCTGAGTCTGTGGGTGAGACAACAGTGATAGTCAGGTATAAGTAACTCGAGGATCTACTAACTACGACTAAGACTCGATAAACACTCTTTGTTTATCTTTCTGACATTAGGGTTTGACTTGTTTGACACTCCGATTCTCGAACCGGTGAGAAGTCGGAATTGTTTCTTATTCAGTACTTACGTCGTTTTTGCCACGTTTACAAGCTAAAAGTCTTTAAAACGTTTAACCGTAGTGTTCGAAAACGTAAAATAGGTGTTCTACGGCATAAAAGAAAAGTCAACTTTGGAATAGTAAAAGTCAACGGTCAACGGTCAAAAAAGTCAACGGTCAAAAAGTCAACCGGTCAAAGTCAAAAAGTCAAAGTCAAACAGTCAACCGGTCAAAGTCAACAGTAAAAAGTAAACAGTAAAAGTAAAACTGTAACAGTGAAACAGTAAAAGTAAACAGTAAAAGTAAATAGTAAACAGTAAAAGTGAATAGTAAAAACAGTAACCGTAAATAACTTAAACAGTTAGGGGCAAAATGGTAACTCTGCCCCTGGGTTAAAGTAAAAAGTAAAACTGACACGGTAAAAACCAGGGTTTTTACCGTGCCGGTTCCCGATCGATTCCTCCGCCGGATTTGGCCGGTTTTCCGGCCAAATCGAGCCTTCTGATCTCCTCCTTCACCTTCTAAACACCCTAGGCTATCCAACAACACATCAAACATGGAAAAAGATCGAGTTTTATACCTTCCTCTGCCTCCACTGTGTTTTCCGGCCAAATACCTCCGGCGGAGCTCCACCGGCCTTCTCCTTCCTCCTCCTTGCTTCTGGGCGGCTCCTGGTGGTGCCTGGGAGTGGCTTGGCACCTCAAAAAGCTTGAAACACCTCGATCTGCTCTGCACAGTAACTTCTGGGTTTTCGGCCTCGGCTGGGCGGCGCTGGCGGCGGCGCTGGCTTCACCGGTGGTCTGGCTAGGGTCGCCGGGGCTGTGCGAAGCCAATGGGAGTGGCGGTGAGTGAAGACGCGCGCCGGTGGAGGAGGTGGTGGCGCTGCTGTGTCGAGCAGTAGAGAGAGAGGCAGACTTTCTCTTTCGGGAGAAAGACGAAACAGGAAAGGGAGAAAAGAGAAAGAGAGAAGAAAAAGGAAAGGTGAGGGAAAGAAGTGAGGAGATAGGGTTTTTAAAGAAAAAGGAGTGGCCACGATTCGTCCATCGAATCAACGGCCACGATTCGATCCCAAACCCAAAATAAATTTCAAAACCAAAACCATTTTCGAAAATTCATTTTAAATAACCAAACGTCAAATTTAAACGTAGAAGTCGTACGAAAAATACGTGAAGTGCCGGAAAATATTTCCGTAAATACTTTCACGCATGTGGCGACGCGTGTCTTAACGTAAAAACGTTAGACGAAATGACGACGTACTGAAAGAAATCGGAATTAAACCCTAAATGTGTCGGAAAATTAAATTAAAATTTCGGGGTCTCACACTCTACCCCCCTTAAATTGAATTTCGTCCTCGAAATTTACCTGACATCAGAAGAGGTGTGGGTGAGCCTGCTGCATGACTGACTCAAGCTCCCAAGTAGCCTCTTCCTCACTATGGTGATCCCACTGAACTTTCACCACTGGAACCTCTCGGTTCCTGAGCTTCCTTACATCACGATCCAAGATGCGGTACGGTCTCTCCTCGTACGAAGCATCGCTGCGCAGCTGTACATCAGTCCAAATAACATTCTGTGGGGCACCCGGTGGGCTCTTCCGTAACTGTGAGACGTGGAACACGTCATGTATATGCTGCAGTCGTGGTGGCAGGTGAATCCGGTATGCAACTGATCCAACTCTCTGGGCTATCTGGAAGGGCCCTACAAACCTTGGGGCCAACTTCCCCTTAACCCCAAATCGTCTAACTCCCTTGCGGGGACTGACTTTCAAGTACACAAAGTCTCCCACTGCAAACTCAAGGGGTGTCCGACGTGTATCTGCATACGACTTGCTCCTGCTCTGGGCTGCTCTAAGCCTCTCCTGGACAATCTGGAGTTTCTCTGAAGTCTCCTGTATCACATCTGGACCAAGTAGAACTCTGTCCTCTCTGTCCACCCAACATGTAGGTGATCTACATGGTCGTCCATACAGTGCCTCGAATGGAGCCATACCAATGCTGCGGTGGTAGCTATTGTTGTAGGCAAACTCTGCAAGAGATAGGCATTCATGCCACTTTTCACCAAAATCAACTATGCAGGAACGAAGCATGTCCTCTAAGGTACGGATCGTACGCTCGGACTGTCCATCTGTCTGTGGATGATAAGCTGAACTCAAATGCAACTCGGTACCCAACTCCTTCTGCAACGACCTCCAGAGCTTGGAAGTAAAACGTGGGTCACGGTCTGAGATGATGCTCTTGGGTATCCCATGAAGTCTGATCACCTCACTAATGTACAGATCTGCAAAGTACTGAGTACGAGAGCTCATCTTGACAGGTAGAAAGTGTGCAGATTTCGTCAACCTGTCAACTATCACCCAAATCCCATCATGACCCTCCCGTGAATGGGGTAGGCCGGTGACGAAATCCATGGTGATGTGGTCCCACTTCCACTGTGGAACTGCCAAAGGCTCAAGTAGTCCTGCTGGATGTCTGTTCTCAGCCTTCACTTGCCTGCACACATCACATCTAGACACATACTCTCCGATACTCTGCTTCATGCCCTTCCACCAAAACTGGCGCTTCATATCCTGATACATCTTGGTGGCTCCTGGATGCATGGTGAAACTAGTCCGGTGTGACTCCTCCAACACTAGTTTCCGGATATAATCATCACTGGGGACAAAGGCACGTCCCTTGTACCTGATGAGCCCATCATCACTGACACTCCACTTGTTGTCAGCTTCACCTGAGTAGACCTGTGCTCGAACCAAGTGGCTCTCTGGATCATTCCACTGATACTCCCCCACCTGCTGTAGGATGTGGGGCCTGAGTGACACACTGGCCAGGAATCCGTGAGAATCCCCAAACCGTACGTCCAAATCATAATCCTCCAGTGTCTCCAAAGCCTCCATGCGAGAGAGGAAAATACTCGCAAGCTCATACCTCGGCTTCCTGCTCAAGGCATCGGCAACAACATTGGCCTTCCCTGGATGGTATCGTAGGGTGAACTCATAATCCGTAAGATACTCCATCCATCTCCGTTGCCGTAGATTAAGATCACGCTGGGTGAAGATGTACTGTAGGCTCTTGTGATCCGTGTAGATCTCAAAGGTGGCTCCGTAGAGATAACACCTCCAGACCTTTAGAGCATGTACAACAGCTGCCAACTCTAAATCATGTGTAGGATAGTTCTTCTCATGTGGCTTCAACTGTCTAGAGCCATAACACACTACCCCACCATTTTGCATCAGTACACAACCTAGACCAGTCCCTGAAGCGTCCGTATACACTTGGTACGGATCTACACCATTGGGGAGAACGAGGACTGGGGCTGTGGTCAACCGGTTCTTCAATTCTGCAAATGCCTCTTCACATGCGTCACTCCACTCAAACTTGACTCCTTTCTTTGTCAAGTTGGTCAGTGGCGTGGCAATCTTTGAGAAGTCCTGCACAAACCGACGGTAGTATCCAGCTAAACCAAGGAAACTCCTCACTTCTGTGACATTCCGAGGATGTTCCCAATCCAAAACTGCTTCGATCTTGGAAGGATCCACTGACAAGCCTGCATCTGAGACTACATGCCCAAGAAACTGCACCTCTGAAAGCCAGAACTCGCACTTTGACTTCTTGGCGAAAAGCTGATGATTCCACAAAGTCTGGAGAATAGTGCGAAGGTGATACTCATGCTCTGCTTGGGTCTTGGAGTAGACCAAGATGTCGTCAATGAACACGATCACAAACTGATCCAAGTAAGGTCGGAAGACTCTGTTCATGAGATCCATGAAAGCTGCGGGTGCATTCGTCAACCCGAACGACATGACGAGGAACTCGAAATGCCCGTAGCGTGTACGGAAAGCTGTCTTCTCTATGTCACTATCCCGTACCCGAAGCTGATGATAACCGGACCTCAGATCAATCTTGGAAAAGAACTGAGCTCCTGTAAGCTGATCAAACAAATCATCAATCCTCGGAAGTGGGTACTTGTTCTTCACAGTGACACTGTTCAACTTCCGATAATCTATACAGAGACGAAGGGTTCCATCATGTTTTCTGGCAAACAACACCGGTGCTCCCCACGGTGATGAGCTATACCTGATAAAACCCTTGCTCATGAGATCTTCCAACTGAAGCTTCAACTCTTGCAACTCAGCTGGTGCCATACGGTAAGGTGGAATCGAAATCGGTGTGGCTCCTGGAACCAACTCAATCTGAAACTCTACCTCCCGATGTGGCGGTAATCCTGGTAAATCTTCAGGAAATACTCCGGGATACTCATCAACAACCGGAATATATCTGTCCCCACTAGATTCATCCTTCTCCTTTGACGATCTCACAATACTGTAGCAAGTCAAAGTCCTCCTCCCACGAAAACATGGTCGCAAGAGTGGACTCGGCTGTGTGAGTCGCTCATCCATCCTGATCACCATCACCTTGTCCTTGCCTGGAGTCCTCACTGTGACTGTCCTTTTCTCACAGTCTATGAGGGCTCGGTATTTTTCCAACCAATCCATCCCAAGTATCAAATCATACCCATCAATGTCTAACGGGTAAAGATCTGCTAGTAACCTTCCTTCGTTGACCAGCAGCTGACACTTGCGAAAGATCCTGTCTGTGGCTGCCCCCATTCCAAGGGCAGAACTAAAACAATACGTACTACCCGTGGACTCAGACTCTAATCCCAAAGAATCCGCAAACCACGTGGCAATAAAAGAATGAGAAGCCCCTGTGTCAAACAATACTCTAGCCTCTGAATTAGAAACAATGATCGTACCATCTAGAGCTGTCGAGGCATCGAGAGCTAGCTGACCTCCTGCAAAAGCATAGACCTGTCCACGTCCCCTAGCACTGCGTCCACTCCGGCCTCTAGTGCGTGAACTCTGACTA
Source organism: Comarum palustre (assembly GCA_951800085.1). Classification (NCBI taxonomy): domain Eukaryota; kingdom Viridiplantae; phylum Streptophyta; class Magnoliopsida; order Rosales; family Rosaceae; genus Comarum; species Comarum palustre. The sequence goes on along the minus strand of OX637581.1, from coordinate 10,521,778 downwards.
GCCTGACTGCCCTGACTCGGGGCAGGCTGCTGCTGAGGTGCCTGAGGGTAAGATGGCTGTGCATAGCCCTGCTGATACTGCTGCTGCTGTGGGACCTGGGAGTAAGACTGCTGCTGCGATCCCTGCTGATACTGCTGCTGACCCTGAGGCTGGATACGGCCGGAAGAACCTGAAGCTGAAGCCGTACCCATGTCTCTGTTGGGACAATGCCAACGGGTGTGTCCCACCTGACCGCACTCATAGCAAGTATATGGCCCTGACCGGCCTCCTGAGGACCCACTGCCACTACTGCCAGCACTGACGTTTCCGCCGAAAGGTCTCCTGTTGTTTCTCTTGGTCATCTTCCTGTCTCTGCTCCGAGAGTGGGACCTACTGCCACTACCGCCATAGTCAGCTCTGCCCTGAGGAAAGGTCGCCTGATCAGCCTCAATCTTGTAAGCTGCGCTCACAATCTCCCTGTAGGTGCGAGTGGTATTAGAGAGCAACTCGCGGCGAACTGAGTCCCGTAGACCAAACTCAAACCTCTGGGACTTCACCTTCTCGGTGAGGCCTGGGACATACTTCTGCAGAGAAGTAAACCGCACCACATACTCGTGGACTGTCATGCTCCCCTGTGTAAGGCCGAAGAACTCGCCAATCTTCTGGTCTCTCAAGACCGGGGGAAAATACTGCTCGTAGAACAAGTCCTCAAACTGATCCCAAGTAATCTGATCGGGATCATGGCGGTCTGCAACGGTATCCCACCAACTATCAGCCTCTCCTGTGAGGCAGTGAACTGCAAAAGCTACTCGGTACTCAATAGGGGTGTTGACCGTCCCCTGCAGCTTCTTGATATGCTTGAGCCAGATCTCAGCATCTACGGCCTCTGTAAGACCGGTGAAGTTAGGTGGCCTAACTTTCAGGAAGGTCGCCAAGCAGTTGGACCTCCTCTCCCTCTCCAAGTCCTGCGGAGTCGGAGGTGGTACGTTCCCCATGGCTCGGAACGCACGAGTGACCTCATCCACCTCACGGCGCGGCGGCATCGTGACTGACAGAAAAGAAACAAGGATTAGTCATCGAAACAATGTCCAGTGATTAAAGATAATGAGAATGGCAACTACTGGAACATGAATGAACTTTTGACTTCCGTATGAATGAATACATCATGAGATCATGCAATGACGTCAGCATCGCACACAAATAACTCGAAGCATACGACTCGAAGAAAACAAACTGGTCGTACACTCATGACATGGAAGGTACCAAAACGATGCTCTGATACCAAGTAATTACTGTCGCATCCCGGGGACTATTCTCGGTCCCGGAACACGACGGTAACCGCCGTAGTCCCGATCTGGCAAGTAATCAATACGTCTTTCGACGTATTGATGACTCACCGGACCGAAACCACAAGGCTATGAATGAAACATACAACAAAGGAATAATAATATGAATGTCAAATACTGAATTACAAATGATCAGAGTAGCACACAAATGTTTTACAAGCGGAAGATAGTAGAAAATACCCGAGACAGAAATAATACATGAAAAAGTCTCGGTACACTGGGCCCGAATAAATGTCTCAGAGTATCCAACAGATTACAAGATATGAAAATACGGAAATCAAGAAACATGAAAACCACACCAGAATGGGAGTCCTCGAAAGGTGAAGTGCACGATAACCGACGCTCCGCGGCCTAGTCCAGCTCCTCTAGTGTCGGGTGCTGTAGACCTGAAAAGATGTAGAGGTGAGCAACTCGTCCTCGCTAACCCAAATGGGGCCAAAGCCATCCAAGTCGGGGTTTAAAACCCATGAGAAAACATTTTTTATATATGTATATGTACTCGTAAGTACGAAAGAGCATGTGGAAATGTAAATGCACGGCACGCACACAAAGCTCGGTAAATCATGTGACCACATATGAAAGAACTCTCTGGATCTGAGCGGCCGAATCCCGGGTTTGTCTTTACTGCAAACCGGGGCCAACTATCTAAGCGCCCGAGTGCGCAGAATAGCGAGAGCGTCCATTTCCAGCTAACGCCCAACAAATAGCAGGCCACACTTACGTCACGTTTTACTCTGTTCGAGACGAGCGTAAGCGGGATATATGAATGAAAATAAACAGGGCATAGCCCCTCCGGAGGTTAACGGTCATCGACACCGTAGGAGTGCTAGAATACTAGGTCCCGTCGCTCTCAGGCCAAGCACCGGAAATCAGGACGACGGTACTACTTTTCGATCCAAAACTCACACACACACACACACAAGTGCTATAAGAAGCATGTGGTCAAGCTTTAAAACAATGCATCTTTGTTTAGTACGTAAAAGTAAAAGAGCCGCCGACCCAAGAGGGTTTCGGCTCACCCAATGGGCGTGCTCCCCCTACCTGGTATGATGGTACAGCTGGCTGCGCTCCAATCCCTGGTCCTCCTGAAGTCTGCGTAGACGAGCTCCTGAGTCTGTGGGTGAGACAACAGTGATAGTCAGGTATAAGTAACTCGAGGATCTACTAACTACGACTAAGACTCGATAAACACTCTTTGTTTATCTTTCTGACATTAGGGTTTGACTTGTTTGACACTCCGATTCTCGAACCGGTGAGAAGTCGGAATTGTTTCTTATTCAGTACTTACGTCGTTTTTGCCACGTTTACAAGCTAAAAGTCTTTAAAACGTTTAACCGTAGTGTTCGAAAACGTAAAATAGGTGTTCTACGGCATAAAAGAAAAGTCAACTTTGGAATAGTAAAAGTCAACGGTCAACGGTAAAGTCAACGGTCAACGGTCAAAAAAGTCAACGGTCAAAAAGTCAACGGTCAAAAAGTCAACCGGTCAAAGTCAAAAAGTCAAAGTCAAACAGTCAACCGGTCAAAGTCAACAGTAAAAAGTAAACAGTAAAAGTAAAACTGTAACAGTAAAACAGTAAAAGTAAACAGTAAAGTAAATAGTAAACAGTAAAAGTGAATAGTAAAAACAACCGTAAATAACTTAAACAGTTAGGGGCAAAATGGTAACTCTGCCCCTGGGTTAAAGTAAAAAGTAAAACTGACACGGTAAAAACCAGGGTTTTTACCGTGCCGGTTCCCGATCGATTCCTCCGCCGGATTTGGCCGGTTTTCCGGCCAAATCGAGCCTTCTGATCTCCTCCTTCACCTTCTAAACACCCTAGGCTATCCAACAACACATCAAACATGGAAAAAGATCGAGTTTTATACCTTCCTCTGCCTCCACTGTGTTTTCCGGCCAAATACCACCGGCCTTCTCCTTCCTCCTCCTTGCTTCTGGGCGGCTCCTGGTGGTGCCTGGGAGTGGCTTGGCACCTCAAAAAGCTTGAAACACCTCGATCTGCTCTGCACAGTAACTTCTGGGTTTTCGGCCTCGGCTGGGCGGCGCTGGCGGCGGCGCTGGCTTCACCGGTGGTCTGGCTAGGGTCGCCGGGGCTGTGCGAAGCCAATGGGAGTGGCGGTGAGTGAAGACGCGCGCCGGTGGAGGAGGTGGTGGCGCTGCTGTGTCGAGCAGTAGAGAGAGAGGCAGACTTTCTCTTTCGGGAGAAAGACGAAACAGGAAAGGGAGAAAAGAGAAAGAGAGAAGAAAAAGGAAAGGTGAGGGAAAGAAGTGAGGAGATAGGGTTTTTAAAGAAAAAGGAGTGGCCACGATTCGTCCATCGAATCAACGGCCACGATTCGATCCCAAACCCAAAATAAATTTCAAAACCAAAACCATTTTCGAAAATTCATTTTAAATAACCAAACGTCAAATTTAAACGTAGAAGTCGTACGAAAAATACGTGAAGTGCCGGAAAATATTTCCGTAAATACTTTCACGCATGTGGCGACGCGTGTCTTAACGTAAAAACGTTAGACGAAATGACGACGTACTGAAAGAAATCGGAATTAAACCCTAAATGTGTCGGAAAATTAAATTAAAATTTCGGGGTCTCACACCACTAGATCCACCTGTCTCCTTCGTTGATCTCACAATACTGTAGCAAGTTAAATTCCTCATCCCACGAAAACAAGGTCGCAAGAGTGGACTCAGTTGTGTGAGTCGCTCATCCATCCTGATCACCATAACTCTATCCTTGCCTAGAGTTCTCACTGTAACTGTTCTCTTCTCACAATCAATGAGGGCTCGATGCTTTTCAATCCAATCCATACCAAGGATCAAATTATACTCTTCAATATCTAACGAGTATACATCTGCTAGTAGCTTCCCATCCTTAACTAGCAGCTGACACTTGCGAAAGATTCTATCTGTAGCTGCCCCCTTTCCAAGGGCAGAGCTGAAACAGTAAGTACTACAAGTGGATTTTGACTAAAGGCCCAAAGCATCAACGGACCAAGTGACAATGAGAGAATGTGAAGCTCCTGTATCAAACAAAACTCTAGCCTCTAAATTAGATACAAGAATCGTACCATTAAGAGTTGTTGAAGTGTACAAAGCTAGCTGTCCTCCTACAAATGCACAGACCTGTCCACGTCTTCTGACATTACGACCACTACGACCTCTAACACGTGAGCCCTGACTGGCCTGGCTGCCCTGACTCTGGGAAGGCTGCTGTTGTGAGGCCTATTAATATGGTTGCTGCTGATAAGCCTGCTGCTGCTGATAAGGCTGCTGAATCTGTGGCTGGGCACGGCTGGAGGAACCTGATGCTGAAGTCGCACCATGATCCCTATTGGGGCAGTGCCAACAGGTATGTCCTGGCTGACCGCAGCTATAGCAAGAGTAAGGTGTTGACCGGCCGCCTGAGGACCCACTACCACTACTACTAACACTAGTGTTACCACAAAAAATTTTCCTATTGCTCTTCCTTGTCGATCTCCTATCCCTGCTCCGAGAGTAAGAACTGCTACCCTGCCCATCTCTAGTCCGAAAATGTGTCACCTGATCACTCACAATCTTGTAGGCGACACTGACAATGTCTTGATAACTGCGAGTAGTGTTGGAGAGCAACTCGCGAAGGATGGAATCTCGAAGACTAGCCTCAAATCTCTTAGCCTTCAACTCGCGACGTGAATCGTACCACATACTAATGAACTGTCAAGCTCCCCTATGTCAGATCAAAGAATTTAGCCATCTTCTGATCTCTCAGAACTGTGGGAAAGTTCTGATCAAAGAACAACTCCTCAAACTACTCCCAAGACATCTGATCTGTATCATGTCGGTCTGCAATAGTCTCTCACCAACTATCAGCCTCTCTAGTGAAGCAATGAACTGTAAAGGCAACTCGATACTCTACAGGGGTATTAACCGTTCGATGTAGTTTCTTAATGTGCTTCAACCATGTCTCGGCATCTACAGCCTCAGTAGTGTCGATAAAGTTAGATGGCCTAACTTTTAAGAAACTCGCTAGGCAACCAAATCTTATCTCTAGCTCTAACACCTGAGGAGTAGGGGTGGAGCATTCCCCAAGGCATAGATTGCTCGAGTAATCTCATCAAGCTCGCGGTGAGGTGGCATCGTAACTGATACTAAAAAAAAAAGCAAAGATTAGTCACCAAAACATTGTCTAGTAAGCAAAGATAACAAGAATGTCAACTACCGGAACATGAATGAACTTTTGATCTCCGTATGAAGGAATACAACATGAGGTCATGCAATGACGTCCGCATTACACACTAACAACTCGGAGTATACGACTCGAAGAAACAAATTAGTCGTACAACAATGACACGGAATGTACCAAAACGATGCTCTAATGCCAAGTAATTATTGTCGCATCCCAGGACTATTTTCGGTCCCGAAACATGGCAGAAACCGCCATAATCCCAAACTAACGAGTAATCAATACGTCATTTGACGTATTAACTAACCACAAGACCGAAACTACAATGCTATGAATAAAATGATCATCACACAATAATATGAATGTCAAACATGAAATGACAAATGTGCAGATAAGTATTTAATTATTATACTAACGGAAGGTAGCAAATAAAATACACGAGACAAATATAATACAAGGAATGTCTTGAAGTAAACAAGCCCGAAGATAGTTCAAAGTACGCAACATCTTATTAAAATGTTTAAAGTCGCTATTATTTTTATTTATTTATTTAACTATAGCCGACGAATTACCCTAAAATTCGTCGGCTAAAGTTTTTTTAAATTTTTTTTCTTTTTTAACCTTTAGCCGATGAATTTTAGGGTAATTCGTCGGCTATAGTCATTATTTTTTTTTCTTTTTTTTAACTTTAGCCGAAGAATTTTATTAAAATTCATCGGCTATAGTTATTTTATTTTTTTTCATTTTTTCTTTTTTAATTTATTTTATTTTTGATTAAATTTTTTTACTTCTTTTTCGTTTTTATACTGGTGGAGAAGGACAAGAGGAGGAGGAGAAGAGGATAGGAGCAAGACTAGGAGGAGCAGAAGGATTTAGAGAAGGAAGGAGGAGGAGAATGATTTAGAGGAGGTAGGATGAGGAGTGCGTTGTTGCCGCCGGAGTAGGAGGAGGAGGAGGAAGGAAGGAAGATGAAGAGGAGGAGAAAAATGAAATATATAGAAAATTTTGAACTTTAGCCGACGAAATTTCATCTGCTAAAGTTCAAAATTTTAGTCCAAAAAATTTCAAAATTTTAAAAATCCCCGCCAAAAAATTTGAATTTTTAATTAACTTTAGCCGACGAATTTCGTCGGCTATAGTTATTTATTTAACTTTAGCCGACGAAATTAGGGTAATTCGTCGGCTATAGTCATTTATTTATTTTTTTATTTATTTAACCTTAGCCGATGAATTACCCTAATTTCGTCGGCTATAGTTATTTATTTTATTTATTTATTTAACTTTAGCCTACGAATTACCCTAATTTTGTCGGCTAAAACCCTAAACCTTAAATCCTATACGTAGAAGCTTCAAATGAAAAAAAGTCATGAAATAAGATATGACCGGAATGGTGAAATACGTCTATGGTTGAAAAATCACGTAATTCCAGTAAAGTCTCGGTACCGATTATTGCGGTTAACTCAATTTTCCATTCTTTTTCCCAAGATGTAGCCCTATCTCCGGTAGTTATTTTTCATAAAATTTTTATACCAATGGTTGCGTCTCATCGATTTGAAACTATTTTCAGTTGAAGGTCCGGGAAAAATACGTAATTTAGACGGTCAAATAACCGTTTCCGTGCGTTAAGGGGTTTGACTTACGGGATTGACCGTAAGGATCGAGCCCTTAACGTTGTCAGATTATGTTGAATTTTTTCCTATAGACATATTTCAACATAATGATCATATAAGATGGACGGAATTTTGTTTCTCAACTTTGATCATCGGAATCACAACATGCGTACTAATGTTGTATAACTTGTTTACTAAGCTTTAAGTAAATGTTCCGTTTCTAAAACAAACTCTACGTAGAAACTTCAAACGTAAAAAAGTTGTGAAATAAGATATGATCGGAATGGTGAAATACGTCTACGGTTGAAAAATCACATAATTCCAGTAAAGTCTCGGTGCTGATAGTTCCAGTCAATATATTTAGGGGTTTGACTTACGAGATTGACCGTCTAGATGAAGTCCTTAAATTTATCGGATAAAGTTAAATTTTTTACCAGAGATAAATTTCAACATATTGATGATATCTGACGGTCGTATTTTTGTTTGTGAATTTTGATGACCGGAATCACAACATGCCTACTATTTATCATTATTTATCTATATGGGGAGTCCTATCATCGAGAGGTAAATGTCTTAAAATTCTAAGATGGACATTTGCGTCTCATTATGGTGAGTGTTTGTTGTGTTGAAGGTTCGACCAAAATACCTCATATAGGTGTAGATATGAGTATTTTCGTATGTTAAGCGTTTAGAAAAACTTAATTTTGAAGACTTAAACGAACTCCGATGGCCAAAAAAACCTGTATATCATGGCTTTTGCCATGAGTTTGACTCGTAGGACCGTTCTGCTTCCAGATTGGTATCACAATAGTCAATCAGACACCGAAATATCCGTAGTGCAATTTTGTAACTAAAAGTTACTTTAGCCGACGAAATACCCTAATTTCGTCGGCTAAACTTTTCAAATTTCTTCGGCTAAAGTTCACATACTATAGCCGATGAAAAAATCACTTTAGCCGACGAAAATTTTTTTTGACGGCTAAAATTTAACTATAGCCGACGAAGAAATTAGTTTAGCCGACGAAAAAAAATTTTGTCGACCTGTTTTTAGATATTTCGTCGGCTAAAGGCTTTTTCTGGTAGTGCACCAACCCGGGAGGGTTACGGCTCACCCATTGGGCGTGCCCCCTACTACCTGATATGACAATACAGATGGCTGCGCTCCACCTCCCGATCCTCCTAAAGCTGACGACGATGCGCTCCTAGGTCTGTGGGTGAGATAGTGACATAGTCAGGCAAATATAATTTGAGGATTTACTGTCTACATTTTACGACTTGATAAACATTTTCTGTTTATCTTTCCGACATTAGAGTCAAATTTATTTGACACTCCGATTCTCGAACCGACAAGAATTCAAGATTATTTTCTATTCGGTACTTACGTTGTTTTCGTCACGTATTTAATTCAAAAACATTTAAATCATTTAACTGTAGAGATAAAAACATAAAAGTAAGTTTTTTAAGGTAAAAGTCAAAAGTCAACTTTTGAATAGTAAAAGTCAACACCCAACAGTAAAGTCAACGACCAACTTGTGAACAGTCAACTGATGAATAGTAAATAGTAACAGTAAATGGTAAAAGTAAAACTGTAAAGGTAAACGTAAATATTAAGTATGTCAGGAGAAATTTGGTAACTTTACCCCTTCAGTAAAACATTAAAAGGTTAAACTGACACGGTAAAAACTCTGGTTTTTACCGCGTCTTCTCAGATCAACTGTCTCGCCGGAAAACTCAACTTTTCTGACCAATTCGAGCTCTTACACCAGCTATTCCAACTTCTAAACATCCTAGGCAGCTCAACAACACTTCAAATGCAAGAAAATATTGAGATTTCATACCTCGAAGTCACCTATGGTTTTTTTGCGGTAGATCTCCTCCGGCGGAGCTCTGTTGGCCTCCTTCTTCCTCCTCATTGCTCTTGGACAGCTTCTGGTTATGCCTGGGAGCTTCCTTGGCTCGCCTCTGGTCTGGTTCTCTATCCAACTTGACTGGGGAGTTTTAAAGATTTCTCTCTCCTCTGCTGGGCGGCGGAAACGATGTCTCTGACGTGGTTGAGGCTAGGGCTTGGTCGCCGGGGCACTTCGAGCCTTATAATGGTGACGGTGAGGCAAGAAGCGCGCTGGTGGTGGAACGGCTGAGTCGTCTCCGTCGAGGAGAGAGAGAGAGGCTGCTCGAATGGGAAAGGAGAAGAAGCATGCAGAAGAGGAAAGAGAGAAGAAAATGAAAGGTGGAGGAAAAGGTAAGAAAGGAGAAAGGATAAGAAGATAAGGGAGAGAGATTGAGCTTTATAAGATTTTTGACGGTCAAGATTCAACGATCGAATCAACGGCAACGATTTAACCGAACCTTAAAATAATGTTAAAACCAAATTCATTTTCGGAAAATCATTTAAATATGAAAGAAACGTCAAATTAAATAGTAAAAACTATACGAAAAATACGTGGAGTGCCGGAAAATATTCCGTAAATACTCTCATGCATGTGGCGACGCATGTTCTAACGTAAAAGTGTTAGACAAAGTTACGACGTATCAAAAAGTAACCCGAATTAAACCCTAAGTGTGTTAAAAAATTAAATAAAAATTATCGTGGTCTCACACTATTAAGTCTGGTTATGATTGTTAATTATTTTGTAACAAACTTATTAAGACTGTTTATGATTGGTATGTAACAAACACAAAGCCATCAATTCGTAGTTGATTCCCAACACTATATAAAGGTCACCAATCCTTCATTCTATACACACCAACAGCAAACACTTCTTCTCTAAAAAGCTTCTCTACTCCTACTCAGTTATCTCACAATTCGGTGATAGTTTGAAGGACCTTCATAGTTCGTTGAAGCTCTTGTTCATAGTGCAACAACTTGAGCTTGATTGTCATTTTATCCTAGGAGACTAAGCGGCATTGAGGTCCTTACACCGATTGGGACGCCGTAATTTGTCTTAAGGACACCATGTGATACACGAGACTCGACAAACTCCTATTGGTTAAATTCTTCTTCTCAAATCCTCATTTGGTCATTTTATGGTTTTATTCATATTCATGTAATTTGATTAATTAGAATTAATTTTCATTATTTTATTTTGCTAGTTTATAAACAATATAATTACTATCTTTTTTAACAATCTTAAGACAAATTATTGTTTATATGTCTGGAAGAAAAGGAATAAGAAGCGTGAGGCTAATCTGCTGAAAGCTGTCACCAAAGATGTTGCCGATATTAATTTGTGTGCTATGGTGTGTAAGGTGAACATGGTGGACTCTAACCACAAGACTTGGTGGCTGCACATTGGGGCCACTAAGCATATATGTGCTGACAATAATATGTTCTTCACCTTTGAGCTTGCTGAGGAATGGGAGATTTTGGACATGGGAAATTATGCTACCTCTGCAATAAAGTGGAAAGAAAAGATAGTCTTGAAGCTAATCTCTGGAAATGACCTGACCCTTAACAATGCCCTGTATGTTCCGGAGATCCGTAAGAATCTGAGTGCATTGCTAAGCATTAATGAGTTTTGCAGTGTCATAGAGTCTGACAAGGTTGTTCTGTCTAAGAGTGACATGTTTGTTGGTAAGAGATAACTCGCTAGTGGGATGTTCAAAATGAATATAATGACTATTTTCAATAATGGAGTTGAAGTTTCATCTTCTGCTTACATGCTTGTGTCTTCCTATTTATGGTATGGTAGACTATGACATGTTAACTATAATATATTGAGAAGGTTAATTAACATGGAACACTTACCAACATTTAAAATCGACTCTAATGATAAATGTGAAACGTGTGTTGAAGTTAAACTCACTAGAACCTCGTTTCAAATAGTGGTGAGAAACACTGAACCCCTAAATTTAATTCACACAGATGTATGTGATTTGAAATCAACAGAATCAAAAGGTGGTAACAAGTATTTTGTCACGTTCATAGATGATGACACAAAATACTGCTATGTGTACTTGATGAAAATAATAGCAAGGTTATAGAGAAATTTGTTCGCTATAAGAATGAGGTTGAAAATCAACTTAATAAGAAAATCAAAATACTAAGAAGTGACTGTAGATGTGAGTATGAATCACCATTTGCTGACTTATGTGCTCAGAATGGTATTATAATCAAAGAATTGCGCTTTATCACCACAATCAAATGGTGTGGCTGAAACGAAAAATCGTACCTTAAATGAAATGATGAATGCAATGCGCTTAAATTCTAGGCTGTCTGTCACACCCCGAATCTTTTGAAGTTAATAAAAGTTACCTTTCACAGAGATTCACGAGTTACTGAGGACTTTTAATTGCGATCGGAAATTCGATAAGTTATCGCTCGAGTTAATTTTCGAGTTTTTAAAAGTACTCTAAATACCTGAATTGATGACTCGATGTTGTAGTAAGTGTCGACACGAGTCTCCCGGTATTTTCAGAATATTTTTCGGAGCTTCTGGCTAATTTCTATGAATTTATGAAGTGTATGGTAATTTCCAATTACTATTCCGGTAAATAATTTTTACCATTCTACCATTTACTTTTTACCCATCTTAAATCTGAACCGTTAGATCGATTAGGGTTTTGATCTCAACCGTTGACTCGAGTATAAAAGGATTAGAGGGAAGTTGACTTCGGTCAAAACCGAAGTGGAGGTTGACCGCAGCTTTTCTCTCTCTCGACTTCTCTCGCCTGCGACGGAGACCCACGGCGGAGTAGCGCCCCCGAGCCATCTCTAGCTCACCAAACCACCACCAAACTACTCCTTTTCTTCTCATCTATCAAGCCCAATCATTCACTTCGACATCCCACCAACGACGGTGGAGATCAGAGGACGAGGACGGCGACTGTCCTCAACGAAAATCCGACGACTCAGGCGGAGATTCGACGAACTGAAGGTATTTTCTTGCTCCTCTTGTCTTTCCCCTCCTTCCTAAGCTTCTGCCAGTCGAGATTGAGCCTAAACGGGATTTCCCTTTTCTCTGCGTTTTCTGTTTCTTCGAGGTTCTTCACGGGGGGACAACGTTTGGCGTCCCTTCTTCATCCTGGGCGTCGTCTTGACCTCCTGTGAACAACTCGAGTGGCTCTGGAGGTTGTGAGCACGTTTGTTGCTGACACGAACCGAGGCAGGGTTCTGGGGCGGTTGGAAGTGGAAACTGAAGTGCTGTGAGGAGGTACTGAAGTTGGTGGCGCTTGGGGCATGAGCCGGGGAATTTTGGAGTTGAGGAAGAAAAAAAATGGAAGGTTGACCGAGAGGGAGAGAGACTGTGACACTGTAGGTGCAGAGGTCACTTCCGGTGATCCTGGAAGTAGGAGGAGCAGAGAAGCCATCTCGGCAGGGTGCAGTGGAGGTCTGAGTACTGAGAATAGATCCTTGGGTGTGAAGAGTATTGTGTGGGCAGTTTTGCTTCCTCTGGGATAGAAAGGTGAATCTCTTAACCTAAAAAGAGTTTGATCTTATGGTTGGGTTGTTTATTAGGAGTCTTGTGTTTTGTTGTTGTCTTGGTGTTCTGATCTGTGTTTTTGTTGCTTGCTTGTTGTCGATAACTTGGTGAATCGGAGGAAACAGGGAGGTTATGGCGAAATTCCGGCAAGTTACCGGAATCCGTCGAAGATTCCGGGAATACAGTTAAACCGGCAGAAAGCCGAAGAGGTAGAAATCGAATTCCTGTTAAGCTTTTAGTCAAGAGTACGGTTAATTCCTAAGAGGAGTATTTACGGAGAAATTGGACGTAATTAGGAAGTTTCCATTTTGGGAAACCTCCTATGTTTGGAAACCTGCTAAATTGGGAAACTTTCCATTTTGGGAAAGTTTCCATTAAGGGAAGTTTCCACTTTGGGAAAGTTGCATTTTCAGAAAAATGGTTAAAGGATTGAAGTTCAATGAATGTGACACTTTTTGGTTAAATGGGTAAAGTGTTAAATTGTTATCGGAAATTGATAACTGGAATTTATGAGAAAATGTTAAATCGGTATATCGACTCGAGGTTAAATATATTGATTAATATGTGACACCCTAACGTCAAGTTAAAGTGATAAAGGAAAGTTCGGAAGCTGAGTCGGACTTCCAGTGAATTGAGTTAAGAGTCGATAACCGGGAAAGAAAGTAAAAAAGGTTAAAGTGCCATAAAAAGGAACTTGGTCAACATGTGGTCAAATAGGAGTTCCTGGTCAAACTATGAAAAGACCAAGTCAACTGTGGAATGACTAATATGATGATTTGTTTGTACAGTCTCTGGTTGAACGTGAGACGGGCTCGACTACGCGGTTAGTTCGAGGGTTTCGCTCGAGGAGCTTTCCGAGCGGGAAGGTCGCTATAGTACTGTGAGTGGACATTTGTTTTAAATTAAATTGCATGCTATATACTTTAATTGATTTATCCTGCATATATGATTTCCTCCATTTATATGCTTTACGGTGATTTGGGAAAATGAGATTTAAGGATTTTAAAGGCAAACATCCGGGAAAGAGGTTCATACCCTTCCCGTGATTTTAAAGGATTTTCCCGGGATATGATTTATTGATTATCACCGTTTTGGGATTATGGAGGGGGATGATTTTAAAAGGAGAAACTTGGCTCACGGATTTAAAGGGGTTTTCGATTTATTATTATTCCCACGAGGTTTTACAGGTTTTACAGGTTTTAAAGGGATTTTTAAAAGGGAAAAAGATATAAGGATTGTATGCTAGCATGGACCCTCTCCAGATGGAGCGGGTACCCTCTCTGGATAGTAGCAGGTCGGGACCCTCTTCGGTAGTAGCTGGTCAATAGACCCTCCCGGATAGTAGCAGGTCGGGACCCTCTTCGGTAGTAGCTGGTCAATAGACCCTCCCGAATAGAGCAGGTCAGGACCCTCCCTGATGAGCTGGTCAATGGACCCTCTCGTGGTAGAGCGGCTCGGGATTTCTCGTGGATGAGGTTAACACCCCACATAATTGTTTATATTTAAGCCAAGGCATTGTTTACGTTTTACTTGCATGCGGATTTTCTTAGAAAAACTTAGAGGGAGAGCATTAGAGGAAAGTAGAGTTTTTATATTGGATTTTCGTCCACTCACGCTAACGGTTTTCAATGTTTCTCCCCTGGGCCCTTCGTTTTCAAATGCCCAGTGGTGCAGGGTTCTAGAGCGGAGGTCGTGCGCGTACAAGAGTCGAGGCATAGTGGATCAATCCGTTGCCGCTTGAAATTCTTTAGGGTAATCTTCTTTGTAGACTGCTCTGACTAACCCAGTTTAGCTAATTAAGTAGGTTAGGGAGCAGGATGTCTTCATGAGTTAGAGTTTGTTGTTAGATACTCATGGAAGTGCTGAGTTGGAATGTAGGAAGGGTTGGCCATTTCAAGGGGGTTTCGGTAAGAAGTTCCCTTGAGGTGGTCCCCACAGGATTTACTTCGAGTTAAAGGGATTTAACTCGGGGTGGGTCCTGACACTGTCACCCAACATGTTGGGAGATGTCATTCTCACGGCTAATTACCTTTTAAATAAGGTTCTTAAAAAGAAGACAGAAAAGACTCCAATAAATTGTGAAAATGAGTAAAACCATCATACGGTTACTTACAAGTGTGGAGATGTTTGACTAAGACAGTAAAAAATGGGCCAAAAACAGTTGGCTGTGCTCGTTCATTGTGTAAAAATCTAAAATTGAGTATATACACAAAAAACACGATCATAGATCGAGAAATGCTTCATTTTTCGAAAATATATTTCCCTAGAAATCTGAGGAAGAATCAAGTTCTTTTAGAATTGAGTCAAATACTCAGGAAAATTAGACACAAGTAAATCCTGAAGAGGTAGAGCCTGAAGAAATAGAACATGAAGAAGTAGAACCTAGACGGAGCAAAAGAACAAGGATAGAAAAATTCTTTGGCTCCGATTTTTTGACATATATGCTTGAGGATGAACCTTAGACATATACAGAGGCAATAAAGTCCACTGATGTGTCGTTATGGAAAGAGGCGATTAAGAGTGAAATAAACTCAATTATGCAAAATCATACTTGGAAACTGGTGGATTTTCTACTAGGGTGTACACCCTTACGTTTAAAATGAATCTTTAAAAGAATGATAAAAGCAGATATGACTATAGAAAAATTCAAGGCAAGACTTGTCATAAAAGGATACAACCAAAAGGAATATATAGAATATTTCGACACATATTCTCCTATTACAAGAATAACCTTTCTTAGGATGGTGCTTACCATCGCGACTTTGTGTAAACTAGAAGTACATCAAATGGATGTGAAAACTGCTATCTTGTATAGGGATATAGAGCAGGAAAACTACATGGAACCACCTGAGGCTTTTTCTGCCCCAGGTCAAGGGAAGAAAGTGTGCAAATTGGTAAAGTCTATGTATGGCTTGAAACAAGCTCCAATACAATGTCATGATCACCAATGGTTATATAATAAACAAATGTGACAAAACAGATATGTCATCTTATGTCTATATGTAGATGATATGCTCATTGTGGGGAGCAATGAGAAGGTAATCAAATCCACTAAAGATATGTTGCGATCTCGGTTTGAGATAAAAAAAATATAGGACTTGCTATGTGATTTTAGGAATATAAATTACAAGAACGTCAGATACACTTGTGTTGAATCAAACACATTATGTGGATAATATCATTGGAAAATTTGACAAGGAAGGCTGTGGAACTGCCAGGACATCGGTAGATTTAACTTTACACTTGTCTAAAAACAAAGAGAAAGTCTCTCAGTTAAAATACTCGAGAGTGATTGGGAGTCTGATGTACTTAACAGGTTGTACAAGACCAGATTTGGCTTATGCGGTGAGTAAGCTATGTAGGTACACGAGTAATTCAGGGGCTATGCACTAGCAAGCGATTGGAAGAGTATTGAAATACTTAAGATATACTTGTACCTATGGCCTACACTATACAGCGTACCCAACTGTCATAAAGGGTTTTACTGATACAAACTGGATATCCGACACGAAAGACTTAAAGTCTATTAGTGGATATATGTTCACACTAGGTGATGTAGCAATGTCAGAGAAATCCTCAAAACAAACGGTCATAACCAGATCCACAGGGAATCTGAGTTTGTCGCCCTGGACAAATGTGGGGAGGAAGTCGAATAACTACACCAATTCGTTGAGGACATTCCAAGATGGACGAAACCTGTGCATGCAATATGCATACATTGTGATAGTTAATCAGCTTTTGACAGGGCAAAAAATAAAATGCATAATGGTAAGTTTCGTCACATCTGACGACGACATAATATCATTCGACAACTAATCTCAGTTAGAGTTATTTCTATAGATTATGTGAAATCTAAGGAAAACATTACAGATCTGTTAACCAAAGGGTTGAACAAAGAGCTAGTTGATAAATCATCGAGAAGAATGAGACTAAAGCCCTTGAAAGAATAATATCTTTATAGTAGATACCCAATCTAGCTGACTGGAGATCCCAAGAACTAGGTTCAAAAGGGACAACAAAATTGTAGAGATTGTGATGGATCATTGTGGGGATTCGCCCAATGTCTATTCATATGATGAAAATATTGATCCCCGTACGAAATGAGGTTAAGCTAAAAGCTTTTAATAATTCTTATGCGTCTGTAAAACTGAGCGGAGTAATGCGGGTTACTCTTAATTAAGAAATCACCTATGTGATAGAGAAGTTGTGCCGCTTCTAAGGGAGTTGTTGAGGGCACAACTCTTGTCAAACTCTTGTAGAACCAAGCGCATGTCCAAGGCCAAAATGAACACAATAATGAGAACTGGAATGTGCCTGGAAGATTCCTGTGTGGGACATGTCATCATTTACACAAATGATGGATAGTTCAAAGACATCACGTCTATTATTTAGTTAGTAAAGTAAAAATGTTTCCATAAGAGAGAGTTCAAAGGCTCATAACCTACCTATCATGTGTATATCTCAACCATAGAAAACTATCACCAAGTTTATCGAGTTTTTTGGTGGCCAATTTTCATTCATGTGGGGAATTGTTAGAAAAATGGTCTAAAGGACCATTAATTAAACCAAATAATTAAAGTCAGTTGCACTTTGAATTAGATGATTGCATGCATGAATTTGTAATCCTTGTAATAAGGGGTATAAAATCATATATTCATATGCATAATTTGGTTGTGGGGTGAATGAAAAATTGTCACCTAAAGATGACTAGTTCAAATGAGAAAATGAACTTTGTCCCACATTGGAAAAGTATGAGAGGAATAAGGCTTTAAATAGAATCTCACACCTTGAAGGTGTAACTATGACAAGCACCCATGCACTCTCTCGCGCATGCAAGGGGATGAAAATCCCAGGTCGGAAGCCAAATTTTTTCACTTGGGCCTACGCGACCTGCATACACGAATGCAGTTTAAATTTATGATCCGAGATTCAATACCACCATCAATCTATAACCGACCTATTAGGTCTGGTTTTTTTTTAATCATTTTGTAACAGACTTATTAAGACTGTTTATGATTGGTATGTAACATACACAAAACCATCAATTCGTAGGCGATTCCCAACACTATATACAGGCCACCAATACTTCATTCTATACACACCAACAACAAACACCTTATTTTCCAAAATGTTTCTCCACTCCTACTCAGTTCTCTTAAAATTCGGTGATAGTTTGAAGACACTTACTCGTTCGTTGAAGCTCTTGTTTGTAGTGCAACAACTTGAGCTTGATTATCGTTTTATCCTGGGAGACCAAGCGACATTGAGGTCCTTGTACCGATTGGGACGCCGTAATTCGGCTTAAGGACACCGTGTGATACACGGGACTCAGCAAACTTCCATTGGTTGAATTATTCTTCTCAAATCCTCAATTTGTCATTTTATGATTTTGTTCATGTTCACAAAATTTGATTAATTAGATTTATTTATTTTTATTTCATTTTGTTAGTTTATAAACAATATAATTACCATATTTTTATAACAATTTAGTACTTCAATAGTGCCGAGGTCTACATCACTCACACTTGCAATACCAGATGAAACTATTATGATATGTAATTTGATATTACAGTGACGTAGCTGTTGGTAATCTGAGCTCCCAGTTTTGAAATCGTTGTGTGTGGAATGGAATCACATTCATGTTTCGGGCATATTTATTAAACTGGAATGAAATTAAGAGTGGTGTAATTAATTCTGGAATGGATGAAATCCTGCGTTTACTAACATGTCAATATATTGGAATGGATGTGGGTCCTATTTGTTTATTAGGAATTGATTTCTGATGAAACCCCTTATTCGATACCCAATGAGGGAGATGAGTATCAAAATCAAGGTAATGCAATCAATTTTTTTTCTCTAAAATATCCTCACATAATTAATAATATTTCTAAATTACCAAACCCATAAAATATGTTATAATATTTTAAATTGGAGATATTTCTAAATTTTATTGTATTTATAATATTTCTAAATTACTCAACCCTAAATATGTATGTGTGTGTATATATGTGTATATATATATATATTGTATTTTAGGGGTATTTGAAATTTATTTATTACAGGGGTATTTTAGTAATCAAATTAGTTTTGATTATGATTACATATGGTAAGTAAACAACATCAATCGTAATTAGTTTCATTATTGTTTTGATTCTTTATGGTAAGTAAACAGTAGAATGATATGAAATATTCTGATACCTATTCTTGTTGATACCGATACTTGTTAATACCGATTCATGATAAGTTATATTCCAAGTTAGTAAATGTGTCATTCATGAATTGCCTCATGAATAAATGTCCATTTGATTAATGCATTCGGCTAAGCGAACAATCTTTTTTCAAATTAATTTTTTACATAGGTGATCTTGATTGGTAAATTGAACTTTTGAACGGCTAATATTTTGATTTATATTAATAAACTATATAAATAAAAAAGAGTATGAACATACACGTTAATACTCTATTTTTGTTAAAAGAAAATCACATTTATGTGTGTCTTCGTCAAATCCATAATTGACAAGAGAAAATCTCGAGATTAACAATCAATCAGAGTAATTGTCTCAATCTGTATCAATCTATTTTCAATCAGAATAATTATCATTATGTAATTTATTTTTTCCTTGTAACCTCACATCTATATAAAGAGGAGTCTCAATGAAAATAAGTAGACCATTTTCAGATTCACTTTTACACGTTATCAGATACTATGCTTTAGATTTCGAGTTTTTGGCCAAAAAAAAACCCACAGATCCCCACCGCGTCACCCACTCACCCCGGTAGCTCCATCATCGGGCTTCCCCCAGCCCAGCCCCCGCAGAACCCGACCTGCTGCAGCGCCTACCCATTGACACCAGCTTCGATCCGCGAATCCACCGGCACAGTACCTCCTCAATCGCCTCTGATCCGGTACCTCCTCAACCATCCCCGACCTGGTACCTCCTCAACAGCTCCGATCCGACGCACATCAGCGAACACAGCTGACGACCCTCCACCGCCGGTAGACCTCCCGGTTCACTTTTGTAGTAGATTGGACGGTAGCAGCAGCCCCGACCCGATCGACCGAATTCCGGATCCGTGCGACCCGTTTTTAGAATCTGACCCGGAAAGCAATTTTTTTTACCCGAACTGAGGTAATTTTCTGCTTTTTTATAGTAGTAATTAATAGTTACTGTTAAAAATAACTGTTTTACCGTGAAACATGTTAATTGTAATAATACTATTTTTACTATTTACTGTAATGATTAACTGTTACAGAATTAATATTTACAATTATTTGTTTTAGACCAAATAAACTTAAATAATTTATAAAGTAAATATTCTGCAAATCTTTATTTAATATTTTTACCACATATTTGCTTTTCTTAGGGTTATGAGTATGCAATTTAAAATTAAATTGCTATATGTGACCCTAATTTTATGTCATGATATATTGTGATTACATGTTAATCATGTCTAAATATGATCTTTGAGCATGTTTTTGTGTAATTAAAATAAATATTAGTGTACATGCCATGCTTATTTATCTTCTATAAATATTATTTTAATTGAACATGTCATATTAATTATGATAAAAGAATTTCATTGCATCGAAAAAGTAATTTACAACCGTGATAAAGTATTTTCACGAAATATGAAAATGTGACCGTTAAGAATATTGGTCTTGCAATCTAGTTCATATTCTTGGAAATTAAACGTGGATGTCCTTGTGACTACGTAATTAATAATTCTTCGCTCTTGTTTATGTAGATGTCTGATCCAACCTTACCGGAATTTGATATTTTGGACTCAGAAGGAATTGAGTACCACCGTTGGGTTTCAAATGTGAAAACCACTTTTGTGGGAAAGGACTACACCTCCACAATCAAACCCCCACCGACCCTAATGACAAAGGACCGTCTGACAAAGTGAAAGCCAATGCCCTAATGTTCTTGAGGCGACACATTGACCCCAGTCTCCGTTGGGAGTACCTCCAATTGAAGACACCTTTGGGAACATTCATGACACTCTGCTCCCAGAACTGACTGTTCAGTGGAATGAAATCTGCTTGCTTGATTACAAGAGGGTCAATGACTTCAACAAAGATATGTTGCGCCTGAAAGCACTCTTGAACTTATGTCAAAATGAAATTACTGAAGATGATATGATTCAAAAGACACTCTCTACCTTTCCTATTTCAGCACTTATACTAGCGAACCAGTATAGGTTGGAAGCTGATCAAACTATTGCAAGTGGCTGAAAGGCACAATGAGGTTCTCTTGAACAACAATGCTAGGCCTATGGGGACAAAGAAAATTCCTGAGGCTAACTTTGGCAAGATGAAAGGTGGAAAAAACCCCAAAACAAAGGGTGTTGAACGTGCTGACCCTTACCCACGTGGAAACAATGCACCAATTGAAAAGTGTAGAGGGGCCATGACATGGGCCGTGGTAAGGGCCATAGAGGCCTTCTTAATGTGTGGCACAGAGATGGTGGCGTTGCTGCCCAAGTATTCATGGTGGTGCTGGCCCAAGTGGTCATGGTGGGGCTTGCCCAAGTGGTCATGGTGGGGCTGGCCCAAGTGGCCATGGATCAAAGGTGCAGAAACAACCAATGAATCCTCCAACCCAAAGAGTTGGCAATGAACCCTGCTATAGGGGTGGATCTACTGACCACTGGTACAAGAACTGTCAAGCAAGCAACAAAGTGGCAGCAGCTTACAAGAGGTATAGGGAGTCCAAAGAACAAGAGGCCCACTATATGGAAGATGGAGGCCCTGACCCAGATGTCAACCTCACTTTTACAAATTTCACCAGCAACAAGGATCCTGCTAAGTCATTGGATGCTCCAGACTTTGACTGATCTGCTTCATTTATTTTCCAAGACAATTATGGCATGCTGCCTTATTAATAATTAGACTATTGTTTAGTCTGGAAATTTACCTTTATTATGGTTTGATGAACTAGATTTCTTTACAAAGACCTTTTATTTGATTATCGTTGGTTTATTAATAAATTTCGGATTTTATTCTGAAGTAGTGAATTTTATTTGATCTTTATACATGGTTCGAAAACAAGGCACTACAAAGATATAAAGCAATACATCCATTACATTAAAGAAAATAATAATTATTTACTAGAATGAAAATTATATCATTCTAAATCGAAATACTCTAAAGAATATGAGATACATTTTTCTACTAATATAACTATACCCTCTCGTTTAAATTGTAGGAATGAATCGAGGCGAAATTGAGTGCTTTGCTGATAGTGGGACCGCTCACACTATATTAAGGAATAGACAATTATTCATTGAATTAATTCCTTATAACTCATCTGTGACCACGATGGTTGGATCGTCACCATTGATACAAGGGCGAGGTACTGCCCAATTCCTGTTACCTAACGGAACGATGATCAAAATCACAGAAGCTTTATATGCACCAAAAGCTAATCGAACCCTGTTAAGTTTCAAAGATATACGTACCAACGGTTATCATTTGAAAACTCATTGTGAGAATGAAATTGAATACTTATATATTACCTGTCACGCCCCGACCCAAGATTACCTCCCTAACCCTGGGTTAAGACGTGTGGGACCTAACGCAAGAGAGATTTACTCGAAATCCCCCTTGAGCCAGGATAACCCTATTTAAACAGTCCAAGCGGTGCCGGAATAGACCTCAAACCGGAGGTTATCCCGATTCCCACATTTGAATCTCAAATGTGCCATTTAAAGAACCTAGGGGTTCTAAATATATTTGTGACTGCACCCGAATCCCGGTCAGGCTGCCTACGTACCCTGTCTTCAGGGATCAAGTCACACGTAGCTCTTGTTTAACTAACACCCTAACCGGGCGAGTCCCGCTATTCTATTTATCGGTTGCTTTCTACAAGAGGATAGCATACACCTAACGCATATCCTGAGTTCTCAATGAGGTAACCACCGACCAACTAACCCTCGGGTTTAAACCGATCATTCTACCATTCCTAACAATAACATCCATTCACGACCAGATGGATAATAAAGGCAATCACACGATTATAAATAACCATCACACATAACTATGAATATAAAACATAGTGGCATCCACGTAAATAAACCAAACCATGGGCATTTAAGATATTTCCTCCTACTTGACATCCCTGAAAATAACTATAATTACCAGGGGTATTTATGGAATTACCACCTCAATGGCATTCCTGTAATTAGCCCAAATCTGTCAGGGGCAACATGGACATTCTAGCCTTAATGGCAGTTTCGTAATAAATCTGAACTACCAAGGGTCTTTTAGGAATTTCAGTCTTAGTGGCAGCCCCTGTAAATACACAAATCAGCCAAGGACAGTCCGGTCTTTTTAACCTCAATGGCAGCCCCGTAAATAAACAAAACTACCAGGGGTATTTCCGGGATTCCAACCCAGGTGGCACCCCTGTAATTACCCTAACCTGCCAAGGGCAGTTCTGTCATTTTGCCAACACAGTAAATCGGTAAAAATCCAGATCTACCGCGGTAAAACCAGGGTTTTTACCCTTGATTTTTCCGATCGGCTGGTTCGCCGGAAAACGAAGCTTTTCCGGCCAAACCAGCTTCCAACGCCTGCCTAATCAATTTCCACACCTACCCAACAACATAACAAGCTACAAGTTTAGGGAAAAGAGAAGGTTTTTATTACCTCCATGGTGCAGAACACAGAGCTCCGGTTCCCCTCTCCGACGGAGCTTCCCTCGTCGCCTCCTCCCTCCCCCATGCCTATGGCAGCTCCAGGAAGCTCCCCAGACAACCCTACCCCTCATCTCGCCTGGTTTTGCTTCGAGACCAAGTGCACAGTCCTCGAGCTTGCTCCCTCCTCTGCCAGACGAGGCTCACGGCGACGTAGGCACGGCTGAGGGTCAGAACAGGGTTGCCGGAGCAGAGCGAGTCCGCCTGTGGCGGCGGTGAGACGCGACGCGCGCGCCAGTGGCTCCGGTGAGGAAGGGACAGCGAGTAGAGAGAGAGAGTGAGTGAGGGATCGAGAGGGAGGAGAGAGAGAGAGTGAAAACCGAGAGTCTCCCCCCACCGGTCAACACACACATATATATATATATATATATATATATATATATATATATATATATATATATATCATCCAACGGCCCAGATTCAATTTCACAAATCCAACGGTCCAGATCTGCCAATGAATAGTAAAAAATTATTTTTTCTATTTACTTTTACCGCACGGTAACAACACTTTATCTCTCATAACTTCCGCATACGAACTCCGATTAATTTATAGGACATACCCACGAGTTCGTATTAACGTCCTCCACATCTTTCCCGAAGAAAACTCCCTCAAATTCTCGACTTAACGCAAAGTCCTCTTTTTCTACGGTAAAGTAACTTATCATTTGTTACTTCCGTAAATTCGATAAATTCGTAACTAGCAACTCGTAGCTCCGGAAAATCTCCTGGACATACCGGGGATCTCGCAATAACATAATCTATCCCTCGGGACATTAATTCTATTTTTCCCCAAAACTGAGAATATCTCGATAATAATTCGGGGAAAATTAACAGTGCGGTTACCATTCTCTGTAACTCGCCTAATCCCGGTAAAAATGTTAATTTCGGGTCGGGGTGTTACATTACCTCTAATGAATATGGAAGAAAACGCATTTTAGAGAAATTAATGAGTCAATTAAATGGATTATATCTCACTACCATTCGGATCATTGAATCCTATGTTGTCACCGACAAAGAAATGGAGGACACTGACTCATACAGGCTTTGGCATGACCGGCTAGGACACCTTGGTCGTAACATGATGATCCGCATATTAAAGAACTCACATGGACATCCTTTCTTTCGAATGAAAAATAAAATGGGACAAAAGTTTGTCACAATACAAGGCTGCAACACAAGTATCGATCCCAAGGTATTGACTGGTCCTAATACTGTCCCAACGCAATCATTGACCTCTGAAGCATCAGAGGGGCAACCTCCCACCCATTATGCCTTAATGAGTATGTCAAAGGCACATCACTCGTTCTGCAAAGCCTGTCTTTAGCCAAAACAGGATCGAGACATTCCTATGCTAAAGATACCAAGCAAAAAATATTCCAGTCTTACAAAGGATACAATGTGATATTTGTGGACCTATCCATCCAAAATGCAGGTCATTTAGGTATTTTATGGTTCTAGTAGATGCTTCGACACGATGGTCACATGTCGCATTATTGTCCACAAGAAATGCTGCATTTGCAAAACTCCTAGCACAAATTATACATTTAAGGGCTAGACAATGCTGGAGAGTTCACATCAAAGCATTTGATGATTATTGCATGTCTAAAGGGATCAATGTAGAGCACCCTGTACCCCATGTGCATACACAAAATGGTCTCGCAGAAGCCACCATCAAAAGACTACAGATGGTGGCTAGGGCACTGGTTATGCGCACCAACATGTCAATATTTGCCTGGGGTTATGCAATACTACATGCAGCTATACTAATTCGTTTTAGACTCACAACTAGCCAACCATTTTCTGCGTACCAGTTGGTAACTGGATATGAGTCTAACATTTCACACTTACGCATATTTGGTTGTGCAGTATATGTGTCTATTGCACTCCCACAGCGCAACAAAATGGGTCCTCAAAACGATTAGGTATCTATGTTGGTTATGAATCTCCAATAATTATCCGTTACTTGGAACCTTTGACAGGCGATCTTTTTACCGCTAGATTTGCGGATTGTCACTTTGATGAGACAGTCTTCCCGTCGTTAGGGGGAGATAAGAAAAAGGATTTTCTAAGGGAACGACATGAATTTTCGTGATGTGTCCCCACTCTGTCTCATTTCGATCCCCGCACTTCACAATGTGTAAGTGAAGTGAAACAAATAATCAATCTTCAGAACGTAGCAGATTCGATGCCTGATGAGTTTACTGATATCGTTAAAGTGACAATATCACATATACCAGCTGCAAATGTATCTGCAAGGTTAGAAGTCCCCTATAAGGGGCGATGCCGTTGTAAGAGGCACCGCGACCACACTTAGTGGAGGTGTGGTCGAGGCTGTGGCTCCCCAAAAGAAGAGGGGATGGCCACTTGGTTTGATCGATACTCGCCCAAGGAAGAGTAGGATGAGTAAGGCACAACTTGATCCATTAATCATCAATGTGGAGAATCCCTTTCATGAGATTATCTCTGACTATAGTTATGTCCATGAATCACTACTGGAGGACGCTCAGATGTTCGAAATGATTCAAGAGATCAAAGAAATCTCAATGGATTATGAGAGTGCATATGAGTTGATAGAAAGATCTTCCACAAACATTGACGATATATTTGCATATACTGTTGCTCCAAAAATTATAGAACACGATGATATCGAACCTCGCTCAGTTGCAGAATGTCAACAAAGAGCAGATTGGCCTAAATGGAAAGACGCGATCTAGGAAGAACTAGATTCTCTAACAAAGAGACATGTATTTGGTCCGGTAGTGCTAAACCTCACCAAGTGTAAAGCCTGTAGGACATAAATGAGTTTTTGTCAGAAAGAGAAATGAGAAGAATGAAGTCTTGAGGTATAAGGCTCGCCTTGTCGCACAAGGTTTCTCACAACGTCATGGAATAGATTACGAGGAGACATACTCTCCCGTAATGGACGTCATAACGTTTCGCTACTTAGTTAGCTTGGTAGTTTCTGAAAGACTAGAAATGCAGCTCATGGATGTGGTTACTGCGTATCTATATGGGGATATAGATTTAGATATATATATATATATATATATATATATATATATATATATGAAAGTGCCTGATGGCCTTCCATTACCCAAGTCAAGTGACTCTAAACCACGGAGTGCGTTTGCAATTAGATTAAAACGCTCACTTTACGGATTGAAACAGTCCGGGCGGATGTGGTATACCTTTCCAAGTGACTACTTGATTGAGAAGAGATACAAGAATGATGAACTATGCCCCTACGTGTTTATTAAGAAAACAAGTTCTGGATTTGCAATCGTAGTTGTATATGTCGATGATATAGCATAATAGGTACTCTTGATGAAATAGGAGAAACAGTGAGCCACTTGAAATCCGAATTTGAGATGAAAGATCTTGGGAAAACTCGGTTTTATTTAGGCCTTGAGCTAGAACACCGAACTTGTGGAATATTAATCCACCAGTATGTATATGTCCAAAAGATGCTCAGGCGATTTAACATGGACAAGGTGCATCCTGCTAGCACTCTCATGATCGGTCGAAGTCTGAATATAAAGAAAGATCCATTTCGTCCAAAGGAAGATGACGAGGAAATATTGGGACCTGAAATTCCCTATCTAAGTGCAATAGGCACATTATTGTACTTAGCTCAATGTACTTGACCAGATATTGCATTCTCAGTGAACTTGTTAGCTAGATTTAGTTCAACGCCAACGCATCGTCATTGGAATGGTATCAAAAACATATTTCGATAACTAAGAGGAACCATTGACTTGGGACTATTCTATCCCTATAAAAACAGAGATGGGACAACAGATGGAACTACACATCCTGAAGGACAAACTGAAACCCCAAACGATACTTTGGTTGGTTTTGCTAATGATGGGTACCTCTTTGACCCACATAGAGGTCGTTCCCAAACTGGTTATGTATTCACCATTGGGAACACAGCGATATCTTAAAGATCAACCAAGTAAACTCTTGTGGCTACCTCATCAAACCACTCTGAGATCAGTGCTCTACATGAGGCGGTTCATGAGTGTATATGGTTAAGATCCATCATTACACATATTCGAGGAATCAGTGGTTTATGTTCTACCACTGAAGAGCCCACATGTATCTATGAAGATAATGCAGCCTGCATCGAACAGTGGAAGGTAGGCTATATCAAGGGTGACAATACAAAACACATATCGCCGAAGTTCTTCTACAGTCAGCAACAACAGACCCTCCTCAAGATCCAGGTAAATCAAATAAAATCCGAGGAGAATGTGGTAGATTTGTTTACCAAATCATTGCCTAAAGCCACACTCGAAAAACACGTGAAAAGTATCGAAATGAGAAAACTTTCCGAGCTCCCTTGATTTGATGCAAGGATCAAGGGGAGTGTGTAGACTTCAGGGGGGTCTAACGTTATTACATCACCCTCAAAATGTAATAGGTGCGTTGTGTTTTTTTCCTTTCGACCAAGGTTTTATTTTATCCCACCGGGTTTTGTTACTTGGCAAGGTTTTTAATGAGACAACACCAGATGCACAATTTTGTCTTTGACTTGACACAAGGGGGAGTGTTAAAAGAAAATCATATTTATGTGTGCCTTCGTCAAATCTATAATTGACAAGAGAAAATCTCGAGATTAGCAAGTAACGTATTTGTTAGTTTAATGTTGAACTCATAGTTGTCTTTGTGAGTGCATCAGGTGTTGGAGTTGAGCCCAACATTATACGTAGTTGAATTGAGAAAATCATATGGAGATCCGTCTGCATATAGACAGGTATACTCTCCATTACTCCCTCTATCGATAACCTAATCCATCGCTTTTTCTCTCATATTTCAGGCACTAACATCAACTTTTGGGTATGTGCAGTTGTGTAAAAAGCTATCAAATGAGTTGGGTGTTCCATCCAGCCAAGAATTGTTGGCCAGTGAGAGGTATTGAAGTCCAATTCTTTACAGAGTTAAACGCATAGTATTTTAGCCTTAGGAGAGATGTACATAGTATTACAGTTTGTGTAATTTATTATTATTATTATTATTATTATTATTATTATTATTATTTCAGATTTAAGGTTACCATGTATGTCTTGATAAAGTTCGAAATACATTAATGGAAGAAGATATTCTTCTGATAGTATCAGCTCCTCAAACTCCCAAGTCCTTAACCTGTCTTACAAACTGAAATGGCTGACTATCATCCCCAAATGGGCTGATTATGCAAAATACAATGCCTAGGGTTCATTGTAGAAGTCAGAATCATCAGGCCTAAAATGTTAGGTTGTTTATGATCATAGAACTTTTGCTGAAAATAACCCCCGAAGATAGAGCTACCCATAGGGAGAAAGAATGGTAAATTGTGTTGACTGCAACTATCGGCACCGAGAATTTACCGGATTTACGTGATTTTTCAACAGTAGACATATTTCATTATTCCGGTCATATCTTATTTTACGGTTTTTTTGAGTTTGAAGATTCTACGTAGAGTTTGTTTTTCAAGTAATATATTACAATATATATATATATATATATATGATTTAAATAATTAAATGTAAAAAAAGTAAATCGCCTAGATGCCGCCTAGTCTCCCCCTAGACTGTCAACGCGCTAGGCTATGGGTCGCCGTCCGCGCTACCGCCTTTTAGACCAGTGATTTTTTGGTGTATTTTTCGTTGAGTCAGAAGAATGGAAACTAGTAGAAATGATTTCTTAAGGACCCAGTATATTACAAAGTGAGGACAATATTACGTTGAATCCATCTTCAACTTTGAGGTACAAGATTGATAAAAGAAAGAATCCACTAAACTTTGCTGTAATGAATTAAATTATTCTGTCGATTGCACCACGAAGAGAAAATCACTTTCCTCTGATATATGTTTCCGAATCTGGTTTTTGCTTACAACATATGTTCAATGAATCAATGTCCACGAGAACATTATCTAAAGCAGTACAAATGACTGCTTTACATTAATTTAAATAGGGAAGAGTAGCAACAATCTTCAAGCCTTACCGGAAATAAATAGGCCAATAGGGTGCCTATTCTCAGCGCATTGCAGCAAATCAGTTCAACTTCCACTGCAGAGGATGGTATGTTTTCTCGATTTGCTCTACTTTAGTCCTCGGGAACTTGTGCTTGGCAATCTTTCTCTTCCTTGCAGCTACTCCCAAGTGGTCTCTTCAATTCTTTATAACAAAAAAGAGACGCAAGTTACTAAACTAGCCATAGGCTGATTCTAATAATGCATACTTAGTTCTCCTCACCATTCTTTCCCTTTTGCTGATTGGCATTTGAATCTTTTAAACTCCTCATTGCTCAGATCAGCAAACTTGTTGAATCCAACTCTCTAAGTGTCATGCTTATTAGCTGCAGCCTTTTTTTGTGCATGTTTCTGCAACACAAACCTGAGATTCCTCTTAAAATTCTCAAACCTCTTTCTCATGCTCCTCAGCATGCTTATACATCTTCCAGTGCTTCTCCCTCCACAGCCTGAAGAGCTCCACCACTCTCTCCTCAGTTGGAAAGTTCACTGTTTCACTTCCCACTATGGAGTACTCACTATAATTCAAGTTCTAATCAGACCAAAGAAAAATGATAAAAGTGATCTCTATGAAAGAAAAATGATCTCTCCATGTCAAAAATGATTTCTTCCACTTCTAGTAGCTGAGGATCTTGATAAGTTTGCTTGCTAATCCAACTTACATAATCCTACATAAAAGAAGAAGTGCAATTCTCTACTTATTTTTATGATTCATAGAAAATACAATCTTAAAGGCAACACAACTGAATCTTAAACAATGCCATACATAGAGGACATACAAGTACTAATAGATATATATGTTTTACTGCTTGAACCAAAACCAAGCTGAAAAGCTAACATATCTTTATTCATCCTTCAGTCAGACTAGTACTTGTATCATATATTGACATTAACAGACAACAGTAGAAATAACAATGAATTAGCACTCATTCTACATATGTCAAACTATTTGATCTCTAACATGTTTTGTCATTGCAGAAGAACTATAGAACAAGCATGCACCCTCATACAAGATCAAATAACTACAGTTGTTAATATAGAGGACTTCAGCATTGCGTCTTCACTGAAAAAGACAAGGAAATCCTTAAAATTGATTTTTTGCACCAAAGTAACATCACTACAATCCCCTAACCAGTTACAATGTTACATTCATTTCACCTGAAGGTTAAACCAGGTATCTATCTAAGGGTAAAGCCAAGTCCTACCACACATTCCTAAATGAAAAACCAATCTGCCACAGTGACAATGAATTCTGGTAGTTTCATTTATCAACTATTATATCAACTATTATAACAGTGACAAACGTCTCCCTTTCGGTCCCATTTTTCATTTTCTATTTTGGAACCGTATGGTATTTTGGGCGGGAAAATCACAAACCCCAAAACCCGAACCCGCAATTCCGGTCTCTCTCTCCTCAAATCAATTAGGGTTCCCAATTCCTCAACCCATGGCTCCTAGAAAGAAACCCAATCCATCTTCCACCTCCGCCTCTCGCAAATCGAACCCGAAAGCTCAGCCTCCGCCTTCCAAATTCAGCATCCAACACTTCTTCGAACGCCACACCCAGAACTCCCAAAACCCCAAGCCTCCAATCCCCGACTCTTCCACGGCTCCTCCGCAGAAACCGATCCAAACTCCGGCACCGATTGAAGCATCTAGTACACTTGTAGTTTCCGGTAACCCCGATTCGCAGCGCACGCAGGAGACACCGAAGGAGGATGTGGTGGCCGTGAGTTTCATGGAAGTTGAGCCTAATGTGGAAGAGGAGGCCTCGCCGGAGATTTCCAAGTCCAAGTCTGTCAAGCGGTTCAAATTCTCTCCTGGAATGGTGCGTTTTCGTTTTCTTTTGTCCAAATGTTTGAGATTTGGTGATCTTTTGTGGTGTTGTCAGCTTGTCATTTGTTAAGGTTTTGATTTTTGGGAGTGTCAATTTCTGTGACACAGTTGATAAAGCCGAGTCAGGATGATGGTGGTGATGAGGTGACGTGGAGGACGTCTCCGGTTAATGAAAGGCTTAAAGCAGCTTCGAAGCTCAAGCCTGAGATGATGAGAGTGTTGGCAGACACTTCAAGGCTGAGAGGTTTAAGCATTAGCCAATGCTCACAAAACAAGGCATGTTTTTTTAAGTTGTGTGAATTTGTTGGTATGATGATGGAAAAGCCGAAAAGGATTGATAAAATCAATGATAAATTGTACAGACTCCTGCTGTTAAAGCTGGACAGGTTGAGAATTCCGTGTCGTTGGTGTCCCTGAATAGGGTTGGTGTTAAAAGGGTCAAACCAGATCAGGATGTGGAACATAATGGAAATGTGGCCGATAGGACTGTTTCTGAA
The DNA here is from genome assembly GCA_951800085.1 of Comarum palustre. Taxonomy (NCBI): domain Eukaryota; kingdom Viridiplantae; phylum Streptophyta; class Magnoliopsida; order Rosales; family Rosaceae; genus Comarum; species Comarum palustre. Next base: position 10,490,216 of record OX637581.1, on the reverse strand, counting down.
ATAGCCCGTAGTCAGAGTCCATTCCGAACTCCGCCTTCTCTATCTTACTGCCATGATAAGGTAAATCTGCTTTCAGTAGTTTGAGTTCACATACTTAATTAGGGGACAGGAGAAACCAACAAAAACAAAGGAATAGAAGGAGTTTGTTTCATCTGCATCTGATACTTTGTTCTGTTTATATCAGCTTTTCTTTTAGATAATTTCCATCTCAAATAGACTCAGGTCTAGAGTCAGGGATCATATTTCTTTAATACATCTTGTAACTGAAATGCAGCTTGCTAATGCTCTTTCATGTGATGGAGTTTCTGATCAGCCAGGGTTGAGGCCACCGAACAAGGTAGAAGTGAACAAAGATATCTAACTGATACCGATTCCTATACCATGTTATTGTAATTGGGTTGCTTAATGTATATATATAGTTTTTCTTAGGTAAGGATGTCCTTACCTTGAGTTTGATAAAGATTTCTTGAATTGGCCAACTTTTAAATCATATTTTCTCATCTTAACCATTCAGTTTCTAGATATATATGAGTAGATTATCTCTGCAAAATTTTAGCTAATTTGGTGATTGTTAAGGCATTCAAAATTGTGATTTACAGAGAAGAACACGAACGGTTCCGGTTGAACAGATTCGGTTCGTTCATTGTATTTATACGTTTTCAAGGCCTTAACGATTACCAAATCAGCTGAAATTTTGCAGAGTTGATCTATACATATATATCTAGATTATGAACGGTTAAGATGAGAAAATTTGATTAAAAAGTGGGTCAAATTAAGAAAATCTGCACCAAATATATGGTAAGGACATCCTTAGTCAAGAAAGCCTGATATATAGTGTTTCTTAGGTAAAGATGTCTTTATCTTGAGTTTGGTAAGGATTTCATGAATTGGCAAACTTTTAGATCATATGTTCTCATCTTAACCATTCAGTTTCTAGATACATATGAGTAGATCATCTCTGCAAAAATTTCAGCTAATTTGGTGATCGTTAAGCCATTCAAAATTGTGATTTACAGAGAAGAACACAGACGGTTCCGATTGAACAGATTCAGTTTGTTCGTTGTATTTATACGTACGTTTTCAAAGCCTTAATCAATTACCAAATCAGCTAAAATTTTGATGATCTATACATATATTTAGATTATGAACGGTTAAGATGAGAAAATAAAAAAGTGGGTCAATTAAAGAAATCCGCACCAAATTTATGGTAAGGACATCCTTAGCCAAGAAAGCCTGTATATATATATATATCTGTGTGTAGATGTTTTAATATCCATAATAATTTTAACTAATAGATCACCTCGGTACCTGCCTGGTTTTGTTGAGCTGTATTCAATTGTTATCTCATGGTGTGATGCCAATTATAATTTTTTTTATTGTTTGTTTATTCTTCTAGGCATTGCTTGAACTCTTAGATCAAGTAAAAGATGTAATTGGTGTAGAAGATTCAGTATCTGATGCTGTGGAGGCATCTCAATTCCAAGTAAAAGATAAACCAGAGCATGTTGTCAAAAGAGTAGTGACATCTCCAATAGTACAGGCATCTTCTGATTACAATTTCCTTGTATTGGAGGTATGATTTACAAATTTAGTATCTATTTCGTGGAAGGATTAGAGTGCAAGATTGATTGTTTTGCTAATGTTATCTGCACTAGGTATCTGTTGATTCTGGACCTGATGACTCGTCTGGTGCCAAGTGCATGTGTAAGGTATCTAGAATAAAATCTTTTAATGCTAGTTCAATCATTCTTCTGATGCTGAAGGATTCTAAAGATGATTAAATGATTTTCAGGTTCTTCGCTTATTGAATGAGCAAAGTGGAGAAGAGCGTGCTGTGTATTTAAAGGAAGAGTGGTAGGTTTTTCATGTATTTTTGGCGCACCTTACTGCCTCTGCTATTGTGCTTTCAATTTTGTTTGTTTTGCTGATATGTTTTCCAAAGTTGTCCTCTTGTGTGTAGTGTATTACTTGGAGTTTGAGTATTACTACCCAATTATAGGAGTGCACTTCTATATGATTTGAGCTTGTTGCAGGATTGTAACTTTTTCTGGCTTTAACAAGTACATTGAGAGTGTGGCATTGTGATTAGAACTCATTTGAACTACTGTCCCGTAGTGCTGTAGATTTGGATAAATGTAGTGCTAAGACATCACATTTCTGGTCCTTGCTTTCAGAACATTTATTAATATCTCTTATGTTTTCAATTGTAATCTTCTCAGGTTTTACAGTGTCATTGCACCTGGAGATACTGTTAATGTTATTGGTGAATTTGATGTCAAAGGAAAGTGTTATGTGGATCGTCACCATAACTTTTTAATTGTTCACCCTGATGTATTAGTGTCTGGAACTCGGGTAATGTTGCTGTCTGGTTCAAAAATTGTTCCTTTGTCATTGTTATTCCAGTTCCAAAACTTTAACCGGTTAGAGGTTAGTTTTATGTTAATTTTATTCTGCTCACTCCAAATCACATACAAATGCTTCTAGGTCGCAGCAAATTTCATTTGTCCTAGGCGAACTGTGCTGGATGAGAGGCTAAAAGGCAATGATGTTTCAACTCCAGCACTAATTGGAACAATATTGCATCAGGTTTTTGAGGTCTCAAACCTGCCTATAACTTTGTTCAATATGCAATAATTAGACATTATTATGTATTTCTTTTTCATCACAGAGCTCTACTGTTTGTTCATCTAAGAGACCTGATAATTTTGGTTTTGATTTTGGAGGCTGCACTTGTGAAGGAGAAGCCCACAATTACTTTCTTGGAGGAACATGCAAGAATCGGGCTCCAAAGAAACATTGAGAACTTGTATGCATGTGGAGGTTAGAAATTTTCTATTAAGTTAATTGACATAACACCTAAATTCTTTGTCATCATAACTTAAGTTATGCTTTATGTTTGTTGTATATCCATAGTTTTAACTCTGCTTGATACTATGATTATCTATTTGATTGATCATCTTTCTAAAGCTTCTCTTCACATTTTCATGTGGACTTTGCAGTTCATGAAAATGATGTATACAAAACCTTGGTTGATGCTGTCCCAAAAATATTAAATTTGGTTAACAGCTTCAAGAACACCCAGGTGCACTGCCTCGATTATTATTTTGACTTTGTTCATATGTAATAGAATCAAACTGATAGTCTGGTTGACTTTTTAACCCTTAAAGAAACCATAGAGAGTAGTGTAGAGACACTGTTCTGATGCTAATGATATGACTGGCAGGAATCTGAAGCTTCATCTGTTGATTTTGGATATGAGAATGGGGTTAAAAAAGTCACAATATCTGAGGTGAGGCATCACAGTTTCACTATGTGCCATCTTTTGCAGTTTTGCATTGATGTACAAGTTTATGTGATCATTTAAAGATTGCCTACTCTTTTTGTGCCTTGCATGAAATAAGTACTTTATTGAGCTTGAGATTGGTTGGATTCATAACACAAGAAATATATACCTTTTTACATCCATATGTTGATGAATTGACTGTTATAATGGTTTGCTTTACTTGTATATGCTGTCAAAACTTCTAGGTTTTATGAAGTCTCTGTTTGCAAACTTAATGCTATGTTTCAATTGTAGTATACTTTCTTGTGCTATTTCGTAATTTCAGTAAAATCTCTGTTCTGTTTGTAGGTAATTGATATTGAGGAGATGGCATGGGCTCCAAAATATGGTCTAAAAGGTATGATTGATGCTTCTGTCAGGGTGAAAGTTGAAGCTAACAAATTTGAATCCGACACGAAGGTTATGCCTTTGGAGTTTAAAACTGGGAAAGTTCCAAAAGACCAGGCAAGACTATTCTCTTCACAAAATTCTCCCATGGGATATTATACTCGAGGGATGTATATGATACTAATAATCGTTTCTTAAAGTTATGTACTTATTATTATTATTCTTATTATGATTGTTTTTTTTCAACTGTTGCTTCTTATAATTGCAGGAGCATAGTGCCCAAGTAATCTTATACACTCTTCTTATGTCCGAGAGGTACTTGATCTATTTCTCATTCGACTTTTTCCCTTTATTATGTATAGGGGTATTGTGTAATTTATTTTGATCCTTTGAAACGATTTCATTCTTTCTGTATCTTGATCCAGGTACAAGAAGCCTGTTGATACTGGTCTTCTATGCTACCTTCAGTCTGATCAGACACAGGTACAGCAGTGTACATCTTTTTCTTCCATTCTCCTTATGATTTTAGTCTATTAAGCATTCTTTCTGTACTAAATATAGGGAGTTGTGGTCAGAAGACCTGACCTAGTTGGGCTAATCATGCAACGTAATCAACTTGCAAATGATATTGTCAAGGCCTCAAGAATGCAAGCCCTTCCCCCAATGTTACGGGTATGACTAATGCTGAATTGTTTCCTCTTTCCAGTAAACTCTTTACCAGGCTGTGATATTAAGTTTTGTTCTTTTTGTTTTTGGTAGAATCCAAGCTTCTGCAGAAGTTGTCGCCATCTGAATGTGTGTACCATCTATCACAAGGTATTTATTATTTATTAAACTTATTCAGTAGCATGAATCATATTTTTGTAACTATAGGTGCAAACAAATTTAGGCATCCTTAAATTTTTCTAGCTTGTTTTTACTTGTCTTAGCTTGCTTCATGTCGTTGAGTTCAGCACAAGGCCAAGCTTAGACATTGAGAAACAAGCCTAAGCTTGAGCTCAAATATGAAAAGCATGTAATTTTGGTATGTGTGCATGTGTGTATACGTGGATATTTTTGGCTTGGTCTGCGTGTTCATTAACTTGAGCTGGAGCCTAAGTATAGGTTAAGAATCAATCCCAAGTTTGGGGGAGCCCTTCTAGTGAGGACCTCTAAGTTGAGGACTTTTCAGTTTATCCGGCTTTTCGATCTTATATCCACATCTTAACCATTCATTTTATAAATATTTATGAGTACATTTCTGCAAATTTTCAACTAAATTGAAAATCGTTAAGGCATTTGTAAGTGTGATTTACCAATTATGAACTTGAACAGGTCATGTTTGACAGATTTGGTTCGTCCATTGATTTGATCTAATTCTAGTTCTTAACGATCACCAATTTGACTGAAATTTTGTAGGATTGATCTACTTAAATATATCTAAAACTTGAATGGTTAAGATGTCAAAATTTGATTGAAAAGTTGGTCTAATAAGCAATTAATTCAAAAATCTTCAACTAGTCCTCAACTTAGAGGTCCTCATTAGAAGGGCTCTCTAAGTTTAGGTGGGACATGTTCAGTCTGTAACCTAGCATACATACATACATATATATATGTATATATATGCATGTGTGTTATACTGTTACGACTGTTATCTGTGTACAAATTTAGTCCACTTTGTATTCAATTGCTTATGATCAAGTGAACCATGTCAAGAAAGAAGATAATACATAAACTAATGAACTATCAAACTTCTGCTTTCTCTATGATGGGGAAACGGCATTAACATTCTTCTAAGGAAGTTGAGGCTATTTTTTGTCACTGTCATATTTCGTTATTAATCAATTCCCTATACTGTTAGAAACTCTAAATTTATTGGGACATTTCTGCTGCGTTGAGCAAAATTTTCGGATGACATCAGTTATAAGTAGTCATGGTCAAAAGAGTAAGAATTTGAGAACACAAAGCTGGGCAAGGACCTTTCCTTTGGGTGAATATTTCCTTGCTGTGTCATATATTCAAATTGAAGGGTATAGTATTGGTCATGTTACTATGCACCGTGAAGTTACTTCTTTTTATGGCAGAAGTCATATAGAAAGTCTTGGAGAACCCAGCTGAGTCATTCTCTCTTTTGTCAAAACCATACTGCTTTTGGCAAATGGAAGATGGGCAAAAGTTCTTTGAGGTTGTAGTATGTTGGCAACTTGGCAATCATTTGGTGCTTTAGATGGAAAGAGATAAAATAATTCTTTTAGGACAAAGAAGGTACTGGGTCGGAAGAACTTTGGGAGAGTAAAATTCTGATCCGCTCTTTAGGCTTTGAAAGATAGTCTTATATAATATTAGATTAGATGCTAGACGTAAGCTATTGTTTCTGTATTGCTTAGGGTGATTTGTGTGGGAGCTGGTATTTTTTCTTATTTTTTTATTACAAAATTGCTATTGTTTCTCTTTTATGTACCTCTTGTCCAGTTATATTATATTAAAAAACACAATCCTACATTTAGGATGATCTTGTTCACAGAACATGTCTGATTATAAACCGAACCACCTACCTTTGTATAGTTTAATTTCTTAGAATTTTGATACTGTACATTATTGCAGCCTATTCTGATTGAAATTTTCTGCAATTCAACTTTGTTATTATTTTCTTCTGTGTTTTTGCCTTCTCAAGAGATTATTTGATGGAGAGCCTATATAAATGATAGATACCTTGGCAGTTCGAAACAAAATCAACCCTCAATGTTGAGGGGATGTTGTCCCCATTAGACATGTTTCTTGCTGGAACTTAACAATGGAATTGAAAACCATAAAATCACATTGCTATTCAGTAGAACTCCTTGATGTTTGAAACTATGATTTCCCACTAAAACTTCATGAGAGCCATAATAAATTATCATTAAAAAAAGGTTTTGAATGTGTCCTAACTTTTCCTTGGAAATGTTGCATATTCAGACTGGGAACCTGAATGACAGCTAGATGTTCACTGACGGTCATATATAAGACTTTCCTTACTCTTCTCAACAACGAAGAAACCACTAAGAAAAAAAGGTGTAGTCATAATGAGTGTTCATCATTGACCATCATGTTTGATGCAACAGGCACAGGGAGGCAACACAGATAGCAGCGGATTGGGAGATTTATTTGATTCAAATACTCACCAGCTAACAAATACTCATGGTGCTTTCCTAAGGCTATGGGACTGGTTGATTGATTTAGAAGCTAAAGAAATGGAGGTGCAGTTTCTGAAGTTCTGCTATTTATGTTATTTTTCTAATCTAATTAGTTGATTCCAAATTTAGTTTCTTTTGACATGCTGGCCTTTGATTTCCTTCTTTTTAATTACCTATGTTAGCTTGTAAAGAAAGAAATGTGGCGTCCACATGGTTTGAAGACCGATCATTCCACAAGTTGCCTATCTTCTTTGGTTCTGGATAATGAACTTCCATTTTTAAGGTCCGGAAGTGATAACAAATTTGTTTACCAGTTTCTACGTACTGGTTTGTATTCTGACAATGTGAGCACATCCAATGGAGATTTTCGGAATGCTGCTTCTTCAACATCAAAGTATGCAGATTGCACGCTTAGAAGTGGTGACCATGTGGTATGGCTCTTTTTGTAATACAATCTTTACATAGTAGACATGTGAAGCTGACGATATATGTTTGACATCTTTAATTATAATGGGTCTGTAGTTTCAGTACCGGATATAGTTTCTTTGGATGTTTATATGCAATTCATCGTTAATTTTCAAGAAACTTTCTCTTTTTCTTGTGGTATTTTGAAGTTCAAGGATTTGACTTATAAAAACTTGCAAAAATGGTTATTTGTCTCCGCAAGTTAGCAGTTAGGTAGAGAGTAAAACATCTGAACACAATTATGAAAGCGTGTTATCTATTAGAAACTTTGCTACACTCAGTATAGTGCATTAAACTTCATTTTTCCATTATATGATAATACATTGATATTTGGTATGGTATTTTCAGATACTTAGCAGTGAATCTGGTCATCTAGCTCTTGCAAGGGGGGTCATAACAGATATAAGTCACTCCAATGTTTCTGTAAGGATGATATCTCAGAAGTTTACCATTCATGTAGAATCAAAATCTGGCTTCTAAGTTTTTACATGCTCTTTAGGTATTCATGTTAACATATCTAACAAATCTTACACTATGTAAGCCAGCTTTATAATTGTATTATCTTCTGCAACTCTTTAGGTTTCTTTTTCTAGGAAATTACGAATTCCTGGAAGCAATCCTTTTTCAGAGGCAAGTGAGCTCCATCTGGAGGTCTGGCGGATTGACAAAGATGAATTCATGACGGCATTTTCCACGATGAGGTGCATACATGCTATAATTATGCCTTGACCATTGTTTAACATTTCCTTTTTCCTAATTAAACCAGAGGCTTTCAGTTGTATACCCTGTCTAAATTCTTGCTTTATTTTGTTTTGCTGAAGGTTCAACCTTCTTCAACTTTTTCTTCCTAGTTCCCAATCTGGTCATATGCGAAAATTGATCGTTGACCTAGAGGTGAATTTAGCTACTTCTGCCACTTCGAATCACGATTTTGCTAAGCTTGAATCCCCTCTTGGTCTAATGTGGAATATTTTCAGGCTCCTAGGTTTGACAGTGGATGTATTACATTCAGCCAGGATCCAGCAATATCATATGTCTGGTCCCAGAGAAATTTAAATGATGACCAGCGTCGAGCCATTCTAAAGGTGAACTATACATTTACCTCTTTTCTGTTTAAGAAGTGACTCAATTTTCCCTCAGAAATTCTGTTCTTATGCTTATTTGCTGGTAGTTCTATCGTAGTTGATTAATTGTATGCGGCTTTTGGATCATTTATTAATCCAACAAATCTTTTTAGGTACTTACAGCAAAGGACTACGCTCTTATACTTGGAATGCCTGGAACAGGCAAGACGTCTACAATGGTGCATGCTGTGAAAGCCTTGTTGATGAGAGGTGCATCAATTTTGCTTACCTCCTACACAAATTCTGCTGTTGATAATCTACTTATCAAACTAAAAGCTCAGGTCGTTTTCATTTCACATCTTGCCATTTCTATTTTATTTTAAACACTATTGGTCATTGGTGTCGTCATTTCTGTTTTATTTTTTTCCTTTCTCTCGATACTTTTTATTGATTGCTTGATTATTGTCGTTGTTGTTGGACATTGGTGTCGTCATTTCTGTTTTATTTTTTTTCCTTTTTCTCGATACTTTTTATTGATTGCTTGATTGTTGTTGTTGTTGTTGTTGTTGGGGGTTGGTGATACAAGACCAAGCCTATTTCATTTCCATGCAAATGCATGTCCTTCCAACACACGTAGGCTGCCTTAAAACATTTTGTTCCCCAATACAGCAATTTTTCGCCATTCTATTTAACCTGGGTCCTGGGGAAATTCTTTTCACCACTAGGGATGATGCTGCTTTAACGTACTGATATTATTCACATTCTAGATAAAAATATGGATGTATGGTTTGCGCATTTTTGTGCCATATCTCGTGTAAAGTGCTAACTTAGCTATTCCGTGTATTGAATCTAAACGAATGTAGAATATTGACTTTCTACGCATAGGAAGACAGGAAGTTGTGCATGAAGAAGTTCGAGGCCATTGCTTTGCAGGTGAGATTTTATATATTTGAAGGGTCTTTTGTTCAATGTATCACACTTGATTTCTTCTCAATGTTTCTTTGTGATAGCAATGAACATACAAAGTGTGGAAGACGTTACGTCAAGATTAGACCAAGTCAAGGTGGTTGCTGTTACATGCTTGGGGATCACTAGTCCCTTGCTTGCCAAGAAGAGATTTGACGTATGCATCATGGATGAAGCTGGACAGACCACCCTTCCAGTATGTAAACTCATGAGTGTCTTGATATGCAGTTAATAATGCATCTGCAGCATGGTTTATATTGAAATTGTTAAAGAATGATTTAATGCAACTAGAGTATGATTTGACACCATTTTTTATATACATTAAATCTTATATTACAATAGTCATTTTACTGCAAGTAAAGCTTATGAAACACAGTTTATTATCATGTTGTTTTGTATGTTAATGATGTTACGTTATTTGGACTGGATCTGAGGTGGTTTGAGTTTTTGTAGTATAGATGAAGGTGAAATGTTTTATCAAGAATCTTAACTAAGGAAGTGAATTCATGAGCAGTTTTCTGTCCTATTAGGTATCTCTCGGACCTTTGATGTTTGCTTCATTATTTGTCCTGGTTGGTGATCATTATCAGTTACCTCCTCTGGTGAAGGTAATTATTTTGAGTTCACCTTAAAAAATATTACGCTCTTAATTCTTTCTCAACGAATTTGTGTATGCTTTTGATCTCTAGAGTACAGAGGCCAGAGAAAATGGAATGGGGGTGAGCTTGTTTTGCAGGCTCTCAGAAGCACATCCTCAGGCAATTTCAGCATTGCAAAGCCAGGTTACTCTGCATTTTACTATTCAATGTATAATTTTGGTAGCCTTCCATTAGCAGTGATACTTACTAACCTATATATATATATATCCAGTACCGCATGTGTCAAGGCATTATGGAACTATCAAATGCCTTGATATATGGTGACAGATTGCGCTGTGGATCTCCTGAAATAGCCAATGCCAAACTCAACTTTTCAAGTTGGAAGTCTCATTCACTGTGGATAAAGGAGGTACGCCGCATGACATTTTGTATTCTTTACCTTTTTTATTTATTTATTTTTTATAATCCAGTTGTAATTGTTAAGGGTGCATCCAGTATGGATATCAAAACTTATATGACAAAACTATAGCATCTTTCTCAAAATATTATTGAGTTTCATCAGTCCAGGTTGTCTCCAATATAATGTTGTGGGTTGTGACACTCAAATTACGTGATGCATCTTTCAAGAGTTTATGCTGATTGAAGAATAAAGTTGCGTGATGCATAACAACTTTTCATTCCATGATTAAAGAATAAATTTTGTTTATACAATTATGAAAAGAATATAATTTGGCTGAATAATATTCATTGATAATCAGAGGAATATATATACAGGAATGTCTAGAGTTAATTAGGAAAGAATCCTACTGCTGTGTATTCTGCAAGGAAACATATATACACAAATCTTTATATTCCTAACAAGGAAGATATTCCTAATTCATAGAGGATATTGCTGATCTGACAGATACTGTCTTTACACTCCGCCTCAAGTTGGAGAGTGGATATCCTGCACTCCCAACTTGCGTATCATAGGAATAAAAGTGTCCTTCCCCAAAGCGTTGGTCAAAATGTCCGCCAATTGACGTGATGAGCTCATTAACTTCGTAACAACAGAACCATTTAGGATCTTGTCCCTGATATAATGACAATCCATCTCAATATGTCTGGTACGTTCATGAAAAACTGGATTTGCTGCAATGTGCAAAGCCGCTTTATTATCACAGTACAATGAGGCAGGTTTTTGATGCATTATGCCGAGGTATTTAAGCAAATTTCGTAGCCAAGTCAGTTCACAGCATGTTCCCGTCATAGCGTGATACTCTGCTTCGACAGATGAAAGGGACACAGTCTTTTGACGCTTTGATCTCCAGGAAATTAATGGACCAAGAAATACACAATACCCTGTAGTAGAACGCCTAGTAAGTGGGCAACCTGCCCAATCTGAATCACAAAATGCCCTTAACCGAAGGTCATTATTGGAGAAGAGGCCTTGACCCGGTGCATTCTTGAGGTAACGCACCACTCTCAGTGCTGCCTCCATATGAGCTTTTCTCGGCTGATGCATAAAACGACTCAACACATGGACCGCATAAGTAATATCCGGTCTTGATACAGTCAAATATATTAATCTTCCAACCAATCTCCTATAACGACCTTGATCCTTAAGTGGATCACTCATATCAGATAATTTCAAATTGCGTTCCATTGGTGTGTCAATAGGGGCTGCTCCCAAAAGTCCTGCATCTTCAATAATCTCTAAAGCATACTTTCGTTGGGAAATAAAGATACCACTCTTAGAACTAGAAACCTCAAAGGAAATATTTCAAATCACCAAGATCCTTGATATGAAAGCGGCTATGCAAAAATGTTTTGGTTGCAGCAATACTTTGAGAATCATTCCCAGTAATCAATATATCAACATATATCAAGAGAACAATATAAGACTTGCCTTGCGTTCTAGTGAAGAGAGAGTAATCTGCTTAAGACTGTACAAAGCCTGCAGCACGAATGGCTTCTGAAAATTTAGCGAACCATTGACGAGAAGCTTGCTTTAGGCCGTATAATGACTTGTGAAGGCGACAAACTAAGTCCTCCCCTTGCCCAGGCGGTGGGGACATGTATATTTCTTCTTGTAAGTCCCCATGTAGAAAAGCATTGTTGACATCCATTTGTTGCAAGGACCATCCCCTGGCGGCAGCCAAAGCAAGCAAGCAACGGACTGTGACAATTTTGGCTGTGGGAGAGAAGGTGTCCTCATAGTCAATTCCTTTGAGTTGGGTGAAGCCTTTGGCGACCAAGCGAGCTTTGTAGCGCTTGATGGAGCCATCAGAGCGGTGCTTGATCTTATAGACCCATTTGCAGCCAATCGGCTTCTTTAGTCTAGAGAGCCTGTAATTCCGAATCTATGGCTGCTTGCCACTCAGGGTGAGCAGCAGCCTCCACATAAGTTTTAGGTTCTGTAATGGCACTGAGTTGAGCAACAAAATGTGTATATGCAGGTGCATATCGATGATAAGAAACATAGTTGGCCAATGGATAACGTGTACCTTTCGCAAGACCTGGAGCCAAGGAAGACAACTGAACAGAGTAAACACGCGAGTAGACAGAATCAGAGAAGCGGACTGGTGGTGCAGTATGGCGGCCGGAGCGGCGGAGAGGATTTGGTGGTTCAGTTGGGATTGTAGGAGTGGGCTCAGGTGGAGGGACAAGCTCGGGCGGAGGAGCAAGCTCCGGTGCTGCAGAAGAGGACAGAGTCAGGGCAGGCGCCGAGGGAGCACCATACAGTGGGTCCGATGGGAGAATAGACTTGGTGATTGATTTTGGATGCCGAGAGTATGTGAGGAGGGGAACCGAGGCCAGCAAAGGAGAAACAGGCTTTGGTGCGGACGATAATGGTGACGATGATGATGGTGAGGAGGGCGTTGATGGTGGCAGCGGTGTTGCAGATGGGGGTAGTTGTGAGGGTGGAGGTGGGGTTGCAGATGGGGAAGGGTGATCGGAAGGAAGAGTAGAAGGATGCAGAGATGATGCAGAGGATGAGGGCACAGTAGGAGGATCAAAATAAAAATCAATGGATGAAGGAAGTGAAAGTGGGCCTGAACTCGGTTTGGGCTTTTGAGGGAATAATGAGATTGGGTTGAGGAGAGGCATACGGGAAAAATCTGTTCATGGAATACAACATCCCGGTTGGTGAAAACTCGTTTTGTTGATAAATTAAACAGTTTGTAGCCTTTCTGTCCAACAGGATAACCAACAAAAACGGATGACATGGCGCGATGATCAAATTTATGTGATGGATGGACGTTAGTGGCATATGCGAAACATTCGAAAACTCGAAGATGAGCATAAGGTGGTGTGGAGTAAAGCAACTCAAATGGTGTTTTGAGAGAGAGCAAAGGGGAATGTATTCAATTGATGATATGAACAGCAGTGAAAGCACATTCCCCCCAAAATGCGGTAGAGAGGTGAGCATGAAATTTCAAAGCACGTGCTACTTGCAAGATATAACGGTGTTTGCGCTCCACAACCCCATTCTGTTGGGGCGTGTAAACATAAGAATGTTGGAAGATGACACCGTTATCATGAAAAAAGAGCCAATGAAAGAAATTCCCCACCATTGTCACTTCAAAATTTTTTAATGCGAGAGTCAAATTGTGTAGAAACATAGGTGAAAAACGTTTAATGAGAGGTTGGGCTTCATCTTTGAAACGCATTAGAAAAATCCATGTGAAACGAGTATAATCATCAACGATAGTTAGAAAATAGTGAGAGCCACAAAGAGAAGGATATCGATATCGACCCTAAATATCACAATGAATAATCTTAAAAGGTTTAGTCGAAGAAATAACACTGGTAGCGAAAGGTAAGCAACTTTGTTTAGCCAAAGGACATACATGGCAAGCATTATTAAATTGAATGGGAAAATGCAAAAAATTCTTAGCAATGAAACTTAAATGAGAAGGTGATACGTGCCTAAGTCTATGGTGCCAAAGATCGGTGGAAGAGATGGTGAGGTTGCAAGTTGGTTTGTTTGGTGATGGCTTTTCCGCCTCTAGCGCCGTTAGGTAGTATAGTCCGTCTCGGTGTTTACCCAAAACAATCATCCTCCTTGTAGTCAGATCTTGCAAAATACACCAGTATGGGTAAAAAGTCACAGTTCAAATTTCTTGTCAAACGACTAACAGACATTAGATAAACTTTGAATGTAGGCACCGATAACACATCGTGTAGATAATAACTGGAGTTTAAGGGCAGTGTCCCCTTTGCAACAATTTTGGCTTGTTCTCCGCTGGGCAATGATACTGATGGTAAAGAACTATCAACGACTTTATGCAATAAATTAGGGGATGAAGTAATATGATCCGTTGTTCCACTGTCAATGATCAAATTACGAGAAAGGACTTTAGACAAACCTGGTTGAGATACTGCATTTGCCTTGGAATTAGTGTCCTCATTTGATGATTTAGAAATAAGTGATAACATTTGCTTGAGTTGGTTTTCTGTGATCGTAACCAATTTCTCATCTAATGCATAATTGACCGCAATTCTACCTGGATTATGTCTAGCTCTTGGGTGACCTTCTAGGTATCCATGCAATTTATGGCAAGTTTGGGCCCAGTGGCCCAATTCATCACAATAGGTGCAATGAGGTCGACCTCTTCTCGAACTTCGACCATCACGACGTCCTCCATTCCAGGTCCCACGGTAACCACCTCCACCACTACCGCGAGCTGATCGGTCGTTCCAGCCACCACTGCTGCGGTCCAATCTATTAGGCCAAGCGTGCAAGCCTTGATTGTTCCTGTCTTCTCCAGCATATCGATTGTTGCCCCAAGAAAAACTATTTGGTTCTGTTGATGGTGGTTTGCTGCCCCCTGATCGGACAGCCATGGCGGCGCTGCCGGAATCATCAGCCATGTGTGATGAAGAAGAAGCAACCAGGCGCTGCTTTTCTTCTTGGAGAACAGATGAGAATGCTTGACGAACAATGGGTAAAGGCTTCATGAGAAGGATTTGTCCTCGGATAGCCTGGTATGTTTCATTCAATCCCATCAAGAATTGCATCAAGTTTTGTTGATCTGTTTGTTGTCTTGCATCGAGATTTGTCAGCTCATCCCATAGAGCTTTCAATTTTGTGTAGTAGATTGAGACCAAGAGATGCTCTTGCCGAAGAGAGGAGATGTGTCGCTGTATTTCATAGATGCGAGTTGCATTGGCTTGAGAACAACGCTCATGGAGGTCCTCCCAAACCTCATGAGCAGTAGAATAGTAGTTTACATTTTCTCCTATTTCTGGATCACAGGAATTAACGATCTAGGAGTGAACTATTCGTTGCATCTTGACCAAACTGCATAGCCTTCAGGATCAGTTTCTTCTGAGGGTGCTTTGATGGAACCATTGATAAATCCAAGCTTGTTCTTGGAATTTAGAGCTCGAAGCATAGATCGTTTCCAACTAGAGTAGTTATCTCCAGTCAAGGGTTTAGAGACAAGAGTCAATCCGGAATGATCGGAATGATGGATGAAATAAGGAGCATAAACGACCTCTGATGAGGTCTCTGAATTTTCAGGTTTCTGAAAGGGATTCTGGAAAGGGATTTCATTCTTTGATCTTGGAGATAGGTCTTGATCATCAACCATGATGATTGGGAAGGGAGGCTACACGAGAGATTATGGTGTAGTGGTGAATCAGGATCTTAGATTTTTCTTGATACCATGAAAAGAATATAATTTGGCTGAATAATATTCATTGATAATCAGAGGAATATATATACAGGAATGTCTAGAGTTAATTAGGAAAGAATCCTACTGCTGTGTATTCTGCAAGGAAACATATATACACAAATCTTTAGATTCCTAACAAGGAAGAAATTCCAAATTCATAGAGGATATTGCTGACTTTCTTTACAAATTATTATTCCCATTAGCTTGAATTCATAATGTACATCCAGACCAGTCACTTAATAGAGGTTTTTTTTCAAAGAATAGTGTTGCTGTCCCCTCCAGGTCCTTGGTGTAAGAATTTATGCTGATTGATGCACCATTACAATGCAACAACTTATCTAAACTCAATGATTTATTATTTATTTACATCATGTTTGCAGGTTTTAAATCCAAGCAAACCGGTTATATTTATTAATACAGGTATGTAGTATTATTGTTGTTTTGTATGATCTTCTCCATTAATTAAAATTTTGTTTCTTTTTTTGTTTTCTAAGATACTTGACATATTCACCATACAGATGCTTTACCTGCTTTCGAGGCAAAGGACCATAAGATTGTGAATAACCCAATGGAAGCTCACATAGTTGTAGAGGTGACCTTTGCTTGAATGTGTAGTTTAGATAATGCCTGTTGCTTATACTTTCCTTCTAGTTTTCTTATCTGATGTGAACCATTTAAGCAGCATGTACTTTTGACTGAAATTCAATCCTAATATTGCTTATAGGTCGTGGAGGAATTAGTTAACAGTGGAATTGAAGGGGGTGATATTGGCATCATCACCCCATATAACTCCCAGGCAGAGATCATTCGGCTTGCCATCAACGTTACTTCTGTGGAGATACATACCATTGACAAATACCAGGTTCTATTTAAAGACTTCAATCTTTATATTGCTGCCTGATTGTAAGGTTTTCAGAAATTCAGTGAGATAATGGTTATACCTGCTTTTGCATTTTTACGCCAACTTATATAACTAGCTATTCCAATTAAACATAAAAATGCATCGAACCATCCGTGGTATGCAATTAATACAGTTTTTAAATTGACAGGAGAGAATTGGCAAAAGAACAGAAAAAAATGGCATTTTATTGCGTTTGATTGCCGTGACTCCATTAGGTCTCTTATATGTTACTTTGATGTATGCAGGGAAGAGATAAAGACTGCATACTAGTATCCTTTGTTAGGTCAACTGAAAATCCACGAAACTGCACGTCCTCTCTGCTCGGAGACTGGCATAGGATTAATGTGGCTCTAACTCGTGCCAAGGTAAGACTTAGATTGGTGGCACGACCTATTTTACAAATTTCATGATCACATGACCGTTGGTTTGCTATTCATGTATACGTTTTTAGATACACACACACCCACATAAATTATTGTTTTTGTTTGGTTTTGTTTTAGTTTTTTTTGTGGTTGACAACATATTAATCTGTGAACAAAAGAGAAAGAAAGAAAATGTAAAGCATCCAAGTATGTTTAACATAATAAACATGATAACTGTTGAACAAGCTATCTATATTTTCAGAGAGAATGCACATCACTTAATGTTTTCTGTTATTTGTTTGCACAGAAAAAGTTGATAATGGTCGGGTCACGCGAAACACTATCCAAAGTCCTGCTGATGAGGCTTCTTATTGAGAAAGTTGATGAACAATCAGGCATCTTAAACGTGTCCAAAAAAGACATCAACTTCAAGACAGAACTCAAGAGATGCTCTCAGGTCAGATAAATGTAAATTTGGTTGATTGTTGATCTCTTTTTGAAGTGTGAGTTCCTCTCCAATTTCTCAATGTACACATGTAGATTACTTTTGTCAAATATTGGAAAGATGTATATAGAAAAAAAATCATTCTCATAAGTTCTGAAATGAGATAAAATCAGATATTTGCCATTTTTTTATTGGAAATAACTTTAATTGAATGAACTCAATTTAAAGCTTTGGTAAAGAGGCAAAATAACTACCACTATATACCAAGTCTTGTGGTAATCAACTGAAGGAAGTTTGAGATGTAATTCTTATACGAGTGATGGAATTAATTTGGGACATTCGTGTTGTATGAAAGTCCCCCATGGCCTAGAGTTCTAGACCTTATCAAAGTATGTAAATGGCATACAGCAACCCTTCCAGGTGAATATGCCCCCAATAGAACACATGGATAGAAATATAGTAGTCTTTTTTGTGGTCTGAGAAATATAGTAGTTTGTGTTGGAAAAAATAATACAATGGAAGTGATAAATTAAATCAATAAATCATAAATATGTAAAGATATAAAAGATAGAGGGAAATGAACACCATATATAACGTGATTCGGTAATATGTCTACGTTCACGGGGCAACAACAAGAATTTCCATTATAAGATAATGAGTACATAAGCGATATACAATTTCAAAAACACTACTTGAATAAAACACTCTATTTCACAATTGTTTTGCTACCAACTAAACTACACTCTCAATTTGGAGTTGACACTCTTCACTTTCTACTTGGATGAAGATGTTTGTGATGGATGAGATGATGAGCTAATGACCTCTCCTTTTATAGGCTTAAGGAGGAACTTTCATTAGTGCTATTCCATAATGATGCTACATGAAACTCATGTAACTCATGACTCACCATAACTCCAAACCCCCATTTTCTTGTGTAACTTAAGCCTTAATACATTGTAACTTAAGACTTAATGCCTTATAACTCCTAAGACCACTAACTCATAGACCTTTAACATTTTTTCATAAGTTAGTGTAAGTTATTGATCTGGATACTATAACAATCTTCCCATCCAGACCAACCCGGGGTAATACGATATGAGATTTCTACTTGAAGTTCATCCCAACAGACTTGCTGCAATACTCTAACTTCTGATGCGACACAACTTTAGTAAACATATCAAAAATGTTTTTATTAGTGCGAATTTTTCTCAACTGCAAGAGTTTCTTCGACACTACATCTCTTATCCAATGATAACGGAGATCAATGTGTTTAGTGCAAGGGTGATAAACTGAATTTTTACTCAAGTGAATAGCACTCTGACTATCACAATGCACTACATACCTCTCTTATTTCACACCCAACTCTTGGGTAGATCTTTGCAGCCATATCATTTCTTTCCCTGCTTTATTTGCCGCTAATGACTCAGCTTCAGTGGTGGATAATGCAACACACTTCTGTAACGTGACTGTCATGACACAACTCACCCACAAAATGTAAATAAATAACAAAAAGTGGACTTTCTATTATCAAGGTCTCCTGCCAAATCTGCATCTATGAAACCTTCTAAGACGGATCCTGATCCACTAAAAGATAAACACAACTTTGAGGTGTCTCGTAAATATTTAAGTATCCACTAGACAACTTCTCAATGCTCTCTGCCAGGATTAGATAAATATCTAGTAACAACACAAACTGCATGTGCAATATCTAGACGGGTACATACCATTGCATACATAACACTACCAACAACTGATGTAGAAGGGATATTTGCCATCTTGTCTTTCTCCTCTTATGTAGTTAGGCAAAATAATCTACTTAACTTGAAATGATTACCTAGAGGTGAGCTCACTGCCTTGGTTACTTTCATGTTGAACCTTTCAAGTATCCGTTCAATATACCTCTCCTATGACAATCATAATTTCTTCGTCTTCTTATCACGTGTAATCTACATGCCTAAAATCTGCTTAGCTTGCCCTATCTTTCATATCAAATGACTGATAAATCCGCTTTTAGTTTGCAAATCATGGAAATATCTTGTTCCACCATCAACATGTCATTAATATAGAGCAATAAAACTATAAAATTACCTCCACCGAACCGCTGAATATACACACATAGATCTACATCAGTTCTCTTGTACCCATAACCCACCATGAATGAGTCAAACTTCTTGTACCATTGCCTTGGCGCTTGCTTAAGCGCATACAAACATTTCTTCAATTTGCAAACCATGTGCTCCTTACCCTCGACCTCAAAACCTTCTGGTTGCTACATATGTATTTCTTCTTCTAAATCACCATGCAGAAATGCAGTTTTCACATCTAGCTGCTCCACCTCAAGGTCCATGCTAGCTGCCATGCCCAAAATAATTCTGATAGATGTCATCTTGACAACTGGTGAGAAGATATTGTCAAAATCTACTCCTTCCTTTTATCTGAAACCTTTAACAACCAAGCGAGCCTTGGACTTTGTCAATTGTTCATTCTCATCCCTCTTCAACTTGAACACCAACTTATTTTTGAGTGTTTTTCTGCCTTTAGGAAGCTCCACCAACTCGTAGGTGTCATTCTTCAATAAGGTCTCCATTTCAGACTTTATAGCAACATCCACTTATCATTTTCTGCATGAGTCTTTGCTTCCGAAAACATCCAGGCTCTCCATCACTAGTCAACTAAATTTATTTGTAATATAGATTATCTCCATCATTGGTCAACAATATATACTGTGAAGAAGGATACTTGGTATTCAGCTTTCATGCTCTATTTGATCTTCGAACTAGTTAAGTATTTTCTGGCTGCTCCTCCTGGTTAGGCTACTCTTGATTAGACTTCCCCTGTTCAAGCTCCCCCTGATCATGATCCTCCTGATCATTATTTTCAGGTTCAACAAGTTCTTCAGCTTCAGCGTCCGCCATATTGCGGTCATTTATCACATCTTGAGGTTTGCTAGATTCTCCTTAGAGCAGTGATGAATAGGTGAGGTTGTCTACATTTTCAAGTATATTCATGCCAAAATCAGCAATAGTTTGATCTTCATGGAATACCACATCTCTACTTCTAAATAATTTGTTAGTCTTTAGATTCCACATCGTTAGCCTTCTCGTTATTGCCATACCCAAGAAATATGCATGGTATAGCCTTGTCATCAAGCTTTGACCTTTTCTCCTTTGGTACATATTAAGACCCACCCTGGATTAACCCCTTCAACTCGAAGTAAATCCTGCGAGGTCCACCTCAAGGGAACTTCTTGCCGAAACCCTCTTGAAATAGACAACTCTTCCTATAAATCAACTAAACACTTCCACATATTATATATTTAATCCCAACACCTGAAGCCATTCTGCTCCCTAAATCACATCTACACTTCACGTATCAATTAAACTAAGATAAGCTGGGGTAATCAGAGCAAATCTACATGGAAGTGATACCTAAATAAACATGATAACATCAACGGATTAATTGGCTATGTCTCGTTTTATGTACTCACAACATCCTCTCAGTAGCACTGCAACACTAGACATTTGAAAATGAAGGGCCCAGGGGAAAACATTTAAAAACATGACGTTAGAGTGAGTGGACAAAAATAATAGTCACAAGTGAGAAAATAGTCGATTAAAATGTTGTCCCTCTTATTGTTCTGAAAATCGTTCCTGCATGTCTCGTTGGGAAAAATCCCAAATACTTGTTTCAAAAACCAAAACATATTATGTCAATCTCATTGGCTTAAAAAATCTGTATTAAAAATAGGGGAAAAAGTTTCATCATGACGGAGAGTCTCCCAGACTAGGGTCAGAACCTTTAAGGCAACTAAGTAATATGACGACCCTTCATAGTAAAGAGATTCCGCCATGACGATGAACCTCTCAAGTTAGGGTTGGAACCCTCTAAGGCTACTATTATGGCTAGCTAACATCTTTATATATATATATATATATATATATATATATATATGACGGCTCTTCATGATGAAGAAAACCAAACAATATCAAAAAGTCAATAATGACTCTTCCCCCGTAAATAAAATAAAATATACATTTCATATATAATGCACGGTTTCCTGACCACCCTCAAAATAATGGTCATAATCAAATCAATATATCACAATTTTCAGCCGACATAACAAAGAAGCTTATGGGAGGGGGGAACCCACCTTCTCGGCCCCACCGGCTCATTAAATCAATTGAGATTATGTTACTTTTAAATTTTATAAATATTGGAGCATGCATGTCTTAAAATCAAAAGGACCCACTTACAATACTTAATGCGACCTCCTCATTGCTCAGAAAACTCCTCGAGCGCTACCTCGAAATATCCACATGGTCGAGTCCGTCTCACGTTTAACAATAGGCTGTAAAATTAATCCAACATATAAGTCTTTAATATTTTTGACTTGATATTTTTCTAGTTTGACTAGAAAACCCTAATTTAACCAGGAGTTGACCAATTCCTTCATTTTAACAACTTTTTCAACCATTAGGTTTATTTCCAATTACCGACTCGAAATTTAGTTTCTGATTACATATCGACTTGCCTTACTATTTCATTTGACGTTAGGTTATCTCATAGTAATTTTGTGAAATTACTATGGAAACCCAACCCATAGCTTGTCGACTTACTAATTGTGAGTCGATATATCGTAGTCCTTTATCAAAATTATTTACACATTCATCTCGACATTTCTTTTAATAGGAATCATCATCTTCCACAACAACTAAAGTTGTCAACATTCTTTAAATTTCTTGTTTCACTATTTATATCCAATTCCTTTAACTTTGTATTTCACCTTTTCTTTAACTTTGCTTCTAAATTACCAGCCCAAATATTAACTTTCCAAGTTTCCAAAATAGGAAGTATCTTAAAATGAGAAGTTTCCCAAAATAAAAACTTCCTACTTACGTCCAATTTTCCGTAATGAACCAAAATCATTATTTTACGGAAACTTTACGACTATAATGTTATCGAGAGAATCGATTTCTACCTCATCGGCTTCTGCCGAAAATTCCGGTGCTTCAATGGATTCCGGTAAGTTTCCAGAATATTTTGCTGGATTCCGGTAATCTTGCCAGAAAATGGCAATAGCCTCCCCGTTTCCTCCATTCCCTAAGTTATCGACAACAACATTCAAAACACACAAAATTAGCATTCAAATCTCCAAAACCTACAACTCAAAAATTTCACAGTACTGCCTCACCTTTATTTTCAAATCCGGTAACTCTCTAGCCGGATTCCTACACAGGCAGAACCTCTGCCCCTGTCTCTGCCTGACCACCTCCATCTCCTACACTAACCGAGACATACACACCCATGTCTCGACCCAAGACAACACTGCAGCGACCGAAACTCGTCGTCTGGACTCAGATGTCACACCACCAAGCTCACTGGAGATTGAGGAACCTTCTAGAAGACCGAGAACACGTCGCCGGAGGCTAGGGCTCGAAGCTTAGAAAATACAGAATAGGGGTTTCGATGTTAGGGGTCGATTCCAGCGATTAGAAATGTGAAATTGAAGGAGAATGACCCAACCACTCGCAGTTGTCGTCACTGTCAAACCATGCTTGAAACTGATGAACACCGACGTGCTCCCTCAGCATCGATCTCCCTCTACGTTTGATGTCTGACGAAAATTATTTGGGGGTTTTGTCGAGGAGAGGAAGAGGGATATTTTGGTGTCAGTGCACCATTGTGAGGTTGCTGGATGCGGCGGAGATGCCAGTCGAGGACGACGAGGGCGACGCTGTGTCGCGAGAGGGAGAGAGAGAAGAAACTCGGGATTGACCCGATTTTGGGTTTTGACAAAAGTCAACCCATAAACTTCATTTTTATACTTGAATGGACGGTCCAGATTTAAATGGGGAAACATTATTTACTGAAATGGTAATTAAAATTTACTGAAATAGTAATTTTCAAAATTTTTCTTAAACTTTGAAAATTCGTAGTAAATAGGTCGATACTCTGAAAAATTATCTGAACATACTGGTGAGCTCGTCCCAACACGTACTACGACTTAATGTCTTTAAATCTATTTTTCCTTGATTCGAGAAAAACTCGAAGATAAAATCGAGTGATAACTTATTAAATCACCAGTCGTAGTTAAAAGTTCTCGGTAACACATAAACAACCCTTGAAAAAAGGTAACATTTAGGTACGGGGATTACAGTACATGTGCAAATGACTTGAACCCAAATACCATCAAGTGAGAATATGATGCACTTTTACCGGTCCATACATTTTCTGGAGTCTCCAAGTCCAACGGTACACTTTTTTGTTCGATTAATAGGTTGTTGTCATTGCTTCCCCCCAAAACTCTTTTGCTAGGTTTGCTGTCTTTAACATGCTTCTCACTTTCTTCAGAATGGTACAGTTCATCCTCTCTGCTACACCATTATGTTTTGGAGTGCCATGAACTGTCCTTATGTGTCTATTGTAATGGTTCAAACAATAATCATTGAACCGGTCCAAAGTGTATTCTCCGTCGTTGTCACTATGAAGACATTTGACGGTTCTTCTGGTTTTCCTCTCTACCATGACATGAAACTCCTTAAAGGTTTGGAACACCTGGGCTTTTGATTTCAAAAAATAAACTCAAACCTTCATGAAGAATCGTCAATATAAGTGACATAGTATTTATTATGACCTAGTGATTTAACTTTCATGGGGCTACATATATCTGAGTGTACTAGGTCTAAAACATTTTCTTTTCCTATGAATGCTTTAGTGAAGCCAACTTTATGTTGCTTACCAAATAAACAATGATCACAAGAGTCAAGGGATACCTTTGACAAACGGAATAAGAGACTTATTTGCCAAAACTTGCAATCCTTTCTCACTCATATGGCCTAGCCACTTGTGCCATAGACTTGGAGAAGAGTCATTTGCAACATTCACCTCCCCTTTGTATATTTTTCCATAAGTCTTGTAGAGGGTGCAACACAACTTCCCTCTAAACACCACTAGTGATCCCTTCGTAAGCCTCCACTTTTGATCACATTCACGATTGACATCAAATTAAGACGTAGACCAGAAATATGTCTAACATCTTTCAACAAAAGCTTGCAGACTAAATTGGTCTCAAAACAAATATCTCCAATTCCTGCAATCTTAGCATAACCTTTGTTGCATATCTTCACAATACCAAGGTCACCACCTTTGTATGCAGTGAAGAACTCCATATGTGGAGTGACATGGAAAGAGACATATGAATCAATGACCCATGCAACATTAGAACTGGAAGAATCATCGACATGCAAGCATTCACCTTGAAGACAAAGAACCTCACATTCCTCATGTGATATGGTAGCAGCAGTGGTGCCATTGTCTTCCCTCATTTGATAGTTGTAGCCATTCTCCTTCTTATTATTTAATTTATTGCAATTTTCTTCATGTGATCAAAGATGCCACAATGATGGCACTTTCCGTTGAATCTTGTCCTCAAACGGCATGCACTCCTTCCATGACTTTTAGATTCTCTACTCTTGCTCATTCCTCTATTCTACGCTACAAAAACTTTACTACCCTGTTGAAGATTTTTTTCTAGTTTTTTCATTCAACATGTTATTTTTAACATTATTTATAGTTAATTTACCATCAGGAGCATAGTTATTTACAGTGACTACAAAAGTCTCCTAATTATCTGGCAACGAGCCCAACAATAGTAATACTTGCAATTAATCATCAATCATCATGTCCATGGTAGTTAATTGATTGAACTTTGGAAATTATTCAAGTGCTCCGTGCCCTCACGCCATCACGGTACTTCATATTGACAAGCTCTTTGATTAAAAAGGCTTTCTTGGCGGTGATCTTCTTCTCAAACAACGACTCTAACTTTGTCCACAACTCATGAACATCAGTCTCATTTACTACATGGTGGAACACACTATCATCCATCTCGAATATGGCCAATTGCCTTGTGGTTCATCTTCGTCTAATCTCCATCCGAAGTGTCTTGTGGCTTAGCCTCAACTCCTTCTATGGGCTCATGCAAATCTTTGCAATATAGAATGTCCTCAATTCTTGGATTCAATTTGATCCAGTTTGAGTGGTTGAGTCGAACCATGATACTCGTTAAACCTTCCATTTTAACACCCAGACCCTCTGATACCACTGTTGGGAAAAATTATACAATGGAAGTAACAAACTCAAACCAACAAATCACAAATATGGAAAGATATAAAGGATTCATGAAAGTGAACACCGGATATAACGTGGTTCGGCAATGTGCCCACGTCCATGGGGCATCAACAACTAGAACTTCCACTATAAGATAATGGGTACAAAAGAGATACACAACTTCAAAAACACTACTTGAAGGAAACACTCACTTTCACAATTGTTTTACTACCAACTACACTACACTCTCAATTTAGAGTTGACACTCTTCACTTTCTACTTGGATGAAGATGTTTGTGATGGATGAGATGATGGAATGAGCAAATGACCTCTCATTTTATAGGCTTAAGGATGAACCCTCATTAGTGCTCCAAAACCCACTTTCTTGTGTAGGTTAAGCTTTAATACCTTGTAATTTAAGACTCAATGCCTTATAACTTAAGAGTTACTAACTTCTAAGACCACTAACTTATGTAACTTATGAAATCACTAACTCATGAACATTTAACATTCTTGTCATAAGTTAGTGTAATCGGTTTGGATATTATAACAGCTTGAAGGAAACTAATTTTTTTGGGTACAAATGAGGCCATCGGCGAAAAACAGAAGCAACACAGATTAACCTCAACATGAGAATTCTGCAGTAGATTACGAGGAACAGCAGAATCTGATTCCACCTCCAATTTAAATACTTGCATGCTTAAAGCAGTTGAATGACATAGAATAGGCCCCAGGCCTCAGCTTGTAAGACTTCTCCGGTACCAATATTTATCATGAAACCACCTGCCACTATCCAGCTCCTAGGCTTAATCAAGGATAACATTATCAGGACTATGAGGGTACTGATAATTCTCATCAAAAATTCACTTACATCTCTATTTCCAAATAAACCAGCAGCAAAAGACAAAGGAAGACATTCAAGCTCAAGTGGTTAATGTGACACCCCTTTTGCTTAAGATTAGCAAAGAGCCAACCATCCCAACTTAGATTGAAAGCAGCAAACATGTCAGTGGAATGCTGAAAGAGTTTTAATCCAGCTTGGCCTTAGGACAATCACGGAAGAGGTGAAGCATAATTTCGGCACAAACCTGGCATGATGAATTCCTAGTAAGCCTTCTGTTGACTCTGCACATTAGTGAGAATCTTGCTCGAAACTAAGGTCCAAAAGAAGATTTTCAGATTTGGAGGGATATGCAAAGACCAAATCTTTAACCATAATTCTGATAGTCATACACTCATACTCAACACAGATCAATTTGTAAGCAGACTTAACAAAAAAAATCCCAGATGAATTACCACCCTAAATCATTTTATCTTGAACATCGCAGATAGTAATAGGAATAGAGGAAATGATGTGCAAGTAAACTGAACAAATTTGCTTTAGGAAAAATCAAATATTACTTCTTGCTTGGTGGTATTCTTTAATATTTAATTATTGACAGGGAGTGAAATTTCAAAATGTGTTGAACTTTGAAATTTCAAAATGTGGCTTCATGTGAAGCAAGTTATATGATGGCATAAGTGTTTCTGTTTTGGTCTGTAAATTTTCTGTAACTGAAACTGGGAGCAGTCACCACCTTGTGTACTCTCTATTTGTGTTTGAATCCGAGACAGGAAAAAAAAACTCAGAAATTTCTTCTCCACAAGAGGCTTCAAAGTCTTGTCAATCAGAGAAGACTTAAGTAGGATCAAGTTCAGGCTGCGTCAGAGAGGAGACAGTGAAAGTAGCTTAGAAAGGATGAAACTTACTTATATAACAGGCTGTAAAACCATTCTAGTTTTGAGAGCCATACACTGAGTTTGTGTGTAACGGAAGTGAGTGTTGGACTTAGGAGTGAGAACTTGAACTTTTGGGTTATTTGCCAATGGTTAACTTTCATATAAATTCTCATAGTGATGTACCAGATTCAGAAAGATGTTTGGGTTCCAGTTTTGATGAAAAGTATCTCTTTTCTTTTCACCACCAACAAGCATCTCTTTGCTTCAGGGGACCATAATATTATTGCAAAGCTGTTTCCTAGCTGTACATACTCCCTGCATTTTAATTAGTGCCATTGTTTCTATTTTTGGGTGCTTTCTCCACTGTACCTAGCTTCTAAGCAATTTTCTCATAATCCTTCTAGATTTGATCCAACTGAAGGCGTGCACTTACGACTGCACAAACAGATCCGACTGTCAACTTCAAGTCATCCTAGGGTGCTTCATTTCCTATACAGTATATTCTTCTTTTCTTTCCTATATATACAAGCTCTTTAAGATGGTAGTTTTCATCCCAAAATGTACTCAGGGTCGGCCGTGTAAAAATGTGAACAAAAATTGGAGGCCCTAAACAAATGCATGACAAACAAGAGAAAAAAAAAGAAACCGAAAAAATATCAAAATATCATTGAAATATAACACGTTTTGCATTTTTAGATGCAAATGTATTAATCAATTATGTATAATCAAGTTTTTCAACTGTCTTTTTCTATAGATATCATAGCCAAACCACTTAATCTCTCTTGTCACATAGTAGACTGAATGTAAGTTTTGATCAATTTCAACTTTGAGAAACTCCTTTCAGCAGAGGCAACTGTGACTGGTATGATTAGCATAATCTTATAAGCAATTGAAGCATGTGGATAGCAGTCATCTGCTTCTTTTTTATAATTCAACACATCTATAGCTCTTTTTATGTTATTGGATAAATCTTGACACAACATTCGCAAGTCATGGTATAAATCATTCTCATTAAGATTAGAATTCTCATTATGCTTCAATATATTTGTGAGGTTAGCAAAAAAATTTTTCAATGTATCTCTATCTGCTGACCTTAACTTATCTGAATCGAACAGAAGTCCAAAATTTTCTTCATATGTCTTAAATTGTGCAAACCTAGTTTAAAAAAATATATCAAATACTTATATAATATCAGGATTAAATATACGGAAAATTTTCTAACCTTAACTAATGATTAAATATAAGGAAAATTTTTCTAACCTTTGAATGAAGAAATAGCTTGATCAACTATGTAGAGGAAATAGTTGACTTTAAAATATTCTGCAGCTAATAGTGTCACTGCTTCACTAGAGCTTTCATCAAATTGTCTTTTCCTTTGAATTAGCCGTTTTTCCATGAATACTGGTTTAATCCCTATCTCACTTGCAATCTCAGTAGTTTCAACCAAAGACTCCTCAAATCCAGTTTCTCTGAACCGTTAAAGAAAAGAAAGAAGTCGTTCCACTTCTGTGATGGCCGTATCAATATGTATATCTTCACTTTGCAAAGTTTTGCTGACATTATTAACATCATATAACAAATCATACCATATAACCATACCCAAAAAGGACTCAAAATTTTGAAGATTGAATCTTGCTAAAGCTGTAACACCCCGTCCTGAAATTTACCTTTTTACCGGGATCAGGCGGGTTACAGAGGGTTGTAACCACGCCGTTAGTTTTTCCCGAACTACTATTCGAGTTTAATATTGAGATATTCTCGATTCTAGGGGAAGATATAATTAATGTCCCGAAGTGGTAGATTATGTTAATACGAGTCCACCAGTATGTCCGGAATATTTTTCGGAGCTACGTGTTGTTTAACATGGATTTATTTAGTTTACGGAAGTAATAAAAGTTATTTACTTTACCGTAAAAAGATGAATTTGCGATAAGTCGAGAATTTAGGGAAACTTCCTTCGGGGAAGTTGTAGAGGACATTAATACAAACCCGTAGACATCTCCTGTGTTTTAATCAGAGTTCGTATAAAGAAGTTATGGCCTAAGAACTAAAGTTACTGTTCACGATAAATGACTATAAATAGGTTTTTACCGGGGTGAAAAATCAGAATTTTCACCCCTCTTTCTCTCTCTTTCCCCCCGATTTTCTCTCTCCTCCTCAGCCGGAATTTGCGCTCGCCAACGCTCCGCCGTTAGACCTCCACAGACCGCTGCACCGATCTTGTTCGACGCGCCACAATCTCGCCTTTCATTTTGGGCACGAGGTGCAGCTCGACTCGCCGCCGGTGAAGTGCTATCATGGCAAGAAGAGCGGAATGCACAGTGTCGGGTCTCGCCAGAGTTCTCCCTCCTCAGGCCGTCATCTCGAACAATTCAAGTATGGTTTTGATCATCATGAAGAGTATAACAATCCTCCAAGAGCTTGAGGCTCGATTCATTGTGTATAGGATGAATTTTGGATTTGAAATTTTAGGTTATTTTGCCCCAAATCGGGTTCTTACTGTTCTTGGTTGTTTGACCGGTTTAGAGCCAGAATTAGGTTTCGAGTTGAACATGAAAGATTTTCAGAATGACATGAGGATCATTCTGTGTAAATTTGGAAGGTTTCTGGGTTTGGTCGGACTCCGGTGCCGGTTCAGGGCAGTTGAAGCTGAAATCCCTTAAATACCCTTGATAGTTTGGGGTAATTACAGGGGTGCCACTAGAGCTGAAATCCCAGAAATACCCGTAGAAGTTTTGTTTAATTACAAGGCTACCATTGAGGTTGAAATTCCATAAATACCCTTGATTGTTTTGTATATTTACAAAACTACCACTGAGGCCAAAACGACATTACTGCCACTGTCTGTTTTATATATTTACAAGAGCTGCCACTAAGGTTTAAATTTCTAAAATACCCCTGACAGTTTAGCATATTTACCAAGTTGCAATTGAGACTAAATTGACAATATTGCCCTGGCAGTTCTAGGTATTTACAAGAGTGCCATTGAGGATAAATTGACAATTATACCCTTAGTGGATTTGTATAACTATGTGGTTGCAACTGTATTCTGTTTATGTGCGTATGGTTGTGATAGATGTGTATGATGAATGTTCGAGATAATTCCGATAGATAGCTGGTCGGTGAATACCTCAACGGAGAGGTTAAACTCCGGATATGAATTAGGCGTTGCTATCCATATTAGTAGATTAGCCGATTTATAGAAAAGCGGGAATTGCCCAGTTAAGGCGTTACTTAAATATAAGAGCTACGTGTGGCTTGATCCTTGAGTACAGGGTACGTAGGTAGCCTGACCGGGATTCGGGTGCAGTCACAAATATTATTAGAACCCTAGGTCCTCTAAATGATTGGTTTGAGATCCAAATACGGAAACCGGGATAACCTCTGGCTGCGAGGTCTATTCTGGTATCGTGTGGACTGTTTGAAAATGGTTTGGGAAAAAGGGTTATCCCTTCTCAAGGGGGATTATGAGTAAATCTCTCTTAAGATGAGTCTCGCATGTCCTAACCCAGGTTTAGTAAGCTAAACTTGGGCCGAGGCGTGACAAAAACATCTGCATCACTTTTTTTCTTAGGATCTTCTTTACTGTTGTTCACAATATAAGTCAAAGCTTGTATTATTTGTGGTGTTTGATAATACTGTTTTTTTTTCATAAATTTGGACATCAATCCAAAATCTTTCACAATTTGAATATCAGAGTATTATTCATCCTATTTCCTAACATAGCATATATAAACAATTATGATCAAAGAGGAAGTGATTATACGAAGCTTCAAATTTTGATCATTTTATCCTAGAACTCATTATGATCAACAGTTGATAATTCATTCATGTTAAATTACTAATCAAATAGACAAAAAAATAACAAAGTAAGGGACTGTGTGTTGATCGAAATTTCTTTAAAAAAAAAAGAAATAGTTGCAGAATTGAAATCGACATAGAAGATTAGAAGATCATCCCTTTGTGGCTTTGTCTATTGATCCAAATTTCCCACCGGTCCACTGGTTATGAAGTTTTTCTTCTTCCGATCAGTCCAAGGGTACTATTCCATTCTCTTTCTTGTGGAGGTAAGATGCCTTCCTATATCTTATAAACAACTCATTGATTCTTTCTCATCCATTGTTGACACTTCTCACTGTTGTTTTTCTTCATCTACCTTACCATTTCTTTATTTCTCTATTTCTCAGGTAGCATGGTGACAATTAGAGCTTTCTTGTTGTTCTTGGCTTCTATGGCTACAACTAGAACTTCTCTGATGGAAACACAGACATACGTACATTGTTCACATACACAAGACGAAAATGTCTGCCGCTGACCAACAGTACTACTACAAAGCAGTGTTGGATTCCTTTGCCGAACTTTCATCTCAAGAAGAGGATGAAGAAGAAGGCAAAGCATCAACTACTGCTCAGCTTCTTTCCACCTACAACACTACTATTTCGGGTTTCGCAGCAAGACTCAACCAATCAGCTCAAATCCTTGAGCCAAATCCATGGTTTCTTATATACGGCACCCGATGAGCTACTAACTCTCCACACCACACACACTCCTCAGTTTCTTGGCTTACAAAAAGGCAAAGGACTTTGGAGTGCTCCCAACTTGGCCTCGGATGTGATCATTGGTGTTGTTGCCACTGGAATCTGGCCAGAACATGTTAGCTTCAAGGACAAAGGAATGCCAACTGTACCCTCTCACTGGAAAGGTACTTGTGAAAAAGGCACCAAGTTCTCACAGTCAAATTGTAACCAAAAGCTTATTGGTGCAAGATCCTTTCTCCAAGGTTATGAGGCCATTGTCGGAAGAGTCGATGAAAAAGTTGATTATAGATCCCCTCGTGACTCCGAAGGACATGGAACTCACACTGCTTCAATTGCATGAAGAAACGTTGTCAAAGAAGCAAGCTTGTTTGGCTTAGCAAAGGGCTTGGCAAGTGGAATGAGATATTCTTCAAGAATTGCAGCTTATAAGGGCTTGGCACTTCCAGATGTAATTCTTTGGTAGACCAAGTCGCTTCTTTGGCATTAGGAAACCTGACGATTTGATCTGCCTTCATCACATCCAGAGTTGCAGATTGTTTAGAGAAGAATTCCAACCAATTCTATTTGTACAGTTTGGTTATCTTTTGGGGTTCAACATGGCATCGTACAACTCTGCCCATTTGGCACCTTATAACGTTGATATCTCCTGCTTTGCAGGCAACATCTCAGATTATGCATCTCTGTTTTTTCTCCTTTTTTTTAACAATGCATCTTTGTTTATGTGTGGCCAACTTGAAGCACTGTATACAAATAATGCCAAAACAGTGTTGGCTTTGTTGTACAAGTATAGGCAACAATGAACTTGAACTTGATAAGAAAATAGATCCAACAGATATCCACTACCCTTGACTACACAAATTGCTCATTATTAACAATGTGAAATGCGCTATCAAGAGCAGCCATTAATTTCATGCGATATTAACAAGCTTTGGACGTCCAGTTGCCGGGTTCATCTCTACTCGGAGACCAAGTCGAGCAAGGTCAGGCACATCAACAGACCCTTGAAGTTCCAATTCAGCCACTGCCTGTTGATTTTCTTGGTTCCGTTCCAACAAGTTCCTGACACACCAAATACCCCACTCCCTTAAGTACGGGTTGTCATCATCTGTTACACATTGTTGCAACAGCAAAAGTAGCCCATCTTTTCTCCTAATCTCATCCTGTACAATCTTCCTTCCATATAAACAATTTCCGATGACTCCAACTATGTCTCTCCGAAAACCTTTATATGGACATGGTTTTGAAGTAGAACAATTGGATCCTTCCTGGTTGATAGATTTCTTTATTATTGTTGGTAGCTCAAGGTCACGAAGCAAACACAAAAGTAATTCAATGAGACCATAGGAGATCAAAGTTTCCACAACATCCACGGTATCCACAGTACATCCTCTTAGTGTCCCTTGGGCACATATATCTCTCAAGATAGTGAGCGAGTATCCGAGGACATCTATGTCAATAGAGCCAGTTGGAAGTCCAGACCTGCCTCTTGTTGCATAACTAAGAACCCTGATAGAGTTCTTGAATATTCTAAAAACACACAAAGCAAAATCGTTGGGAACACTCATCTCGTTCAGACGCTCATTCAAAATCTCTGATACGTTTTTCAACAAAAATTCTTGATCTTCCGAGAAAGACTCTTGCCCACCTTCGGTATCTTTGCCATTCTCATTTCCATCAGCATGTTGTAAGCTATAGAAGAGTGGCCGGAAGTAAGGTTCCTCTAAGCAGATCCTTGAAAGAAGCAATTTGTACCAATCTTCTCCACAACCAACTGGTTTAGACACAAAACATAAGAATGGTACGAAGTAGGCTCAATCATCAATAAAAGTAATTATGGATATAAAATATAATATCTTGAAATGGTTCAAGCAGAGAAACTTAACTGAATCTAAGTTTAGGAAAGCAATAAAATATATTATATCCATAATTACCTGCAGCAGCAGTCTTAACAATCTCTTTCACAATAGTCACTCCACAATCACCACAAAGCTGTGCAACCAGTTCAGGGGTTCCATCACAACAAGTATAGATAATCATACATAGCGGACCACAAGTCTTCTGGCTACGGACTCTTGAAAGAGCAACAAATTTTCCTGAGAAGAGTTGCTGCCAAATTGTATGCTGCTGTCGTTCTCCAGCCAATGCAGCATTAGCTAAAACTTGCAAACCCACACAAATAATCCCGAAATCTGGCTCCAGAGAAGTTGCAAAACTCAAAATATTGGATATGATTGCCACTCCATTTTGTTCAACAAATGAGTTCTGGTTTGCCACCTCCCCAGCACACAGGTTTCTTAGAAGCCTTAAAGACAAGGTCAGAAGGTAGTGATCAGAAGGGTACGAGAGAGATTGAACAAGCTGGACAACTGTTGGAAGAACATTCTTAGCGGCAAGGTCTTCACGACCATCAGCCGTTTTACAAACTTGTACTAAATCTTCCAAGGAGTCTACAAGGTTAGATGAATTTGACACACTCAAAAGCGCCTGGAGGACATCTTTGGGTACAGAGCACTCTGGCAGTGCGGTATTATCCATTACTGAATCAAAAATATTAAATCAAAGCAAATAACTCCGATAGCTAACTTGGTGATAAAACTAATTTGATCCTGCACAGATATAACACAGAACCAAAAAGGTAGGCTTTAATGCAATGTAGTGGAAGATCACATCACACAATCATCATCATCATCATCATCATCTAACAAGTAAACTCTATACTCAAAACCATTCACGCATCTCCCACTAAACCCAGAAAACCCATTCTCTACAACTAACTCAATCAGTATAGACAGTTTTCAATTCAACAATTAAACTACAAACTATATATTTCTAAAGTTTTAAACTTTAATTACAGACAACACAGTATTGCAGATGGGTATGAATTCCTCAAGCTCATTATTTGAAGCCAATATAACGAGGATGCCATGAAATTGAAAAGCAACAATTAGCAAAACTCATCAACGAAACCAATTTGAAATAGCACAAATCGATCAATATTAGCAGACTAGAAGCTCGTACCTACCTATATGGGGAGAGATTCAAGTTTCAGATATGGATTTTGGGACCAGGGTTTAACGACGAGAGAGGGGACATAAAAGAGGAGCTAGTGGTCAAAGGTAAAAGTAAAAGGAAAATACTTGCATCAATACCGGTATTGACGCGTGCGTGCATACTCTCATTTATTTACATATTTTTACCAATATAAATCATAATCTTAGCCGTTCAAAAGTTTAATTATCTAATCAAGATCACATATGCAAAAAATCAATTTGGAAAATGATCGTTTACTCAACCAAATGCTTCACTCAAATGGACAGTTATGGTGAAAGTTAACAGCCTCATGAACTGCCGTCCATTTGATTGATGTTTATATGTGGAACCTAATATTTCTCCTTTACCGGGTTACAATTCAAGAAATAACACCAAGTATGGTCAATTATTAAATATGCATCGTTTATTATGCTTGAACTACTGTTTACAGGGCCAAAGGCCAGTCAGACTGGAGAAGCCATTCTGGGTCCTTTGTCAGGGCCCAGTTCATTGTAAGTTTGAGGCAAAGCAAGGGAGTTCATTCCCACATTGGAAAAAGACAAAGTGCAGCCTTTAATGCTACTATAAATACCGGTGAGGACCTCCCGGTAAGGGGAGAGAGGACCTTAACTACTCGAGTTTTCTGCTTATCTGACAGTGTCTGACTTAAGCATCGGAGTGGCTTCCCTCGGTAAACCCGGGGACGCCCTTTGACGTGTTTGTTCTTTGCACAGGAAAACTCGGGAGTACAAGGAAGTTCGCTATTTCTGGAACCGTGCAACCCGTTAAAGGGGCCACGAGCATCCCCGGAAACAATTGGTGCTCTCGTTGAGAGTCGAACTCAAGGCCTCCCAAACACGTATTTCGAAGAACGATGGAAATGGCAGGAGAACAAGATCCAACTGGAAGGCTTAATTTCTCAGGGGATGATAACCCAGGGACCTCCGGGACCCAGTTTGGCCAAACAGATTTAGCAGCAGCGTTCGAGCTCTTGAAAAAGGACTTTCTCGCTCAAAAGGAGCAATCTACTCGAGAACATGCTGAGTTGATAACGGTAAGGGAGCAGTTAGCGACTATCCAGGCCGAGCATGGGCTTCTTCAAGCAACCTTAACTCAAAGAGCGAATGCCATGGGGGCGTCAGCCAGACTTGCTGATATCATCACCCCAGAAGGGAATCCTCCGGGTTGTGGAAACCCGCGAACTTTTGACGGTGCATACATACCATCCGCTATTCTCCCAACCACTGCCCACCCTAACCCAAATCCACAAATGATCCATCTCTCCAATCCTTTGTTTAATCACAATCTTACAGGACCTCCTCCACTCCCAGAGCCGTTGTTAAATCAACCCCTTCCCCCAGCAGATGCCCAGACCCAGCTGCTGTTACAGTTGACACAAACTGTGACCCAACTTGAGCAGCGGCTAAACTCGGGAACGGGACCACAACAATATCAACCCTTTATTACCCGTGCGAGCCCATTCTCCGCACGGGTTCAAGCAGACAAAAAGCCACCAGAAGCAAAGCCATTTAAGATTAAGAGATATGCCGGAATGGGGTGCCCGTATGCACACCTTGAGTTGTTCCAGTCTCAGTTAGATTCAACCCGGTTCACAGACGCCCAAGCATGCCATGCTTTCCAGGAAACACTCAGTGAGGAGGCGTTGAGTTGGTTCCTCAAGTTACCGGCTTTGTCAATAGAGACCTATGGTCAGTTGACACAGAGGTTCCTGTCCCGGTTTATCCTGCTGTCAAGTGCCAATCGAAGCACCACTTCGTTATTCAAAGTCCAACAAAGGGATGATGAAAGCTTGAAAATTTTTGTAACCCGTTGGCTGTCCACGACTTCCAAGTGTGGGCACCTGGACGAGTCAGTAGCATCAGAGGCGTTCTTACAGGCGCTCAAACCAACCCGCTTTGTGGTAGAGCTCAGGAAGCAGCGGTTCAGGTGCTACGACGATCTAATTAATGAAGTAACTCGGCAAGCTCAAGCCGAGTACGACACCTTCGGGGAACGCCGGACGAACACCGGGTTCACAAGCCAGCGAGCTGATGGATGGAAAAAGGAAGGGCAGCATAAGAGTGGCCAGGGATACTACGGCAAAAGTTCAAACAGACCAAGGGAGAAACCAAGAGAGGCTCCATACCTTCGTCATCCAACCCGGGAGGAAAAGAACACTTACATCCCTCGATATGAAGTGTTAACCAACTTGACTGCCTCCTATGAAGAAATTTGGAACCGCCATAGGAATGAAGTTCCCCCGGCTCCAAAAAGAAAGTTTCCCAAAAGGACAGGGCCGGACAACGGGCAACATTGTGCCTATCACAACGAGTCTGGCCACACGACCGACCGGTGCTTTTCTCTTCGGAACGCCATTGAGTACATGATCCAGAACGGCAAACTACAGCAGTATAAATCACCCGCCACAGGTGTCAACCTCATTGAAGTATATGGGGAGATAATGACTATTCACGGGGGTGGCACCCAAGGGGTGTCCGGTCACCGGGCCAAAAGACTCTGCCCAAGAGGCCCGGAGTTTGAGATAATGCAGCTTCGTCAAGAATGCCGCAAGGAGCTGGTTCCTTGGGATACCGTGTCATTTTCTCAGTCTGAAGACACGCTGAAAGTGCATCACAATGATCCCTTCATAATCACTCTTCAGATTGACCACTGGAGAACTCGGAGGGTTCTAATAGACACGGGAGCCGCTGTCAGCGTCATGTTCAGCAGTTGCTATAAGGGGTTTAAACGAGGGCGAGATAAGCTCTATAGGAACCACGAGCCATTGATCAGTTTTTCAGGAGAGACGACTCAACCGTTGGGGTCTGATCAACTAACGGTTACAGTTGGAACCGGCCACCAGTCCACAAGAATTGTAGTTCCCTTCATAATTGTGGACTGCCCATCCTCCTACAATGCCATACTCGGGAGAGATGCACTCTGGGGCCTACAAAGTTTTATAGCGGGTCACATGCTGCTTATGAAAGTGCCTACACCCGGGGGTTGGGTTACAATTCGTGGAGACCAAGAAGCCGCTGTCAGATGCAACGCGATAGCAACTCAGTCCCAGCACGAGATGTTTTCGGCCGGTTTTTCCTTGTCTCCATTTGACAAACCCGATGACCCCAGGGATGACCCGGATTCTTTGCCCATCAGCAAGACGGCACAAAAGAAGAGCCAGAAGTATCCTGCCAAGTTCCCCCGGCCAGCCCCAATTGAAGCAACAGAATGGATTCATATTTCAGAAGAATACCCGGAGAGGAAGATTTGCATTGGCACAGGCCTTG
The DNA here is from genome assembly GCA_951800085.1 of Comarum palustre. Classification (NCBI taxonomy): domain Eukaryota; kingdom Viridiplantae; phylum Streptophyta; class Magnoliopsida; order Rosales; family Rosaceae; genus Comarum; species Comarum palustre. The sequence goes on along the minus strand of OX637581.1, from coordinate 10,452,246 downwards.
ACCCCGAGGTCAGAAACCGAATGGTTGAGCTGCTAACCCGGAAACAGAAGGTGTTCGCATGGTCATATGCAGACATGCCCGGGATTTCTCCAGACGTTATGACACATTCCCTCAATATTATCCCGGGTGTTAAACCGGTAAGACAGAAGCGTCGTGCATTTTGCGCAGAGAAGTACAAGGCCATTCAAGCAGAAGTTAAACGTCTTAAAGACATCGGGTTCATTGGAGATGCAACATACCCGGATTGGTTGGCCAATGTGGTGATGGTCAAGAAGGCAAACGGAAAGTGGAGGATGTGCGTCGACTACACAGATCTGAATAAGGCTTGCCCGAAGGATAGTTTTCCCCTTCCAAAGATTGATCAACTGGTGGATTCAACCGCGGGCCACCCCCAGTTGAGTTTTATAGATGCATACTCGGGATTTAACCAAGTTCCGATGAATCCCGCGGATCAACAGCACACATCTTTTACAACAGACAAGGGGATGTATTATTACAGAGTGATGCCTTTTGGACTCCGGAATGCAGGAGCCACGTTCCAGCGCCTCGTAGTGGGCATGTTTGCAAACCAACTCGGGGATACTATGGAGGTTTATATAGACGATATGCTGGTCAAAAGCCGGGAAACAAGCAAACACCCGGATGACTTGGAGACCGTCATCGACATTGCCTTGAGCAAGGGGATGAGGTTAAACCCGGAGAAGTGTGTGTTCGGTGTTTCAGGAGGAAAGTTTCTCGGGTTCATGGTCAGCGCTCGGGGAATTGAGGCAAACCCCGACAAAATTCAAGCCGTCCTGGCCATGCAACCGCCGAAAACCAGGAATGAAGTTCAGCAACTTACTGGCAGGCTGGTAGCATTATCCCGGTTTATATCCAGGTTAACAGATAAATGTGCACCCTTCTTCAAAATTCTCAAGAGTCAACACCGCGAACGGATTACATGGCAGGAAGAGCACAATCAAGCTTTTGAAAAGTTGAAGGAATACTTGGCGTCAGTCCCTTCTTTATCCAGACCAAACCCTGGGGATATACTATATCTGTACCTGGCGGTGTCTCAAACAGCTGTCAGTTGTGCCTTGATAAGAAAGCCAGACTCTGAAGAACTGCCGGTTTACTATACTGGGAAAGGATTCAATGATCCTGAAACTCGTTATCCAGATATTGAAAAACTGGCCCTGGCCTTGGTTGTAGCAGCAAGGAAGTTAAGACCCTATTTTCAAGCACATTCCATCCATGTACTCACCAACCAACCGCTACGGCAGGTTCTGCAAAACCCGGCAACTTCGGGCAGACTGGTCAAATGGGCAATTGAGTTGGGGGAGCATGATTTGCACTTTAAACCGCGAACGGCAATCAAAGGGCAAGCAGCAGCAGACTTCATTGCCGAGTTAATCCCAGCAGATTCAACATTTGCTGAAACTCTTCCTACACAAGCTGAACCGGAGAGTTGGCAAATATTTGTAGATGGATCAGTCAATCAGAGACAATGTGGAGCAGGCATTACGTTGGTAGACCCGGAGGGTAATATGTTTGACTATGCCTTACGCTTTAACTTCAAAGCATCAAACAACACGGCTGAGTACGAAGCTCTAATCAAAGGGCTCCAACTCGCTAAAGATATGGGCGCCCGGCATCTCCGCATACTAAGTGATTCACAGCTGGTAGTGCAGCAGGTTAACGGCGGATTTCAGGCAAAGGAAGCACATCTTTCGTCCTATCAAAAGTTAGCGGCTTTCTTGCTGGAGAAATTTGATAGCTTTGAGGTTACTCAGATACCGAGGCAGCGGAATGTGAGAGCAGATACCCTGGCTAGGATTGCAACAGGGGACGATTCCAATACCGAGTTTAAAAGCTTACTGGTCGAGACATTGGAGAAACCAAGCATCTCACTCTCCTTTTCTGAGATTTTCGCGGTAGAGGCAAACCCGCCACCGTCTTGGATGGATGAGTTCATCAACTTCATCCAACATGGAACCCTACCTGAGGACCCGGTAGCGGCCAAACGACTACGAGTTCGAGCGGCTCGGTATAGTATCCATGATGGGAAACTGTACAGACGAGGACAAACTTTTCCTGATTTGAAGTGTATTACACCCGAGGAAGGAGACCGGGTTTTGCAGTCGCTTCATAGCGGGGTATGTGGAAATCACTTTGGAGCCCGTAACCTGGCTTTCAAAACCCTAAGAATGGGATATTACTGGCCTTCTTTGGAACACGATGCCAGAATTGTCGTAGATTCCTGTCTTCAATGTCACCGATTTGCAAGCTTTCCACGTGCACCATCAGTCCCACTATCAGTAATAATTTCTCCATATCCATTTTGCATGTGGGGGATCGATTTCATCGGACCGCTACCCACAGCTCCGGGACAGCTCAAACATGCCATTGTCTCAGTGGACTATAATTCCAAGTGGATAGAAGCTCAACCCCTGGCACGGATCACGACCGCAAATGTTAAGAAATTCCTTTGGAACAATGTCTTTTGCCGGTTTGGAATCCCGGAGACGTTTATCACAGATAACGGGACGCAGTTTGACAACGATGAGTTCCGGGAATTCTTACACTCTAACGGGACAAAGGTCCTATATGCCTCCCCTGCACACCCGCAGACTAATGGACAAACTGAAGCCGTTAACAAGCTCATCAAGCAAGTTCTGAAGAAGAAGCTGGAGGACGCAAAGGGTTTATGGGCTGAGAAACTTCCAGAGGTTTTGTGGGCACTAAGGACAACTCCAACAGAAGCCAATGGGGAGAGCCCATTTCTTATGACTTTTGGATCTGAAGCAGTGATCCCGGTAGAGATGGAAGTCCCGAGTGACCGGGTACAACTGTTTGACAGAGAAACCAACGATGAAGGCATCCGCCTTAACATGGACCTCCTGGAGGAACGCCGGGAGCGTGCACATCTCCGAAATATCAACAAGAAGCAAAAGGTGGCTAAACACTACAATTCCCGGGTTATCAACCGCCCACTCAAACTCGGGGATTGGGTAATGAAGGAGGTTATCCCTAAGCCAACGGGGCTTAAAGCTCCATGGGAGGGTCCATATGAAATCGTTGAAGTCGTGGGCCCGGCAACGTTTTACATCCGGGGTACAGATGGAGTTACGCTTCCGCGACCATGGAACGCCCAACATCTGCATCTCTTCCCCAAATAGGTACCGAGTTATCTATGAATGTCCAATTTTATTGTTTATGATGTTGTATATAAAGCCTTTCAGGCCCACAATGCATGAATTACCCTACCGGGTTATGTTTTATTAAAGAGTTTGTTGAAGTGAATGCAGCCTTTAGCGGCCCTACTTGTATGCCTTAATCGCCAAGCTCCGATAATCTCCGATAATCTCCATGACATGAAATATTGCAAGCCTTTCACGGCCTTATTTCATGGTCAAAACTCGCCAAGCTCCGATAATCTCCGATAATCTCCATGACATGAAATATTGCAAGCCTTTCACGGCCTTATTTCATGGTCAAAACTCGCCAAGCTCCGATAATCTCCGATAATCTCCATGACATGAAATATTGCAAGCCTTTCACGGCCTTATTTCATGGTCAAAACTCGCCAATCTCCGATAATCTCCATGACATGAAATATTGCAAGCCTTTCACGGCCTTATTTCATGGTCAAAACTCGCCAAGCTCCGATAATCTCCGATAATCTCCATGACATGAAATATTGCAAGCCTTTCACGGCCTTATTTCATGGTCAAAACTCGCCAAGCTCCGATAATCTCCGATAATCTCCATGACATGAAATATTGCAAGCCTTTCACGGCCTTATTTCATGGTCAAAACTCGCCAAGCTCCGATAATCTCCGATAATCTCCATGACATGAAATATTGCAAGCCTTTCACGGCCTTATTTCATGGTCAAAACTCGCCAAGCTCCGATAATCTCCGATAATCTCCATGACATGAAATATTGCAAGCCTTTCACGGCCTTATTTCATGATCAAAACTCGGCAAGCTCCGATAGATCTCTAATAATCTCTGATTACCGTGTTTGTTTGGCAAAGACGCCCTTGGAAGTCCTAACGGACCCGTAAAGCCTTACTGCCCCTACTTTCACTTTATAATGTTAATATGCCAACCCGGCACTACGTGTGAAGTTGTCAACACTTGCAGGTTATGCATCGGGTTGAAAGTCCTTATGAACCCGTAAAGCCCTAGCGGGACTATTTTTATTTCCCACAAACCGGCATTATATGTGTGAATTTTATCAACACTTGCAGGTTATGCATCGGGTTGGAATTTCTAACGGATCCATAAAGCCCTAGACCTTTAAAGCCTTAGCAACACTATCTTTATTCACACAGAAAACCGGCGTTATATGTACATTTTTGTACTTATCAGGTTACCGTGTTTTGGCACAGGAAGGATTGCGAGAAGGAAAAATTTTATTACTTCAAAAATATCGATTACAAAAAAGTAGCAAACCGCTACAGGTAGACTAATCTCATAGAAATGAAAAATATCCTAAGGCTCCGTTGACGACCCCCTACCCCGGCCAGTGCTAGAACCGCCACGACCTCCCCGGGGCTGTATAATGAACTGACCCCTACGCAGAGGTGGCCGATTCCTAGGACCACCCACAATCCCACCACGGGAAGCACCTCTCCCGGCTGCTGAAGAACGAACTGGGGGACTCCGAGCCGGGTTCGCAGGAGCCCTAGGGTTCGCAGCCACGGCAGGAGTCGACCGGGAGGTGCCTGCAGCCTCGTCGGGTCTAACATGACCTTGATGACCGTCATAACCCGCCTTGTCCAGCCAGCCTTGGCGAATACCAGCGCTAACTATTTCGGCACGAGCCTCGGCCCTGGCCGACCGCAGCTTCAGGTCAAACTCTGCGCTCGCCAGAAACTCGGAGACCGCTAAGTCCTTGGCCCGGGAAACTGCCTGGAGCAAGTCTCCTTTTTGTTGCTCCAGGGAGGTGACCTGTTGCTGCAGCCCCTGGTTTTGCTCGGTCAGCTGGGCTATCGCGGCGTCTTGAGCACACCGGTCCTCCCGGTGACCTTCGATAACATTCTCCAGTTCAGAGTTCTTGGCCACCAGGTCTGCTATGTGTTCTTCCGCCTCGGCCAACTTCGCACTCGACGCGATCGCTGATGCGCTTGCGAATTCCCGGACCCGAGCCAGGTTTTCTTCGCTTGCCGTCACCTGGTCCCGGGCGGCCCGGAGATCATCCCTGAGGACTCTCTCTCGCTCGGGGATGCCTTCGGTTATGAGCCGGTCAGTCGCCAAGTACGACAACCTGACAGCCTACACAAATAAAACAACGGGTTAGTACAAGGAAACAAAAACAAAAAGATAACGAGTTACAGCAGAAGACTAACTTACCCGCATCAGCTTCTCCTGCGCCCTCCGGGCTACAGTCAACGGGTCCTCGTGCTCCAGGACATAGGAGTCAGCGGCGCAATTCTTCAAATCCGCTACCATCCTTTGGATGGCCGCGTCCGCCATTCCTGCACTCGCCAACTCCTCCATTATCTCAGTAGTGTCCCGCTGCTGCTTTCTCTCCCTCCTCTCCTTCCTCTCCTTCCTTCTCTTCCTCCTTTCGGACCTCCCCGAGCTGGATGCCTCCCGGGTACGCTTGCGAGAAGGCACGGGCTCCACTTCAAGAACCTCGTCACTCCCCTCACTCCCCTCCGGGTTCTCACTACCTATTTCCCTTTCCAACCCTCCGACCTCTTCACCCCCTTCGTCATCCTCCTCGGTAAATTCCTCCTCGCCCGGGAACACAGACGAGGGAACCGCGCTCATCACCGGTTCTTCAGTCTCATCGGCAAACGGTTCTGCAAATACCGGGTTGTCGTCCGCCTCCGAGGGATTCCCTTCAACCTCCTCTCCTTCTGGGTAGACTTCCGGCCCGAGAATCTCAGCCAAGTACGCGGGAACCTCGTTGTAGTAGGAGACGTCAACGTGGAACTGCCGAGTTTCCCCTTGCTCGGCGTCTGGGCGCAGAAAAGCCGCCTTCGATGTCAGATCGATATCGTACGCCAGCCCCTCCGTGCCTTGCGCCCGGATCCCGGCCCATACAGCCTTGTCCTCGAACCCGTCGTATATTCCCGGGTTCTTTCGCTTCGTGAACTCCATCGGGAGAAGAGCTGCAACAAAAGATCTAACCTATTAGACCGGGGCATGTAAACAAAAATTGTAAAGGAAACGAGACAAACCTGGAAGCTCCATCAATCGGCAACGGCTGTACACATACAGCCTGCAAAGCCGGTACGAGCTCCGGTCATCTTGACCTCTGAAGGCCCATAGCATCCTCCGGATCCTCTTCTCCATCACCGGCTCCAGAGGAATGTCGGGAACATCTGCAACACGTACAATATAATTATAACCCGGGAAAGATAAAGGAAAGAAATATCCGCAGAGAAAGGACTTACTCATCAGTGGCTGGAAGTCACCCGGTACTTGAAACGCGTGTCCCGGGTCTTGAAAGTTTCTTATCAAGAAACTCTTTTCCCTCCAGGTCCGGCTCACAGAGGTAGGCAGGTCCTCCACGATCTTCTTGAAGACCCCTTTGGACTTCAGTTGGATGGTCCCACTGAAACCCGCCTTCCGGGAGTACTCGGCCCGGTACATGGCGTGTAACTCGTGGTAACTCGGCATCTGCTGCTTCAACACTTTGTACATCACGCACAATCCCAGCAGCTGCCTCCACATATTCGGGCCAACTTGCCCGATGGCGAAGTTGCTCGCAGCCAGGAGATACTGCACCTCCACCTTTAGCGGGAGTGACAGACCGCAACGTAGCTGGTACTCGTGGCATAGCGTCCACCCATCCCCGGGAGCGAAGAACTGATCCTCGGGTTCTAAAGTCCGAATTTCAACAGACTCGGGAATCTTCCAGTTGCTCCTTAGCTCCACAATCTCCTCCGCGGTCAGCGAGTACCCGGGAGGGTCAAGAGCGGTACCATCAGTGAAGGTAACTGAGGCAAACTCGGGGACGTGAGCATCCATTGCGGGGTTTGTCATCTGCAAAACAAGAAACAAGGGGACATCGTCAAAACCCCAGATAAACCCGGCGACCACAACGATGAACGCACACACTAACGCAGCAACCCAGTTTGGATCCCAGAAAACAGTACACAATATCGACCCAAAACATTCAAAAACATCGTAACAGAGAACAGTACCTTACTTGTAAGGGTTTCAAAGGATTTGGATGTCGATTTGCGTTTGGAAATCCAACAAGCACAGCGACAGCAGAGGACGAGAGCAAAGGCACGAAAAAGTTTTCGATTTCGAAGGTACGACAAAACGGTCACCCTCAACCCCTATTTATACTGTTAAGAGACGTACACTGAAGCGACGTTTGAGAGACGTACATAGAAAGGACGTTTCGGTTTTTCGAGAAAATCGACACGTGTCGCGCATGCCGCGTCCCAAAACCGAAAAACTTTTCTGTTTCCCCCACTTTAAAACCGAAAACTTTTCGTTTTCCCCCACTTCAAACCGAAAACTTTTCATATTCCCCCACTACAATACGGAGATGTCATTTTCAGTTCCCATAGTCAACGTGTCTGCGGGGCACCCTTGCGTACGGACTTGGGGGACTGGGTACACCGGGTCTGGATGATACCCTTGTAACCCGGTAAAGAAATGGTTTCAAGTCCCCACCCAAGCGTACCCCTTGACTGAGGACTTGGGGGACTTGTTTATATGTGGAACCTAATATTTCTCCTTTACCGGGTTACAATTCAAGAAATAACACCAAGTATGGTCAATTATTAAATATGCATCGTTTATTATGCTTGAACTACTGTTTACAGGGCCAAAGGCCAGTCAGACTGGAGAAGCCATTCTGGGTCCTTTGTCAGGGCCCAGTTCATTGTAAGTTTGAGGCAAAGCAAGGGAGTTCATTCCCACATTGGAAAAAGACAAAGTGCAGCCTTTAATGCTACTATAAATACCGGTGAGGACCTCCCGGTAAGGGGAGAGAGGACCTTAACTACTCGAGTTTTCTGCTTATCTGACAGTGTCTGACTTAAGCATCGGAGTGGCTTCCCTCGGTAAACCCGGGGACGCCCTTTGACGTGTTTGTTCTTTGCACAGGAAAACTCGGGAGTACAAGGAAGTTCGCTATTTCTGGAACCGTGCAACCCGTTAAAGGGGCCACGAGCATCCCCGGAAACAATTGATGTATTTGGTTGAGCAAACGATTTTTTTTCAAATTGATTTTTTACAGAGATGATCTTGATTGGTTAATTAAACTTTTGGAACGGTTAAGATTATAATTTAGATTGTTAAAAGTATGTAAATAAATGAGAGTATGCATGCACGCGTCAATACCGATATTGACGCAAGTATTTCCCTAAGTAAAATGGTGCTTATGATTTACAACATGATAAAATCTGTTGCTCTTTAAGGGTACGTTTATTAACTTGGAATGAAATTTATCATGAATCGGTATTAACAAGTATCGGTTTCAACAAGAATCGATACTAGAATATTTTATATCATTATAAAGAATAAGAAATCAAAACAATAATGAAACTAATTATGATTGATGTTATTTACTTATCATATAGAATCATAATCAAAACTAATTTGATTACTAAAATAACCATAAAATACAATATATATATATATATATATATATATATATATATGATGTTTCTATTAAGGGATCCTTTTTTAACATATATGAGGGATTAGGAATTACACCTACTTTTTAATCACATATCAACATCTTCGCCATTCAATATTTAGATGCACTTATGTAGATCATCTCTGCAAAATTTCATCTAATTTGATGATCTTTAAGGATTCGAACTAACTAAAATCAATTGACGGATCAAATCTGACAAACATGAACCGTTCATGCTTTAACTTTTAATTCGCAGTTTTAACCACCTTAATGATTGCTAATTTGGATGAAATTTTGAAAAAGTGATCTACTCATATAGAACTACATATTGAACGGTGGAGATGTGATTTTGTGATCAAAAAGTTTGTGTAAACCCCAATCCCTCATATATGTCAAAAAATGAGATCCCTCATTGGAAGAGGGCTATATATATATACACACACACACACACACACACACACACACATACACATACATATTTAGGGTTGAGTAATTTAGAAATATTATAAATACAACAAAATTTAGAAATATCCCTAATTTAAAATAGTATAACATATTTTGTGGGTTTGCTAATTTAGAAATATTATTAATTATGTGCGAATATTTTATAGAAAAAAAAGTTGATTTTATTACCTTGATTTTGATACTCATCTCTCCCATTGAGTATCGAATAAGAGGTTTTATTAGGAATCGATTCCTGTTAAATAAATGGGACCCACATCCATTCTAATACCTTGACATGTTAGTAAACGCAGGATTTCATCTATTTCCGGAATCAATTACACCACTCTCAATTTCATTTCAGGTTAGTAAACATGCCCTAAAGGTTTTGGGTTTAACAAATAGAGTCAAACCGAAAAAAGTTTTTAGTAGCGCCGATACCCAAACTCTTGTGACACGGCCAAAGTGATATCCAAATTTACAAAACTACCAATGTGGTACCTAAACTTCATTTTTGATACCAACGAAAGGTCTGATGTCATTTTCCGTCACGACACCGTTTGTTTGATGATGTGTCTAGTATGAGACCCACAAAAAATATTTTTTATCAATAGATAATTACATCAGTAGTTCCCGAACTCTTTTGAAATGAACAATGTGATACCTAGAATGAAAACTTAGGTTTTGAATATTCAAACCCAAGTTGAAATGTCATCTAAACTCTAACTCTCAACAAAAAATCTCTAAACCCTAAACCTTTGAAGGAAATGTGATGTAGAAAAAATCTAAAAGTCATCTAAACCCTAAACACTAAACACTCGATAAAAAGTCTCTAAACTCTAAACCATCGACAAAAATAACATTTTGACTTTCCTAGATCTCATTTCCTTTTAAAATCTCCAAAATTATATTTTGTGAATCCATTTTCTCTCCTAGTTTGAAAATAAAAAAACTTGGGTTTTCATTCTGAGTATCACAATTATCATTTTAAAAGAGGTCAGGTACTGCTGATTTAGTTATCTACTTACAAGAAATATTTTTAGTGGGTCTTATACGAGACACGTCATCAAACAAACGACGTTATGATAGAAAATGAACCCAGACTTTTTATTGGTATTAAAAATAAAGTTTAGGTATCACATTAGATACGTGTTTGATACATTGGATTGTACCGGACCTCTTTGGGTTCTTATATTGTACTAGTCTCAATTAGTCAAAGTAAGTTAAAGTGTTAAACTAAGATAAGACTAAGTTTGTCCTATGTTTGACAATACAGGACTAGAAAAGTTGCATAATTTATTTATTTTTTTTGTTTCACAAAACCACAAATATATATATATATATATATATATATATATATATATATATATATATATATATATATATTATTGATACAAGAGAGCACCACGATCTTATAAATTTATTTCCCTCTAGTATCAATAATTCACAGCTTTCTTTCTTTATTCAGTAATTGAAGACTGCACTACATTTCGAACAATTATCCAGATCTAATTCTCTTCTTCTCACTAGATTTTTCTTCTGATTTCAATTTCCCTTGCATATTCACTACTTTCTGATAAGGTTTTGGTTAATCTCATTTATTAGCAATCTGTTTTGATCCAAATTAACTTGTATTTGTACTTCTGAAATGTCTGCACAACCTTGCTATCCAACCATTTTCTATGCCTCTATATATACCACATTCCATCTACTACTTCAACCAAAAGTCCAAAACCAATGCTTGATTTGTATAATTACTGGAGGTGGTTCTGCCGTGGCGACAGAGGCTTGAGAAATCATTGAGAGGAAGATAGAGCAAGGGAATATATAGGATTGGTGTGCAAGTAGATTTGATCGACAACCACGAGACATGGAGGAGTTGTGAAGAAGAGAGAAAGCAGGCGTTAAGTTGAGACAACAAAAAGTACCCAAGTTAACACCAACTGAGGTCAAATGAAAAAAATAGGTGGTAGTACCATTTAATTTGAATAAAATTTAGTTAACTATCTTGAACTTTAAGGTTAAAATCAGTTCAGTCATTCTGTTTGAAAATTTATCTGTTTAGTACCTTTAACTTTTAAATGCCTACACATTAGTCCAAATTTTCATCTTGGGCTCCAAATATGACGTCAGATGTTAATATGGAGTCGGTAAGAAAACTCTACATATTAGTGTTAGCTCTCAATATGTATGAAAATGACCAAAATAACTCTTACGGTTCATAAGGAAAAACAATTATTAAGGTTATTTTTGATCGTTTCATACATTTTGAGAGCCAATACTAGTATGCACGGCCTCATTGGCAGCTCCACATCAGCATCAGATATCATATTTGTATCCTAACATGAAAATTTAGACTAATTGATATACATTTAAAAGTTAAGGGTATTAAAATAATAGATTATCAAAAATATAGACTGAACTGATTTAAACCATAAAATTCAGAATATTAAACTAAATTTTATCCATTTAATTTTGACCTCTTACCACCACCGTATTCCAAAATCTTTTTCCAAAATCTTATTTAAGACAGTCCAATTAGTACTATCAAACTAGACGTGTAGTTTAGTAAAGTTTGAGGATCATTTTCACGGGTGTTACGACAGTAGGCACCGGAAATGTTCTCAAACGAAATAACACAGGAGGAGGTCTAGTCCAGAATGAGCTCCCTCCAGCCTTCTCACATTCACTCCTCTCCTTCCTCTCAAATCCCACAAACGCATCTACCCTCAATCTTCACGCCAATGCTTCTTTCCCACTCTCTCGCAGAGGCCCCTCTCTCACCTCCGCCGCCGCCTTTCCCGGCGAAATCGAGCATTCCGACTTGACGGCGCTGTCTCCGCTCGACGGCCGTTACTGGGGCAAAGCCAACGAACTTGCTCCTTATTTGAGCGAGTATGGCCTCATCTACTACCGTGTTCTTATTGAGGTAAAGCTCCAGTTAACTTTAGTATTGTAAAGATTACAACTTTAATATTAAGAAGATTAAAACTTATTGAAAAGATTACAACTTTAATGTTAAGAAGATTAAAACTTTAATTCAAAGTGTTTTTGATTTAATCAGACACGTTTTGCATCAAGAGTTGTGATTGATTTTGTAGAGGTTGTGTGTTACAGATTAAATGGTTGATGAAGCTTTCTCAAATCCCGGAAGTTTTAGAGGTGCGGAGTTTCAGCGAAGAAGCTCAGGCTTACTTGCATGGGCTCATTGATGGGTTCAGCAAGAGAGATTAAGAAGATTGAAGATTGAGATGACTACTAACCATGATGTCAAAGCAGTCGATTATTTCTTGAAGCAGAGGAGCACTTCACATCCAGAAATAGCTAAGGTAATGACCTTGTCATTTTGATTTGATATGGTTTTTGATAATGTGTGTATGTTTTGAGTTTCTGTGATTTGAGAATGGACATCAACAATATTGCACACGCGTTGATGTTGAAAGAATCTGTTAACATTGTTATGCTTCCTGTCTCTCAGATGGAGTTATAATTCGTTGAGTTGAAAGAATCTCTTGGGCTGAGTTATAATTCGTATGTCACTCAGATCGAGCCTCACGACTATATGACGGAGCTTTTTCACTCCATTTTCCGGTTTAACATATTAACTGACTTTGATAGAGATATATGGGACTACATATCTTTCGGTTATTTTAAGCAAACAACCAAGGCTGGTGAGATTGGGTCATCAACAATGCCTCACAAGGTCAACCCTAATGATTTTGAGAACAGTGAAGGTAATCTTGGTATGGCTAATGGCAATCTTCTACAGCAGAGCATGAAGTTGCCCGTTTCACGTTGGCAGAGGGACTTGACCGACTCAACTGTATTGAGAAACATGGGTTTAGGATTAGAGCATTCTCTTCTTGCCTACAAAAGTACACTTCAAGGGATATCAAAACTTCAAGTCAATGAAGCTTGCATTTTCGAGGACTTGAATCAGTGTTGGGAAGTTCTTGCCGAACCTATACAAACAGTACTGAGGAGATATGGTGTTCCTGAGCCCTATGAAAAGGTGAAGGAATTAATTAGAGGAAAAGCAGTTACCAAGGAGAGTATAAGAGAGTTTACCAAGTGGTTGGAAATACCTGATGAAGCAAAGACCATTCTACTCGACGTGACACCACGTAGTTATGTTGGTGACTTGGTGCAGCAATAGAATTGGCCTGGAAGGTAGACAGTGCTGTGGATTCAGAGATTGGGGATCTGTTGTGAACTAACAGTTTGTATCTTTGCACCAAACTAGCTAATATATTACTGTTGCAAGATTTGGAATGAGGGGAAGGTATAGAAGAGCTTAATTTCTCAGTAAGATTGTTTGCATTTCATATGTCAATTGAAGCAACCCAAGATCAGAGTTTCGTCCTTGATTTGATTAATTTTGTTTATCAAGTTGAAACCTTTCTCTCTCTGTACGTGGAATTATAAAATTATTCATTCTTGAGTATCAACATTTTTTGTTGTTGAAGTTCCGGTCATAGTCACATTTTTTGTACTCGTTGCAATTAGCATAATCTTTGTTTGTTTGTCAATTTATCTATCTTGGTTTTAAGTTTATCAGCTAAATAAGTTGTGGAATTGTAGCAGAACACTGTCATGACTCATGAGTTATCTATTAGCTTGTTCTTGCTTCTATTAGGTGTGAACTTACTGTGACTACTGTCTACCATGACAATCATAACTAGCTCATACTTCCATCAAGCATGTGAAGGTAGAAGTTAATTTTGTTGAATTAAGTTTTGAGAGGGACTAGAACAAAAATTTACTCTTTCAAGTTCAAAGATTTTGACTTGTAAATACTTATTTTACTCTCTACCTAACTACTACCTTGGCTATTGCAAGGGAGTAGTTAGGTAGAGAGTAAAATAAACGAACACAATTTTGAAAGCATGTTATCTGTTAGAAACTTTGCTACACAATATAGTGCATTAAACTTCATTTTTCCTTTTTATCATAATACATTGATAATTGGTTTGGTATTTTCAGATACTGAGCAGTGAATCTGGTCATCTAGCTCTTGCAAGGGGGATCATATCAGATATAAGTCACTTCCATGTTTCTGTACGGATGATACGTCAAATGTTTATTCATGTCTGGCTTCAAATCTGGCTTATTAGTTCTTACTATCTCTTTAGCTAGGCAAATTTATGTTTTGTTACCATAGCTAACAAATCTTACAGTATGTAAGCCAGCTTTATAATTGTACTATCTTCTGCAAGCCAACTTTATAATTGGTTTCGTTTTCTAAGAAGTTACGACTTCCTGGGAGCAATCCCTTTCCAGAGGCAAGTGATCGCCCTTGGGAGGTCTGGCGTATTGACAAGGATGATTTATGACATCATTTTCCACGATGAGGTATGTACATGTTATAGTTATGGCTTGACCATTGTTAAAAGTTTTCTTTTTGCCAATTAAACCAGAGGCTTCAGTGATATTCCCTCTCTAAATTCTTGCTTGATTTTGTAGCTGAAGGTTCAACCAGAGGCTTCAGCTTTTTCTGCTGCTCATCTGCGAAAAATGATTGTTGACCTAGAGGTGAATTATGGCCATTTTCACCACTTTAATTCACGATTTTGCAAAGCATACATCTCCTTTTTATGTCAGTCTGATGTGGATTCTTTTCAGGCTCGTAGGTTTGATAGTGGATGTATTGCATTCCACCAGGATCCAGCAATATCATATGTCTGGTCCCAGCGAAATTTAAATGATGATCAGCGATTCTAAAGCTGTGTACTATGCATTTACCTCTTTTCTGTTTACAAAATGACTCAATTTTCCGTCAGTTGATTAATTATATACAGGTTTCGGATCATTTTCGAATCCAACAAATCTACTTAGATTCTTACAGTGAAGGACTACACTCTTATTCTTAGAATGCCTGGAACAGGCAACATGTCCACTATGATGCATGCTGTTAAAGCCTTGTTAATGAGAGATGCATCAATTTTGCTTTCCTCCTACACAAGTTTTGCAAAAATCATTCGGTGCACCGTTACCGCCGGTGACTTGTCGAATCCACACCGTCCGATCATCTCTTTACCGTTAGATGTATGCACTGTTCATTTTGTTTTTTTTTTTCTGCTTTTTTGTCTTTTACTTGCCAAGTTTTGCCAACAAGAGATTTGATGTATGCACCATGGATGAAGCTGGGCGGACCACCCTCCCAGTATGAGTACTCATTAGTGTCTTGATATGCAGTTACTGATGCATGTGCAGTATGGTTCAAATTGAAATTAGTGAAATTACTAGAGTGATTTAATGCAACTAGAGTATGTTTTCACACCATTGTTATGTACAATAAATCTTAGGATAATCCTGTTGCAAGTGAAGCTTATGTAAAAATATTACTTTAAAAATATTAAATTATTGACAGGGAGTTAAATTTCAGGATGTGTTGAACTTGCTTGACGCATGGCCTTCATGGCGTGTGTGTCTGTTTTCCTCTGTAAAATTTCTGTATGAAACTAGGAGCAGTCATCGACCTCGTGTACTTTCTGTCTGTGTCTGAAACTGAAACAAAGTCTGAGACTTGAAGTGGAATAACTCAGAAATTTCTTCACCACCAGAGCCTTCAAGGTTTAGTCAATCAGAGAAGACTTAAGTAGGATCGTTTTCAGGCTACTGAAGGTTGAAAACTATGATAGCAGCCTAGCAGGCTTTAAAACCATTCTAGTTTTGAGAACTATACACTGACTTTGTAACTGAAGACTGAACTACTTGAACTTAGGGTTCTTTGTCAATGGTTAACTTTCATTTAATCTCTAACAGTGATGTACCAGATTCAAAAATATGTTTAGGTTCAAGATTTAATCTCTAATCTGGTCAATGTACTATAAAGCTTCTAGCTAGGTATATTCGTTTTACATGTTTCAGAATTCTAAGGTAACAAAAGAGCACCATGCTTTGGTAAAATCTCTACGAAAACGAGTACTTAAAAGTTGCCATGTATCAGGGTTGCTTTGATGAAATGTTCTACGGTTTTACCTGCCAAAAACAAGGGTCTTATGGAACCAATGAAGATATGAAAAGCATAGATTTCTACAGTATTTTCTCAAGTTAAGTTTTACCTGAATTACTTCAGACGATGCAAAGCCACCATTTCGCAGTTCTCCGGTTTCCTAAGCTGTAGTGATTCCTTTCAAGGGCATATCACATATCTAATAATTCTATAGAGATTTACGAAAAGAGAATGGAAAGAAGAGCTTTAGGTCTTTCCCTTGCAAGACATACTAGTCACTAATCTTCTATCGAATCCAAAATTTCAGCATCAGAGAGAAAACATGCCAGCCAATTTCCCAATTTTTCTTAATGACTGTACAAGACTATAAGATCATCAAGAGATGTCATGCCCTCTTGCGACGTCTCAACTTAGAGTTAGAAGGTAGGTTTTGGAGCATCAGAATCAGTCTTTATAGCTGTGAAAACAGTAGCTGGTGTAAAATAGTCATGAGATCAAAGAACTGGCTTTGAAGATTACAGGCTACATGGATTGTGTGAACAATAGTAACATTATACACTAAGAAATATGCTATCATTTTACATATTTGATCTACCTTGGGGAATATCCAAGTATTGATCTGACACAATTTATTTTTTAGAACATTCTTAACCCGTTGATTTTACTGTTCTGCCGCGTTGGACACGATGTTACATATATGTAGAGACTGCTCTTAAAGGTTTGAACTAAGCAACTGCTACAATGTAATGGAGTTTTGGCTCACGTGTGTTGTCACACTAGCATTGCTACTTGAGCATTTGGTTCACCTTTGCGTTCATGAGATAGCTTCGAAGGATTTGGTGGGGTATGAAAGGAACGTAACAGCCGACTTTGTAATGTGTTACTAATGTCCATGACTAGATGAATGCTTTCATATTTTACAACGAAGGTATCTGCTTTGTTATTAGAGCCTATCATTCTATCAGGGCTTATTTCTGGCAGGCGGAGGTCGACTTCTGGTTGGTAAACTATAACATGCAGAAGTGTTGGCTTGTGCTATGGTTGTACACTTTGCAATAGAACGTGCTTTTGTTCAAGCTTTGTTGGAAACAAATTGTTAACTACTACATTTCGGCAGTCATCACAGTCAGATGGAGCTAATACCTCTGTATTGGGTAGATCATACGACGATCTGAGCTTGAAGTTAGAAGAGCAGTCCAGTTTGCAGATAGCTCATATGGGCAGAAGTTTCATTAAGATTGCACAACTTATGGAAGCACGAGCTTGTACTGAGGTGCAAGAATTCTTTTATTTTTCTTCTTCCCCTTCTTTCTTGTTAGCTGCATTAGCACCAGAACTTATAGTGGGTAGAACTCCAAGTCTACAACTGTATACACTTCAGTCTTGTGGGTATCATCACTCGAAGGACATTACAAATGAAACTGCAACAAAGCATGTAAGTTGCATACAGCAACAACCCTTCCTGCATAAACTCTATAAAATTGAATTTTCAGTATAAAACTAAACTGCATAAATATTCAGCCAAGCGTTCCAGTCACTTTACAAGTATCCCTCAAGCACAACACTCTGACTTGAATTTTTAGCCCGCAAATTCAATACTTCTACTCTCTTACTTAGACTCTTCAATGCAGTAGGAAAATTCCCACCCCTATCTTGATCCCAGATGGGCAATACTTCGATCACCAGTTTTTGAAACTTCTGCTCAGTACCATCTTGGAAAACCTTCTCAAAATCACCTATATTTCCCCTTAAATCCAACAAAATACTACAGAATCCTTGAGATTTGCAGTATTCCGTAATAGCATTCAAATTTATCTGATCCAACGCCACAGTTTCAATACCTGTTTGAGCGCTTTCTAGTTCCATTGTTATCTTGTTGTCTGCAAAGATTATTAGCTTACCACTTGATTCCATGTTCACTGGGATATGGATTGGAGAACCACTACTCGCTATTATAATCCGGTGCGGTTGATTAGCACCGGCTTCTTGTGATGCTGGAAGGGAGTTGTTCTCAGTTACTGTGGCAGACGTAAGTACAATTGCATCATATTCTTGTAACAATTCAGAGTAGTAACCACCAAGCTCAGCAACTCCTTCCCCAAGCTGATCTAGAAACTGTCCATTGACTGAGATAGAGTATCTGCTAGTCAAGTAAAATTAAGACTCAGATATGATGCTTATGGTGTTTATGTGATAAAAAGTATGCAACTAAGATTATCAAGAAAATGATCTGAACATCTTAAAGAACAGATATGGTAGCATCTACTCATGAATTCTCTATGCACAACAATCAAAACATTGAGATATCAGGAAAAGAAAATGTGACAAAGTTATTGTTTCTACTCCTTTTGTTTCCATTGCTAAATGATCATGTTTTGCTATGGATTAATCTAAACAATGGATGTTTACCTGACAGTGACGAATGGATTCCCAGTTAGCATATGATGGATATAAGCCTCATTCAGTCTCTTGCATAAATTTTCTTCTACACCTGTTATAACGTCAATTCCTGCATCTCTTAACCTATCCAACCCCTTCGATGCTACAATTGGATTGGGATCCACCATTCCAACCACGACTTTTTTAACTTTGGCTTTAATCAGGGCTTCAGTGCATGGTGGAGTTCTCCCATAGTGATTACATGGCTCCAAGCTCACATAAGCAGTTGCATTTTCAGCCAATTCTCCAGCATCTCTCAGAGCGAACACCTGTAACATTCATCTTCCTCATATAAAGCTCCCAAACAGCTCTTCAAAATTTAATATGATTCAAGAAACTCATGAAAAATAGAAGATAGAATCCGTCATAATAACTCAAAAACTACAAATCAAAGTAATACTCTTGTGATTCCCAATTATTTTCCCAAGTTCTAACTTCTAATAAGAACTTTTTCTGCCTGCATACAAAACTGAAGTTAACGTTTCAAAAACTTCAAGCACAAAGCCTCTCTTCATCTTACGCACGCGGCACACCACTAAACTAAATGCTCCATATGAGTTTTCATCACATTCACTATTGTTGCTGTCATGAAGTGATCAGATATTCATATTTCAAAAAGACATCACACCACATAGAATCAAACACATTTGAAAAAGGAAAGCAAAACAAGCATAAGAAGACGAAGAAGAAAACAAGTTTACCTCAGCATGTGGTTGGCCCGCTTTAGGGTGAAAGCCTTCACCAACAACCTTGCCATCCTTGACAATAACACAACCCACCATAGGATTAGGGCTGGTATGCCCAATAGCCTTTCCGGCAAGCTCCACACACCTCCTCATATAAAACCCATCATCTCTAGCTTCTTGCTGTGCTACTGCACACCTGACCCCAACCGAACCACCATGTTTTCTTACACCGGTTGGTGAATTGAACATCACTTTGGAGGAATTGCAACAATAAGATTTGGAATGTGGTTTCAACCTCAAAAGCTTGGTGGAGAGTTGCTTTGATTGTGGGACCTTGGACGGGAAGAGATTGAGACTTGGGAGTGAATGCCGTTGAACTTGCATACTAGTTTCTTATCTTTACAATCCAGATCAGATTTTGCAAGTTCAGAAACTTTTGTCGAAGTATTTCCACTGTCAGAGGAACCAATATCAGGTTGTTTTCCCCCTTCTAAGATCTACGGCTTCTATGTAAAACGCAAGCAGTGTGAAGATGCAATCATTTCAATTTTTCTAAACCGTAGTTCTGCCAATAAAAAAATACGAATAAAATCGCATCCAAATCAGAAGGAAAATAGTGAAGCTGAATTAACAACTCTTTGGGCTAAAATATTTCAACGACTGCCTTGTATAAGAGCTCATTAGATCAAGTTTTGTGGTTTACGTTATGATTAATGTGTTTCCTTTTGACTTGGAGTCATGCGTTGCAAGGATTTGTGGTTGCTTAGTAGGGGTGGCCATACGAAACCGAAAACCGAAAAAAACCGAACCGAAACCGAACCGAAAACCGAAAAAAACCGAACCGAAGACAAACCGAACCGAAAAACAAAAACCGGACCGAACCGGGTATGTATGGTCCGGTTTGCGGTTTAGGGTCCGTAGAAACCGGACCGGACCGAAAAACCGGAAAAAAAAATAAATAAATAAGTATATAAATAAACTCATAATTAAAAGGACTTTAATTATGTAGTAGGAAGGAAAAAGACTTTAATTATGGAAGAAAATTTATCACAAATCTCGTAATATAAGATTTGTTAGGAATGGTGAAATAGGACTATGGTTAAAAAATCACGTAATTCGGATAACGTCTCGGTGTCGATAGTAGCGGTCAACCCTATTTAGTGTTTTTATTCCCTATGGGGAGCCATATCGTCGGAAGGTAAATGTCCCAAAATTTTTATATGGACGGTTGCGTCTCATCTACGTGAGTGTTTTTCGTGTAGAAGGTTTGACAAAAATATGTAATATAGAGGTAGATATGAGCGTTTCCGTGTGATAACTAACGACGTATTAGGGTTGACTGTTTCGATCTATCCCTTAACTTTGTCGGATCTAATTGAATTTTTTTCCACATACATATTTCTTCATAATGATCATATCTGACGGTCGAATTTTAATTTTTTACTTTTAGTCATCGGAATCACAATATGCATACTAATGTTGTATAACTTGTTTATTAGGTTTTAAGCAAATGCACAACTTTATGAACCAACTCTACATAGAAGCAAAATTATCAAAAAACTCGTGAAATAAGATGTGTTCGGAATGATGAAATACAGCTCTGTTTAAAAAATCACGTAATTCGGGTAACGTCTCGGTGTCGATAGTAGCGGTCAACCCTATTTAGTGTTTTTATTCCCTATGGGGAGCCATATCGTCGGAAGGTAAATGTCCCAAAATTTTTATATGGGCGGTTGCGTCTCATCTACGTGAGTGTTTTTCGTGTACAAGGTTTGACAAAAATACGTAATATAGAGGTAGATATGAGTGTTTTCGTGTGATAAGTGACGATGGATCAGGGTTGACCGTTTCGATCGAGCCCTTAACTTTGTCGGATCCAGTTGAATTTTTTCCCACATACATATTTCTTCATAATGATCCTATCTGACGGTCGAATTTTAATTTTTTACTTTTAGTCATCGGAATCACAATATGCATACTAATGTTGTATAACTTGTTTATTAGGTTTTAAGCAAATGCACAACTTTATGAACCAACTCTACATAGAAGCAAAATTATCAAAAAACTCGTGAAATAAGATATGTTCGGAATGATGAAATACAGCTCTGGTTAAAAAATCAGGTAATTCGGGTAACGTCTCGGTGCCGATTGTAGCGGTCAACCCTATTTACCTTTATTATTCCCTAGGGGGAGCCCTATCGTCGGAAGGTAAATGTCTCAAAAATTTTATATGGGCGGTTGCGTCTCATCTACGTGAGTGTTTTTCGTGTAGAAGTTTTGACAAAAATACGTAATATAGAGGTAGATATGAGTGTTTCCGTGTGATAAGTGACGATGGATCAGGGTTGACCGTTTCGATCGAGCCCTTAACTTTGTCGGATCCAGTTGAATTTTTTCCCACATACATATTTCTTCATAATGATCATATCTGACGGTCGAATTTTAATTTTTTACTTTTAGTCATCGGAATCACAATATGCATACTAATGTTGTATAACTTGTTTATTAGGTTTTAAGCAAATGCACAACTTTATGAACCAACTCTACATAGAAGCAAAATTATCAAAAAACTCGTGAAATAAGATGTGTTCGGAATGATGAAATACAGCTCTGGTTAAAAAATCACGTAATTCGGGTAACGTCTCGGTGCCGATTGTAGCGGTCAACCCTATTTACCTTTATTATTCCCTAGGGGGAGCCCTATCGTCGGAAGGTAAATGTCTCAAAAATTTTATATGGGCGGTTGCGTCTCATCTACGTGAGTGTTTTTCGTGTAGAAGTTTTGACAAAAATACGTAATATAGAGGTAGATATGAGTGTTTCCGTGTGATAAGTGACGATGGATCAGGGTTGACCGTTTCGATCGAGCCCTTAACTTTGTCGGATCCAGTTGAATTTTTTCCCACATACATATTTCTTCATAATGATCATATCTGACGGTCGAATTTTAATTTTTTACTTTTAGTCATCGGAATCACAATATGCATACTAATGTTGTATAACTTGTTTATTAGGTTGTAAATAAATGTGCAACTTTGTGAACTATAACCATTTTTCACTATAATGATAATAAGATGAAAAATTATGAATTTGAAAAAAAAAACCGAAAAACCGAACCGAACCGCACCGAACCGTAGGTGTGGTTTGGTTTGCAGTTTGGCCTCTTGAATAGTAAAAAACCGAACCGAACCGAACCGAAGTATAACATTGGTTTGGTTCGCGGTTTGGGGTATAAACCGAACCGAAGTGGACCGGAGCCAGCCCTATTGCTTAGGGAATCCTCTAAAATCTGAGGAAGATTTGATATGACTTGATCCGTAAAGAAGAACAAACCTTAGTGTTCACTATATAAAAGGGTCAGGGTACAAGAAGACGAAATCATCATCAGTCAACATCTCAATACAAATTTTGCACACTGCAAAACAAGTCTCTCCGGAGCACTTCTACCAGAAAGATTCCTCAAGTCTTTTTGTTCACCAAAGCCCTATTCGTAGGCATTCCCGCTGCTACTCATCAAAGCCTCATTCTTGAGCACTATCCGCTTCTACTCACTAAGCCTCATCAGTGCGCAAACAGTCCATCACCGTTTTATAAAGACCAACCTGTTGGCGAATACCCGCAAACTATTGTTAAGATGAATAACCTTAGCAAATATCCTCAGTTTGTCAGAGAATCCTTTGACGAACATATCCCAATCCTGATTTTTAGCTCCGCTCAACCACATTGGTCTGAGTAGGATACGTCCACTTCGCAAGAGGAGGAGAAAAATCCTAGTTACTCTTCAGCTAGGTCTAAGAAGAACCTAAGTGTCGGCCTAACCAGCGCCAGTACGATAGTCATTTGAAGAGAAGTCAGAAGGCGAACAAGCATCAAGATTAAGGTTGTACCTGACCCATAGGTACTGGCACACCTCAAGCCTGGTTGTTCGAAGAAAATCAACTTTCACCCCGAACATTTGGCACGCCCGGTGGGACGAACGTGCTAGAAATCACGGGTGTTAACGAATACTCGAAGTTGTACCCAGCTTGCAATAAACCACAACATTCACGGGTTAATCTGCATAACTTAGTGAACTGTAGAGGTTTGTCAGTTGAAGAAACGATCTTGCGTTTCGGGTTATTATTAGAGAAACCAGCATAGTCCATCAGCTGCGAGAAGGTTATCATGGACGACGAATCAAAGCGTTTACTAGCCAATCTGGCCGCCAAGATAGCAGTACTTGCCGAGAAGATGGAGCGAGTTGAAACAACCATACAACAGTTTGAGCAGACTCAGATGTAGCATGACCAAGAAATCAAGGCAACAAGCTAAAGTGTCGAGAAGCTACAGAATTCTACTATCCAGGACAGCGTTGAGACTGATGACAAGATTGACAGGCAATTCGAACGCCTTCATGAGGTGTAGAAAGTCTTGGGAATAGAAAGAAGCCGCGAGGCTCAGTGAATTGTAAGGGTAAAAGGAAAGCTCGAAGAAGAGCTAGATTCACAGAGTTTTGAAAAGGTGACTAACCCATCGTCATCTGCCAAAACTATGACTATTAAGGCTACTAGACCATTCACATTAGTTTGGACAGATACAAGAGAGCCAGTAGCCGGGACGTCTGCCAGACAGGAGGCGAATGTGAGACGTCAAAGGAATCAGGATCCACCCAGGGGTCTTGAACTAAGGATAGAAATTCCTAATGAGGTGGCGAATGGCCAGAGATGCACACCAGAGCAAGTGATGTAGATGATTCAAGAAACAGTCAGGACAATGCAGGGACAGCCACCTATGAATCTGAATTATTTCAATCCATATCTGGACGAAGTAACATACATGTCATGGCCTGAGCACTATAGGCAGCTTCGATTTACAACTTTTTCCGGAGAAGGATCAGAAGATACTGCCACCCATATTTCTCACTTTCAAAGCGAATGTGGTCCTTATGGGACCAATGATATTTTCAAACTAAGAGTTTTTGGGTTTTCTCTTGCAGGGTCCGCATTAACTTGGTATACTAGGTTGGCTCCTAGGTCAGTCCCTAATTGGCCAACCATAGAGGCTATGTTCAGAACAATTTTTGGCATAGTGGAGCCCGAAGTAGACTTATCTTCGCTAACCTCCATGTATCAATAGCCGATAGAGTCCCCTGTGGAGTATTTGAAAAGATTCAAAATTCAACAGACCAAGTGCAAGACTCCAATTTCAGAACAGGATGTCATTTGCATAGCCATCAAAAGATTAAAACGGCGTCAAAGGGCTAAATATTATGACGTTCACTTTGCAAGCATGACAGATCTAATGAGAAAGGTAGTCAACTACCAGAACTTCCTAGATGAGCTGGATGGAGGCCCTGGGGCATCACAAGGTTCACCAGCATTTTATATTCTAGCATCTTATATTCAGCAGTTCCAAGCTTCTACTAGCACTAGTCATGGAGTTAAGACTCAGCAAAGAGCTCAACCAGATATTCTGACAAAGCCATACATACCACCTGTGTCAAAAACAATCATCAAAGATATACGAGAAAGAGGGAGAGTGGTGGAGGCGACTCCAACTCAAACTAGAAATGCTTAGAAGAAATATGGTTAGACAAAGAGAACGCTAGAGGCCTTGGAGAAATGTGACATTCAGCCTGACCAAATACGGCGAACGCCAGAGTAATTACGAAGGGTGGTTGAAAACTTAAAGGTTAGGCCCTATGTGCACGTTCACCATGGAACCATTCAACGTGAGTCGGTGAATGATCGACCTCAACAGAGAGGAAGTGTCTTCAATAGGTTGTCACAACGGCCAGTGGATGACAAGCAAGAGCAAAGGGTTTCAGTCCTTGATAGATTATCGTTCGCCCAAGACACTACATCTGAGGAGGCTAGAAGTAAGAAAGCTAAGGTGGATACAGCTCTGAACAGGGTGGAGTGCCGCCAGAAATTCGAATGGAAACCAAAAGTGGTTTCTCAAGAAAATAAAACAGTAACTCGGTTCCAAGTTACTCATAAGCCTACACCTGAGGCTATTTTGAAATGAGAATATATTTCTGAGGTCCCCACCGTCGATGACAGAATTACACAGGTTGTGTCTAGCTTTGAGCAACGGGCAGAAGACGAAGCAGTCTTGGACCTCAACGAGGATGATAACATGGAAGGGTTAGAAGCACAAGAGCTTGAGGAAAGCTTGGAGTGTAACATGCTATATCTGACATGGGGGCAGACCTAAGATCACCAACGCCTGCAGAGCTGGAATGTAACATGACATATACTCTCTCCAAGAAGTATGCTCTGTCAAGACCCATGTCATCCCATGTTTTCTTGAATTTAGACAACGTTGGAGAAAAAGAGCTTCCCATTACAGAAAAGATAGAGCAATTATCTTCAGACTTGCAGAAAATTCAGATTAAGAAACAGGAGGTCACGAATGAGGAATCAGACTACAAAAAGTTGTTTATGATGTTCTCCAAACCAACCATAACCATGACTCAGCATCTTAAGCCTTTATACATGACATCATAGATGAAAGGAATGAAGGTGAACAGGATCCTCTTGTAATTAGCCAAAACTATCAGGGGCAGCATGGTCATTCTAGCCTTAATGACAGTTTGTAATTAATCTGAACTACCAGGGGCATTTTAAGAATTTCAGCCTTAGTGGCAGCCCCTGTAAATAGATAAAATAGCCAGGGGTATTTATGGGTTTTCAGCCTTGATGGCATCCCTGTAAATATATAAAATAGACAGGGGCAGTAATGTCTTTTTGGCCTTAATGGCAGTTTGGTAAATATGTAAAACTGCCAAGGGCATTTCCAGGATTTCAACCTTGGTGGCACCTCTTGTAATTACCCTAAACTGCCAGGGGCAGTTTTGACATTTTATAACCTGAGAATTAACGCGGTAACAATCTGAGAATTACCCCTTTTACCTAAACTATCCCGGCCGGCCTACAGCCGGTTTTGGACCCCTTTTTCCGGCCACCTCTCTGCCCCAACCTATCAACAACTACACCATACAAACACCAAAATAGGTTCCCAAACCACCAGACTACCAAAAACATTCAAAAACCCAGAAAACGAAGAACACAACAAAACTGTGATTTCGAGTCTAGGGCTGGAATCAATGAAACAAGAGCATGAGGTTGTAGAAGAACAGGAGAGGAACGAAACCATACCCATCGTTAACCGCCTCGTCATCGGAGCTTGCCAAAATCCGGTGAACACAGTGGGTGTTCACGGATTCGATCTCTCTCTCGATTGTGGATGAAAATGGGAGTTTAGGACTGGGCTTCATAGAGGGAAGGAAAAGAAATCTAACGGTGGTGGTGCCCGTCTTGGGGTCGCCAAACGGTGGTGGATGGCGGAGAGGGTGACCGAGCTCGGGAGAGGAGAAAGGGAGAGAGTTGACCAGTTTTAGGGTCTTTGACCTCGGTCAAAGACCTCAAGCCTTTTATAGGCGAATGGACGGCCTAGATTTAATCTGGAAAAGTCCAACGGTCCAGATTTTTATTAAAAGTTACCATGAGTAGTAAATAGATATTTTACTATTTACTTTTACCGTGCAGTAACTATCCAATATCCCGAATAACTTCAGCATACGAACTCCGATTAATTCATAGGACATACCCACGTGTTCGTATTAACGTCCTCTACAACTTTCCTGAAGGAACTTGTTATCGGCCAATTCAGCAGGAACAACGGCGAATGAATGCGGAAACGATGGGTACAGTCAAAACAGAGGTGCAAAACATGGTCAAGACAGGGATAATCAAGCCAACAAAGTACACACAGTGGTTATCCAACATTGTTCCGATTCAGAAGAAAAATGGAAAGATACGCGTTTGTGTCGATTACTGGAACCTAAATACAGCAACTCCTAAGGACATGTATCCTATGCCCATGGCGGACATGTTGGTAGATGTTGTAGCAGGACATGAGATTCTATCCTTCATGGATGGAACGACTGGATATCATCATATACCTGTACATGAAGAAGACAGGCATAAAACAGCTTTTCGGTGTCCAGGTTTTACAGGAGCTTTTGAATATATAGGTATGCCCTTTGATCTTAAGAATGCAGGGGCCACTTACCAGCGAGCTTTGAATCTTATTTTTCATGACATCCTCAGCACTAAGATAGAGGTATACATTGACGATGTAGTAGTTAAGTCAAAACAAAAAAAATCATATCAAAGACCTTTGAATGGTGTTTGAGCGGATGCGAAGGCATAGATTGCGTATGAATCCAGCCAAGTGTATTTTTGGGGTTCATACAAGAGATTTTTTAGGTTTCGTGGTACATCAGCGTGGCATAGAAGTTTCAGGAGACAAGGCTAAAGCGGTGATAGAAACTCCAGCTCCAAGGAACAATAAGGAGTTTCAGAGCCAGATAGGCAAGATTAATTTCTTGCGAAGATTCATATCTAATTTTGCAGGGAAGATTGCTCCTTTCTCTCCCCTTCTTAAGTTGCATGCTGAAGAAAAGTTTATTTGGGAGTCAGCGCATCAGGATGCTTTTGAGAAGATTAAGGAGTATCTGGCGAATCCTCCTGTGTTACGACCACTACAGCTAGACATTCTTTTGAAATTATACATATCAGCATCTTCTTATTCTATTGCAGGATTGTTAGCTCAGGACGAGACTAGGGAAGATGGTAAGATCATCGAATATGCGGTGTATTACCTTAGCAAGACATTGCTGGATGCTGAAACCAGATATTCACCAATTAAGAAGCTATGTTTGGCCCTATATTTCGCTGGATGCAAATTACGACATTACACATTGTCATTCAGTACATTGGTCATAGCACAGACTGACTTAGTGAAGTATATGCTAACTAGGCCTTTCTTGAGATGTATGGTTGGTAAATGGATGCTTGTTTTGTCTGAATTTTCGCTACAGTATGCCCCACTTAAAGCACAAGCTGGACAAGCAGTTTCAGACTTCCTTCTACATCATCCTATTCAGGACCAGCTGGAATGTCAGGACAACACTGTTGACTTGGTTTATACACAGCCATGGGTCTTGTACTTTGATGGAAGCTGTACATATTCTCTATCAGGAGCAGGTATTTCATTGGTTAATCCAGCAGGGGACTGGCTTTCTTATTCCTTTCAGATGGAATGGAAATGTACTAATAACCAGGCATAATATGAAGCTATCATAATTAGCTTGGAGATGCTATTGGAGATGGGGGTAAGAGAAGTCGAGGTGTTGGGAGATTCACTTTTAAGTGATAAACCAACTTAAAAGTGTGTACACGTGTATTGCGTTTGGTTTAATCCCTTTATGGGAAAGAGCAATGGAATTGTTGGATAATTTGCAGACGTTATGCTTGACTACATTCCTAGAGAGAAGAATTTTACGGCGAACGAGTTAGCACAGATTGCTACTGGTGTCAGCTTGGCTGATGGCGTTCGCGAACGTATTCTTAAGGTGGAGAGACGTACTTTACCTTCTTTTATGGCTCGCCGGAAGATTAACGATGAATGGTTGATGGCAACACTGGATCCTATCGATGTTGATTGGCGGCAGCCTATCCCACAGTATACGACGAATCCATATGCTCCAGTGGATAAAAAGGTTAGCTATTTTGCATTACATTACATCCTTAAGGGAGGCGAGCTCTTGTGCCGAGGAGAAAAAAGTGTGGACCTACGATGTATTTATAGAAAAGAAGCTAAAAGATTATTAAGAGAGGTACATTTGGGGGTCTGCGGATCTCATCAGGCTGGACCCAAGATGAGGTGGCTCATTCGCCATTATGGTTTCTTCTGGCCATCTATTCTTAAAGATTGCATAAGCTTCGTTCAAGGTTGTTTTGAGTGTTAGTCTCATGGATCAGTCCAGCATGTTCCAAACATTCCCATGGAACCTATTATTAAGCCTTGACTTGGTAGATGCTGGGCATTAGATTTTGTGGGAGTTATTCATCAATATTCGTCTGAACAACATAAGTTCTTATTGGTGTGGACAGATTTCTTTACTAAGTGGGTGGAGGCAGTACCAGCGAAGGATGCTTCTGCTACAACAGTGTGCCGGTTTGTGTTTCAAAATATTATTTGCAGATATGGCATACCAGAATACCTGGTGGCAGACCGGGAGGCAGCTTTTATGGCCAGAGAAACCCAAGAGTTCCTTGAAGGATATGGGATTAAGTTTCTGCATTCTACACCTTATTATGCTCAGTCCAATGGACAGACATAAGCTAGCAACAAAATTATGTTGAATATTCTACGAAAGATGTTGGCAGATAACCCTAGAAATTGGCATAGTGAGCTAGATCATACTCTGTGGGCTTATCGAAAGTGAAAAAGAACTCTTACTGGAACCACTCCATATGCTTTGATGTTTGGTCATGATGCAGTTCTTTCCATGGAGATCAATGTTCATTCTTTACGCGCTCGCGAACAACATCAGTTAATTGGTGAAGATTATGTTTAAGCCATGTATCAAGACATGAAGATTTAGATTTCATGCGAATGGAAGCTTTGGATAATCTCATCATGTAAAATAAAAGAGTTGCTTGCGCTTATGATAAACGCACTAGAGGACGTAGTTTTGGAGTTAGAGACTTGGTGTGGAACGCTATTTTGCCTTTTGGCGAACATGTTCGCGGACGTGGAAAGTGGTCCCCAACTTGGGATGGGTCTTTTATCATTGTTCGTATTATTAGTAAAGGTGCTTATTATCTCAGAGAGTTGGGTGGTGAAATCCATGCTAATCCTATTAATAGTCGTCATTTGAAGAAATATCTCCCTAGTATCTAGGGGTATGAGGATCCTCCATCAGTCGTTCAACCTCTAGACAAGACTTTGTTTTTCTCTAAAACATTTTAGACCTGAGGGGCATTGTGCAAATGACAAGTTTGTTTGGTTTCGCTTTCTCTAGAACCCGTTCACGACAACCATATCAAACTGGGGGGCAACACTATACCATCTGAGAAGTTTTGATACCCCATTTTTTTCAAAACATTTTTTGCCATATTTTTGAAACATTAATAGTTTCATTTGATCTATAACTATTTGAGTTGCAATTTCATTGAGATCCATTGAACCAACACCTATGGTTTAAAGTTGGGAAACCAATTTTTTGTTCTGATACAGACAAAGATATAAGAAACAGTCATGTTTTATTTATATTTGGCTTTGTGGCCAAAAACATTCACAATATAAAGAAGCCAGAAAGTGGCTCTGATACCATAATACAAATCCTACTGATATTCTCTATTCAGCGTAAGAAGTACAAGATAATAGAAGCAGCTGGAGAATTGGAGAATCAAACATACCATCTGACAGAACATGTACTGATCAAGGAACAAACACAAGTCAAAATGGGTTGGTACAAGCTGGCAGTATCCATTATCCTTTTATGCACCACGTTGTGAGGATGCCACAAGTTCGCGCAGCTCCTATAACAGTAATTACACTTTGAGGAAGGACATGAGGACATGCCATTAAACTTATGTACCATTTGAGGACAGACCACTAAATTTAGGAAAGGTGCTCAGGGAGTTTGATATCTGGAGGAAAGAATTTCTTAAGAAGAAGAAAATAACAGAAAAGAGCCATGACGAAAATGCTGTGAAAGGTGAAAGGAACTGTGTTGAGTTCCCCAATTTATATTAGAATTGTGTTGAGCCCTATCCTTAGGTATTTCCCGCTGCTACTCACCAAAGCCCCATCCGTGAGCACTATCCGCTTCTACTCACTAAGCCTCATCCGTGAGCAAACAGTCCACCATCGCTTCATAAAGAAGAACATGTTGGCAAATACCCGCAAACCATTGTTAAGGTGAATAACCTTAGCAAATATCCCCAGTTTGTCAGAGAATCCTTTGACGAATATATCCCAATCCTGATTTTTAGCTCACTCAACCACATCGGTCTGAGTAAGAAACGTCCACTTCGCAAGAGGAGGAGAAAAATCATAGTTGTTCTTCAGCTAGGTCTAAGAAGAACCTAAGTGTCTGCCTGACTAGCGCCCGTACGACAGTCGTTTGAAGAGAAGTCAGAAGGTGATCAAACATCAAGATCAAGGTTATACCTGACCCATAGGTACTGGCACCTAGTTGTTGGAAGAAAATCCACTTTCACCCCGAACAACAACAGCTTTCTGGAGTTTTAGCTGACAATCATATGTGCATGATCAAGGCAATTCATATAGCAATGGCATCAACAATATCTTTTCAGAGTTCACTAAAGAGAAGTAACAATATCAAGTTGATGCAAACTCAGTGTTTAGTTTTCACGACAGAACAAATTCCACCCAACACACAGATAAATGTAAATAAGTTACGCACTACTGAGAAGACTAGCTCCTTATACTGTATTGCTTACAGTAAATTGGAAATAGTGCCAATCTCAGTAGTGCTTAAACAAACTTGAACCAAAATCTGATGAAGTTTGTATTCTGTCCATATGTAAGCAAAGAAGGTCGGACCATAACGATCGGATTAAGTCATAGTTTATACATACGGAACCTTAAGACGTAAGGAGATTGCATCTGAAATGAATGTGTTACCAACTTGAAGCTGAAAGAACATCATTTGTGCAAAAACTCTGCCTAAAATACTGGAAAAAAAGAGTAAAAGAAATGATATAGTAATGCTCAAAGTATGCCACAGAAATGCCAATCTCAGTACTGCTGTAGCAGAACTCACAGTTGTAAGTAGTCATTCTGATACTCATAATAATGGAAGAAAAAGATTCACGAAGTTTCCCCCTTTCACTCCACCTTTCTCCTCAATGCTAGACCCAATTTTGCAAGAGACACATCCCCTTAAAAGATACTCAACAGTTCAGGTCCTTCCTCCTGATATTTGCTCACAAACCTATTAAGGAGATGCTTCTTAGTGTTGATCAGAATGATTGGTAGAGAAAGTTCTCCCTTTTTCATCAAAACCTTGTATTGGAGACTCAGACACCTAATAACCGAACACTAGGCATGATAAACTTTTCCAAACTATGAGTTAGAATATCTGGACTTTCAGCCACATCTGCAGGCTGCCAACCCATTTCGTTCACAAGAAACCCCATTTTACTTAGACATTTCTTCTCTGACAAGCTAATAAACAAGGGCTTCCTTTTAAATGCAAACATAAATTCTTCTTCAGTCCAACCACACTACTTATAGAACTCCTTTTGCGTCCACTTTGATTCATCCATCAAAGAAACACTTGTAGTGCCTTCATGAAAGTAAAACTCGAAGGAAGAATTCCAATATTAATGATCTTGTTTACACTTTCCCTAAACTTGCTAATTGCTAGTATCAGGGGACAACACGAGGATGATAGGTCACACAGAATGAGATGGCAATCTGGGACTTGAATTTCCCTAAGAACTGAAATATTGGAGCAAGATTGCTAAGTAATTTGACCCCCAATGCCTGACTCTATTTCTTAAAGAAACTAGCCAGCATGGATGGGCACACTTTTGATGATATCAAAGCATGGTTTGATACTTCTCTCTAAGCTTTGAGCCAAAATGTGTTGGTTGTAATTCATGACCTCAGCAATGGTGGTGGCTGAAAAGCCAATAGAACCGGAAAACTGGTGTTTGGGCAAAAGAATATTCTCAGCATTGCATAAAAGCAAGGATGGTTGTTTGTTAACAATATCGGGTATCCGGGTATCACTGAAACCGTAGTGTTTTTTTAAAAGAATATACTGTTGATTTTATTACAAATATAAAAAAATATTCAAAATAGTTCGATTATAAGAGAAAGTTTGGTGACAAGCTTTCATAGACACATCCAAGTAGACTGTATGGTGTGTCATCGGAGTTTTGAAATGAATCAATAAACGAATCCAGATAACATTTTTGGATTGTTCCTGAATTTTGAGAAAATAAACTGCTAACACTGTTCCAGAGTATATACGATGGACCCTTCCGCTGTAATCTATAGACAGACAAGACGTTTTGGTAGTACCCACGCTCTTGTTGCCCGCAATCTTCACTTTTATTTTGCAGAATGTCTTGAATCATCCTTTGGTACTACTTCAGATAATTCAGTAGTACAATTTGTATCTCCTAGATCCCAAATACGAACCCCTAATAAATTAGGTATGGGAATTGAAATTGTTGTGGGCACCCGATCCAACTGAGGCCACCGTCCAGATCTATTGTCAGCATCCCTCCCTGTCCGGAACGAAGTCCTCGCCACCGCCTGTCCTCCAACACTGAGACTAAGAGATGAATAACCCCAAATCCCCTTGATCCTCATATGTGGATCCAGGTTCATTCTGAATTCATTTATACCCAACAAATCCAACAACAAATCTCGTTACTTCAATGAGAATTCCAGATGCAACTCCTGCCATGATGGGACATCTTTGAGCCTCGCTCTACTAGGTCGGATCCGACCCGATCCATCATTCCCTAAAAGCCATAGACACACCACCTCGCCGTCCCACGACCTCAGGCCAGATCTGCGTTGAAAGTTTTCAAGAGGGGTCTCTGCTGCAAGAATGAGTTTTACTGATTGCCACAACAACTGATGCGATTGAGTTGACAAATGATCCCAAAACCGAGATAGAAAGGATAGTCGGGAGGCCGGAGATGGTCTCCTTGATAGATGGAGGGTCGACAAAGGCCACCATGATTGAGACGAGGTCGGAGATGACATCCTTGATTTCTTTCCTATACCAGGACGGCTAGGGTTTAGGTACGCATTATCTATTTTAGATAATGAAATAGAGAATCTGAAACCGTAGTTTGAGAAGCTATTAACCGAGCCTGTTTTTTTTTTTCTGGTTGAAACCGCAGCCTATCTTTAGCTCTAAACACACCTCATCACCTACATATGCCTAGAACACATCTCCTTCATGAATCCATCTTGTCAATTCAATTCATGGAAAACAAATCTTTCTGCAAAAACTTCTCACAAATATAATAAGATGGAAATCAATTCATGCCGCACACAAGCTCACTTGGGAATTGATATTAGAATTGATCAATTACAGCAGCAACCTGAGACAAGTTAGTTCATTTCATGTTGCTCATTCTAGTAACACACAGTAATCAATCATCAATCTCAGTAATTTGGAATCATACATTGAAATGTCGGATTCTAGAGACAGAACATAAACAATAAGATTCATTACAAGTGCCCAGAAATATATACAACCCAAACGCTAAAGTGAGTCAATGCCCACATAGAATCACAAGTGTGGGCATTGACAAAAGAGCAAGGAAAGGAAAAAGCAAAGCTTTAACTTCAACAATGGATTGGTATAGAGATGGGTTTGAGCTCTTCTTTTGTTGTGCTCTTTCGATGTCCGAGTCTGATGTAATGATTTTTGAAACTGGTAGGGAAACTACAAAAAAACTGAATGTCTGAGCCCAGGTTCGAACTGGGGACCTTTAGTGTGTGAGACTAACGTGATAACCATCTACACCACCCAGACATCTTGGTAATGTTAACCAATTTTGGTTTATTATTTTTATCCAGCTGATTTATCTACAATTAATTAAAATCAATTACATTAATTAAACTTTTAATTCCATACATTAATTGTATGCATATCATGACTCAAAACAATTTAAAAGAAGAAAACAGTTATGGAAACACTATCGATATGCTATATTTTTGATAATCTATTGTCAGCTCCATAATCTAATGATAAATCTAGAATTAGAGTAGAGAATTAAGTATATTTCTGATTAATAGTGACGATTGAATTCTCATTGATCCGCCATTTATGAGGTTGAAAGTTAAAATTGATTGCATGATTCTCAATGCCACAAATTGCATGATAACGAATAGGAAACTTAATGATAAACCAACAAAATCTTACATTGAATTATTGCCTAATCCACACTCCCCAAAACTAACTATAAATTCGAGGAATTGAGGCTTGGTTTCTCAATCAAGAATCATCATGGTTTCTATCATCACTGTGTTTGCTTTGGTTTGCCTCTCTCTCTGTTCATCAACTCATTCAGTGCTTGCGGCTGTAGATTATGGGCAAGCTCTTACAAAGTCATTGTTGTATTATGAGGCTCAACGATCTGGTAAGTTGCCTCCTCAACAGAGAGTGCAATGGCGCGGCGATTCTGCACTTAAAGATGGAAGTGATGCTGGTGTAAGTTCCTATATAACTCCTTTGTTCTCCTCCAGAATTTTGTTTCAGACATGAATTTGCCGTGTAATATTTGAAGTACATCACAAAATATTTCTTTTTTATTTTGACAAAAACAAATTTCTTTTTTTTAGACCAAAACAAATTTCTTTTTCTTTTCTAGGGAAATTTCGGAACAAATTACTGATTGAAGAATATATATAAACGTTAGGTTTCTTCAAAAAATTTATTTGAATCAATATCATATCGTTCGAGTTACAAAACTAAATTTTTGGAATAGGTTTCAGGTTTACATACATCAAAAAACCCTAGAACACAAAACCCACTACTGGCTAATTCTTCATTCATATCACCGAAATTCAAAAACCCTAAGAAAGGTTATTATATATAGACGCACACGTAAACATGCACATCTTTAGTTATGGAGTTAAATGAGCTACATTACAGGTTAATCTTATTGGAGGGTATTATGATGCCGGGGACAATGTCAAGTTTGGATTTCCTATGGCATTCACAATAACAATGCTTTCATGGAGCACAGTAGAGTTTGCCAACAAACTTGAGGCCAAGAATGAGCTCTCAAACGCATTGGACGCCGTTAGATGGGGCACAGATTATTTAATCAAAGCACACCCTGAAGCAAATGTGCTATACGGTGAAGTCGGCGATGGAGGTTCTGATCATGCTTGTTGGCAGAGACCGGAAGACATGACTACACCGCGGAACACCTTCAAGATAGATGAGCAGCATCCAGGTTCCGATCTTGCTGGTGAAACCGCAGCTGCTCTTGCCGCAGCTTCGATTGCTTTCAAGAATACAGACCCTAAATATTCTGGCCTGCTCTTGACGCATGCTAAACAGCTCTTTGAATTTGCTCGCAATTATCCTGGTCTTTATCAGAATAGTATCAGTTCAGCAGGCCAGTTCTACTCCAGCAGTGGATATGAGGTATTTTAATTAACAACTGATTAACAAAGATCAATTACATCTTTTTCTTTCTTTTATTGTCAATATTCCTAAATTAATTGCGCAATTTTTTCTTTCTGGATCAGAATGAATTACTGTGGGCTGCGGCGTGGCTTCATCGTGCTACTGATGATCAATCGTACCTAGATTACCTTGGTCAGGCAGGCAATACTGGTGGTGCAAGAACTGAGTTCTCATGGGATGACAAGTTTGTTGGAGCACAAATCTTGGTCGCAAAGGTATGTATACGATTAATCACATATATAACTATTCAACAACACTGTATGTCAATTTCAATTTTTAATTTCTTCACAAGAGGGTTTGATATATGTTTTCTTTGTACCTTTGCAGCTTGTTTTGGAAGGCAAGGTACCAGCTAATTCAGGACCGTGGTCACAATACAAGAGCCAGGCAGAGCAGTTCATTTGCTCTTGCATTCAGAAAGGTAACAGCAACGTGAAGAAGACTCCAGGTGGATTGTTATGGTTTTTGCCATTTAACAATCTTCAGTACACTGCAACTGCTACACTCGTCGCAACTATTTACTCCGAATACCTATCCCCCAAACATGCCCCTATTCAGTGTAGTGGTGGCATCGTTCAGGCTCCTACTCTACTTGACTTGGCCAAATCACAGGTGGATTATATTCTAGGTTCAAACCCTAATGGTATGAGTTACATGGTTGGATATGGATCAAAGTATCCAACTCAAGTTCATCATAGAGGAGCATCCATTGTTTCCATCAAGAAAGATCCTATTCCAGTTGCATGCCAAGCTGGTTTCAACGCTTGGTATAACAAGAACGCCCCTAATCCGAATGTGTTAGATGGAGCAATAGTTGGAGGACCGAATGATAGTGATGGTTATACAGATTCAAGATCCAACTTCCAAATGGCTGAAGCAGCAACTGTTAATACTGCCCCTCTAGTTGGTGTCCTAGCCAAGCTTGCTTGCCTGAGTACCGATTGATACCATCTTACAGTTTTTAGTAATAGCAAGGTAGGTTTGTGTCATTTTGATATGCATAATGGCAATTTTCCATGTTTAAGGAATCAATTTGTGTATGCGTATCAATATTGAGTTTGGTTACATGAGCCTTTTGCTATTAATTGGGATGTGTTCTATGAAGATTATTTTAATGATGCTCGATCGGGTCAAGGCTTTACGTCCCCTGGATGCGTTCTAATAACTTTTATACAATAAACCAGCCATGGGGATCCTGCAAGCCCTAATTGAAAAAAAAATCAGTAACTGTTTGTCTTGATAGATTGGTATCTAATTCATTGTTCGTGTGAATTTTTTGCAACGAGTTCCGCTATAACCATAAAAGCCCTTAATGCCTGCAAGTGTTGGTGCAAGAAGTTAACTATCTTTAGGGAATGGGAGCAGTGACGTGTTTACAGATAAGGAGGTGCAAACTATAAAAAAATCCATTTGAGTTTGAGGGGAGGACATGATAGATGGATGTGGCATTTTGATAAGAGAGGTGTGCAGAATGGGTATCATGTGGCGCCTAGGTTGAGTCACAAGAATCCTCTTCTAATGTGCAAGCGAGTTGGAAGTTGATTTGGAAAAGAATTAATTTGGAAGGTGAACGTATCCCTCCCCCCCCCCCGCCCCAAAGCACGCACGCATGGAGGTTCTTGAAGGAAATCCTACCAAGGGAGCTCTCTTAAAGAAGAGTAATATTGGATGATCATTGCAACTTCTGTGGAGTTGAGAGAGAAGACGAGATGCATGTTTTTAAAGATTACATGGTGGTTAATTTGTTGTGGTATAAATAGGTATTGTGGTCCATTGAAGATAAGACCGAAAGAGCACCCAACTTGGGATGTAAAAGTTTGGTTTTGTGGCATGCTGAAGTCTTTGCATGAGGAAAAACTAGAAGTGCTCATTTGGGTAGAAAGGAATAATCTGGTGTGGAGAGGCGGATGCTTTGTTCTTGTCAACGTAGCAAAATGGGTGTGTTCTTATTTGGAGGAGTACAAAAAGTACCATGTTTGGGGATCTCAAAAGAAGAAAAGAGTGTCAACTAAATGGTAGTGCCCTCATAGAGGAAGACTCAAGGTGAATATTGTTGGTAGTTTCCATGGTGAGTGCGGTAATGGTGGAGTGGGTGTGGTGATCCGTGACGAGAGAATGGTGAGTGTAGAGCTGCTTTGGCTCGAGGACTGCCCTATGTTTTGTCTGTTATGTGTGCTGAAGTGGAAGCCCTCCGCGCCAGACTTCTACTAGCTCTACGTACACCAAGGGTGGGAAGAGATTGAAGTTGAGACAGACTGTGTTCCACTTATACATGCCCTCACGAGGGTGTGAGAGGATCTCTCAGAATTTGGTCGTGTGATGGAGAACTGTAGAAGGTATGTGAGTTACTTTACGTCTTTCAACATTCGACACATTATTAGATAGAGAAGCAAATAGTGTGGTTTATAGATTAGCCCACCTTGCTAGTTTGAGTAATTTAGATGAGTTTTGAGTTGGAGAGAATCTTGTTATTATTCAAGATGTTCTCTTCGAATATATGTGTAATAATTCTAGGGGTCGAGACAACATGTCCCCCTATGATGTTGGTTAACGATAATGAGACCACAACTGAGTAACCCGGATAGACTGTCGTCTCTAGTTTCCTTTCCAACAAAACTATCTTTAAGGAAATCTATTGCCAAAGGAAAATACTTGAGTTATAATCTAGGTAAAGCCTAGGGGATAGATTACTTGATGGTTTTACACAGAAGTGTGATGAATTTAGGTAATGGGTTAACATGTGCGTTTAGCCTAGTCAAGCATCAAATCGTCAAGCTCGTAATTCAACTTCATTTTCTTGATCCAAGAGGTACACGTGTATATATATACTAGTTTTCAAACACGTGCTTCGCGCGTGCAGAAAGACTTTGCTCGTGCCTGAAAAATATTTGGTTTCTATGTCACTGTCTATAACCCTCAGTAGATAATGTATCTCAACCTTAAGACTTACTAATCATATTAATTATATATTTACATTGAGATGCATATAATTTGAATAATAAATCGATACAATATACACTTGAATTTTGTAATTAGATCAATATTATGTAACAATTATCTGAAACTCTAATACAAATTACACAATTGATTGAGATGACATTAACACTGAATTTATATTAACGACCAAAATATATATCTAGAATTACAAGTAAGGAACACCCATGAGTTCATGTCATAAGCTAAGCTGATAAACTTAATCAATAAGGAAATTAATTGTTGTCCTAAGCATTAAACTCACATATAATCATTCATATGCATCGGTAAAATTAATATTTTAAATAATTGATATAAATGAATATAAACCCTGAAAAATTGAATCCTAAACTCGAATGTCAACATTCAGATGCATCGTCAAAATTAATATGTTGAAAAAGTGATATAAATGAATATAAACTCAGAACAATCGATACAATTATTAATCGGTTAACATACACTGAACACAATTATTTAGTTTTAGAGCTGATTCAATTTTCTTTATATTATTATTATAATTAATATTATTCTTTTTAAAATGAGTGGCAAAACTAAAAAAATATTAAAACTGATGACAAATTTGTTAATAAATGTATGGATGATTTGATTGTAAAAAGAGAGGAAAAAAGGCGGCAGATTCATCTTTTTATTATTCACCCATTACTATTCATGTGAATAGTATATCCCCATCTGCTTTTATATATATATATTATAATTAATATTGTTATTTTTAAAATGAGTGGCAAAACTGTAAAAATATTAAAAGTGAGGGCAAATCTGTCAATTTATGTATGGATGGTTTGATTGTAAAAAAGAAAGAAAGGAGGGGCAATTTCATCTTTTTACTATTCACTCATTACTATTCACTTGAATAGCAACTATCCCATCCATCCATTTATATATATATATATATAGTTTGTCAAAATTAATATTTTAAAAGTGATATAAATGAATATAAACTCTGAATAATCGATACAATATATTATAAATCGGTAAAAATATATTCAACAAAATTATTTAGTTTTAGAGCTGATTCAATTTCATTTTTATTATTATTATTATGAATATTATTATGGAGATGTTATTAACAACACCCGGTATTTGTTATCAACACACCTATCAACCTATTATTATTATAATTAATATTGTTATTTTTTAAAATTAGTAGCAAAACTGTAAAAATATTAAAACTGAGGATAAATCTGTCAATTCATGTATGGATGGTTTGATTGTAAAAAAGAAGAAAAGAAGGGGCAATTTCATCTTTTTACTATTCACTTGTACTATTCATATGAATAGTAACACCCTTATCCCTTTATATATATACTAGTCTTCAAACACGCGCTTCGCCCGAGCAGAAGAACTTTGTTCGCGTCTGTAAAATATTTGGTTTCCATGTCACTGCCTATAACCTTCAGTAGATAATGTATCTCAATCTTAAGACTTACTAATCAAATTAATTACATATTTACATTGAGATACATATAATTTGAATAACAAATTGATACACTATACACGCGAATTTTTTAGTTCGATCAATATTATGTAACAATTATCTGAAACTCTAATAAAAATTACACAATTGATTAAGATGACGTTAACACTGAATTTATATTAATGACCAAAATATATATCTAGAATTGCAAGTAAGGAACACCCATCAGTTCATGTCATAAGCTGAACTGATAAACTTAATCAATAAGAAAATTAATTGTTGTCCTAAACACTAAACTCATATATCAACATTCATATGCATCGGTAAAATTAATATTTTAAATAATTGATATAAATAAATATAAACTCTGAAAAATTGAACCTTAAACTCGCATGCCAATATTCAGATGCATCGTTAAAATTAATATTTTGAAAAAGTGATATAAATGGATATAAACTCATAACAATCGATACAATTATTAATCGGTTAAAATACACTGAACACAATTATTTAGTTTTAGAGATGATTCAATTTTCTTTATATTATAATTATTAATATTGTTCTTTTTTAAAATGAGTGGCAAAACTGTAAAAATATTAAAATTGAGGGCAAATTTATCAATTAATGTATGGATGGTTTAATTGTAAAAAGAGGGAAAAAAGGGAGCAGATTCGTCTTTTACAATTCACCCATGACTACTCATGTGAATACTACGTACAGCCCCATTCGCTTATATATATAGATTATTATTATAATTAATATTGTCATTTTTAAAACTGATGGCAAATCTGTCAATTCATGTATGTATGGTTTAATTGTAAAAAGAAAGAAAAAGGGGTAGATTCGTCTTTTTATTATTCACCCACTACTATTCATGTGAATAGTACATCTTCATCCGCTTATATATATAGATTATTATTATAATTAATATTTTTATTTTTAAAATAAGTGGTAAACTGTAAAAATATTAAAACTGAAGGCAAATCTGTCAATTCATATATAAATGGTTTGATTGTAAAAAGGGGGTAATTTTGTCTTTTTACTATTTACATGAATAGTACTACCCCCATCCGCTTATATATATAGATGCATCGTCAAAATTAATATTTTGAAAAAGTGATAGAAATGAATATAAACTCTAAACAATCGATACAATTATTAATTGGATAAAATACACTCAACACAATTATTTAGTTTTAGAGCTGATTCAATTTCCTTTCTATTATTATTATTATGAAGATGTTATTTACAACACCCGGTATTTGTTATCAACACATCTATCAACCTATTGTTATTATAATTAATATTGTTATTTTTTAAAATGAGTGAAAACTGAGAACAAATCTGTCAATTCATGTATGGATGGTGTGATTGTAAAAAAGGAAAAAAAAGGGGCAATTTCATCTTTTTACTATTCACTCGTTACTATTCACACACCTATCACCTATTATTATTATAATTAATATTGCTATTATTAAAATGAGTGACAAAACTGTAAAAATATTAAAACTGAAGACAAATATGTCAATTCATGTATAGATGGTGTGATTGTAAAAAAGAAAAAAAAAGGGGCAATTTCATCTTTTTACTATTCACATAAATAGTAACTACTTCATCCGTTTATATATATAGATAGAAATGTTATTAACAACACCTGATATTTGTTATCAACACACCTATCATCATATTATTATTATAATTAATATTGTTATTTTTTAAAATGAGTGACAAAACTGTAAAAATGTTAAAACTGAGGATAAATATGACATTTCATGTATGAATAGTTTGATTATAAAAAAGATACAATTTTATCTTTTTACTATTCATCCGTGCTATTTACATGAATAGTAACACTGCTGTCCCTTTATATATGATTTACATTCCATCCATCTTTAGTGAGTACTGACATTGGGGGGTGATTGATGGTTTGATATATTAGGTTCTTGAATGAGAAAGTCTCGTGAAATTTACCTGGTTATGAAGTGATGATACGATAAAATGTACGTACGTTATCCATCGATTGTGATTGTTTATACTTTTCTCAAACTCTATGTTATGTTAATTAGGAAACGTACGATCATTTTATATTCTCAACTTAATGAGCATATATATTTATAACCTACATTTTCTAATCAATGAAAATAGTCATAATGTAACAATACGCCTTGATAGCTTTCAAGTTAACAATTTCATCAAATATTATATATCTCCTGGATCTTCATGCATGCTGCTACTCGATCTCATTATCAGGTGAGGTTCCTGGCCTAGCTTTGTACATACGTAGGGCAAACAGATCGATCATTCCTTAATTTGTAGTTGATTGATGATGTTGATGTTGATGTTGATGTTGATGTTGATGATGATGATGATGATGAGAAATGTTTTTGCAGCTGGCTAGCTAGGTCAGACTTCACTTTCTCATCCAAGACAAAACTCGATCTCGCCATCACGGTGATCACCAATCAACCTGTATTTGAAGTTTGTATATAAACACTACACATTAAAATATAATTACAAACGCAATCAACGGTGCAGGGATATGCAAGGCATCTAGGGAAATAAAAAAGGAGCTGGGCAAGAGCTCGAGTTTATTTTTATAACATATTAACAAATAAAACTGTACTCTCATCCTACGATAAGATATCGAGGTAACATATTGTCGTTTGACGAATGAGAACAAACAAAAACACCACCACAAAGGACATGCATTAGACGTGGAATATTATCATTCCACGTTCAATTATATATTTATAAGAATAGTCGTCTGCGTCGACGGCGATACTACTGTACGTGATACTATTAATCAACTCGTTTCACTCAAAAAACAGAACTTGTTAGTTAGGATCCGTCTTATATACTGTGATGAATAGGATACGTCAGTATAACAGCGGTTGGATATGAGAAACGCATCAACGACAGGGGAGAAACGTGGAAAAACAAGTTGCATCCTATTTCAATAGAGGATTACATATGACATATTTTTAAATAACTAGTAAACTTATCTCTATACGAAATATAGATTCCTTATCCTAATTTCATAAGGCCAAGACACACATAAGAGAGTATTTTCGAACACCTCCCCCCTTGTGTCGCGCGCTGTTATGTTGTTGATGCGTCAGATATTGCCTCGTTAAAAACCTCGTCAAGTAACAAAAACCATGTGGAAAAACTGAATCTTGATCGTAGAAAAAGAGTGCAATGCATCAACTACTTCGTTCAGAACATGATCATTCATGAACAACTTCATGTTGTTCAATAATCTCTACAAGAGACAAGCGTTACATGCGATGTTGTATCGTTAAAAACCTTGCCAAGCAAAAACCCGGTGGGACAAAAGTTTTGGTTTAAGGGAAAAAGAGCTCAACTGCACCCTTCATATTTGACAACAATATGTATGTGCTAGACTCCCCTTGAAGTCTGCATCTCCCCCTGATCCTTAGATCATTCATAGGAGTTTTAACATGTGTTTTAAAGTGGCATCGGTCAATGATTAACTAGATCATACCGGATTGTCCTCATAGATGATCTCTTACACTTAGATTTTAATGAGAAGGTTGCCTGGGAACTCAAATCATAAGTTAACGCTGACAGTCAGATTCTCAAGCAGCACGGCCTTTGGATATTAGAATAGCCGTAACTTTCTCTAGAAAATACATATGAATGAACCGTAAATGATTTTGAAAATTAGACTCATGTAGCTTTCCAACCGTATATTATACACATTCTGGTTCATTCGGAGATATTCATAAAGCTCTGTTGAAGTTGGTTGTTATTTGCAAAATCAGAATCTCGGACATCCGTTCTACTTTACGAGAATAGTCATAACTCACTCAATATGATAGCTGTGATGAAATAGTTAGTGTCCCTGGAAATTAGACACATAGAGTTTTCCAATGGTACCAATTTCATAGTTTTTGGATGAGCAAACATTCATGTAGGTATCGTGAAAGTTGACCTACGAAGCTTGGCAGATTACGATTTCGCTTTTGATGTGTCTTTCTTATGTGAGGATGAAATTGTCTGAATCCTTTATACCGAAAGGATGC
Organism: Comarum palustre; assembly: GCA_951800085.1. Classification (NCBI taxonomy): domain Eukaryota; kingdom Viridiplantae; phylum Streptophyta; class Magnoliopsida; order Rosales; family Rosaceae; genus Comarum; species Comarum palustre. The sequence continues at coordinate 10,407,637 of OX637581.1, read as the reverse complement.
ACCTATGCCATTTCAATGGCGTTGCATTAGCGCAGAGCTACACTTAGCTTTATAACTTTTCATAGTGAATGAGAGGTCAAGTCTTTCGTATCCTAGTAAGTACATTGATGCGTTTTAGCGTACTTGAATGAGAGTTTTATCTCTAAACACATCTCAGTCGTTCTTTAGACATAACAATGGTCTCTATTTAGACTTTGAATAATCATAGGAGCATATGTACGCCTCACCTTTAGAGTGCTTAAGCCGATAGATGAGATAATCACCATCAACACAATCATCGAGTTCATTACGAGACCGTGTCTTTCCCAGGATTTTTTTCATTCTAACTTCGGGATGTTTGATACATATTGGCATCTCTTGATCAATTAAGAGTCCATGTAAATCCGGAATGAACACGCAAGGGCACAATTCATCATATCCCTTCCAATCAAGTAGTTACTTAGTGTGCGTTCCCGACAATGCTTGTACACACACGCTCTTGTGGTCTAGAGCAACTTGATTTGGGTGAATAAAGTCCGTCTAGAATCTTCATGTATATCTCTGATCCCATAGAGATGTAACTCAACCACGTTCATAAGCTGCATTAGTTTAGGGTTTAGGCATAAAACTGCCAAACCGAAAAATTAGTGGAGTTCAATGACATCCATTACGAGAACATATCTCAGCGTAGTCAATTCCAGAGTGTGTTAGTGAGAAACCTTGCGCCATAAGATGAGTCCAAACTCTTTGTTTCACTACACTATCTAACAAAAGCATAGTTGATAGGGTTTAGCTTGCGGTGTTGGCATCACCTGCCCAAGGACTTATCTCTTTGTTAATATTAGATTGTATCTTTCTATAGGCCAATCTACTACGTCGATTTATCAACGAAGTGTGGTTCGATAGTAAACTCATATTCCACGTCCTCATGTACACTAGTGTATTTGTAGAGATCTCTATTCATGTCCTTGGATTTGACATTGAGGCGTCCCCTAATGATAATGAAAATTCGGACTTCATGAGACAGATTTAAGAATCACTGATCAATGGATCAGGTTGTGCCAAAGCTCATTTTTTTTCTAGTACAAGTACATATCGAACATAAGGCCCTCCCTATCCTTTAAGGAGCCCCACAGCCTTGTGACACCAGTTTTGCCACTACATGGCGTCACCATATCACCACCCATGGTGATGGTGCCAAGACCAACTTCTCTTGGTCGCGCTATGTCCTCTTGATAGGACATCAATCCTTGCAGACTTATTTGTAGCATGTGATCTTGTCACTTAAATATTTAGAGATCAAGATGAGACCTAGTGGGGACAAACCATGACATTTATGTCGATCCACTTAAACACTTGTGTTCTTATCTCCCCTAACGGCGAGAATATTGTCTCACCAAAGTAACAATCCGCAATTTAGCGGTTAAAGAGATCGTCTGTCAAGGCTTCTATATAAGCGTATTGTAGGTGGATGTTCATATCTAGTCAAAATACTTATTTATCTCAAAAGACTAAACATTGAGCCCAGTGGCAGTGCGATTTGACATCAAGATACAATATCTAGCCGAGCTCAGGATTGGAGATCCATTTCAATCAGGCCAAGCTCAAGGATTGCAATTCTATTTCAATCCTCGCATATAGTCACGAGTTGTAGTACAAAAGTATTCAATGATGGTGGGTCGTAGATGAATAGTAAAACTGCATGCAAAATTGCATAACCTCATGTTCAAATATTAGTACGCATCACAAAACTTCGACCAACAAGCTAAAGTTGTAGGCTTGATGAGACCATATTGATTGTAAACATAGGATATGAAACGCTTCAACTTCTCCTGATAAAACTTCTTTAAAGAATGGTTAGTGAGCTCATAGAAGTATAAACAGCATAAGTAGATAATGATGTAACACATGACTGATGTGTTTACACTTCAACCAATCACCTTAGAGTATAAAAGGTGTCTACAAGTTGGTTGTATCAATCTACATGATTTGATGTACAAATGAAGTATTTTCTATTGTGTCATTTAGCGTTGGAGGGTCTCGCTCCTTTTTAGCTAAAAAATAGGCTATCAAAACGAGTGATAAGCATTGCAGGGGGACAATGAAACATCCAGAGAAGGTTTAACACACCTTATTCGCTTGAAGTCATGTCTATGAGAATTTTTTAAAATTTGGATCATCATATCTTTTTCATGGTGTCCGAATCGGTCAAACTAAAGTCTATATGAGTTAGTGTCCCAAAATCAAGTATAATTGATGACAACATAGGATTTGATATTCGAATCGTAGTGACATACAGTACACTAGATTGACTCATGAACTTCTTCAAGATGCACTTCAGTCTGCATTCATGAGAAGTTATACATAAAAAAACTCTTGATCATTTTTAACCAGTAGCTATTCTTGAAACTTAACATTGTTCGGTTGCTTCTCAATTATAGTGCATATGTGACGTGTATCGTGGTCACAAATGATTTACATAGCACAAAATCCAAAGATAGTTATTGGTTCCTTAGACTATTGTGGATAATTCCACTATCTGCAAGACACTCAATGTCTCCATAAGACTTATCTACAAACAAGAGGTAGATATATAAGTAAATAGTTCGATTTTGAACCATTTAGAGGGATTGAAAATGTGCTACAAAAGGCAACAATCCCGAGAGTGCATACAAACTTCCGCACATAATGATCTTTGCACAGTAAACCGGCCATAACTTATTTGTTAAAATAGATATGAACAAACAGCCAACTGTTCTGAAAAATAGACTCGTAGAGCTTTCCAGTGATATAAAATAGGTGTTCTAGTTCATCCGACGCAGTTCACAATGCTCGTTCGAAGTTGTTGTCCAGGGAGAGACAGATTTGCTGTTTTTGCAGATTTAACACGTGCAAACCATTCTATGCTTGCAAACTGGCGTGGAGGCTTTAAGCCTTAGCCGAGGACGCGTGTGCTCATCTTTTATGAGTCCGAGAGAGTCTTCAACGTTTTATAAAAAGCGAAAATTGGTTAAATAACGTAGGGGGAACCAAAATCAAAGTCGTTCGGTAGCTCCGAGTCAATATGACCAATCATGTACGTGGAATGGCGGTAGTGTAAGGCACACTTAAAACCACTATATCCTTAATTTCGTATGATCCTATACATCACAATGAGCTCGGATGAGCCTACTTATAATTTGATGATGATAAATCCGCTATATATAGAAGACTTAACCAGAAAACACGTCGCAATTCTCCTTGAGGATGCATAGCCGCTTGTCTCCTTCCTTTGGGAGAAACGAAATTCACTCTTTTGGATTACAAATCGTGTCATAGTCTAAGGACGATGTAAATTATACATCTTTGTTGTAAATCAATACAAACCATGGAGACAAAGGAATAATTTCATGAACGAAATTACATTCATAAAGCGATATACACCGATGTCTCGAAACTTTAAAAAAGTAAACACTAATCATGACATTCATATAATGTCATATTACATAGCTTGGAAAGAAGAGAGCAATCTCAATCCATACAATTGATATTCAATGATACTTTTGTACATTTTTGTATGCTGTCACGATTGTAGAATTAGCTTGACATCTTGAACCGGTGAATGATTGATCAACAATTGTTACATTGTCATGAGCTGACGTGATTAGATTTAACAGTTTGGTAACTAGACTGGGAGTGCAGTTAATAGAGCCGGAGGCGCCTCCTCTATTTTCTAGACATTAGCGTGGCTTCTTTTGTCGTTGTCATGACCCACATTGCCTTCACAACACTAGGGGAAAATCTCATATGTGCAGGTTAATACGTTTATCTCATTAAATTATAATCATTCCACCAAAGATTTGTGAAACATGATGCCATGAAATATTATCGATGATATGCAGTCAAAATAAGTGGTGAACAATCCGCCTGACTAAGAACTCAACAGTAGATCGGAGTTATATATACGTTTCAAGAAACGTTCCATGAGTGCATCCACAGTACTTTGTGGTCATTACTTTTTGCACATATTGTCATTAAGGGCATTTTTCGATATAGCGCGTCAAAAATTTGAGCCCAAGAGATTATAAATCTCGGCATCTAGGCTTAATAGCTCCAGGGTCAATATTTGTGGTGAAGTCCTTTATAATGAAAGGTTTCATATCTAAGTCAAATTCATGTAAGCAGAATCTTACATTGCTCTTGCATACAAAACTAAGCCGTATGTTTAGTTTCAAGACCGATTATGATCACTAATACGATGCTTTATAAGGTTTGTCTCTCAAGGATCAAAATTAAGGGATCCGAGCTTCTCAAAAATCGTGTTTTGAGGCAAACCTAAAAAGGTGACCCCGATTTAGGGATTTTAAAAATCCTGCAAAATACATTAAACCAAATAGGAGAAAGGGGTAGGAGAAGGGGGAAGAGATTTTTTCCCCTGGTTTATTTTAATTGTGAAATAACTTATATATAAAAGCTTACTGGCTAGTTTGCCAAATAGACTGCGTTTATAAAAGCTGCTTTGCAATATCCATGCTTAATGCCACTCGTGTATAGTGAAGTTGCTCTCATGATTCCAATTACATTTTGATTTATGTGTGGTAAGAACATGAAAAAACAAAACATATGGTTAGTCATATTCCACCACAGATATAGTTCATAAAAACTTTCAAAACTTCAAAATATGAAAGAACAACTGAAAAATTAAGCCGAAAGAGACCATGAAAATTGACTGCCAAATATGGGTGGACAATAGCCGAGGAGTAGCGATCGGAGTAAGTTGGACGACAGCTGAAAAGGTTGAACAACGGTGGTCGGACGAAGGCAGAGCCGAAGGGGTGACTAGGCTTTTTGGATAAATTAATATCGGTTAAAGAAAATCTGAGGAGATGGTGGCTATCAACTCAAGAGTTGCTGATAACATGATGAAGTATGAGAATAATACGAATAGAGAATCGTGAAAGAGATGTACTTTATTCATAGATGTGTGCCTCTATTTATAGTAAATCTATCACTATACGAAATATGAATTTCTTATCCTAATTGCATAAGGTCAAGACACATATAACATAATATTCTAGAACATAATATATATATATATATATATATATATATATATTATGTTATACCGACCTTCTCAGCTAAAGACGTTCTTACCTTAACTTTGGTGCAGATTTCCTTAATTTCACCTACTTTTCGATCAAATTTTCTTATCTTAACCATTAAGCATCTTGATATATATAAATTTGATCAAATATATATATATATATATATATAGACATTCTTACCTTAACTTTGGTGCATATTTCCTTAATTTCACCTACTTTTCGATCAAATTTTCTTATCTTAACCATTAAGCATCTTGATATATATAAATTTGATCGAAAATATATATATGTGTGTGTGTGTGTGTGTCTGTGTGTGTGTGTGTCTGTAAAATTTCGGTTGATTGGGTAATCATTAAGGTCTCGAAAACGTATAAATACAATGAACGAATTGAATTTGTTCAACTTGAAATGTTTGTATTCTTCTCTGTAAATCAGAGTTTTGAATGTCTTAATGATCACCAAATTAGCTGAAATTTTACTTAGATGATATACTCATAAATATCTAGAAATTGAACGGTTAAGATGAGAAAATATGATCTAAAGGTTGACCAATTCAAAAAATCCTCAACAAAATTTAGTTAAGGACGTCCTTACCTGAGCAAAATTATATATATATATATATATATATGGAAAGATTTGTCCTGAAAAATTATATAAATGCGCTATGTCTTGGAAAGCGCATGTTGCGTACCTGGTTTGTCCTAATGAGGCGGCGAGTTCCTTACTTTATCAAATAGTCGCTACCTCTTAATGGCAAGATGAAACTTAGGGTCACTGGTTATTCTCAGTGGCATAAATCATAGCCAAAAAACTGAAAGACATTGTAACTTAATGTTTTTTATGAGCGGTATTTTTCTCGTATGTCGCCAAAATTGTAAAGCAAATGGAGTAGCTAATGATGCACTCTTTGCTAGATGGTGCTTGCTAGAATACAGAGTTTTTGTAGACATGTCTAAGGTTAATTTAAGGTGTTCTTACAGTATGGTTAATTTAAGCATTATGTCCCTGTAATGCTTCGAACCTAAAACTTACCATTTTATTGAGTTCATCACTGTTATTCAGGGTCTTAACCGTGCTCGATAACTTTACAAGTTACCGTTCGAGTTAATTTTCAAGTTTTTCTTAAATTCTCAAATTTCTCCTTTGAAGCCTCGATGCCATAGTGCGCGTCAATACGAGCTCACCAGTGTGTCCAGAATATTTTTCGGAGCATCGAGTTATTTTATGCAGATTTTCAAAGTTTCTAGTATTTTTAATTACCATTTCAGACTTTTTCACCCATTCACTCTGGGTCGTCAGATCTCTCCTTCATGAAATCCTGGTCGTTTGTTCCAATGTAAAAGGAAAAGGAAGGGCTGACTCGGGTTAAACCCTTCCCCGATCTCCCTCTCGACACTCCTCTCTACCTCTTGTCTTCTCCGGCTTGGCTACAGCGGCGCTCTGCCGTCTGGCCACCCCCTCTTAACGAAACCACCCACAAACCTTCCACTCATCCTCGTCTACAAAGCCCAGTCCTCCAATTCCACATGTAGGCCAAATCGATGGAGATCGAAGGAGATGAAGCCGAGATGTTTTTCGACGAAAGCTCGACGTTCAGGCGACATTACGGCATGTGACTGGTATATTCCTCCCCTCCTCTTCTTTTCTTCCTTCCTACAACCTTGCATGTTTAATTAGGGCCCAATTCTGAAAACCTCTCTTTTATGTTTTTCTGTGTTTTCATTCGAGGTTCTCTGGCGACTCATTCTAGGGCCTCTGAAGAGTCGTACGGTCTTCGATTAAACCTTAGACGCCTCTAGGTGGAGCATCTGGAGCAGCAACATTGATTTAAGAACGAGACAAGGAGATGCAGCTAAAGCCGGTTCAGGTCGAGCTTCTTCACTTCGACACGAGAGGGATAAGGTAGTTTCCTGTTGTCTGGGGTACTGTTAAGCCTAGTTTATGTAGAGTTATAACTAGATTGTTGGTTTGGTTTATGCATGTGGACTTCCAACATGGCAGGGGAGGCTAAGGAGCTACAAGAGTGGACCGTAGGTAAGGCTGACGGTTTTGAGCTATTAGTTCTCGATTTGGAGCGGATGGAAGCAAGGAGAGCTTTGATCTTTGTTCGGTTCATCGATTTGGGAAAACAGGGCGTAAGATTCGATCTTCTTGAAATTGTGAATCTTATGTGTTGTTGTTGTTGATGTTGAATCTGTAGCTGAATCGACTATTTTTTGATATGTGCATGTTGATAAATCGGTAATTCGCTAGAATCCGGCGAAGGTTCCGGTCAAATAAGTTTCCGGCAGAGAGCCGAAGAGATAGAAATCAGTTTCCCTACTTAATTTTGGAGTCGTAGAGTTCTTATTAGGTAATAAATTGCAACTTTGGAAAAACCGGTAATAAGAAGTTTCCATTTTGAAAAGTTGACCAGTAAAAAGAAAAGTCAATCATGGTCAACCGTTTATAATAACCCAATCGAATCTTTAAATGAAAATTTGGTCAAGTCTGAAATTTTGATAAAATCGAGGAAAAGGTCGACTCGAGAAGTCTTAATAATTACTACCGGAAAAGTAATATTTGAGTTTCGGTTTTTGCAAATTATCGAAGGGTTTCATAATTATGTCAACTCAAGTTAAAATATGAGTATGACGTTTATATTAATTTCCTGAATGATTATACGATAACTCGACACCTGATAAGTTGATTAAAAGAAGTCTAAGTGTCAAGTATGACTGTCGATAACTAAACGATGGATCAATAATCGGGAAGAAGATTAACTTTGGAAATTCGATAAAAAGGGATTAGTCGGTCATCCCTGGTCAAACTAGGAAAAACAATCGAGTTGATAATTATCTCAGGGGCGAGTCTAACTAATTTGTTTTGATGTTTATCGTTAGACGCGGATTGTCTCAAGGAAATTGTGTAGCAATGCTCGAGTATTCAGAGCATTTAGGAGGCTTAAAACAAATCACTGTGAGTGAACTTTGATTTTAAAGTCATGCATGCACTAACGTATTTACTAGAAATATAAGCAACATGATTTTATTCATTTATTGAGTCAGTGGGGCGGGAAGGTCGGTTGCTCCCCTCCCGTAAGCTTATTTGTTTATACCGGCTGGAATTTGAATTATTTTTATTTTATTTGGAAATCTGATGATTATGGCTATTATTTTGAAAACGTTCGGGGAACCGTACTTGTTACATTATATGCATGTTGTATTATTGAGGAAGAGTCTTGTATGATTTTTCAGATTTTTTTGTTTTCTTCACCATGAAGGGTTGTTAATATATATATATATACAAGCTAGCCAAAATGACCCCCATTTAAAGAAGTGGAGCGAGACGGACCCCCTTCCCCCCCACTTAAAAAAGTGGAGCGGAGCATACTTCGATTTCTGGCCCCCCTCACTTAAGAAAGTGGAGCAGGGAGGGCCTCCCACTTTTTAAGTGGTGCGGGACATACTAAGAAGCCTTAGGAGGCTCCAATCTTAGTTTAAGAGGCTCATGGTCATAGTGGAATCTCTTCCTCTAATTTTAATATTGATTTTTAAGTCAATGAGATTGACATGATATATTTTGTTTTTCTAATGAATATTTGAGAATTTTTCTCCAATGTGGCATGCATTTGAGGTTTTAATGCACGTAATTCTGGAAAAGTATAAGTTATGTTTTCATTGGAGTAAATTATTTATTTTATCTACTCACTCTAATGTCGTGTTTTTAAATGATTTTTCATGGACCATTCGTTTTCAAATGTCCAGATTTTGCAGGGTAGCTGAGAGAAGGTCGTGCGTACAAGTAGACGAGACAATCAATTAATCTGTTGTAGCTAGTATTTTTTGTTTAGGTATTATATATGTTTAGATTACTCTGATTACCCCGGTTTAGTTTTTGTTGAATTTGTTTGGTGAAGCGTAGATGAGATTGGGGAGCAGGATGACTCCTGGTTTTGAGGTTGATCTATTTGGATATAGAAGTATTGATCGGTTTGCACGTATGGTTGTCTACTTTTAAAAGAGGTTATACCGTATTTTCTGTATAATTTTCCTTCAGATGTGATCAACGCATGATTCATCTCGGATTTTGAGAAAAAAATCTAGAATGGGTCTTGATAGTCCCCTTTTTTTATTCTAAAATTTTATTATAATAATATAGTGGTCATTCTAGCTCTCGTTATCGTTCAATTAAAAAAATAGTAGCTCCGATTGTTAATCTAGTCTATCTAATGAATTAGTTAGCTACAAATAAGGCGAGTACCTATGTTGGTGAGGTTTGGCTTTGGTACGTAGATCTCCTCGGGGGCACAAAGATTTTTGTTAGCTTTAGTTATACTAGCTTTCGGCTAATAATTGAGACAGATTCCCTGCCGTAGTACGTGCCTGAATTTTAGTATGCCTAGCTAGCTACCCTAAAATTGTTCGTATATTGATCGATCGACTATGCTAGTATATTGGTCGATCAATTAAGTACTTGACCTGACTGATCGAAGATGAAGAAAAGTGCTTGGGATAATATTAAGAGAAAATGAATTAATCGATCGTGGATCTAATCTCAATGAGTTCGATCATACACTGATCGAGCTCCAAATTAAGTACACACGTAGTGAATTATATATACATTTTGTAAATGAATCAAAGAGTGCAGAAATTAAGCAAAACTCGGTCAGTGCATGATTGAGCTCTTCATTTCTTTTTGCTTCATTTTCCTTCTCCCAATTTTCTTTTGTGGATGCTGTACTTATTATATTTTGTATTATTATAATTATCTTCACTTTCCTTCTTCCTTTATTTTTTGGTATATAGTAATACTATACACCTATTCTTGGCTCTTCCTTCATTTTTATAACAATATTCAGGTGCATTTTTTTATTCTTTTAATGAAAATATTTGTGTTTTATATTGGCTACACTATCATAGACCAATTGGTAATAAGCAATTTTTTTTCTTTTTTTGAAGTGAAATAAGAATTAACATATAATATAAGCTCTTATATTACATTAATTTGTTCATATAGGATAAAATTCCGATCATAGATTTATTTGCATTGGCAAATTAATTAGGATTATATTTTACGGTCACCCACAGGATCCCTAAAAAATTTGAGACGGCTCTGGCTTGAAGGGCCAAGGACTCAAAGGGTGTGAAATATCAGCAAGATATATAATTATATCAAATCGTCCGTGATGTTGTTGTTCATGAATTCTTAAAAGGATACAGACTCGCGTTAATGTCATGTCGATCGGATTAAAATACGAATGTGACCTAATAAATCCATATTGTACCCCTATCAAAAATGAAACCAATTCAATCATGGAGCTTCATTCAAAAGAAACCAACTAGCTGCCCGGCCAGCCCCTTCAAGCTCTGCTCGATCGGTGGGTGCGTGGTGCTTATTCAGATGGACAACGACGGGAGATAATCGATAATGACATATAGATCGAACACAGAGTTTTCATCCAACTGGAACTCACAGACTAATTAGTCGTGGTGAATAATTGAAAAGCTGAAACCCAGATCGATAGCTATAGCTCATCGTTTGTGTACATTGTTTGTTTTGGTGTGAAAAAAGAGCACGTAGTGTGTTTATTAAAAGGCTGCCTTGTTTTCAATACCACTGAATCATTCTGTATCCAGTCTCTCAGTCGTGAGAAAAGGAAAGGGAATTCTGAATAAGACATAGGTTGCATGGAAAGGAATCAATATTCAATAATAGCAGTGACCTTAATTGTTTTATTTTGAGAAAACAGTATCATAATTAAACTATCATCCGTTTATTATAATTCAAATATTGGAAAATACATGTATCCGAAGATTAAGGGTGTGGAAATACAAACGTACACAAAAACCTAACAAACCTAAACAAAAAAGTTTTGGTCATGCATTTTGCTGCTGCTACTATATATATTAGGTTCTGGCCTGAACCTACAGGTAGCCGGCCAAGATTGGATTCAGAAATAAGCAATAGAAGGGAGCTCGCTGAGAATGCCAGCCTATATGCTATTCACTGATATGATGGATGTCGACCCATCAGTCTTTTTCACAGCTAGCTCTCTAATGCATCTCGCCCTATTCGATCTGTCTTCCTTAATCACTTAATGATTAGCTAGCTAGCAGCTAGATTAGTTGGAAAATTTGGGCAAATTATAATAAATCAGATAGATCAACATTTCATGGAGATTGGATGATTGTATACGTATACATGCATGTCAGGCTAGCAAGGTATCACCTATATATAACTAGCTATAGCTAGCACAGATTTGATGGGGACTTGATGAACAACGTACCGAAGGCCTGTGTTGGGTAGTCAGTAATTTGTCTATGTCCCCAAACATAAGTAATATTATTTATGTAGGCCCACATATCATAATAAGACTTAACTATGATATATAGAAGTTTGTCGTAAAAGCTACGCGACAATACCTGAAAGTTACCGATCTGATATCGAGAAGTCATATTGCCGGTCTCACTAACATGTCCTCATGGAACACATTTTGAACACCTTGTCTCACATCGAAAGAAATGTAAAAAGAGAAGTCTCATTCTCCTATAAATAGAAGACTTCTCTCTCTTATTAGAGTCTTAATGAATTATGACATTAACTGCTATTCTTGTAATTCACCTTTTAAGGCACTCAAGATTAGTATATATTAAGTGGGCATAATCTTACCTACCGAAGATAAGGTGAACCACTATAGATCTCATGTCAGTCCTATATCGCCCTCTGACATCACATATCGTCATCACACACACATTGCACACAAGTATCACCCCATGGTACAAACCAGCAGTATCGACAACAGGGTTGCCTATCCTTAATTTTCCGGTCAGGCCACATTGCCACTCAATAGTTGATCTTACACTTTAACCACCATTTGTGTTCTAGCTAGCTAATTAAAAACGAAAAGAGTGAGTAATATATGCAACTAAACAAGCAGAAACTAGTGCATGCAGGGCTTACCAGAGAATTATGAACAGAGATAGATGCAGGATTTAAAACTAAAAAGGGCCGGCCAACTAAGGTCATGTAGTAAGGGTGTCACTACATGTGATGAACTGAGATGAAGATCATTTACATCAGAATAATAGAGGAATGTATGTATATAATTTCATATTAAGAGATGTCAGGGCCATCCAAGTCGGTGAGTGGCTCCGCCCCTGATTATGAATATCTGACCTAATTAAACCCCGATCAAAACTATGAAGCTTATTAATCTACCTATATATATACGACATTCATCATTTTTAGGAATACATATAGTTAACGTGTCAAACCTAGCTAATATTACCATGCCATCATCATATATGGATATTTGCGTTTTTTTCATCATTCGAAAAGAAAAAAAGGGAAAAATCTTTATGATGAATCATTGTAACTTGGAGGCTAACATCCAAACATAGATCATCGATTTACAATAATAGGCATTATACATATATACGTATGTGTTGATTCTCCTACAGAGTATATCCCAATTTATTCATGCTGACAAATTGTCAGGATCAGTGTTTTGTTTGGGTGCATATTAATGTATTGAAATCGCAAATCTTAATGAAACCCGAATTCATAAACAAGTAATAATCCCATCAGATCGAGTGAAATAAACAAGTATATCATCAAGACTTACATAAATAATATACTTTATTTTCCTCAACTCATTAGCTGGAGATTGGAGTAGCAGTACTTACTGCCATATAACTAAAGCACCATATGATTGCTGACAAAAGAGACCAGAAATGGCATCAAATTTCTAGTGCTCTAGCTTTAAGCCTAAGGATTTTCCACCATCGAAAAGCTAGTCATCAAACACAAGGTGGTGAACAATTTTATATCTTCATGTTATCCTGAACACTGAATCGAAAAAAGGTGCCTGCATAGACTAGTGGGGGGTGGGTAGCTTTATACTAATGTATAAGAGTTTCAAGAACGTGACCACAAATTTAAATTTGATATCATATCAATGACGAGTTGCAGACACCTCTTTCTGTCTCCCCACTTTTTTTATCATAAGATAGTTTGTCACGAGTAGTAATTTTTGTTTGTTCGATCTTATAATATCATAATAGGAGGCATTCGAATCAAAGTAGTGATGATATACGATGTACTGATGTACAGCTAAATTGATATATAGTTAGTACGTCATATTTAGTATTTGATTCATTGTATGTCTTGTATCAATTATAAATATGACCTGATAAATCAAAAATACACAATCACTTCACCGGGAAATTGTCTCAGACACACCAATGTTCGTATTGACAAACATCCTATGACACTTCTGTTGTAGAAATCGATATGGGATACTGATTGAAATTTTGAACGGGATAGAGGGGAAAACGTGCCCAGGTTGGGTGGGTGTTTGGGTAAAGGAAAAAAACAGTCTGTATTTCATGCCGAACCGGAGCAGAAATTTCAATCATGTACATGAGACTCTGCAAGGCTAGCTAGTTGCCTACATTGGTGGGTGTTGTTTCTTTTCACTTTCATATACAACACCTTGTTTTATTTCTTGATCTCTTTACCAAGCTAGAAAGGGCAGCTCTACGCCTCTATATGAGAAGACGCGAACATGAAGGATGATAAGACACTAAGATGCCGGTCGAGAATTTTCCTACGCATATCCGGGAGTAAGTGGTTAAATTGTTTTGTCTAATTTTAGTTGATCTTTTACTATTTGTTACACATAATTTGATTTTTTTTGTTGCTGATATTTCGAAGGTATTTATTTTATGATTGACATATCCGACCTCCTTTCTGAAGTAATATACACTTACGTGTTAAAACATGACATGCATTACGTATCGAAGAAGGACTTTGCATATTCTTTTAGAAATTATGGAGAAAAGTTGAGTATATACACCTCCTGATGAGTCCAAGATAAGCAGCCAAAATGACCGTCCCCATTTCAAAAAACTCACGTGCATTCCAAACCCTACCCTCTTATAAAACACAAAACCAAACAACAAAACTGACTCGTAATTGTTGAGTGGCATACACGTACTCTCTTTTGCTCACCGAATTCGAATCATTCTGTCAGCCTCACTCTCTCTGAAACCTTCACTGTCTTCTTTGTCCATGGCGATGGTTTGAAGATGATGATCTCGGATAGTTGCCATCTCCTGCTCCTTAAACTTACTTTACAATAGTCTGGGAAGCAGCAGCAGCTGGCGCATCATATATACTGGGGTTCTTGAAGTCGATCAACAAAACTAGGAGGGAGGCTCAAGTTTAAGCTGCAGCTAGAGAAGCAGATATGGTCTGGGAGGACATGCTCGATTTCCACAGAGCAATGAGTAAGTAACTGTTCATACTAGTTTCAAGTAGTTGCTCATGAATAAATATCACTTAACACAGATACATGCATGATGAAGGGAATAGACTTTGCTTTGAAAGTAGAGGAACCACACAGAAGTTATCAGCTTTTGTTCTTGTTCTGCTTCTTGTCTTTCTAGCTGTCTTGGCAGTTAGTACCAAGTTCTTTGGTGATATCACCAAGTAGTAGATTTTCAGTTATTCTATTTCTCTGTTTCTGGTTGCAATGAGTTATTTCCTTAGAAAGTGTATTCCTTATCTTTTTCTTTCCTTGAAAACACCCAATGAATTTTTTCTATAAAAAGGCGAGTTTTCCTGTTTTTATTTGGTCCAGGAACCTTCATAGGCTAATATTAGCCAGGCCAGGCACCCTATTCTCATAGATTTCCTACAACTGGCCATAGTTAGTAGCTGAGTTTTCTCCATGTATGTTCACCTTCTTATATTATGATTTGCATCATACATATAAGTTCTTCATAAAAATGAAACAAAATGTAGACATATAGTTAGTATATGAAGGCCACAAATGAGTACTACTAGTCATTGCGAACAAAAGAATAGATATTCAACAGAACTCACAGCCTCGAATTGAATTGTACTACTCCATCTCATGAAATGGAGAAAATTGTTACTATGGAAATGAAAAGGTTAATCTCATTTTCAGAATTGCAAACATGTGTTGTATACATTAAATATCTGCTCAACTGTAACTGCAACTTGAACATTTCTACAAGAGAAATGTTATATAGGCATTCAGTCAAAGTGTCAACTTCTCATAACTCTTTACTGTTAAATCATACAATAACAATAAATGCTAATTTTAGTTTATTATTTTTCCATCTCTACCCTTCAAATATTAAAGATAGAATTATTTTATTTTATTTTAGTTATTATAGAAAAACTTTAATCTCATTTATGTAATTGTGAATTTGCTTATAACAAAAATAGGTAGCACTTAATAGCCTAGCGGAGCATTATCACTACCTAATTTAATCCATCAACTTTAATCTCATTTATGTAATTTTGAATATACATAATACACTCATCCAACAAAACGACTCATTGTAATTCACTATAATTAATAATATTATGTCACAATATAAAGCTCGATCACAGATTATATATGGTATAATCCATACCCTTTTTTCAATGGTGATAATCCATACCCTTTTGATCAAGCAGTTATTAATATTTATATTTGAATAATGAAAAACAATACAGATCTATCCTTTTCTTTTTTTAAATGAAACAACACAAAATTTTTATGGTAACAATGAACACAAATTTATATATTAATTAGGATACAGTCAAACTATTATTTCCAACAATCACGCTAGATAAAAATGAAAAAAGAAAACCAGGTACATGAGATCGAATCAACTTGAGAGGGTGTAAAATATTATGTAACTATTTACTTTCTTTGTAGTTGTAGCTTTAAATGTTATTATGTAATTTAATAGTAGAGAGTTCTGAGAAGTTAACATTTGGCTGAGTATAGCTAATAGAGTGTGTATATAGCACTCCTCACTGTGTACTTACCATGAAAATAAAAATTTCCAACTTTTTACATACTTATCATGACTTTTTACCATTGGAAAGAATCATACCTCAGTTTGATATTTATCATGTGTGACAGATTTCAGGCCTCAATTTCGGACTGAATGGCTCCAGCAAAAATTTCCCTGCTTATGTGAGCACATTAGCATAGTTATGCAACTTAGCTTCCTTGTCATCCTAATACTGTATTATCTACAAAAAATTATGGGCCAGATCTGCAAACAAAGAACAAAGTTCCCAGATCAAGGCACAGAGAAGCATGGCACCGGCATTGGCATAAGATTGGGGACCATTTACAAGATCAGCATAACTTGTTGCCTTTTACTGATGGTTACTCATTTCATATTGCTGCTGCTGTTGCTAAATGGAAGTGTCACTTACTGCAATCATAGAGTTCATGCAATTTCATCTGAGGGAATGCAAGTAGTATCATGGGCAGTATCATCGATCACAGTATACCAGATTCTGAATGTCAAGTCCTTTAAGTTTCCTTGGCTATTAAGAGCATGGTGGTTTTGCAGCTTCATACTGTCCATCATCTCTGTGGCTTCTGATACTCATTTCCGTATCACATATCATGGTCAGCTTCGGTTACAAGATTATGCTGACTTCGTAAGTGTTCTTGTATCCACCTGCCTATTTGTTATTTCAGTGCTAGGGAAGACAGGCCTCACCGTTACCATCCCAAATGGCATCACTGAACCACTTATAAATAGAAAAGGTGACAAACAATCAGAAGGAAGACAACAATCTCCATATGGAAAAGCTACTCTTCTCCAACTTGTTACATTCTCTTGGCTGAACCCTTTATTTGCCGTTGGAGCCAGAAAACCCCTAGACCAGAAAGATATCCCAGATGTTGATATCAAAGACTCGGCTGAATATCAGTCTCACTCGTTTGATGAGAAACTGCAAAATGTGAAAGAGAGAGATGGAACCACAAACCCGGAAATCTACAAGACTATATACTTATTTATCAGGAAGAAAGCAGCAATCAATGCATTGTTTGCTGTAATATCTGCTGTTGCATCATATGTTGGTCCATATCTCATTGATGACTTTGTAAACTTTCTGACACAGAAGAAAACTAGAAGCTTAGGGAGTGGCTACGCTCTAGCACTTGCCTTTCTTGGAGCTAAGATGGTTGAAACAATAGCACAGAGGCAATGGATTTTTGGTGCTCGACAGCTAGGGCTTCGCCTTAGAGCTGCTCTGATATCTCAAATTTTCCAAAAAGGCTTGCGTTTATCAAGCTTATCCCGCCAAAGCCACACTAGTGGAGAGGTCATCAATTATATGAGTGTAGACATCCAAAGAATCACAGACTTCATCTGGTACTTGAATATAATATGGATGATGCCTATTCAAATTTCCTTGGCTATCTACATTCTTCATACAAATCTAGGCATGGGTTCATTAGCTTCATTAGCAGCGACTTTGGCAGTGCTTCTTTGCAACATACCAATGACTAATCTCCAAAAGAGATATCAGACTAGGATCATGGAAGCCAAGGACAACAGGATGAAAGCCACTTCAGAAGTTCTTCGAAGCATGAAGACAATCAAGCTTCAGGCATGGGACAGTCAGTTCCTTCACAAGTTAGAAAGTTTGAGAAAAGTAGAGTATGATTGGCTATGGAAGTCACTTCGATTGACAGCAATTGGCGCTTTTGTCTTCTGGGGATCACCCACATTTATCTCTGTGGTCACATTTTGGGCTTGTATGCTGATGGGCATAGACCTCACAGCAGGGAGAGTTTTATCAGCATTGGCCACCTTCAGAATGTTACAAGACCCTATATTCAATCTACCTGACCTTCTCTCCGTGGTTGCACAGGGAAAAGTATCTGCTGATAGAGTAGCTTCATATCTCATGGAAGATGAAATTCACAAGGATGCCATTGAGCGTGTTCCAAAAGATCAGATGGAAAACTCCATTGAGATTAAAAATGGCAGATTTGGCTGGAATATTGCTTCCAGAAGCATCACTCTTGATGGAATCCACTTAAAAGTGAAGAGGGGTATGAAAGTGGCAATCTGTGGGACTGTAGGGTCAGGGAAGTCTAGTCTTCTGTCATGCATTCTTGGAGAGATTCAAAAGTTGTCGGGGACAGTCAAGATCAGTGGTACAAAGGCTTATGTTCCTCAATCTCCATGGATTCTGACTGGAAATATCAGAGAGAATATTCTGTTTGGCAATGCATACGACAAGGCCAGGTATGACACAACAGTTAAAGCATGTGCATTGGAGAAAGATTTCGAGCTATTCTCCTGTGGAGATCTAACAGAAATTGGAGAAAGAGGAATAAATATGAGCGGAGGACAGAAACAAAGAATACAAATTGCTCGTGCAGTTTACCAAGATGCTGATATATATTTACTGGATGACCCTTTCAGCGCTGTTGATGCTCACACAGGCACCCAACTCTTTGAGGTTAGTCTTCCTGGACTTCCTCTGTCACAAACAACATTATGAGTAATTGTCTTTAAAGTATCTTGTATTTTGGAGCAAAATCCTTTCAAATTTTGAAATTGCTTATAATTTTTTTTCTATACTTTCCAGGACTGCATGATGGGAATTCTCAGAGAGAAGACTACTCTTTATGTCACTCACCAGGTTGAGTTTCTCCCAGCAGCAGACTTAATTCTGGTAAGGAACTCACAACATGAGCCTCTCTCCATTTACTCATATATGAAAATTAAGAACTATGGAAACTATGTAAGAACTAGCCAGTAACCAGAAGGGTAGACTTGTTAAAGAAAAATTATATAATTTTGGTAAAGAACGTAACTTTATGCATACATGGTTTGGGATCAGGTCGATTTATAAGTCATGATTACTAAGAATCTAACAAACTAAAACTAACATGGGCTTCAACAGGTGATGCAAGATGGAAAGATTGTTCAAGCTGGAAACTTCGAAGAGCTTCTAAAACAAAATATTGGCTTTGAAGTTTTGGTCGGTGCTCATAGCCGAGCTCTAGAGTCAATCCTGACACTTGAAAATAGCAGCAGAACTACTCAAGATCCAATACCAGACAGTGAACTCAATACAGAATCCACTTCAAGTGCTGAACTTCAACAGACACGACAGGAATCCGAGCATAGTCTTTCTCTAGAAATTACTGAAAAAGAAGGAAAATTGGTTCAAGAGGAAGAGAGAGAGAAGGGAAGCATTGGGAAGGAAGTTTACTGGTCGTATTTGACAACTGTGAAAGGTGGTGTGCTTATTCCAATCATAATCTTGGCTCAATCATCGTTCCAAGTACTGCAGGTAGCTAGTAACTATTGGATGGCATGGGCTTCTCCTCCTACAATTGAGATGGAGCCTAAAATGGAAATAAAATTCACATTACTTGTTTATATACTACTTGCTGTTGGAAGTTCGCTTTGTGTGCTGTTGCGTTCATCGCTAGTAGCAGTAGCAGGAATTTCAACAGCTCAAAAGCTCTTCACGAGTATGCTACATAGTATACTTCGAGCGCCAATGTCATTTTTTGATTCAACACCAACTGGAAGAATCTTAAATCGGGTAAGTTACAATTTTGGAACATATGGATGATAAGCAGTTTATCTATTCTTTAGAGGAACCCCACTACCATCTAATGGTATGAAAATATCATCCAGACTATACAAAAAGTTGACAGTCTTATGACAATATATGAAGACTGTCACTGTTAACAAGTTCTGTATGTTTTAGAATAAAATCAGCTGTCTTTGAATTAGAAACTAGAAGTAAACCGAAGAAGCAAATAGAAAATTCTAGATGGGTCAACCACTAAAAATTGAAGCTGTGATCCCTAAAAGAACCAAGAACAAAGTATATTAGTCCTGGACTAATTAGGAAACTATGTATGTGTGCAAGTGTGGGAATGTGTGGGAGATTAAATTTAAAAGTCCTTTTTCGTTTTGCAGGCATCCACTGATCAAAGTGTGTTAGATTTGGAAATGGCAAACAAATTAGGTTGGTGTGCTTTCTCAATAATACAGATTCTAGGGACCATAGCAGTGATGTCACAAGTTGCCTGGGAAGTGTTTGTGATATTCATTCCTGTAACTGCAGTTTGCATATGGTATCAGGTAAGGACTCTTATCTCCTTTCAGCCTATAAGTAATCAATCTGTATATGAATATTTAATTTTCAGCGAAGCCAAAAACTCAAAAACAATAGCAAAATTCTATTCGTATGGTATCTCATCTCAATATTCAAATTTTAGTATAAATAAGAATATTGTTGGCTTTTTATCCATTACATATTACATGACATATGACCACAATATATACTTTTACAACTTAAATAATCAAAATTTGAGTGATCAGTAATCATGAGCATTATTATTACTATGAACATATAAAACCACTACGAAATTATATCAGAAAAACAATCTAGTATGAAATGCTACCCAAAAATGCATGATATGAATGGAAATTAATCAACATTTTGGTCTAGCATTTTATGTGGGTGAATGCTCTCAGATATGGCTATTAATTTAAAATATAATGATGGCTACTTCAGCAATATTACATACCAACAGCAAGAGAACTGGCACGGTTATCAGGCATACAAAGAGCTCCAATCCTCCACCACTTTGCGGAATCTCTAGCAGGAGCAGCAACGATCCGTGCTTTTGATCAAGAAGACCGCTTCAGTGATGCAAACTTCCATCTTATAGACAACCACTCAAGACCATGGTTTCATAATGTGTCAGCAATGGAGTGGCTTTCTTTCAGACTAAATATACTCTCCAACTTCGTATTTGCATTCTCATTGGTTCTATTGGTGACCCTCCCTGAAGGAGTTATCAATCCAAGTAAGCATCAATAGAGTTAAAATAAAAACTAATGCACTCTTTTGATGTTGATGGTTTGGATAAAGGAAATCTAATTTCTAGAAAAAATCATGGATGGCAGGCACATTATTATATATGATTATCTCATTCATGGAGCGTGTGTGCGCACTTGATGAAAACTTGATTACTTTCCTGTCTTTCTTAATTAGTAAATAAACTATTGAGTAATAAGCAGAGCAGCTAGAAATGTAGAACTAATTTTTGTTTTTCACACAAACAGGCATTGCAGGGTTGGCAGTAACATATGGAATAAACCTGAATGTTTTGCAAGCTTCAGTTATATGGAACATATGCAATGCAGAAAATAAGATGATCTCAGTCGAAAGAATTTTGCAGTACTCAAATCTAACAAGTGAAGCACCACTTGTGATTAAAGATAGCAAGCCACCAATCAACTGGCCTCAGGTTGGAACAATTTGTTTCAGAAATCTACAGGCAAGTTTATATGGAAAATTTTAAATAGTAGGGTTCAAAAATCAACCAAAAGATTTCATAGACATTTGGAAGACTCATAATGATGCATTAACTGTCTTGCAGATCCGTTATGCTGAACATCTCCCATCTGTCCTGAAAAACATTAGCTGCACATTTCCTGGACAGAACAAAGTTGGGGTTGTAGGAAGGACAGGCAGTGGAAAATCCACCCTCATACAGGCCCTTTTCAGGATTGTTGAACCTAGGGAAGGAAGCATTATAATTGATGACGTAGACATTTGCAAAATTGGCCTTCATGATTTAAGATCAAGGCTTAGTATCATTCCGCAGGAACCAACAATGTTTGAAGGAACGGTGAGAGGAAACCTCGACCCACTAGAGCAAAACTCGGACAGCGATGTTTGGGAGGTAATTATTCTACATCAAATAAGCACTACCTGAAATGGCCTGGCCAAGAAATTTTAGACCTTTGAAATGGAATTCTGAAATAGGAGATATACTTTCAAGTTTTATATCTATCTTTGCTACAAATGATCTAACCTCATCTAAGAGGTGACTAGGTGTGACAAACACGCTTACATTCCTTTAAGAAAGCTATGAATGCATAGTGATCTACTTGCAATGTTTTCTACTGAAACTAAACTCCAAAATCTTTAGGCTCTACATAAATGTCAGCTAGGTGGTCTAGTGCGAGCAAAGGAAGAGAAGCTGGAAGCATCAGGTTAGATTCACTATTTACTGAACTGATCAATGTCTATGCGATACCTTCTTTACATAATATGAATTTGGCAGTGGTCGAAAATGGAGAAAATTGGAGTGCGGGCCAAAGACAGTTAATTTGCCTTGGAAGAGCGTTGCTCAAGAAAAGCAGAATTCTGGTCTTGGATGAAGCAACCGCATCAGTTGATTCTGCAACTGATGGGGTGATCCAGAAGATCATCAGCCAAGAATTCAAAGATCGAACTGTCGTCACAATAGCTCACAGAATCCACACAGTTATAGACAGTGACCTCGTTTTGGTCCTTAGCGATGGTAAGCAAACACACACACATGTACACACAGATGCAAGAATGATTGCTTACATAGCGAAATCACAAAACTAGAGACATGCATTAGAATTTTGAAACAGGATTAATGAAAGTGATTATGTGCAAACAGGAAGGATTGCAGAATACGACACACCAGCCAAGCTACTAGAGAGAGAAGAGTCCTTATTTTCAAAACTCATAAAGGAGTACTCGATGAGATCCCAGAGCTTCAACAACTTAGCAAATCTGCATAACTAAGATTGAGTTCCAATTGTCAACTAGTTTGAAGGGTTAAAAGGGACTCTGCATCATTTAAACAACCTTGAAATGGATTGGCTAGACGCACTAGTAGATGTTATGCGGCATTGACGAGGAGAACTGATTTCTGTGTCAACATGATCAACATAAAAAATGATATTCTCCGAAATTACAATATGTACCAGTATGTAAGGACAACTTAGAGTTCCTTGAATCAAAAGATCAATCTCATAACAATTAACTTAGTGATGCATAACTAACTTGATTCCTTGAGTCCTTGCATGATGAGTGATTTTACTGCTATTCTCTGCTATTTTACCAAGATTTGGAGATTGATTTTTTCTTCTCCGAACCTGGGCATCAATTGTAGAAAAATGATAGAACATAGGAGTAGAGTGAGCAATTTTGTAGCTTCAATTGAGTATTTAAGAATTTGATGCAGTTGGTCGCAAGTCGCAACTCAAATGGGACTGTGTGGTGTGGAGAGTTGGATGTTTGGAGTGAGACCTTTGCTGGGACTTTGCCATATACCGAGTCAGGTTTGCGTACTACAATGTTTGGTGTGGTGTACAAAAATAAAGGTTTAACACCTTTTTTGTCTCGGTCTACGAAGACACTCAATCATAAAACAAATTGTTGTGACAAATTTATAAATAAAATTGAAATGTGTATATAAGAATATAGATAAGGTGTATTAATAGTAAATAGGGGTGTTTTAATAACATCACCTTAAATAGAAAAAGTTTATGTACAACACCTTGATTTTTTGTTAAAACCTCATTTAAATGATGTATTATGATAAGTACACAGATCGGTGCTGTTTAGACCAACTCTAACCCATAGGGCTAAAAAGTTACCTAAATTTAGGGGTTGAGGGAGTAAGAGACACAATGGGTCCAGTGACCAACTTATTCAATTACATCCAAGTTTTGGTAGAACACTGTCCTACTAATGTCCCACTATTGAAATCATAAAAATACTTAATATATATGATAAATAAGAGTGAGAAAGAGAGCTACTATGTACTAATTAATATCATGTTAAGTTGCACTCGTTTCTTTTTTTTATATATTCTTCTAAATTTGGTTGTTTTCCTGGAAAATTATGTGATTATGTTTCAACTTTAATTATTATTATTATAGCTATTTTCATTTCTCATTCAATTTTTTTTAAATCATAAAACATAAATTTTTACTTAATTTTCTTACACTTTTTAGTAATAAAATTTGATTTCAAATTACAAAAACTTTAAGAAAAAACATTTCAAACATATATATATATATATATATATATATATTGATTTTACTAGTTGCGATGGTATATGTAGAGAAATTATTTCATGATGTGGACATTATGAAAACTCGGTTATACAGTTGAATGAGTGACCATTTTGTAAATAATTGTTTGATTTCATATATCGAGAATTTGTAATAGTATAGTCGATGAGACTATTATGTAACGATCTGAACTCTCTTCAAGAACAATTATCATTGAAATATGTATAAATTACATTTAAATTGTTAATATAATTATTATTATTTATTATTATTGTTGTTGTTTGTGCACCACCAGTTTAAAATTTCTGCCCCCACGACTGTCTAAATTTTAACTCTCTTCATCTCCAACCCATTTAGTTAAGGGCTAAAAAACTATTTCCAAATAAAAAACCAAGCAAACAATTCTCTAATCGCGTGGAACCTCAAAGATGAGGTCAAAATTAGTATAACCTAAGACAATCTACAAAATTCCTAGACAGTCAGAGCATATACATGTGTTGAGTGAGAGCAATGGAGAAAAGTAGAATTATATATTACTATTATTATTATTATTGAAAAAGTAAATACCATAAAATGGAATCCAAGATTATAATCATGTGAGATTTTGGTGGTGTACAAAATTCCTCACTCTTATCTCTACTTAAACACCAACATTACAGTGTACAAGTAACAACAAGGTTCAACTATAACTTAACACATTTCAGAAGTCTCGATACATTCTTACAACCAACATCATCAAACACTATATAAAAAAACTGCCAACATATATGCAGAGACCTCTCATCATATTGATAACAAGAACTAACCAATATTAGAACCAATGATCAGTAGAAACGACAACATAACCATGACACACCCAATAACACGACCAAAACAGCAAACCTACCAATTGTAGAGAAGCAAGAGTGTCCCATCATCTGATAGATATATCTATGTTAATATATATATATATATATATATATATATATATATATATATATATATTAACATAGATATATAAACATTTTTGCATTTTGTCCCATCATCTGATCCAGTACACTATAGATGCAAAGATAATGTGCCTTTGCATTTGAAAATAAAAAGATCTGAAATAAGGGACTTGTCCCATTGTCTGATCAAGTACACTAGAGGGTGATGAGTGGAAAAACAAGCCATCAAACAAATGCTATCTGATTAGATCGAAGAAAATGCAGAAGAAGAACTTCTCATTCAATTAGAACACCAATATAATTCTTTATTTGTTTTTATTTTGTCAAAAGGTAAAACATAAAATAAAAATATTATGAGGGTATTCAGTAAATTAGAAGGTGTAACTAGAATCTTCCTCATTATAATAATAATAATTATAATGTCTTTATTTTATAATCAATCAAACCCAAAAAGAACAACCCAGAAATCAATTTTGTGAATCCAACCATGATCACAGGCTTTGGCTTGTTCTTTGACCCCCCCCCCCCGCACGACCACAAAGACGATCGCTGATACCACTCCCGCCTCTACCTCCGAACTCGTGGCAGCGATGTCGGACTCGATTTTGCGTTCTTGGTCCCCTCCTGAAGAATTGCATATATTTTGATAAGCCATTTTCCTAATCTATTTAGTAGAGGCTTCTTTCAAAGACACATCTTCCACCCACTTAGTGAAGAAGTTTGTTCCGACCAAGATAAACTTGTGTTGAGCTGAAGAATGTGGGTGGATAACACCAGCAAGGTCTAAGGCCCTGTCGCACCTGGCCAAGGCTTGATGATAGGTTGCATAGAAATATCTGGTACATATTGTACAGGGCCATGTGCTTGACAATCATAACAACCATTAGCAAAGCTGATACAATCCTTGAGCATAGTAGGCCAGAAAAAGCCATGACGACGGATAAGCCAACTCATCTTAACTCACGCCTGATGTGAACTGCAGACACCTAGGTGCACCTCTCTCATGATCCTTTTTGCTTCTTTTCTATAGATGCATCTCAAATCAACACATTCCTATGCTCTTCTTAATAATTCTCCACCTTTGAGTATGTAATTGAGAGCAAAGTATCTAACCATCTTTTCCACTTGGGCGGTTGGATTCATAAGGTAAGCAATAATGGGTTGGTGCCAGTCAGTGCAATGAGATCCAATATAGCCACATACCAATCATCATTACATTCCCTCCGAGCCATGAAAGATGGTAGTGTCCGTTTCTCGACCTTCAACATACGCTAGCGGACACTATTAACCATGCTAATGCCGGTGGCAATCTGAGCTAACTGATTAGCAGCAAAGTTCTTTTTTCGAGAAATGTATTCCATCACCACTTCATCAAACCGGTCTAGAAAATCCATAGCTTGATCTAGAAAAGGTACCAAGGTGAAGCTGATGTACTTGTATTTGCCCTTAAAATGATTGATAACCAGAAGAGAGTCTCCTAGTATTTCCACCTCACGAGCTCTAAGTTCTAATATCATCTCACGCCCGATAACACTTATCTCATACTCTGTCTGATTATTGGCACACTTCCATTCCAACTAGAAGGAATAGAAAAACCGCGCCCCTGAATGAATGATTAATGCAATATCGGCCTCAAACAAAGTGTCAGTGCTGCTATCATCAAAGTACAAAGTCCATGGATAAGTGTATACCAAGTTAATCTCCAAATCTATGTACTCACATTCTGCTGTTATAGGATGATGAAGCAAAAAATCAGAAATTGTCTGACCGGTTTGTGCTTTCAGTGGTGTATACTGCAAAGAGAACTCAGATAGAGCCAACATCCATTTGTCTACTCGACCGTGAAGGAAAGACCTAGTTAACATGTACTTGACTAAATCTATCTTTGCCACCACGATAGTTGTGATAGACAACATGTAATGCCGAAGCTTGCAACTGGCAAAGTATAATGCCAAGCAAAGTTTCTAAATCACATAATATCTTGTCTCGGCATCAAGGAGACTCCTACTGAGGTAATAAACTGCATATTCAACCATTTTCCCTCCTTATTGACTTCATCTTGGGCTAAAAACTAGCAATGGAGCTCTCAGCTATTGAGATATATAACTTAAGTGGAATACCTGGCCGCGGTGGACACAACACTAGTGCACTAGCCAAGTACTCCTTTATTCTGTTGAAGGCTTCTTGATGCTCTGGCTACCATACAAACTTCTGCTCCTTATCCAACTTAAGCAAGGAAGAAAAACTGTTTGATCTTTCCAGCAGAGTTGGATATGAAACGCCTCAAGAAGTTAATATTCCCTAGCAAGCGTTGCAACTCCTTGTTTCTTGGAGCTAGCGCCTCCATAACTGCCTTAGTTTTATCTTCAGGTATTTCAATACCTCTCTGATGAACTACGAAACCCAAAAAGTCACCTGCCTGCATCCCAAAAATGCATTTAGCTAGGTTCATTATGAGTCGATGCTTCCTCATGCGGATAAAGACCATCCTATGATCTTTAATGTGGTCTTCCTTCCGTTTTGACTTGACTACCGCATCATCAATATAAACCTCTAAATCATTAACTTGAGTCAATTTACCCTCAAGGTCCAACCAACTTGAGTCACCGATGAGCTAGAGAGTCTCACTAGTCGAGACCTACTCACATGAGTGCACTCAAGGTTAAACTCACTTGGTATATCAGCAGAGTGAGTCTTAAGGATTATGAAGAGCATTCAAGGCTCTTCGACTTCCAGCCACCAAATCTATTTGTGAGGCTTATAGACCGAGCAATAGCTAGCAGTCATCATTCTCATACAAGTTATGCTAATCGTTTAGTGGAATTAGCAAAACTAGGGATAATGCACTTAGATGCATATTTAGAGTCCATAGTTAGAGATCAAAGGGAACCAAAACGATGTCATTTATTACATCCTCATCCTTTATCCAGGATGAAACTCTTATATATCTATTGGAGACTACACAACAATGAGTTCAGTCTCCTATCAAAAACCTTCACCAGTCAAGGTTATCATCACTCTAGGTTGAGGATATCATCCTAACCCCGATCAACCATGAGAATGATCTATCATCCCTAGATGATTTACTTAGAAATAACAAGATCAATTCTTTATGCAATCAACTCTTGTTATTTCAAGAAGAATCGCCTATTTAGGTCAACCAAATTCTTCCAATAGAGTTTCCTATCCAACAAAGGCCTTCGTTGGTCAGAAAACTGTGGGTTAGTTGATGTCATAATTTGGTTCGACAACGAATCTTGACTTTTCAACTCATTCCACGTAGGACACGTTGAAATGTCAAAGAGCCACGTAAGACTCTGGCCTTTCAACGCACTTATACCTTTAAGGTGCCTAACTTAGCATTCCTTGTCAGATCCTCAATGTGTCAGGGTAAGTTAGTGAAGAACTCATGTCTTCACTTTCCAAGTTACCAAACTCAAGCCCTATAAATACCAAGCCTTCCCAAGGCTGAAAGAGGACTTCTACTTCTTCTCTCCTTAAATAATGTTGAAGTGCATAATCTCTCTCTCTTTCTTATTCTGCTTTGGCATGTCAATGATGCTTCAGCACAATGCCAAAACATCATACACTTCTCATATCTTTATTCATTGCTCAAATACTCTACTGATTTGGGAGTCGGAGAGTGTTTGTCCGGCCTTAAACTGGTCCTCTGATGACCTTTATTCTCTCACTTTTACAGATCATCACTATGGTGTAAGCTCATCATCAAGTGGAGAAAGCTCAACGTTTAGTGGAGGAAGTTCAAGAGGAGAGCATGAGCTTCATCCAACAAAAGAGAAAAGACACCACTCTCAAGTGTAGGAAGTCTATCACCCAATGGAGTGAGCCCAAGCCGTGTGGACGAAGTCCAATGAGAGAATATTAGTTCCACCTAACAAAAGAGTGTGAGGGCTCATCATCCAGTAAAGAGCGTCACCCAACAAAGGAGCATGAAGACTCATCATCCAATGAAGGAAGCCCCCCAATGAAGAAGAAAGTCCATCAACCAAAGGAGTGCAGAAAACTCATCATCGAGTGAATGAAGCACCATCGACTGCAAAGAGCTCACCATCGAGTGAAGGATGTCGAAGGCCATATAATCGATCACCCCTGCTCAACAAGAGAGTTGATGTCCACGATCAAGAGTCCAATCTCATCAAGGTCATTTCTCTAGCCACATGTAATAGACCACCAAGACGCGATCGTAGACCGTCAAGGAGTACCACCAGTGATTAGAGATGGATGATCAATGACATTCTTGTGGGCAAATCAACCGTAACGGAAGATAGATCAACTACATGAGAACAACCCCACGACTTTACACGTTGGACGTCAACAGAACTCCCGTTGACCCGTTGGTGCTAAAAATCGTCACCAACACTTCTCTCATTACTTTTGCCTTCAAAAGAAGTAGCAACATCCAACCTTGGACGTGGTCCCAATCGACTATGTACTGGCTCTCTGACTCTCTTCTCACTAGGAGTTGATGACTCTGTTTTGTCAAACTTATTATCTTCCCGAGGCTCATACCGTCAGAAAGGGACATAAGGCTTAACTGCTAGCCTTTCCACTATTTTTCGAAGGTTGCTAAGAGAATCATATAGCATGTCTGAGCTAATGTCTCCTCGTTCCAAAGCTTCTAATGCCAGCTTAGCTTTGTCATACATCTTCTGCACATTCCTTGTATAAGTAGGAGTTGCTTCAACTGTTCGTTCTCGCTTCCTGACATACCAAGTGTTCTCTTTAAGGATGTTCGTAGAGACTGGTGAGTTATATGGTCTAGTCGCTGCTTCATTGCTTGTAGCTGCTACCGGCTGTCCTGCCCTTGCCTTTAAAAAGACATTGGAATCCCGGACGTGCTCTGTTTCTTCTCCTACTCTTCTATTGCTCTTAGGACTCATTAACTGATAATGATCTGGTGTGGAGTGGATTCTTAGCGGTTCTACTTCCTTGACCGCCCTCTCAAAATCTTGGAAAGACATCTTCATTTCACACTCTAACCTGCACCTAGAACACATAACTACAGATGCAGCCTCTGATTTTTCTTTCGTAGCCTCAACTGTTTCTTGCTGTTCTGCCTTAACAAGCTTGGGCTTTAACCACAAGGCTAACCACGGACGCGTGTTTAAAAAAAATTTCATCTTCCAATTCCAAGAGTATTAGAATAGATTTATCATGTAGTAGCATTTATATGTATTAGATCACTATCCTCTCTTTAAGACTTGCTTATTCCTTGAATTTAATTTTCTTGAACTTCAAGTCATGTATTCACTGACAACCAAGGATTTATATCATATATTGCATGCCATATGCCTTAAATTGTGCATCAATCTACTTGTAATATATAAATCCACCAAATCAGATAATAGTTGGCATTACTAAGAAATTAGAGTAAGCTATTTCTAAAAATAAAGAGAAAATTACAATTAAGTTCTTGTTCATAATCAAGATTCAAGCTTAAAATAAATCGTCTCAACCATACCGAATGAAGTACCATGTGAATCACATCAAATGGTTTTAAGTACGAAATGCATCTTTACTTTAAAACCCTCATCTGCATCTTTAAGTATTCATTTTAGCCTTCACAAGGTTTAATATCATTTATTGATGTGTTCTTGCTATTGTATTTCATAAATTAAGCAAAACCTTCGTATTTCTCACAGAGAGCTAAGAATATTCTAAAAGAAAATACAAACAGCGTAGCCAAAAGCGACGACTTTACATTGAGTTTTAACTTCTAACCAATAATTAGATTAGTCAGGGAGTATAGTGAAGACAACTAGTGCGTAATAGGTTCGGTTAGTTCTCACATAAATCTGAATTTGGTTTGGCTCAGTTTGACATTTTTAGACTTTGAACCAGAAACCAAACCAAATCGTGGTACCGTTTATTTTAGTTTTCTGAAATTGAAAACTAAGTCAAAATTGAATAAATAATGAACGAAATAATATAAATGATGGAAAAAATATGTTATAAAGATAAAATAATCCATGTTCACATACCCATAAAAATATACAAAAAATATAGCATATCAAAACCATAAAAATAGACTAAAAACAATATATGGCATCAAAAAAGATCATTGCATACCAAAAAAACGCAAATCTACAATTTGCAAAACAACCAAACAGTGTTAGAATACATCAGCTGCATTTGGTAACTCCATACAAACTCTATTCTAAAGATTGTTTTAGCTAACTCTTCTTTTTGAAAATCAGTGGATAAAACATTACCTAGAGGTGTAAAACAGAGAAAGTAAACAACTTTTATCTGCTATAAAATTTATGAATTTCAAATGTTCAAAACAAATATAATTCTGATATGAACTATGTCTCTCAAAGACATAAAAATAATTTGTAACTCTACTCCATCTTTTATTAGTAATGTGATGTCCTTAAATCCACAAAAACATCACTCAGTATACCAAAATCATCGTTTGTTCTATATCAATTATTTTAATAAGCTAAAAATTTGACAGCATTATCCTAGTTAATCAGATCATACACCTATGTACTGAAACTAAATACAAACGTATACTATATATTCTGTTATCAACCGCATATCATCAAGACTACTTCTTCTTGTGTACGTCCTTCACATGAGCTTCAAGATAACCCAGGTAATCAAAGTCCTTAAAATATTTGAATTTTTTTGCTCTTCCTTTAAACTTCAAATGCTATTTACACCTCCCTTTAAAATGTCTATTTGTTCAATAAAATATAAACCATTATATAAAAAATACAATTTGATAAAAAAAATCCAAATATTTTATGAAAAAATAAAGTGATTCATATATATAAATCTTAAATCTTATCAATAATAATCAATTGATTTAGTTGTTTACTGTTAGTTTCAGCTTATTTAACCGAAATCTTATCAACTATTATTTTTAGATACATCATCTCTTCATCTTTGAAACCATGTTTTTTTGTGAAACTATTATTCAACATAAAAAAAATATTTTCTAAGTAAGCTAGACGTGTGTATATGTGATGGTTATGAACATTGCCAAAGACAAGAACCATTTAACTAGATATCTGATTTCTAAGAACTCTGCTACAAGCAAAATGACAACGTTGAAAGAAGCGAAGAAAGTTATGATTTATGTTTTTTCTGGGATGAAAAATTAAGTTGCTTTCTTGTCAAAGTTCTTTTTAAGAGTTGTTGTTACTTAGAAGTCATTGTTTCTATCATTGTAACAACAACCATCAAGATATCTTTTGTCTTTTCCAACCAACGGCCATCCTCGTTGTAGTTCAAGGATTGTATTTGTTTCATCCGCATCCATGGGAGTTGTTTTGTTTTGATCAATTTGTTGTCGACTCTAGTGAATACTGCTTGTGGTGAAAAATGTCGTTATTGATATTCGTAATTTATCAACCAAACGTTCTTTGAACCATTTGATAGACTAGTTAAATTGATCTATTCTATTGTAAAATGATTGATACTAGAAATGTAAACAAAAGGATATAACTAATAATGTTGTGCTTCTCAATTGTAAGATCAAGCACGGTTCGAGAGAGAGAGGAGATGTTTTTCCCTTTTGTTCTTCTCGATAGCACGAACGCTTTCACTCTACAACCATCTCTCACCACTCCCATTCCATTTACCCATTTCTCCCATTTTCTAATTTCACCTCAAGGCCAACCTCTCTACTCAACCTCAATTTCTTCTCCATACCACTTCATCTTCAAGGGGGGTCGAGAGTGAGCTCTCATCAATATTATCAAGACTTCACTAACACAAAATATTTTGATTTTGGTAAAGAGGGGAGACATAATATCAAGTGGGTCTATAATTGCAGGAGAGTTTCTAATGAGGACCTTATAATAAAAACCAAGTGAAGACTTTCAAATGAATGGTTGGATGATATGCATATGAGAATTAGAAAATATCGATTAAAAGTCAAATCTTGATCCAACCATTCATTTGAAAGTTCTCACTTGGTCCTCATTTGAAACTCTCTCTCTTATAATTGCTTATAAAAATTTGTGAATCTAACTTGTGTTTCCTCTCCACTTTATCCTTTCTCTTATTTCTAATGTATTGGAAGGTATATTTGATTATGGGTCTTGAGTTTAATATTTCTCTTACTTGACATGATTCATACGCTTGAGAGTATATGGTTCAAGTCAACAGTCCTCCCTTTATGGTCTCCTACATTTACTTTATGCTCACTCTTCATGATAGTGCTCCATACCTGTCTAATTCTCTCAATTTTGTCGTTGTTTTACAGAAATATCCTCTCTGATATCTTTTATTTTAGGGAAATTGACCATTCACTACAAAAACAAGAAAAAAAATGCTCATTAGGTCTAAAAACTTTTACTAGTTCTCATTTCAAATGTTTGCAACAAAGAGATAAAAATACCCAAACCTAATCAAAACCAACTCACTTCCTCACCTCCTCTCATTCTCGATCGTCTCTCTCTCTCTCTCTGAGATCCAACCCGGTGACATCACCCTCGCCACCATCATCTATGTGA
The DNA here is from genome assembly GCA_951800085.1 of Comarum palustre. NCBI lineage: Eukaryota > Viridiplantae > Streptophyta > Magnoliopsida > Rosales > Rosaceae > Comarum > Comarum palustre. Next base: position 10,374,464 of record OX637581.1, on the reverse strand, counting down.
CCAGATCCTAGCACCGCCCTACTCCTCCGCACTAGCCTCCTCCTTGCTCGTCGCTCTACTCGATGACAAAGTCAGACCTAGGCTTGAAGACGACGGCTGATTCCTAGTCTCGACGTCGAAGTCCCAGACTCGACGAAGGAGTTACAACATCGACGATAAAGCCTGTGCCTCCTCCTCGGGTAGGTCAAAACAAGATCTAATCTCTCTTTCCCAGCGTTGTCGCTCAGCCTCCGTGCACCACACCTCAGGTCTCTACCGCTGCCTCTGCATGACGGGGAAGCAACAACCTCAACGATGAAGCCACTACCTCTAGATTTACTCTCTCAATCTCTCTCTCTCTATCTTTATGTCTATGTGTGTTTCTGTCGCTCTTTCTCTCTCTTTCTCGAGGAAGTTTAATAGGAATATTATTATATAACTCACTGAATTACTGAATATGAATAATGTTATTTATGATGTGTATTGATGTTTACTAACCCCAGAAGTAAGTTTACTACTCCTAGTAAACTTGGTTTTGGTGTTTTGAGTCTGGTTTTTGAGAATAGAAGTAAGTTTACTAAGAGTAGTAAACTTGGTTTTGGTTTTTTGAGTCTGGTTTTTAGGAACATAAGTAAGTTTACTAGATGTAGTAAACTTGAAAATGAATGTTTACTATAGTCAGTAATTCCGGCCGCAAGATTTCGATCACCGGATTCCGGCAGCCGATGATCGGATTCTGGCGGCTGGTGACCGAAGTCCGGCGAACGGTGATCGGACTCCTGCGAACGGTTACCAGAGTCGATGAGGTTCTGGTCAACCTTTCTCTTTTGCATTTTTTCTCTCTAAACATATTTAAGGGGTGAGGGGTATAATGATATTAAAATAATATAGGTTTTTAAGAGTGTTTTAAGAGTTTATACCTAATGGGCACAAATCGTCTTTTGAAAGTTTAAATGGTTAATATTTAAAAAAAAGTTAAAATGATAAGTAGAAGACAAATTTTGTAGAGAATTCTGTATTTGAGTTCAACTTAGGGGACAGTTTGGAGAGTTCAAAATTGGTGAAGCCACCAAAGAGGCGCCTGGGATTCTTTGACAAGCTGAGTAGTAATGGCACTCAGCATCGCTGTGTGCCCAGTGACCGCCGTCCGAATGGAAGCCGAAACTTCCGGTGGTGCTCGCAATCCAGACCCTTCGCCCCGACTCTCCTTCTCTAAGCCTTCTTGGGTCGTCCGCACCGAGGTAACCGAACCCAAGTTCGTTCTTATCTGTCATGTTCTGTCTACATTTCCAAACACAACACAAGTGTTTAAGCACTCAAGCATCAGAGGTTCTTATGATTATGAAAGTTGTTCCATTTAGTTTGGTGCTAGTTGGCCCACCTCTTATGTCGGCCTCCTCCAATTCAAAGACGTATTGTTCGTTTCAATTCGATTTGAATTTGAATTCTTTGATTACTTGCTTTCGCATTTGTGTTTTGATCAATCGATGATCAAGTTGAAAACAGTTGTGATATCCTAGTGGTTTAGCTCTGTGAACAGTAATGAGAACTCATGCCACTCTGATTCCGGTGGCGTTAGAAATTTAGTTCGTGAATGGCTGCAAGGTTTTGAGTAGTTTAGTGACAGAATACATAAAAGTAAAGGAGCTAGGTTTCGCAATCTGGATCGTTATGATACTGTAGGGAGTGTAATGATTTGAGACACCACACACCGAAAAGGTGTACTGTAGTTTAGTGTTAATGATTGTACTACATATGACTCCTTTTGTTGTAATGTTTGTGTTGTCATTTTGACCAATGCTGTTATGAATGTCATATAATGGTTAGTATTCTTGTCATTGGTAGATGATTGCTCTGATATGATTCTTATTCTTACCACATAGTGTTGCTTCATAAAATGACTGTTTCAGCATGTTTTCTTTCTCAATACTGAACAATCTGTAAAGTATATTCATTGATAGGATTGTTCTTTGGAATTTAACATATATGATGACATAATGATAGCAAATTTTCCAAAGGTTATTATACTTTTCCTTTTGATCAGACGTTTTTTACCGTCCTGCTATCATACATTGTCTAGTGTCTATATTGACTTAGTTGGCAGCTAGGTATGTAAAATTATCCTCATCGATATTGAGTTCTGCACTTTCCGTGAAAGGGGTGGGAATGTTCATTACAATATCTTCGTTTCTTCATATGATTAATTTTTATCACCTTTCTCTGTTGCAGTCAAATGTTCATAGAGAAGTAAGAAAGACCCCGGATCCTCCTTGTGAAATATGCTCAGGGAGTGGAAGGATCCATTGCCACTTTTGTCAGGGAAAAGGTATATCTCGTTTTTCTTCCTGCAGTGAATGTATTCAAGATTTTTCCCTTTCTCATTTTTCACTGATTGGATTTACTTCAATTTTGACGTAAGAACTAGCTGGTCTTCTCATTTATTGTGTGTGGGTGACTCAATAATAGACCCCAAATATTAATAGTGTATCAGAACAGCTATTGAAAGTGCCTCTATGATTTGAGTGTTCCTCTAGATTGAGCTTTTACAAGTTCCACATTTCAACCAAGAATTCTGAAATATGCAACTTACTTTAGGAAGCCAGAGTTGTCCTGAAATATTCATACTTATAATGGAGAAATTTTTTTTACTTTACCTATATTCTAGTTTATCCTTAGAATGCAGTAGGATTGTTCTACTTGCATGAAGATATCAATTTGAACGGTTATAGGGTTATACTTGTATCACCCTACTTAATAAGACCAAACTGTTCTTGGATAACAACCAAATTTCCATGTAGTATGGGTTCAGGCAGACGTTCTTACTAAATGAATTCCGTAACCAACACTAAGGTTAGGCAGGTTAGTTGCAGCAAATATAAAAGTTCCTTCTTTGCAGATTGGACTGCTATTTGACACACTTGCATCTACTTTCTTTTCTTTTACCGTACAAACTTTGAATTTCAGAATTTGTTGTCCTCAGCTGAGTCTAGCATAAGAATACTTATTTCTGAACCAGTACTGATCCAATATTGGTTCTGCAAATTCCTGATGTCTTGTGAGCCCACTGCTTTACCACTTTAATGAGTTTTTTCATCTTCATCATTTTGCTTCTGCTCTTTTCTCCCACTTTTGTTTATACCCATAAGTTGCTCATAAACTGCATTACGGACCCAGGCTTGAAATCAAGGGAGCTCAGACCTTACAAATAGCAAATTAAGTAGGTACCTTAGGGGAGTTCGAACCTCAGACCACATGAGAGAAAAGTTTGAAAAACATCGGGCCTGAGCTTTCCTCTAATTCTTCAATTGTAGTTCTTGCATCATGCTTCAGATTCAATTTGGATGTTTCTTTGGTCTGTTTTGAGCTTTGTGGCTAGATATGCAGGTTCTTAGTTCATTTACAGATATTTTTGTAATTATCATTGTATTTTTTATAAATTCTTTTCAGTTTACCGTCTAAAGATTTTGTTATCTTCTATATGATAGGGAGGACAAACTCTGTCGACATGCAAATGCTACCTAAAGGAAAATGGCCAAGATGGTGAGGTTTCAAGACTTGAGTTTTACAATATATTATCATGAATCAAATAGTAAGGTAAATTATTTCAGATCTGGTTGGTCTTTTGTAAGGGCAGTTCGTGGAGAGACCTAACAGGCTAACGAATAATTGGGTTTAGTCCTTGGAAAACATTGTGGAGTGGTCCAACTATGCGATCCATTTCAAGCATATATATGTATTTGTCTGTGTCTCTATTTGTGTCTGCATATTTATACTACCTACCTCTGGATGTGCTCACATTCTGGTTTTAATCACTCATGCAGGTGCAAGACTTGTGGTGGAAGTGGTCTCAGTTACTGCTCCCGCTGCCTTGGAACTGGAGAGTATAGGTATATAATGGGCTTTCATTTCATGAAAATGGATTCAGCACATACAGGAGACAATGCGAATGAGGTTCAAAGTAATCAAAAACGACGTTCTGTTGAGGATTTATATGAATGAACATCTTGGCGACTTTAAGCTAGGAAATCTCTCAAATTTGGTAAAATATTGTATGAACACCTGGGAATATGTTGTAGACCCTACATTTTTCTAATATGTTTTTACAAGCTCTCTTATATCGGGTTTTTACATATGTAGAAAAAAAAAGATCTGGGTCAATGTCTTCCTTTCCAAACTTCTGCTGTCTCACTAATGCTCCTTACTCATTCTGAAGGTGCATTTTACAGTTCTTTTTTCTGTTCCATAGCTCACTGAATCAGAAGATTTATTGCGTTCTTATTTGCCACCATTCTTAAATGTTGCAAATATTGAATGATTTGTCCTCTCGTTTGGTGAATAAGGCAATAGGGCAGGCTCCTCCAGATTGAGATAACTCCAGCCTCCAGTAGATTCCAGCCAGTGGTAGATTGTCCAAACAGGTTCAATGTTTGAAGTTTATAACAATGAAGTTGCTATATATAGTGCTATTACATTTCCCAAAGATGCAGTATTTCGTCTTGGTGCGGTGATAAAAACATTTTCTGGGAAAGTGAATGCAAAAGTTTGGGGAAAGGGCAAGTTTGTTCTTTAGCAAACCCAGATATTTTCTTATTTAAAAAAAACTAGATATTTTCTTCATCTTGAAGTCCTTTTATTTCATATTCTACATTGTTTCTTTTCATAGAAAGGAGCTGGTTTTCAGTACTGAGCTATGTTGCACCTTAACAATGCTTGTTTCTCTTTCATTTGGAACGGTGTAACATGTTTTGTGCTAGGAGTTTACTGAGATGTTCCCTACAAAAGTCTTCTCAATTTGAACTTTGATTACCTGATGACTCAATTTTAGTCGGCCAAAATAATTGTTGCGACTCAAGTGAACGATTCATAACACCTATATAGAAATTCCTTTTCAATCTATATTCGATATTGTCATCTCTCATTGTTTACTTTGTATAACTAATCATACGTTATTATTGATGTTATTATTCTTGCATACTCAACTCTTGATCTTACAACCTATACAACATTTCTCTTTACTTAACAGGGTAGCTTGACATCATAGCAATGCTTCAAGCACCTTCCTTATCAATATAATCTCGTGACATTCTAATATAGCCAGATGCACCCCAGTTATTACCCCAATAGTTTTTCACAATACAGTACTTTCTACCATTTTCTTCTCCATATCCGACTGCTGTGACTCCATGGTCAAGCCTCTTATCACATAGCAGGCCGCTGAAGATACCAGAAGAGTAGAGTTGCATAGCAAAACCACTGGCTCTTCTCATCATTCTCAGGCACTGTTTCATAGCCCCACCTATTTTCACACCAGATTTTTTCAGTTTAGCTTTGTTGCAGGTGCCATCTGATCCTGTGTAATGATAATCTTTTGGGGTAGTGATTCCATACTTCTGTAATCAAATGCATTTTCCATGAATCCACCATTGCAGCCTTGGTTCCCAGTGTTTACGTCACAGTCCACAAGCTCTTGTTCTGAGAGGCAACAGTTTTCCAGTATGGATTTTGTGGAGGCCTTCCACAGCTGCAACTGCAGAGAATGCCCAGCAGCTACCTGTACGTATTAGTATGCTACATATTAGATACCCAAAATGGCTTTAGAGTTGGATTGAGTTTAAGATGAAAGGTGATTGAATGCAAACTAAAAGGGAAAGTACTACCTAGCTAGTGCATGAGCCACAACAACTAAAGATACTAGTTAGCAAACAGTACAAGACATTAGACAATAAACTCAGTTTCCTACCACATCGGCCTTGATCCCTGACCGGAGTTACACTGCCAATCTTTCATACCTGAACTTTGTCTTTGGAGTTCTACCAGCTTGAAAACCCAGGTGGGTGGTTGTACTCTTGGTTTGTCATGTCTGCAAATATATTATCAGTAAGTTTGTAGGACAGGTTTTAAGAATTTATGAAATCGATAAGCTCAACATTGGACCGGTAAATTCCGAAACGATATTCCCACTCGTCTCTGTTGTATCTTCGGTCTTATTTTGCCAGCCACCTTTCGTACCTCTCCATGGATTTCTGCTCATACTCTATCGGGGAGTATCGGCTTCTGATTTTCACTACATGCCAGAGATGATGAAATACACAGCGTCCAAACCAGTAATAACATAAAGCTAGCACACCTTAACATTATAGAATTTATAGATGTCTCCATTGTTCACTTTGGAATGTAGGTGGAGGATGAGATCTTAAGACTACTATATTGGTCTGTAAACCCAAGTCTTGTATAGACTTCGAGTTTGTATTCTCCAGGTAAGAATTCTTTGTCTTTGGTGCTTGTGGGTTTGTTTAGGAAAGCTTTTCAGATCGTCTTTTTAATGATCACTCAACTTCACTTCTGAATGTTAGGTTTCGTATTAGGATCAAGGATACCCAATTAACTCAGCTGCTGAGTCAATCCAATATTCATGCAAAGTAATAAACGAACGGAGTTTAAGTGTGGGACTGGGATTCTAATACTCATTTCATAAATTGTATGGTGTCTGCATGATCAGAAGAGTAACAAAGAACATGACAGGGGAGAAAGAAACTAGAGATGGGGGTCTAACCAGTCTATACTCAGACCGACTGGATGAAAACAAAGATGAAACTTTAAGTGAGAAGCAAGGATGAAACTTTTAAGTAGGCTAAGCAGGCAATAAACACAGCACAAGACGTAAAAAGAAAAGACACCACCCAAATAAGAGGTCCTCATGATATCAAAAATATATATACTAACGGCAGAGTTCGCATATGCTGTTGCTATGAAGTTAACAAACAGCTTGGGATATTTAAATGAATACACAGATTTTATGTACAATAGTCAATAGTAGATAAAACTCTGGCATATTACTCCTACCTGAAGCCTTGCCTCTCCTGATGAAAGTCATTGTTGCTTTCTGAACAGCTTCTTTGGCAATCCCCTCTTTCATTCACAATCTCTTGGATAGTGTCAAGGGTTGTGTTAACATCATTCCAAGTTGCTGCTTCAAATCCTGCACGGAAACCGCAGCTTCTGATATTTTCTGAGCCTTTCTTCAAACATGGTACTATTACAACGTGCAACTTCCAATTATTTCTTGGCATTCTGCTGCAACTCCCTCAATTTATCCACAGTAGGTGCCTCTGATTCATCTGTTTTGTCCTTGTCTCCATCCTCTTCTCTTGCATGGTTGCACCACTCGATTCATCATCATGAATAGGCCCAGCTCCTGAGCTCTCATCATGACCTACATATTCTACGTTCTGGCCATTCCCGTTGACATACGCTAATGGATCATTACCACACAGACCATCAAACCACTCTCAACCCCTTTCAGAACACCACAGAGCTTCAAAACAAAGGAGTTTTAAGATTCGAACTCCAGCCCCGGTCATCAGCATTCTCACTACACGCCAAATGTGAAACCCTACAATCACTAAAACACATACTCCTCTTCACCTTCTTCCCCAAAAATGACGCCTTCACAACTCTCGAATTCCCCTGAAAACCAACCCCACCACCATCTCTACTCCTAAACAAAATATGCGAATCGACACCATTCAACTTCCTGCTACTCCCCCCATCACTTCCATACAACACATTCGGCTCTGGCAAAAACTGCACGCAATCAGCACCACATTAAAGTCAAAATCAATACATATTCAATATATTAGTCAAAGACAAGGTTTAGCCATTTCCGATTTCATTCTCCCAAGTTCTAAAAAGACCTTTTTTACTCTATCTACACACCCCTGAAGAAAACAAACTTATACTACTTGTTTGAAAAAATTTAGAACAGAAAGCTTCAGGTCTACATAATCAATCATAGTAGTAAGAACACGAAGAGAATGCAAAAAAAACCGTCTTATCGAATCCATAGAATGCTATGTTCCACTGGGTTGAGAAGCATTTTACCGTTAGATAAAAAAGGACCAAAAAGCACGATGAATTCCAGATAAGAACAAAACATTACAACCAAACATCATGGCATTTAACAGACCAACTTGACAGATAACAGATGTAAATATTATAATCATGAACAATACGGGTACCAACTATAGTAAACAGTGTGTTTAGCTCAGGCACATCTTATCTTTTCCAATTTTGTGAAGGTACACCATATATATGTCCAGTCATGACTTTGAAACTATCCCATTCAATACAGGTTTCTGTTTTCACAGCATTTCCCACCAACTACACGAAGAAGAATTAAGAAACACTTTGCTCAGAATAAATTTACTAGATAGGAGTAGCTTGATAGGTACCAAACAACAATAGAATCCGATTATTATCATTACACATTTCATTTTATTACACACACACACAGGCACTCTAAAGCACATGTCTTCTATACTGATTAAGATACATACACTTTGAATGTCTAACTGATAATGATGAACAGTTAACACCCAACATATTCAAGCTAAGAATTACTGAAGTATGTACTAAGATAATCCTTCAAGTGATTTTGCATCTCATGTCCCTTATCCTAGTATACATACACTTTCCAAGATTCACACATTAAGATGTAAACATGAAACTTAATTAATATAGGGAAACACCTTTGATTCCTTTAATATAGAAACCAAAATGCAAATGAGATGTGTTTGTTTTTGCTTTGCGGCTGCACCCAGATACTTGAATGGGTTGCCTACGTACCCTTGGAGAGGGATCAAGCCGCTCGTAGTTCAAGAATTCTAGTGAATGAATGACTCACTAGAAGGGTTTAAGTTTTGAATGCGAAATAGTGTTTGGGACGAATTTGGGGTAAATGAACCAGGGATTCGATTTTTTTTGGGATCTGTGTTTGGGACAGTTTGATTAGTTTCTGGTGATTAAGTGAATTTTACTATCAGTCAGGAAATCTGTTTAGCATATGGTTGCATCTAGTGGGTCGCTTGATTGCCATAAATTTGGAATCTTGGCCATTAATTCGAGTAATAGACATCCGTAAATCAGTATATCATACAAACGATTTCAGGTTTGATCTTCTAAAGAGAGAAAGTAGGGAACATTAATGATCAATAACAGTTAATACCAAAAGGTCCCCCAAATTCAGCATTAGTTTCAAACAAAAGAACTTAAATTGCTTATGATATTGATAGAAAGAAGCAAAATACATAATGGTAAGAGACACACCAGGTGACAATTATAAGGAACAAAGACTACTCACCACTCAACAGAAGCTAGTTACAGTTAACTTCAACTGATTTGGCATCTTCAAAATCCCTTATCCCACTAAAGCACTTATCAAACTTCAGATACTGAAGTTGTGGCATGAACCTGACTATACAGGAGATTTTTTAATAAAAAACAGGGGCTGTGCGAACACAAAACCCCACAGCATTAACATACATTTCACAAAAGCTTGATCCTAAGACAAATAACAGAAGCATATAGTATTTTAAAAAATCTAACAACCAAAACCTGTACCATGAGGCCAATCAAATGACATTCAATAGTGAACAAGCCAGCAGTTCAGTCAATAAGTGTCATTCAACTCAGTTATATAGCTTTTCCGAAGGAGCATGCAGAGGTTCTAACCAGGGAGCACACAGTTCCTAGAAACTATGTGCTTCTCCTCCAAAAATAAGCCCGACATTCAAGCCCAGACGCCTCCTTTATCGAGATTACTTAGGCAGCGCCCATTACAACAAAAGTTGTTGGCTTTAATGGAAGTCTTGACATGAGTGCCAAAGGATAAATGGTATCATTAAACAAACCAGAAGTCTCAACGGACTTTTGTGACTCATGGGAGCTAAAGTCCCCTAAGGGTATATAACTAGGCAACCGAGATTGTGATAATGCAGGTGTTTTGGGTACTTGTTCAACACTCTGTTTACTCACAAGAAATGAGTGAGCTAAGAGACGCTTAGCCGTAAATCTCTTGTAAGCATCTACATCTAGACACTTTGCCAAAAAATCCTTGGCATCATGAGACAAGTGAGAAGGAATCACGGGATTTGAAGCCCACAAGGCCTATGTACTCAGCTGACCCACAAGGCCATAACGTGCCAGTCAACATCTCTAAAACAAGACACCCTACTGCCCAAATGTCTGATGATTTCCCCTGAATCCGACAGAGATGAGTTTCAGGAGGCATATACCATTTAGTGCCTTGGCGAGAATGCAAGTTCTGAGCACTCTTAGTTAATCCAAAGTCTCCTATCTTAGCCATGAAATGGACAGGAGAATCCATATCATGGACAAGAAGAATATTGTCAGGCTTTATGTTGCAGTGCACATAACCTTTGTCATGAATGCACTGGAGTCCACTAAGCACAGACTTAGTAAACTCCTTAATCTCACATTCGGACAATGCAGAATTCTTAATCCTATCTCTAATTGTGCCTCCAGCGGCAAATTCTAAAAACAAATTCACAGAAGGAGTCTGCTCTTGTCCGTAGGAATTGATAACAAAGGGGCATTCATGAAAGAGAGAGAGGAGCTGGGCCTCATCCAACAAAGCGTGAACCTTGTATGGATGAGTGGCCTCAGCGACCTTAACGGCCATAATACCAGGGACCCCATTCTCATACTTGATTGGGTAACCCTTATACACACACCCGAAGCCCCCCTCCCCAATCCTATCTCCTAAAGTCCATTCACCAAACTCACTGATTCTTCTCCTTTTTGAACCCATTATTCAATCAACAAAAATCGAAAACACAATAACCAACAGAAATCAATAACAAAGTTACCCAATACGAATTGAATCAACTAAAATCGAAAACACAATAAACAATAATTTGGAATTGAAACAAACACACAATCAATATCAATTAACACCGTTTGCAATTGCGAATTGAAACCCTAACAGAATATGAAACAAAAAATCAAAATTCAATCCAGGGTTTTGCAATTGCGAGAGAGATATGAACAACCGAGAGCGAGAGAGAAGAGATCGACCGCGGCAGAACCCCAATCGAGGAAGAGATCGATATCGAAGAGACTTTGCTTTTTGAGACGAGGGAGAGTTTTTTTTCGATGTATTCTGTCGAGGAGAGCGTATGGCGCATCTTCTTTTTATCAACTCATTCTATACGCGTCTAGCGTCGAATATACGCCAGTCCGTATTTTAACGCGCTTCTGTCATGAAACTACGATTATACCCCTACATATTAGTATAATGATTTCATTGAAGCATGGTAAAATGGGTATTCCGCATGAAATCTTTGTAGTTTTAATTTTTTTTTCTTTTTCCTAAACTTCCAAAAAATGTAAAAAGTAGCCCGGTCATTCGAAAAATATTCGGAATATATTATAGAATTCATGTCGGGCTACAATATCGGGTCTTTAAATCGAGAACCCCATCTTTTCTTCTCTAAAATAATCTCGATCATATGACATAAAAATTTAGTTTTAAGATATTTAGGCATGTGTGTCTCTTAGGTCCATATGCTATGTATACAGGCTTGTAGGTCCAAGTAGAGATATGACTCATATATTATGTAAACCCTAACCTATGTAGCTCCTTATATAAAGAGCTCTTATCATATCAATAATACAGTTATTTTCTCCTAGAACATGTTATTAGTATGTGTCTCTAACCTAGAGCAAACAGCCACCCAAGACAAAAAAGAAATAATTCTGCCGCGCTCAAACCTGTGCATACACCCGCAAGCACCACTGTGCACCACCCTGCATCATTGCTTCGCACCCCCCTAGGCACCGCTGCGCACCCCCTAGGCACCTGACCTGCATCTGCGCACCAAGAAACCATAAATTCTGGCCCAGGGTTCACAAGCCAATATTAACAGAATAAATTCTGAATTGGTTTTTGTCACAAACAGAGAACTTGAAGATATTATTCTCACGATTCCAACGCCGCCGGCCTCACTCCAAGAACCAACCGAAAAGACACTTAATCGGTCTCCGGAATCTCCAGACCGGTTGAACTGTTCAAGCAACCGGTTCAGGCACTTTCCGACGTCCGATTTCTTTGAAATTTGGAGAGGTTATGCACAAGGATGTCATGATTGTTCAGTCAAAAGGGCACCTCCAGAACCAGAGTAAAAGTGGGTGAACCGGTCTTCCCAATGACTGTAACGCGTATATGAATCATTTTTCCTTGAGAAAAACGGGTTGTATTCCTAGTTTCTCTTTGAATCCTTCATAAGGTTGATGTTTTTCAATGTTTTTGCTACTGTTTTATGGCAAGTTTAACTAACCATATAATTTTTATGTGTTTCATGGTCTCCCCGCACGACAATTCATAATGAAATTACGCGAACGATCGTTGAACGCGCATGGATTTGAGCATGAAAACATGTAGTAGCTTATATAAATGCAGTTTATATGCAGACTAGCAAGTAAGCTTTACTTTTTGAGTAATTTCAAAGTTCAATAACCTCATGGAGGATAAAATCGGTACCACCCTTCTCCATCTTCATTATATGCTTGGAATTTGGTACGTGCAGATAAAAATTCTGGCACTATCCATGCACGGGTCCGCGTCGTGTGGTATCCGACGTAGGGATTATACGGATTAAAGTGGTAGCTTAAAGCACCCGCGTTGTTGGACAACGTTCCATATCTTATTGATTAAAGTGGTACCTTAGAGCACCCGCGTTGTTGGACAACGCTCACTTTTGAATTCAAAGCATCAAACCCTCGTATTCTCAGAAAATTAACTTTCGCTTAAACATATTGTCCTCCCCCGACTGCGGAACAGACGCCAAAGCTAAGGCCCCCATGTTCCTGCGTCGACATCTTGACACCACATTAAGGTGGCAGTATCAAGACATAGACTAACCGCAAGCCCTCTGGGATGCACTAGCGGACTGGTTCAGTAACATCCATGTAGCACTCCTCACGGAGCTGCAAACATAATAGGATAACACGTGCCTATTGGATTTTACTAGTGTTGGGACATATTCTGCCTCAGAGCTAGGCTCGGCCCCTGTGGTGTGAACATCATGAACCGCATCCCCGTGAGGACAACTCATGGTGCGGATCCCGGAACAGAAAGAGTGGCAAGCCGAAAGGCTGCCCCAATGTTTGGCAGAGAGAGGATGTAGCCCCCGACCCCTGCCGCGGTGCCCTTCCGAGTCCGATTCATAATGCGAAGCCGATCAATGCACACACAGTGCCTCTGGTGTGGATCTTTGAACCACTGGGTTAAGTAATGTTAGCTCATCCACATGTGATTGCTACATACAAGGCGTACAAAAAATCTTTTGAGAGCAATTGTACGGAGACTCATGAAAACAACAACACCAATCTCGCTATTGAAGTCCTTCGGGATACAAACCCCGACATGGATGCCGCTGACTTTTGATGTCACTCGGCCCTTAGTTGTTTTTCATTATCTCATTTTCAAGCATATGTAAAGGCATGATGTACATGCCGAAGTTAGTTGGTGGTTTTGGACACCTTTTTATTTTTTTAGATCTCGTTGTAACCATTTGACGTATTAATCAATAAAAGTTCTTACTTTTTCGATATTCGTGTCTCCATTGAGTTCGATTATTTTTGACACTATCCTCAATTGCAAAACATGATAATGTCGCTCTAAGTCTCTCCAACGGAGATTAGATCGCTGCATAGTGACCTAGGAACCACCTACGACATCACTTGAGGTTTTTCGAATCTCTCATGTATACATTCTGCAAATACAACACTTCCAGCAACTCTGCTGCAACAGAGCCGTACCTTTGTCAAAGCACTGTGACTAGCTCCGACTGAACTAGAATGCAAACCTCCTATGAACAGAAAGATATCTGAGTCTAGTTTCTGATGGTTTTCACAGTTCGTTCATAGCCGTCACGACAAGTGAGATATGCATGTTTTAGAGAGTAAAAGTCATGCTGACCCGTCACCGACTGTGCTGTAACTTTGTCTGAGCGCTGTGACTAGCTCCGGATGAACTAGAACGCAAATCTCCTATGACCACAAAGATATTTGAGTCTAGTTTCTGATGGTTTTCACGGTTCATTCATATCCATCTTGACAAGAGATTTATGCAAGTTTGAGTGCGTAGAGGTCACTCTGGCCGAGAAGTAGTTGTACTCGGAGTTTTATTATACGCTTTGCATTTCTTGAGCTGAGTCCTTGCGTGATTATGTGCTTATGTCTCTGCCTTTTGATGTGGGTATGGAGATCGAGTGTCTTGCAGATAGTGGGACTACCCACACCATCTTGAGGAATCGGCAACTGTTTGTGCACCTAGTGCCGTGTCAAACATCTGTGACTACCATGATTGGATCATCACCCGTGGTACAAGGCCGAAGTTCAGCTGAGTTTCTGCTGCCCAATGGTACTCGAATTCAAGTTGCAGATGCTCTCTATGCCCCAAAAGGGAATCAATCTTTGTTAAGCTTTAAGGACATCTGCGCCAATGATTTTCATTTGGAAACGCAATGCGAGAATGGAAGTGAATTTCTGTGTATAACTTCAAATGAATGCGGACGTAAACGCATCTTGGAGAAACTAAAGGGTCGTTCTAGTGGTATGTATGACACTAAGATACGGGTTATCGTATCCAATGTAGTCGCCAAACATGATTTTTGGGACTCAGACTCTTACATGTTTTGGCATGATCGATTGAGACATCCTGAAAGAGATATGATGATAAAGATTCTGAGAAACTCTCATGGACATCTTTCTTCTGTTTCAAGAGGAAGGCACTAGAGCTCGGCCTCACCATTGAGAGTGTCGGCCTCAAGTCCACCAGGCGCAACCCTCGGCCGGCTTCACAGCCCCCGATGCGTGGTTCCCTGGGCACCTCCCATGTCGCATTTAGGCACCCGGTGTGCGACACCTTAGGCACCACCCGGCCGGTACTAAGGCCCCCGGTGTGTGGTCTCGTAGGCACCCCCCGACTCATCAACACGGGTGAGGTGTCTATGTCTTCTCCTGATGCGTCGATGGCTTTTTTCAAGGCTCATCGGTCATTTTGCAAAGCTTGTTCTTTAGCTAAGTTTGTACCAAAACACTCTTATGCTAAAGAAAACACAGAGAACATTCCATTTCTACAGCGTATCCAAGGAGATATTTGTGGACCCATCCATCCAAAATGTGGACCGTTCAGATACTTCATGGTCTTGGTGGATGCATCAACACGTTGGTCTCATGTCGCGTTGTTGTCCACACGAATTGCTGCATTCCTAAAACTCTTGGCACAAATTATAAAGCTTCGGGCTCACCACCCGGACCATCCCATTAAATCAATACGGATGGACAAAGCCGGAGATTTCTCATCAAAGACTTTTAATGATTATTGCATGTCGATTGGGATTGAAGTTGAGCATCCCGTCCCCCATGTGCATACGCAAAATGGTCTTGCTGAATCTATGATCAAACGGCTTCAATTGATCGCTAGGGCATTAGTTATGCGCACAAACCTCTCTATTGCATCATGGGGTTATACAATATTGCATGCAGCATTACTTGTTCGTTTCTAACCCGCCTCCAACCAAGAGCTTAATGCGTACCAGTTGATAACTGGATATGAGCCTGATATTTCACATCTACACATATTTAGTTGTGCAGTCTATACGCCGATTACACCCCCACAGTGTAACAGTAAAATGGGTCTGAGACGACGTATGGGTATCTATGTTGGATATGATTCAGCAACCATTGTCAAATACTCAGAGCCCTTGACAGGTGATCTCTTTGAAGCATGCTTTGCTGATTGTCAATTCAATGAGACCATCTTCCCGTCGTTAGGGGGAGATGGGAGCGTCAACGCTCAGGTAAAACGACAAGAATTGTCTTGGTGTGTTTCAACCTTATCTTATTATGATCCCCGCACTTCACATGTTGAAACTGAGGTGAAGAGACTAATTGACTTACAGAATGTGGCGGATTCAATGCCCGACTCATTTGCTAAAATCGCAAAGGTGACAAGGTCAGAAATTCCAGCTGCCAACGTACCTACAAGGCTAGAAGTCCTAAAGGTGGGCAAGACTACCCCGAGTCCGAGCATGACTGATGTCAATGACGACACCGCCGACCCAAGTGGAGGGGTAAAGGCCATGGCTACTTAGAGGAAAGGGGAAAGGCCACTTGGTTCGATTGATACGCGTCCTAGAAAGAAGAGGACATCAAAGGCACAAACTAATCCTCTACACATCGACACTGAGAACCCTTCTCATGAGATTGTTTCTGACTATACTTATGTCCTTGAATCGATGTTGGTATCACTAGGGGACGCCTCAGGAACTTCATCGGTGTCAGGAAACATGGAAATCTCAATGTGCTGTGAAAACACCTTTGAGTTAATGGACCGATCATCCAGGCATGTCGATGATGTATTTGCGTATTCCGTAGCTCAGGAGATCATAGAGCACGATGACATCGAACCACGCTCCATTACCGAATGCGAACGTAGAACAGATTGGCCTAAATGGAAAGAAGCTATCCAGACGAAATTGGATTCCCTAACAAAGAGACAGGTGTTCGGGCCGGTTGTGCTAACCCCGCTGAGTGTAAAGCCTGTAGGACATAAATGGGTTTTTGTTAGAAAGCGTAATGAGAAGAATGAGGTACTTAGATACAAAGCTCAACTTGTGGCGCAAGGTTTCTCACAACGCCTTAGAATAGACTATGAGGAGACATATTCTTCCATGATAGACATCATAACTTTCCGCTACTTAGTCAGTTTGGTAGTGTCCGAAAAACTTGACATGCAGCTTATGGATATGGTTACTGCGTATCTCTATGGGAATCTAGATACAGAGATATACATGAGATTACCTGATGGTTTCTCAGTGCCTAAGTCAAGAGACTCTAAACTATGGAGTGCGTATGCTATTAAGTTGTAACTCTCACTTTATGGATTGAAGCAATCCGGACGAATGTGGTATACTCGTCTAAGTGACTACTTACTTAGGAAGGGATATAAGAACTATGAGTTATGCCCTTGCGTATTCATAAAGAGAACGAGTTTCGGATTTGCGATAGTAGCCGTATATGTTGATGATATGAATTTGATCGGTACTCTTGATGAGATAAGGGAAACCGCGGCTTACTTGAAATCCGAGTTTGAGATGAAAGACTTGGGAAAACACGGTTCTGCCTAGGTATTGAGCTAGAGCATCGAGCTTGTAGAATACTTATTCATCAGTCTGTATATGTCCATAAGATGCTTAGGCAATTTAACATGGACAAAATGCATCCATTTAGCACCCTCATGGTCGGTCGAAGTTTGGATGTAAATCATTCCGTCTTAGAGATGACGATGAAGAGGTCTTAGAGATCCCCTACCTCAATGCAATAGGTGTGCTACTGTACTTGGCTCAGTGCACACGACTAAACATTGTTTTCTTAGTAAACTTGTTAGCTTGATATTGTTCTGCACCAAAGCAACGTCATTAGACTGGTGTAAAGACTATTTTCTGGTATCTCAAATAAACCATTGACATGGGCTTGTTCTTTCCCTATGAGGACCCAAGCCAAGAAGGGCCGTAAGTGAGCACGGTGTCCTTGAGGACCTCAACAGGTCACATGGCCGTGCCAATGCCGCCAGCACTGTAGGTGCCGTAGTCGAGCACACCTCCCCTTATGCTCCCGGCACCGTTGCAGCCTCATATGCTGAAACACCGAACAATGTGTTGGTTGGTTTCACAAATATGGGATAACTATTTGATCCGCATAAAGGAAGGTCTCAAACCGGTTATATATTTACCATGGGTAATACGGCGATATCCTAGAGGTCTACTAAACAGACTCTAGTGGCAACATCGTCAAACCATGCAGAGATCATTGCCCTTCATGAGGCCGTGCATGAATGTGTATGGTTAAGGTCTATCATCAAACATGTTAGAGGAACAAGTGGGTTAAGTTCTACCATCAAGAAACCTACATGCATTTATGAAGACAATGCAGCCTGCATAGAACAGATGAAACTAGGCTACATCAAGAGTGACAATACAAAGTATATATCACCGAAGTTCTTGTACAATCAGCAACATCAAGTTTTTCTCAACATTCAAGTCAATCAAGTGAGTTCAGAAGCTAATATTGCAGACATATTCACGAAGTCTCTACCTAAGTCTACTTTCGGCAAGCATGTGAAGAGCATTGGACTACGCAAGCTGTCAAGCCTCTCCGACTGAGTTATTCATCAGGGGGAGCCTCACATCTCGTTGAAGTAGCATGGTGCGTTGCACTATTTTTGTCATTCGTTCAAGGTTCACTTTTTCCCACAAGGTTTTGTACTTGGCAAAGTTTTTAATGAGGCAACACTGGAAGCGTCATATAACATGAAGACGCACGGCACAAGGGGAAGTGTTTCAGGATATTTGGGCATGTGTGTGTCTTAGGTTCATGTTATGTATACAGGCTTGTAAGTCCAAGTAGAGATAGGACACATAAATTATGTAAACCCTAATCCATGCAGCTCTCTATATAAAAGTCTCTTATCATATCAATAATACAGTTCTTTTCTCTAAGAACAATATCATTATATATATTTTTTTGTTTTTAGATGTTGAAAGTATATACATAGTGGGGGAAACTTGGGAGCAGAGACAGATTAGCAGCAAGGAAAGTTGGCTTCTTTTGTATAGCTGATAGGGTCATGTTCAATCTATTGCAGCAGGGAAAATTTTGCAGATTTTGTATAGTAATCTAACATCCTTTTGTTCCATCTTCTATCCAGCTTTAGATTACATGCCTTGCAGGGCAATGTTGTGTTCAAAACAAAGAGACCGGGCACTTCAGGAGGAGTAGGATTGGCATGTTGTTAATTAATATGACAACGATAATGACGGAATGATGTGTTTAACAATTTAGTAAAAACGAATACACATAAAGCAAAAGTGTAAGGGTTGAAAAAGGGGAAGGGGCAAGAAACACTCCCACTTTCATGGAGACCAAATGACCATTTAACTACAAACCAACAGACTTCATCATTCACATAGATCAACATATTTCAGAAAGAAAAAAAGATAATAAGTAGGAAACAAAGAGAAGTTTACCTCTGGCCAGCTTTATGGTGAAAGCCTTTACCAATAATTTTGCCATTTATAGTACAAATCCACCATTGCTTGGGGCTAGTAGACATGAGAACCTTTCTTGCAAGCTCCACAGACTCCTCATATAACATTCATAATTCTATCTTGTTGCCAGTCCACACCTGACCCCAACCAGACCACCATGGTTCTTTACACTTGTTAGCGACTTAATCCCTCTTGAAGGAACTGTAAACTGATATTCTGAATATAAATTCAACCTCAAAGCTGCTTGATTTTTTTATAGTGAGAAATTGTAGTGAGTGTAACTTGGGAGTGAAATCTTTGAAAGTGCACTCTGTTATCTGTAAAACCTAGACCACAAGTTTGCTAGTTCAGCAATTCGGTCAGAGTAACTTCAACTGTCAGAGAAATCTGTTTTTTTTTGAAAAGGGTAGTTTTTGCATTCTTTAAAGCATAGAAAGAAATTTTCTTTCTAAAGTTCATTTAGAAGCTCCCTTTTCTTCAATCTTCAGCATCCAAGTGTCGACCAACATATTATGTGCAACTTTATCACATCTCTAGTCCAAATAATGTCAATCTTACTACAGTTGATGCTAAACTTAATGCAGGCCGTGTTATATTATTTTATACATATCTAAATCTAGCTTACTCAACTCTCCCTCCAAATTATATATAAATGTAAGTGGTAGATGCAATGTAAGTACTGATATATAAAAATCTGAATAAAGAAAATAGAAATAGAAACAGAAATCAAAAGGTACAAAAAGAAAATCCCTACTTGAGTTCACAATGATTCACTAACTACGAAGACAGATTTATTAACGAAGTGGCAATCAAAATTAAGTCATTATTTAGTTATAGTATAAAAGGAGAAGAGAATTACAACTATTCAAAACATCCTAACAAACATTTATACTGGCAATCCTACCATCAATTAGTTCAAACAATAAAGAATGAACTTTTCAGAAGTTGTATCAAGTTTGAATTTGGAATCACTTCTAGAGACATTTTTCGTTATTGGAGCCCAATAAGTTTACCAACCAATCAGCTATACCAGATAAATTTTTCATCACAAAATCATTATTAAAGTCCATGAACGTTACCATTTATCACCAGGTTTTTGAGAAGCTGAGTAGCAGCACAAAGGAACATTGGCCTCAAAATTAAGGTGCAACACATCCTGCTGAGAACCAGCTCCCTTATATGTAAAGAATCCATGGACTCAAGGAAGAACCAGAACGTGCTAAGACCTCAATTCTGAAAATCTTTGTCTCACAGCATTAGCCAATTTCCACTCACCAGCACCAGCCAACCTCTCCACAACCTTGTGCCTGGTCC
This sequence comes from Comarum palustre, assembly GCA_951800085.1. Lineage (NCBI taxonomy): Eukaryota > Viridiplantae > Streptophyta > Magnoliopsida > Rosales > Rosaceae > Comarum > Comarum palustre. The sequence continues at coordinate 10,354,257 of OX637581.1, read as the reverse complement.
TGATATATGGTATGAACCCCTTCTCTGTCATCCCCATGACAACTTTCCCCGCCAAAATATTCTCACCAGAATCCAAGCAGCCTTTTACCACCAAATCATAGCTCTCAAACCCGACAGGGTAATCCTTCCTCTCTAAGAACTCAATCAGCTCAACTGCTCTCCATATCTCTCTGTTTGCTCGCAATGCTGCTGCTACCTTCACAATAGTCCCCTGCCTCGGTGTCAACCCAACTTTCTCCACCATTTTCTTTATCATATCCAATGCCTCTGAAGTTTTTCTGACCGTGCACATTGTACTGACTACTGTGTCAAAACTCTCCAAATCAGGAACACATCCAGCCTTACTCATGTCCTTCAAGACTTTAACAGCCTCATCCAATTGATCAACAGCACACAAAGACGATATAAGGTAGTTACATGTGCTACAGTCAGGGTTATATCCAATTGACTGCATCTCAAACAGGATGTCAGAGACAGACCCAGACTCCTTCCTGCAGTCCAGCCAAGCAGACGAGAGGAGAAGACGGGTTTGAGGAAAAGGGACGCAACCAGAGCGAAGAGTACGCTGAAGAATGGCGAGACCAAGAGGCAGAGGATTGCAGCATTGGAGAGTAAAAGACAGGAGGTATGCATAAGCAGCCTGAGCACGGGTGCGAGGCCTTATGGGGATGAATGACTGTAAAATCTCATCAACTACTTGCATTCTATGAGGGGAGGTTGACAAGAAGGAAAAAGGATTGGGGTTTTGGCAAGCTTGTTCAAAGGAAATGAGGAGATCAGGAATATCCTGGTAGGCTTTGGCTTCAACTGCATTTTTAACAGTTTCTTGGAGTGCATGCGATGGAGCTATTGAGTTAATAGAGCAATACTTCACGAGACGACAATTTAAAGGAAGAAGAGATCTACAAAGCTTTGTCGATACAATTGCCATGTTCTTCTCATAACATCAATGCTTACACGACAGTAGCAGCATCCACATTTCAAAAGTTAACCTGAAAAGGAATTAGCCATCAAAATAAGATAGCTAGACAACAGAAGCCAGAGCTGAACTTCACATATATCGAAATTGACTAAATATATTCATGACACAAAAACATCATATTTAACAAGCTAAATGCCGAATAAATTTGCCAGCTTTGATGCCAACTACAGAAACTAAGATTATTCTCATAAAAACTTGATCAATGCTCCTAACTTACAATCATGGATTACATCTCATTTGTACTGCCCGTTTCAATTCAAAGTCGCATTCTTATATATGCATAAACGTGGTTAATCATAACCACAGAATCTTTCATTGCCCATATAATCCAATCATTTTCAACGAGGGATAAGCAAAACTTCAGTACATGAATTGAAAGCAATAAACTTTGGCGCAAATCAAACAGTGAAAAGACAAAAGATCAAACCTTTCGCCAGACTTCCAAATTCAATCTGAGCTCATCACAGTTTCTTCGGAGTTTTCGATTGTAACATCGACAAATGGAAACTAGAAGTTTGGGTTCAGAGAAAAACAAGAAACTGGGGATTTTGGGATGAAAAACAAGCAACTCGTTCTGTTTCAAGCATGTCCCCAAAGGCTATATTTGGCATTTCAAAAAAGAATGACTTTATTTTAATTTTTTCTTATAAGAAATAATTTTTTTCTGAATGAAATGAATGTTTTTTAAGGGAATGAAATGAATGTTTTTGTTAGGGAACGGTTGCTTCTTCTGATTAGGCCGAATTTAGTTACAGCCATGGATATTATTAATTATTTCATGGATATTATTTCGTGCATCAGTGAAGTGGATTAATATATCTTATATATCCATGGATATTATTTCCATCGAAGAAAAAAAATAAAATCAAAATTTGGTTCTCTAAATGATGTGCTTGAAGGTGATGATGAGTAGAAAATTTCTAGCCATCTTCATGATGCCTTCAATAATTTGTAGCAGTCACCAGGGTGTTGGAGTCTTCTAAGATATTGGTGCAGTGGTGGTTTAATCAAGTGGATTACTAATTTTTGTTTTGATCATCTGGAGTCTCTCCTTAGTTTTTCAGATTCTTGATGTAGAGAAGTAGACTGCCTCCTGTTTTGTTTTCATGTTTGGAACTGCTTCGAGAAATTCCGATAGAAAAAACACAAGTTCACAGGTGAATTTATGAACTTGTAGAGTTCTAGTCCTATACATTGAATGACTTAATGATAAACACTACAAGTTTATTAGCACTTGCCATCAGATTTAATTCTAAACTCCAAACAAGTTAATGACAAATTCACATAAGTTCTTTCACCATAGGCCTGCCTGCATTGTTTGAAGTCATGTATGTTAATCCATCATCTGATACTATAACACCTATCACATTGCCAACAAGCAAACCCTTATTCATAAGCCTTGAACTCTTGCATCAGAATTGCTGTGTTTGAAACGGTAGACCAACATAAATCAATTAACATATCACCTCAAGCTCATCACTTGCTCAAAACTAAATATGGGGATAAGGAGTGTAGCTATTCGATTTACCTATCTTGGATTCATTTTCATGTTTCATCTATCACTAGCAGTACTTGATGAAAATGATAATATACCAGATGGAGAAAGTAGGATGCAAACTTACATTGTTTGGGTACAAAAGCCCGCAGACAAAGTTTCTGCACTATATTCTCAGGATTTAGAGAGTTGGTATCAGACATTTCTGCCCGAAAGTACTACTGTGAGCTCAAAGAAGCCCAACATTCCCCGAATGGTTTACTCATACCGTAATGTGGCCACCGGCTTTGCAACAAAACTGACTCCAGAGGAAATTAAATCTATGGAAAAGAAAGATGGGTTCGTGCATGCTCATCCAGAGAGGTTTCTGCCTTCTCACACTACTCATAGTCCAAACTTCCTGGGGCTGCAACAAGGGTTCGGATTTTGGAAAAATACTAATTACGGTGAAGGAATGATCATAGGAGTTTTGGACACCGGGATATCTCCTGGACATCCTTCATTTAGTGATGAAGGAATGCCACCTCCCTGGTGAAATGGAAAGGCAAATGCGGGTTCAAAATGGAAGAACAGTGTGCAACAACAAGCTTATTGGTGCAAGAATTTTCCAAGGTGGAAAAGAAACAAAAGAAGTCTCTCCATTTGGTGAAGAAGGCCATGGCACACTCCTAGCATTGCTGCTGAAAACTTTGTGGAAGGCGCAAGCGTGTTTGGAATGGCAAAAGGTACAACATCTGGCATTGCACCTTACGCTCACCTCTGAAGCACGGACACTCCTACGGAAGGAGTGTCGAAGTGTCCGACACCCCTCATCATGCCGACACGTCCTGACACGGTGTCCGACACACCACGTGACGTGTCCATACATATTAACTTTTTTGACACGTCTCTGACACATTGACGACACGCCAACTTTTAGGTATTTAGGTAAAACACGTTGATGTCAATTTGACGTCACTTTGAAATCAATTTAGGTATTTATTTGAAGAAAAAAAGAACAAAACCGAAAGGACAAAAAGTTAGCCGCACAACTTTTTTTCCATGATAACATCTCTTATGTTACCAAACATTGGAATGAAAGTTTCTTAGTAAACTTTGTTTCCCTCATTCTTTACCTTCATATATGGGAAAGAATAAAACACTATCCTTTCTTTGAACCGAACCGAACCAAACCAAACCAACACCTTAGATTTGATTTGCTGGTGGTGTTGATTTTTTTTTTCGACAATTGTTTAAAACACACAAACAACTACAATAAGAAACCTCTCTCAATACCCGTTCTTAGTTGATCTAAATGGTACGCTGAAGACACATGCATTGATAAACAGTAAAACGTGTTGATATATATATATATATTAGGAATATGAGACTTTGTTTGTGGACTTATGAGGGTTTAAGCTACTCTCTCTATTGTCAATTGATTTTGGAGTTGAATCCCAAAGTACTTTATCATGATTTCAGAGCGGGTTACCCACGTACACGTATGAAGCCTAAAGGTCACACGAACTCCACGACCATCTAAGTTGTTGTCCACATGTTAGGCTTAAAGATCCGCCACATGTGCAGAGATGTGTTGAGATATATATCTCACATCATGAATATGAGACTTTATCTGTAGATTTATAAGGATTTAAGCTACTTAGTTTTGAGTTTGAACCCTAAACTAGTTTATCAAAACCATATATACTAACGGAGTGTTTATAGGTGGAACCTAATATTTCTCTTTTACCGGGTTACAATTCAAGAAATAACACTAAGTGTGGTCGACTGTTAAATGTGCATCGTTTATTATGCTTGAAGTACTGTTTACAGGTCAAAGCCCAGTCAGATTTGAGAAGCCACTCTGGGTCCTTTGTCAGGGCCCAGGTCATTGTAAAGTTGAGGTAAAGCAAGGGAGTTCATTCCCACATTGGAAAAAGACAAAGTGCTGCCTTTAATGCTACTATAAATACCGGTAAGGACCTCCCGGTAAGGGGACGGACAACTTAACTACTCTTGAGTTTTCTGCTTATCTGACAGTGTCTGACTTAAGCATCGGAGTGGCTTCCCTCGGTAAACCCGGGGACGCCCTTTGACGTGTTTGCTCTTTACACAGGAAAACTCGGAGTACAAGGAAGTTCGCTATTTCTGGAACCGTGCAACCCGCTAAAGGGGCCACGAGTTTACCCGGAAACAATTGGTGCTCTCGTTGAGAGTTGAACTCAAGACCTCCCAATTAATATTTTGAGGGACGGTGGAAATGGCAGGAGAACAAGATCCAACTAGGAGGCTTAATTTCTCAGGGGATGATAACCCAGGGACCTCCGGGACCCAGTTTGGCCAAACAGATTTGGCAGCAGCATTCGAGCTCTTGAAAAAGGACTTTCTCGCTCAAAAGGAGCAATCTACTCGAGAACATGCCGAGTTAATGACGGTAAGGGAGCAGTTAGCGACTATCCAGGCCGAGCATGGGCTTCTTCAAGCAACCTTAACTCAAAGGGCGAATGCCATGGGGACGTCAGCCAGACTTGCTGATATCATCACCCCAGAAGGGAATCCTCCGGGTTGTGGAAACCCGCGAACTCTTGACAGTGCATACATACCACCCGCTATTCTCCCAAACACTGCCCACCCTAACCCAAATCCACAAATTATCCATCTCTCCAATCATTTGTTTAATCACAATCTTACAGGACCTCCTCCACCTCCAGAGCCGTTGTTAAATCAACCACTTCCCCCAGCAGATGCCCAGACCCAGCTGCTTTTACAGTTGACACAAACTGTGACCCAACTTGAGCAGCGTCTTAACTCGGGAAAGGGACCACAACAATACCAACCCTTTATTACCCGTGCAAGCCCATTCTCCACACGGGTTCAAGCAGACAAAAAGCCACCGGAAGCAAAGCCATTTAAGATTAAGAGATATGCCGGAACGGGGTGCCCGTATGCACACCTTGAGTTGTTCCAGTCTCAGTTGGATTCAACCCGGTTCACAGATGCCCAAGCATGCCATGCTTTCCAGGAAACACTCAGTGAGGAGGCATTGAGTTGGTTCCTCAAGTTACCGGCTTTGACAATAGAAACCTATGGTCAGCTGACACAGAGGTTCCTGTCCCGGTTTATCCTGCTGTCTAGTGCCAACCGAACCACCACTTCGCTATTCAAAGTCCAGCAAAGGGATGATGAGAGCTTGAAAATTTTTGTAACCCGTTGGCTGTCCACGACTTCCAAGTGTGGGCACTTGGACGAGTCAGTAGCATCAGAGGCGTTCCTACAGGCGCTCAAACCAACCCGCTTTGTGGTGGAGCTCAGGAAGCAGCGGTTCAGGTGCTACGACGATTTGATTAATGAAGTAACTCGGCAAGCTCAAGCCGAGTACGACACCTTCGGGGAACGCCGGACGAATACCGGGTTCACAAGCCAGCGAGCTGATGGATGGAAAAAGGAAGGGCAGAATAAAAGTGGCCAGTGATACTACGGCAAAAGTTCAAACAGACCAAGGGAGAAACCGAGAGAGGCTCCATACCCAAGACATCCAACCCGGGAGGAAAAAAACACTTACATCCCTCGATATGAGGTATTGACCAACTTGACTGCCTCCTATAAAGAAATTTGGAACCGCCATAGGAATGAAGTTCCCCCGGCTCCAAAAAGAAAGTTTCCCAAAAGGGCAGGGCCGGACAACGGGCAACATTGTGCCTATCACAACGAGTCTGGCCACACAACCGACCGGTGCTTTTCCCTTCGGAACACCATTGAGTACATGATCCAGAACGACAAGTTACAGCAGTATAAGTCACCCGCCACAGGTGTCAACCTGATTGAAGTATATGGGGAGATAATGACGATTCACGGGGGTGGCACCCAAGGGGTGTCCGGTCACCGGGCCAAAAGACTCTGCCCAAGAGGCCCGGAGTTTGAAATAATGCAGCTTCGTCAGGAATGCCGCAAGGAGCTGGTTCCTTGGGATACCGTGTCATTTTCTCAGTCTGAAGACACGCTGAAAGTGCATCACAATGATCCTTTCATTATCACTCTTCAGATTGACCATTGGAGAACTCGGAGGGTTCTAATAGACACGGGAGCCGCTGTCAGCGTCATGTTCAGCAGTTGCTATAAGGGGTTTAAAAGAGGAAGAGATAAGCTCTATAGAAACCACGAGCCATTGATCAGTTTTTCAGGTGAGACGACTCAACCGTTGGGGTCTGATCAGCTAATGGTTACAGTTGGAACCGGGCACCAGTCCACAAGAATTGTAGTTCCCTTCTTAATTATGGACTGCCCATCATCCTACAATGCCATACTCGGGAGAGATGCACTCTGGGGCCTACAAAGTTTTATAGCGGGTCACATGCTGCTTATGAAGGTACCTACACCCGGGGGTTGGGTTACAATTCGCGGAGACCAAGAAGCCGCTGTCAGATGCAACGCGATAGCAACTCAGTCCCAGCATGAGATGTTTTCGGCCGGTTTTTCCCTGTCCCCATTTGACAAACCCGATGACCCCAGGGATGACCCGGATTCTTTGCCCATCAGCAAGACGGCACAAAAGAAGAGCCAGAGGTATCCTGCCAAGTTCCCCCAGCCAGCCCCAATTGAAGCAACAGAATGGATTCAGATTTCAGAAGAATACCCGGAGAGGAAGATTTGCATTGGCACAGGCCTTGACCCCGAGGTCAGAACCCGAATGGTTGAGCTGCTAACCCGGAAACAGAAGGTGTTTGCATGGTCATATGCAGACATGCCCGGGATTTCTCCAGACGTTATGACGCATTCCCTCAATATTATCCCGGGTGTTAAACCGGTAAGACAGAAGCGTCGTGCATTTTGCGCAGAGAAGTACAAGGCCATTCAAGCAGAAGTTAAACGTCTTAAAGACATCGGGTTCATTGAAGATGCAACATACCCGGATTGGTTGGCCAATGTGGTGATGGTCAAGAAGGCAAACGGAAAGTGGAGGATGTGCGTCGACTACACAGATCTGAATAAGGCTTGCCCGAAGGATAGTTTTCCCCTTCCAAAGATTGATCAACTGGTGGATTCAACCGCGGGCCACCCCCAGTTGAGCTTTATAGATGCATACTCGGGATTTAACCAAGTTCCGATGAATCCCGCGGATCAACAGCACACATCTTTTACAACAGACAAGGGGATGTATTATTACAGAGTGATGCCTTTTGGACTCCGGAATGCAGGAGCCACGTTCCAGCGCCTCGTAGTGGGCATGTTTGCAAACCAACTCGGGGATACTATGGAGGTTTATATAGATGATATGCTGGTCAAAAGCCGGGAAACAAGCAAACACGCGGATGACTTGGAGACCGTTATCGACATTGCCTTGAGCAAGGGGATGAGGTTAAACCCGGAGAAATGTGTGTTCGGTGTTTCGGGAGGAAAGTTTCTCAGGTTTATGGTCAGCGCTCGGGGAATTGAGGCAAACCCCGACAAAATTCAAGCCGTCTTGGCCATGCAACCGCCAAAAACCAGGAATGAAGTTCAGCAACTTACTGGCAGGCTGGTAGCCTTATCCCGGTTTATATCCAGGTTAACAGATAAATGTGCCCCCTTCTTCAAAATTCTCAAGAGTCAACACCGCGAGCGGATTACATGGCAGGAAGAGCACAATCAAGCTTTTGAAAAGTTGAAGGAATACTTGGCGTCAGTTCCTTCTTTATCCAGACCTAACCCTGGGGAAATACTCTATCTGTACCTGGCGGTATCTCAAACGGCTGTCAGTTGTGTCTTGATAAGAAAACCAGAGTCTGAAGAACTGCCGGTCTACTATACTGGAAAAGGATTCAATGATCCTGAAACTCGTTATCCAGATATTGAAAAACTGGCCCTGGCCTTGGTTGTAGCAGCAAGGAAGTTAAGACCCTATTTTCAAGCACATTCCATCCATGTGCTCACCAACCAACCGCTACGGCAGGTTCTGCAAAAGCCGGCGACTTCAGGAAGACTGGTCAAATGGGCAATTGAGTTGGGGGAGCATGATTTGCACTTTAAACCGTGAACGGCAATCAAAGGGCAGGCAGCAGCAGACTTCATTGCCGAGTTAATCCCAGCAGATTCATCAGTTGCTGAAACTCTTCCTACACAAGCTGAACCGGAGAGTTGGCAAATATTTGTAGATGGATCAGTCAATCAGAGGCAATGTGGAGCAGGCATTACATTGGTAGACCCGGAGGGTAATATGTTTGACTATGCTCTACGCTTTAACTTCAAAGCATCAAACAACACGGCTGAGTACGAAGCCCTAATCAAAGGGCTCCAACTCGCTAAAGATATGGGCGCCCGGCATCTCCGCATACTAAGTGATTCACAACTGGTAGTGCAGCAGGTTAACGGCGGATTTCAGGCAAAGGAAGCACATCTTTCGTCCTATCAAAAGTTAGCGGCTTTCTTGCTGGAGAAATTTGACGCCTTTGAGGTTACTCAGATACCGAGGCAGCAGAATGTGAGAGCAGATACTCTGGCTAGGATTGCAACAGGGGACGATTCCAATACCGAGTTTAAAGGCTTACTGGTCGAGACATTGGAGAAACCAAGCATCTCACTCTCCTTTTCTGAGATTTTAGCGGTAGAAGCAAACCCGCCACCATCTTTGATGGATGAGTTCATCAACTTCATCCAACATGGAACCCTACCTGAGGACCCGGTAGCGGCCAAACGACTACGGGTTCGAGCGGCACAGTATAGTATCCGTGATGGGAAACTGTATCGACGAGGACATACTTTCCCTGATTTGAAGTGTATTACACCCGAGGAGGGAGACCGGGTTTTGCAGTCACTTCATAGCGGGGTATGTGGAAATCACTTTGGAGCCCGTAACCTGGCTTTCAAAACCCTCAGAATGGGATATTACTGGCCTTCTCTGGAACAGGATGCCAGAGACGTCGTAGATTCCTGTCTTCAATGTCACCGGTTTGCAACCTTTCCCCGGGCCCCATCGGTCCCACTATCAGTAATCATTTCTCCATATCCATTTTGCATGTGGGGGATTGATTTCATCGGGCCTCTACCTACAGCTCCGGGACAGCTCAAACACGCCATTGTCTCAGTGGACTATAATTCTAAGTGGATAGAAGCTCAACCCCTGGCACGGATCACAACCGCAAATGTTAAGAAATTCCTTTGGAACAATGTCTTTTGCCGGTTTGGAATCCCAGAGACGTTTATCACAGATAACGGGACGCAGTTTGACAATGATGAGTTCCGGGAATTCTTACATTCCAATGGGACAAAGGTGCTATATGCCTCCCCTGCACACCTGCAGACTAATGGACAAACTGAAGCTGTTAACAAGCTCATCAAGCAAGTCCTGAAGAAGAAGCTGGAGGACGCAAAGGGTTTATGGGCTGAGAAACTTCCAGAGGTTTTGTGGGCACTTAGGACAACTCCAACAGAAGCCAATGGGGAGAGCCCATTTCTTATGACCTTTGGCTCTGAGGCAGTGATCCCGGTAGAGATGGAAGTCCCGAGTGACCGGGTACAACTGTTTGACAGGGAAACCAACAATGAAGGCATCCGCCTTAACTTGGACCTCCTAGAGGAACGCCGGGAGCGTGCACATCTCCGAAATATCAACAAGAAGCAAAAAGTGGCTAAACACTACAATTCCCGGGTTATCAAGCGCCCACTCAAACTCGGGGATTGGGTAATGAAGGAGGTTATCCCTAAGCCAACGGGGTTCAAAGCTCCATGGGAGGGTCCATATGAAATTGTTGAAGTCGTGGGCCCGGCAACGTTTTACATCAGGGGTACAGATGGAGTTACGCTTCCACGACCATGGAACGCCCAACATCTACATCTCTTCCCCAAATAGGTACCAAGTTATCTATGAATGTCCTAAATTATTGTTTATGATGTTGTATATAAAGCCTTTCAGGCCCACAATGCATGAAACCCCCTACCGGGTTATGTTTTATTAAACAGTTTGTTGAAGTGAATGCAGCCTTTAGTGGCCCTACTTGTATGCCTTAACTCGGCATTCTCCGATAATCTCCGATAAATCTCCGGTCTACATGACGTGAAATATTGCAAGCCTTAACGGCCTTATTTCACTGTCAAACTCGGCGTTCTCCGATAATCTCCGATAATCTCCGGTCTACATGACGTGAAATATTGCAAGCCTTAACGGCCTTATTTCACTGTCAAACTCGGCATTCTCCGATAATCTCCGATCTACATGACGTGAAATATTGCAAGCCTTAACGGTCTTATTTCACTGTCAAACTCGGCGTTCTCCGATAATCTCCGATAATCTCCGGTCTACATGACGTGAAATATTGCAAGCCTTAACGGCCTTATTTCACTGTCAAACTCGGCATTCTCCGATAATCTCCGGTCTACATGACGTGAAATATTGCAAGCCTTAACGGCCTTATTTCACTGTCAAACTCGGCGTTCTCCGATAATCTCCGATAATCTCCGGTCTACATGACGTGAAATATTGCAAGCCTTAACGGCCTTATTTCACTGTCAAACTCGGCGTTCTCCGATAATCTTCGGTCTACATGACGTGAAATATTGCAAGCCTTAACGGCCTTATTTCACTGTCAAACTCGGCATTCTCCGATAATCTCTGGTAATCTCCTCAACTTGAAATATTGCAAGCCTTTCACGGCCTTATTTCAGTCTTTGAAAGTCCTAACGGACACGTACAGCCCTAGTGGCACTTTTTATTAAACATGCCAAACCGGCAGTATGCGTACATTTTGTCAACACTTGTATATTATGCATCACAAAAACCGGGTTATTCGACAGAAAGCCAAAATTGACCGGTACGGCCCTACCGGGCCTATTGTTATTTTATGAACGTAACATGCCAGACCGGCAATATATGTAAATTTTATCTACACTTGTGAGATACGCATCAACTCAACTTGTTATTTTACAGGGAACGTCTTATACAAAGACATTCACCCGTAAGGCCGTAGCGGCCCGTGGAAGCCCAAACGGCCCCATATATCATAGCGGCACTATATTTATTCACATGGCAAACCGGCATTATATGTAAATTTTTGTACTGATCATCAGGTTACCGTGTTTTGACATAGGAAGAGTTGTGAGAAGGAAAAATTTGATTACTTCAAAAAGATCAATTACAAAAAGTAGCGAACCACTACAGGTAAACTAATCTATTACAGCAAAAACAAAAAACAGCCTAAGGCTCCGGTTCATGGCGCTGCCGACCCCCTACCCCCGCCAGTGCTGGACCCGCCACGTCCTCCCCGGGGCTGTATGATGAACTGACCCCTACGGAGAGGTGGCCGGTTTCTAGGACCACCCACAATCCCACCACGGGAAGTCCCTCTCCCGGCTGCTGAAGAACGAACCGGGGGACTCCGAGCCGGGTTCGCAGGAGCCTAGGGTTTGCAGCCATGGCAGGAGTCGACCAGGAGGTGCCTGCAGCCTCGTCGGGTCTGACATGACCTTGATGACCATCATAACCAGCCTTGTCGAGCCAGCCTTGGCGAATCCCAGCGCTCACTATTTCGGCACGAGCCTCGGCCCTTGCCGACCGCAGCTTCAGGTCAAACTCGGGGCTCGCCAGAAACTCGGAGACTGCAGAGTCCTTGGCCCGGGAAACAGCCTGGGTTAAATCCTCTTTTTGTTGCTCCAGGGAAGTAACTTGTTGCTGCAGCCCCTGGTTTTGCTCGGTCAGCTGGGCTATCGCGGCGTCTTGAGCACACCGGTCCTCTCGGTGACCTTCGATGACTTTCTCCAATTCCGAGTTCTTGGCCACCAGGTCCACTATGTGTTCTTCCGCCTTGGCCAACTTCGCACTCGACGCAATGGCTGATGCGCTTGCGAATTCCCGGACCCGAGCCAGGTTTTCTTCGCTCGCCGTCACCTGGTCTCGGGCGGCCCGGAGATCGTCCCTGAGGACTCTCTCTCGCTCGGGGATGCCTTCGGTTATGAGCCGATCAGTTGCCAAGTACGACAACCTGACAGCCTACACAAATCAAATAACGGGTTAGAACAAGGTACCAAAAACAAAAGAAGAACGAGTTAAAGGAGAAGACTAACTTACCCGCATCAGCTTCTCCTGCGCCCTCCGAGCTACAGTCAACGGGTCCTCATGCTCCAGGACATAGGAGTCGGCGGCGCAGTTCTTCAAATCCGCTACCATTCTCTGGATGGCCACGTCCGCCATTCCCGCGCCCGCCAACTCCTCCATTATTTATGTGGTGTCCCGGTGCTGCTTTCTCTCCCTCCTCTCTTTCCTCTCCTTCCTTCTCTTCCTCCTCTCGGACCTCCCCGAGCTGGATGCCTCACGGGTGCGTTTGCGAGAGGGAACGGGCTCCACTTCTTGAACTTCGTCACTCCCGTCACTCCCCTCCGGGTTCTCACTCCCTATCCCCCTTTCCAACCCTCCAACCTCTTCACCTCCGTTGTCATCCTCTTCAGTAAACTCCTCACCGGGGAGCACAGACGATGGAACCGCGCTCATCACCGGTTCTTCAGTCTCTTCGTCGGCCGTGGAAGATTCCCTTCCCGGTTCTTCAAATAGCGGGTTGTAATCCGCCTCCGAGGGATTCCCTTCAACTTCCTCTCCCTCCTGGAAAACCTCTGGCCCGAGAACCTCAGCCAAGTACTTGGGGATCTCGCTGTAGTGCAGCGTGTCGACATGGAACTGCTGAACATCCCCTTGCTTGGCGTCTGGGCGCAGGAAAGCCGCTTTTGACGTCAGGTCGATGTCATATGCTAGACCCTCCGTCCCTTGCGCTCGGATCCCGGCCCATACAACTTTATCCTCGAAGCCGTCGTATATTCCCGGGTTCTTTCGTTTCGTGAACTCCATCGGGAGAAGAGCTGCAACAAAAGACATAACCCGTTAGACCGGAGCATGTAACAACAAAAATTATGGACACGAGACAAACCTGGAAGCTCCATCAACCGGCACCGGCTGTACACATACAGCCTACAAAGCCGGTATGAGCTCCGGTCATCTTGACCCCTGAAGGCCCATAGCATCCTCCGGATCCTTTTCTCCATCACCGGCTCCAAAGGAATGTCGGGGACGTCTGCAACACAACGTATGTAAGTACAACTCGGGACGGAGAAAAGACAAACACTAAGGCAGAGGACTTACTCATCAGTGGCTGGAAGTCACCCGGTACTTGAAGCGCGTGTCCCGAGTCTTGAAAGTTTCTTATCAAGAAACTTTTTTCCCTCCAGGTCCGGCTCACGGAGGTTGGCAGGTCCTCGATGATCTTCTTGAAGACCGCTTTGGACTTCAGTTGGATGGTCCCACTGAAACCCGCCTTCTGGGAGTACTCGGCCCGGTACATGGCGTGTAACTCGTGGTAGGTCGGCATCTGCTGCTTCAACACCTTGTACATCACGCACAACCCTAGTAGCTGCCTCCACATATTCGGCCCAACTTGCCCGATGGCGAAGTTGCTCGCAGCCAGGAGGTACTGCACCTCCACCTTTAACGGGAGTGACAGACCGCACCGTAGCTGGTACTCGTGGCATAGCGTCCACCCATCCCCGGAAGCGAAGAACTGATCCTCGGGTTCTAAAGTCTGAATTTCCACAGACTCGGGAATCTTCCAGTTACTCCTAAGCTCCACAATCTCCTCCGCGGTCAGTGAGTACCCGGGAGGGTCGAGAGCGGTCCCATCAGTGAAGGTCACTGAGGCAAACTCGGGGACGTGACCGTCCATTGCAGGGTTTGTCATCTGCAAAACAAGAAACACGGGAACGTCGTCAGAAACCCAGACAACCCGGCGAACACAAGGATAAACTCACACACTAACGCAGAAACCCAGATTGGAACCCAGAAACAGTACACATAATCGATCCAAAACACACAGAAACAACGGAAGAGGAAACAGTACCTTACTTGTGAGGGTTTAAAGGGCTTGTGAGATCGATTTGAGTTTGGGAATCCAACAAGCACAGCGACAACAGAGAATGAGAGCAAAAGCATGAAAAAGTTATCGGTTTCGAAGGTGAGACAAAACTGTCACCCTCAACCCCTATTTATACAGTTAGAGGCGTACACTGAAGGGACGTTTCGGTTTTTCGAGAAAATCGACACGTGTCGTGCATGCCGCGTCTCAAACCGAAAAACTTTTCAGTTTCCCCCACTTCAAACCGAAAAACTTTTCAGTTTCCCCCACTTCAAACTGAAAACTTTTCAGTTTCCCCCACTACAACCCGGAGACGTCGTTTTCAATTCTCAAAGCGAACGTGTCTGCGGGGTACCCTTGCGTACGGACTTGGGGGACTGGGTACACCGGGTCTGGATGATACCTTTGTAACCCGGTAAAGAAATGATTTCAAGTCCCCACCCAAGCGTACCCCTTGACTGAGGACTTGGGGGACTTGTTTATAGGTGGAACCTAATATTTCTCCTTTACCGGGTTACAATTCAAGAAATAACACTAAGTGTGGTCGACTGTTAAATGTGCATCGTTTATTATGCTTGAAGTACTGTTTACAGGGTCAAAGCCCAGTCAGATTTGAGAAGCCACTCTGGGTCCTTTGTCAGGGCCCAGGTCATTGTAAAGTTGAGGTAAAGCAAGGGAGTTCATTCCCACATTGGAAAAAGACAAAGTGCTGCCTTTAATGCTACTATAAATACCGGTGAGGACCTCCCGGTAAGGGGACGGACAACTTAACTACTCTTGAGTTTTCTGCTTATCTGACAGTGTCTGACTTAAGCATCGGAGTGGCTTCCCTCGGTAAACCCGGGGACGCCCTTTGACGTGTTTACTCTTTACACAGGAAAACTCGGAGTACAAGGAAGTTCGCTATTTCTGGAACCGTGCAACCCGCTAAAGGGGCCACGAGTTTACCCGGAAACACGGAGAGACAACCGTCAAGCCTAAAAAACTAACTTATCAACCACGTAATTTGCTCTTTATAAGTGTGAAAAAGCGGTTCTTACTAAGAGCAACTGCACCCGACTCAGGCAGTCATTCAATTTTGTAGAGAAATTGCAGATCCGCCGGAGAAGATGGAATGCAGCGGGGAATGAGAGGCAGAAAAATGGAGGAGGGACCTGCCAAAAAGGTAGGAAAGCGCTGATCGATTGCCTGAGAGACTGGGTCGGTGGGAGTGTGGGCCCCATGCACGTGCCGCCTACTTTTTTTTAATACGACGCGTGTTAAAAAAAATTTAAAAAAGGTGGCCGACATACTTATTTTCGTTGGCCAACCAGAAGCTGCCATGTGGCAGCCACTGGTCCAAGGCCAACCAGTCGAAATGGAACGGTCCGATTCAAACGGTCAAATTCTTCCTATATATATACTCTAACTCTATTCTTCACAATTTACACCACTTCTCATTTCTTCTCCTCCATCTTCTTTCATATATTAATTTCTCAATTTCTTTCTTAATTTCCTAATTTCTATGTCTAATTGACTTCCCTCCGAAGACTTGCAACTATGTGTTTCTTGGGGACGACAATTCACCAACAACATCACTGACCGATATCAAGCCAAAGGTAATTTGTGGCAGAAAGTCCATGACGATTACGCCAAGAATTGGTGTGGCAATCCCGACGATTCTTCCCAAGGACCCCGTTCCAAAATGACGCTGGAATCACGTTTTCCGCGTTTGAAGAAAATGATTAAGAAGTGGCATAGTTGTGTAACAAAAGCAAGTACTCGTGCGGCTAATGGGACGAATTTGGTTGATGAGGTATGTCTATTTTTAACTTTTTCATGTATTTTGTCATACATTAAATATTAAAATTAAATGTAATTTGTCATACATTAAATATTTCAATTATGAAATTTAATTTTCATATATGTGATATACATTGTTTTTTGTGTGTTGTAGGAAACTCAAGCTCAATCATTATATTATAAAGATTTTAAAAAGGAATTTGATAAGAAAGATTGTTATGAAACGTTAAAGAACCATCCTCATTTCGTGACGGTTGAGAGTAGTACTCCTTCTCCGTTTGACCGAAATTTTCCATCCCCCGATCTTCATGACACCAATGAGCATATCAACTTGGATGGGCATATTGACTTGGGTGATGATGAAGGATACACAACTCTGCCACCAAACCAAGAAAGACCTCGTCTTACGAGTCCGGTTAGACCTATGGGAATAAAAGCGGCAAAGGTAGCAAAGAAGAAAGGAAAAAAAGGTATGACCGAGAAAGAAGAGTTATCTTTAGCGATTTTTAATAGTATGCAATGTAATCAAAAGACATTTATGGAGGCTAGTATGAGAAGAGATGAGAAGAGCATTTGGTTGTCTAGGGAGAGCTTAGAGCTTGAAAAACAAAAGGAAGCAAGGTTGGCCCGACGTGATGCTCATTTGGAGTTGGTAGAAGAAACCAAAATTATGACAATGGATAGGAGTATCATGACCCTGGGAAAGTTGACATGGCACACAAAGAGGAAAGATGAGATCATGAGAAAAATGAATGAGAGTAGTAGCACTAGTGATGATTATTATGTTCACTTTGATGAAGAGTGATATTATGTTGTAATATTTTTTCATTATTTTATGTCCCTCCATTTCAAGTTATTATGTATGAAAAAATTTATTTGTCTCATTTTTAAGTTAATTTTATACAGAATAAAACAACACAAGATAAAATATACAAAATCAAATTAAAATACAAAACCAAATTAAAATACAACACAAGATAAAGATACAATACCAAATTAAAATCCACAATTGATTACTGTTGGTTGGCTTCCAAAGCCTAATTGTGCTCAACTAAATCATTCTGAAAAATGTTGTGGATATAAACTGACTCGAGATGGTCAATACTGTCCCAAAATGCATGTTGGTTTCGTCCATCTCTTTCCACTGGTAAAAAAGGAATTCGATTATCCTGCTGATCCACTGACCCATCATAAACTCTTGCAGCTAGTGGGTTTAGTAGATCTTCTTCTTCCGCTCGACAAATTCGTTTTCCACAAATTCATCCTCCACAATCATGTTATGTAGTATAATACAGGCGATCATTATGCTTCTCAGTGTCGATCTCTTGTGTAACCGAGCTCCATGATGAATGATCGCCCAACGAGATTGCAGGATGCCGAAACACCTCTCTACATCTTTGCGGTACGCTTCTTTTTTCTTTACAAATAGTTTTTGTGCTTGGGATTCAGGATTGTGAATAGTTTTAACAAATGTTGAGTACCTTGGATATATTCTGTAGCCAGATAATAAGCATTGCTATACCTCCTTTCTTTAACGTGAAATGTCACAGCCGGGGTGTTTCCGGCTATGAGCCCTTCAAAGATTGATGATTGATCAAAGATGTTGATATCATTTTGAGCTCATGGAACACCAAAGAAAGAGTGCCACACCCACGTGTCATGCGAGGCCACGGCCTCAAGTATGACGGTGGGACGAGCCTTCCGACCAGTATAAGCTCCATGCCATCCTATTGAACAATTCTTCCACTCCCAATGCATGCAGTCAATGTTTCCGATCATTCTTGGAAAGTCTCGTTCATCTGCCCTAGCAAGAAGCCTTTGAAGATCTCGCTGTGTTGGGGCAAGGAGATATTCTTCACCTAAATGTTGTTCCACATGTTGGCAAAACTTCTTCAAGCACTCTAGTGTTATTGATTCACCCATCCTGCATATCTCGACACACTGATCGGCAGCTGCACCATACGCTAACATTCGAAGGGCACCTGTCATCTTTTGTTGGGGCAGCAACCCTAGTTTTCCAACGGCATCAGCCTTTTGATGCCAGTAAGTGTCGTGGTTGCAGAGCTTGGTCATGATTCGGTTGAACACATGGGTGTGCATTCGGTACCTCCGACGAAATTCTTCCGCCCTAAAGATAGGGCACTCGATGAAGTAATCAGCCATGAGACTTGTTCCCCTAGATTCCCTATTTCTGAGGTGATTAGGAAAGCGACCAAGACGTGAACCTCGTCCTCGTAGTTCATCTGAAGTATCAAGATGCAACATGAACATGGCTGCGTTATTCATCATGGTATCTATCATCTGAACGTCATCTTGACTTTGTTCTTGTCTTTGCTTCAACAATTTACGAAAGAAGCTCATCATAGTGATGAGGGAATGTGAAGAAGTAATTGAGAGATTGTGTTTTGGTAGTGACGGAAATGAGTTGTGAAGGTTGAGTGAGTATAAAATAGGTGATCCGACTTATTTATGGACAATTTCGGATCATAAAGTTTGAAGATCATGCTATGTGTCGAATCGTCATTCGTCAAAAATCTAATCGAAAATCCTATCCAAAATCCAACGATATTATTTGGTCGACAAACATACACATGTCAAATTTTGGTTTGTCTGAAATCCTATCAAAAATACAACGATATTATTAGACTGAAAAACACACACATGTCGATTTTTGATTCGTCAAAAATTCCGGTCTGAAATCCTATCGAAAATCTATACCACCATTTCGATGATAAGAAGCTCGAAAATGCCACATGTCATTTGATTATTGGTTAAGTATCATATATAAAATTTAAAAAATAAAATTTTAATTGATGAATAGTGATTGCCTCTCTGACGGAGTTGAAACGCTGCATAAAAATTGACCAAAAAATGCAATCTGCAGTGAAGTAATCAAAGGAGGCAATTAAATTGATGGATTAGAGGATTGAAGGAAATTGATGGGTGCATATGCCCTAATAAATATTAAGAAAACAAAAAACAAAAAACAAAAAGGAAAATTAGTCACTATAAATCGTAGCTCAGCAACTACATAAAACCCCCTACTCTTTTGCCTCTCTTTTACTTCATCGCTTTCCTTCTCAACCCCTCCATTTAGGGTTTGTTTTCCTCCAAATTCCCGCCAAGAAAACTCCGGCCACAATTTTCCGATGGGAAAAGACGACGAGGAGATGCGTGGCGAGATTGAGGAGCGGCTAGTCAACGAGGAGTACAAGATATGGAAGAAGAACACTCCCTTTCTCTACGATCTGGTCATCACTCACGCCCTTGAGTGGCCGTCGCTCACCGTCGAGTGGCTGCCGGACCGGGAGGAGCCGCCGGGGAAGGACTACTCGGTGCAGAAGATGATATTGGGGACGCACACGTCGGAGAATGAGCCCAATTATCTCATGCTCGCGCAGGTCCAGCTGCCGTTGGAGGATGCTGAGAATGATGCGAGGAATTATGACGACGATCGCGGCGAGGCTGGAGGGTTTGGCTGTGCTAATGGCAAGGTATGGGTTTGGTTTTGCGGTTGGAAGTATGGTTGATTTTGGTGAAAGGATGGAGATTTGAGATTTATGGGTTTTGGTGTGGTTAAAAGTTTTGAACTTTTGAGGAGGAAGCATTGGAATGTCTATAAAGTTGTTTAATTTGAGAATTTGAAAGAAAGTAGGAGAAGTTTTGGTTATTTTTGGTTAGTGTAGATTTGTTATCAGAAATGAAACTGGCTGATTGATCCCTATTGTATAAAAATGCTGATAGCTAGGGTTATAATCATCCAGGAATTATGAAGACAAAAGAAGAATTCAAGACGATGTAAATGGCTTATCATATGAAGAGTTGCATGAGCTCATGCCGCTCTATTATCTGAATTTGAACAACATTATAAGGGTGTATGCTGTATTTGTTTGTATCCTCTTACATCCAAGCAGACTGAAGTGACTGATGCTGAGTTTACATATTTTGAGTGCTTGTTAATATTATTGTGATTATAGTGTCAATGTCTTATTTGTTGAAATTTCTTCAGGTGCAAATAATCCAGCAAATAAACCATGATGGAGAGGTTAATCGGGCTCGTTATATGCCTCAGAATCCATTTATTATTGCCACAAAGACTATCAGTGCTGAAGTTTTTGTGTTCGATTATAGCAAACACCCATCTAAGCCTCCTTTAGATGGTGCCTGCAGTCCTGATTTGAGACTCAGGGGTCACAGCACTGAAGGATATGGTTTATCATGGAGCAAGTTCAAGTCGGGTCATTTACTCAGTGGTTCTGATGATGCACAAATATGTTTGTGGGATATCAATGCAAATTCTAAGAACAAAACCCTGGAGGCTACTCAGATATTTAAGGTACTTGTTTGCATCTAGTTGGGACATGTTTTTCATGTTTTGATGATTGTGTGCAAGCTGTTGCTGTTGATTTTGGGTAGAAGCATAACAACTTGCCTGAAGAAAGGCTATTGTTGCACATGAATGGCCAAAGTATTCTGGTTTTGGGATGCAATTTTGAAAATTCTACTTGCATATATATGCAAGTGTATGCATTCAACTTGTCGATGTTCACTGTTGTTTGAAACCATTTTTGAATCAGGTCCACGAAGGTGTTGTAGAAGATGTAGCATGGCATTTGAGGCATGAATATTTATTTGGGTCTGTTGGTGATGATCAATACCTTAACATATGGGATCTCCGGGCTCCATCAGTTACCAAGCCTGCCCAATCTGTAGTTGCTCATCAAAGTGAGGTGAGTAATGTGAATATCCTTCTCCACCTCTCCTTCTCCCTCTCATTTAAATGGATAGCATTGCTATATGTTCTAAATACTGTATTTTAGCCTCTCTCTCATTCACGATAGAAGTCATTTTACCAGTGGAATTACATTGTCAAAGGCATCTATTAAGTACATATATACCAGGATCCCGTTGCCATTGTCCCTGCAATATAATTTTCTTCTTTGAGAAAAAATGAACTTCATAAGCAGACAAAGTTTTCTGTTTAAATTTTGGTCGTCATGGCTTTCTAATGTAATCTGAATGGTAGATTGGAATGAATTAAGATTTTGTCTTGTTGAAGGCTTGGCCTTGTATCCTCTCCCCTAACCTCCCTTATTCTATTTCTTCCTTCTAAAGCTAAAGTATCTCTATTTCTTCTAAAACCGTCTGTTTCCTTAATCTCGAAACGCTCTCTAGCCCATCTTAATCTCTCTCTCACCAACCCTCGCTTCTGTCCTGCATCAGCCCTGATAATGAGTGTATCATCCTGAAACTGGAATCAGGTCTCTGTTGACTCCTTAACCTTGATAGGAAGATGACTTATTCAATAATTCGTGCATAAGGGTAAGGAACGTTTTGGATGAACTAATGGTAATGGTTGTAAGCTTTCCTGCACGGAAACACCTAGAGCTGACTACCCAAAGCCAAACCAGCCTTTATACTAGGAAACTAAATAAAATGCTCAATTCTGTCGGTGAAAGGAATCTGGAACTAATCTTACGTCTCGTTTTCATGACTTGGTTGTGGGAACCGACAGTGACGAAGGTTACCGGGCCTCAACCTACCTTGTTGAACAATCATCACCAGTCATCCAAAACCTTTTACTATTCCTCTGCTTCTTCATTTGCAAGGATGCAAAAAGCCAAATATTACAGGGACTTGTGATGCCCCACTGTTCAGAAACAGGATGAGGTGGTAGCACTTGGTTTGAGTGCTCAGAGATTTTGTACCTCATCTTATCTGTCTGTAATTTATGCTCTCCTACTTACTAGTTAGTACTTCTGGATTGATCTCATTGAAGGCTTGTAATCCTAGAATTAAGAAAAAACTCTTTGTCCCTGGGTTTGAGAATTGATAAAAGCAGATACAAGATTGATGAACTTCTTCTATTCCAGGTTGAAACTCCTGGATTGTGTTTTTCCCCTTCTCATCATAAGAAAACGGAAGATCCAAGATGATTTTTTCTTTGATGCAAAGCATTGACTGTTTCTCTGACATTTGTCACTACTCCTTATCAATGGATATATCACTTCATTCAGGACCATGGAACTCCTAATAGGTCCCAGATGATTCTTTTCTCTAATACAAACCGTTGCTTGTTTGTCTGAGATTTGGCACTGCTCCTTGTTATTGGATTTAACACTTCATTTAGGACCACCAAGCTTTAAATAGGAACAAGGGTGCAATAGATGGTTGAAGTAGTTGTCTTTTCATATGTATGTTGGCTATGTATCATCTTGTTGGCAAATGCAACTTTTGCTTTCATATGCGTAGAGCCAAGTGCTGAATAATTTGAAGAAAATAATATCCCTTAATGTTTCGGAGAATATGTAAGTTTTGCTTTTCCTTCTCAAATGATGAACATATTTTTTTAACATTCTACTAGGTCAACTGTTTGGCTTTCAATCCTTCTAATGAATGGGTGGTTGCAACTGGTTCCACGGACAAAACTGTCAAGCTGTTTGATCTACGCAAAATCAGTACCGCTCTCCACACCTTTGATTGCCATAAGTAAGTTTCTGTCCTTGAAGCAGATAGCTTTAATTGATTACAATTTTTTTGATAGAATGCGTCTACAAAATGTTAATCTCAAATTCTGGTTTTTATAGGGAGGAGGTTTTCCAAGTCGGTTGGAATCCGAAGAATGAAACTATCTTAGCTTCTTGTTGTCTTGGTAGGAGACTGATGGTGTGGGATCTTAGCAGGTACTCCCTTAAACAACTGATTGCACCATTTTATTTTATTTTTATTACATTGGAGTGGTGAGATTGACGTTATCATTTGCTGTTATAGTGCCAGTTTTTTTTTACACAAATTTTTTTTCCTGTTTTCATGCACGTCTGTACTGTTGTAAATGTATTATTTAGTTGGTTGGTTGGTTGGATTGGTATCCCAGATGATAAGAACTATGATTGGTCTGGACAGCCAGATCAAGTGAACACTTTTTTAAGAGGGAGAAACGTTCACATTAGAAAAAGATTTTTTTTGTTTTTTATTTGTGTCTTATTGTGGATGTGGTTACAATACTCTGACAAGTAGAAAGAAAGCTAGGCTGTTAGCTCCAGTTGGGGTTTAAGATACTGGCTCATTGATGAGCACATCATTGTCAAACCCTATAGGATTTATGAATCAAAGAATTGGAAAAAGAGAGATCCAATTCACTGGATTTTGTTGAATTCAAATTAATTACTAAGTTTCAATTAGAGAAGATTTAGGTCATCTGGAAGCATTTAAAGTTTCCTTTATTGTTTCTTGCTTGCCTCAGTATCCGAAGTCTGAGAACTGAGTCGTAACTGATAGTTAATGGGACTGTAAGTGCCTTAAAGCAAGTCATGGTGTGATGAAGAAAATTATCCGAGTATTTATGAGTTTCCTGAGATTGGAGTGTTGATGTGAAGCCTAATTGGGTATGAAGTGTTGGAGACTCCTAATTCTTGTTTTGTATCTGTTGAGATATATATCCCACATTAGGAATATGAGACCTTGTCTGTGGGTTTATAAGGGTTTGGGCTACTCTCTCCATTGCTAATTGGTTTTGGAGTTCAACCCTATACTACTTTATCGTGGTATCAGAGCGGGTTACCCACGTACACGTGTGAAGCCCAAAGGTCACATGAACTCCACGACCACCTAAGTTGTTCACATATTAGGCTAGAAAATTTGTCACACGTGAGGGGGCGTGTTGAAATATATATCTCACATCGGGAATATGAGACCTTGCGTGTGGGTTTATAAGGGTTTGGGCTACTCTCTCCATTGCCAATTGGTTTTGGAGTTGAACCACATACTACTTTATTAGTATCTCCTGTCATGTTGGTTCTGTTCTAATGTGCTCCTAATATTGGAGGTTGCTGATCCTGCTCCCGTAGGTATCTGCACCATCTTAAAAAAAATCAGGCACATGAAATGGATACCAAAATATACAAGGGACAGGAAATATTCAAGAAGAAAGAACAAAAAGATAGCAGCGTCCTTAGAAAATATAGCCTGCATTTTAATTGGGGTGGCACACAGGGACACGCTTGTAGGTTCTTCTTGTGCTTCAGAATGAACAAGAGAGTAGAGAACCTATGGCATTAATGATTAATCAAAGGCATAAATTTTTGAAGAGATATTGGCAGTTCGATAGCAAATATGACTTTATTGTAAGAATAAATTATGCAGTACTCCGTGTTTTCAATATCTATGCATAGCTGTCGATGGAAAAGTTCATATACATCCAACAAGAGTGACTAGTAATGAGTATCCATCTACATACATACTATTGTCATACTAAATAGTGTAATCTAAATTGTTTGAAAAAACATGAACGACATATGTCCCACTTTTAGTTGTGTTCTTTCGGTGAATGACAATTAGATGAACTTGCTGAATATGCAAAGGTTATTATTTCCATTTCATATTAGAAGACCATTTTCAAACCAATAGTATTTGTATACTATAGGTGGCTGTTAATTTGAAGTCTAGTGCTATGCTAATAGCTTGTGTTTTGGTAGTTGTCTCCACCTTCTTTTCCACTGCTTTGCTTCAGCCAATCTGTTACAATTCTATACAACGTCAGCTGATGTTCAATATTTCTCAAACATTAGTCCAAAACCAAGCGACATTGGGGATATTTGGTTAACTCCCAGCATCTGTAATAGTTACTGAACATCAAAGAGATACCTTGACTGACATCAGGATATTGGCATTCAAACATAGGTATTATTAATTCTCATAAAACAAAAGCCGAAGCCAAACCACTATTAGAAGACAGATAAAATTCTCATTCTTTTGCTGTGTGAGATACCATGTACGAAGTTTTAGTTGCTTGTACCTGCATGTCCTAGTGATTCTCAACATATCTTCACCTAATGATTTTGGTTCTTATACAGAATCGATGAGGAGCAAACACCAGAAGATGCAGAAGATGGACCCCCAGAGTTGCTTTTTATTCACGGTGGTCACACCAGTAAAATATCCGACTTTTCTTGGAATCCATGTGAAGATTGGGTTATATCTAGTGTTGCTGAAGATAACATACTTCAGATCTGGCAGATGGCAGAAAATATATACCATGATGAAGATGATTTACCTGAAGAACCAGCAAAGCAGCCAGTGTAACCTCTCAATACTTAAGATAGCTGATGTACTAGAAGTGGATTAGAGAAGGGGTCATAGCCCTTTGTTTGTTTTCTGTTTTTCTTTAAACTTTATTACCTTCTCGGCTTTCCTCCGTTGCATGTGAGAATCTGTGTTTTCTCTAACGTTAGATCAGTGTTGTATACATTGTATTGACCCATGCGTAAGTAATTGTATGCAGTTTTGCATGGAATTAAGTTCGGAAGAGACTGCTATTGTTTTGACCATATTGTAGGTGTTGATGCCATTTGCTGAAAGCAACACCGAACAGCCTCACGGTCAATGAGTTGTGCCTGAATGTACTGTAGCTTAACAGAATGCAATTGCAACATATCACTTGCTATTCTTGATTGATCAAATTGCAATATGTATACCCTACATTGTTGCAATGAACAAAGAGAGTCGCATTGGGGGCATATGCTTTGCAACTCAGATTTGATTTTCGCGTTGGCATTGGAGTTGTCTCCCCTCTTTCAATCAACTTGCAAACAACCCTGAATTTAATCAGAATATGCTTTTCATTCCAAAAGTCCCAAGTAGTTCAGTCACGTTCATTAGGATTCATCAGGTCTAGTTCGCTGTACACAGCTCTCTGTACGTACCTATGCTGCCTTCTCAGCTTTGGCAATACTAGCGTTTAGGCCAAAAGAAGAAACAGAGAAAGGGCATCGATAGTTTCATCATCCGCACCACAAATAGCTCCTCAACGGCTTATAAAATTAGTTGTTTCCCACACAAACAAAACCATAGTATCCACTATAACAATGAGGTTGGTTCAATTACTGATGATTACCATACTTGTTCTTGCATTTGCCACCTCCAAAAGTGTCTTAGCAAGTGATCCGGATATCCTTTCAGACTATGTACTCCCACAAAACAGCACATCATTGTTCTCCCACGATTGGGTTCTCTGGGTTGCTCTCCATGGTCTTCTTTGAAGACATGTAACCAGCCATGCTGTGCCTTCATGATCCCATCCATGTTGGCAGTCCAGCCATACTCGTCGGTCACCAAACAGTGGGGAGAGTGGGCCACATGGTCAGACACCACAACCTGCCTCAATCAGACCGGAACCCATCTCCTGCCTTTGATCCAGCAGCTCTGTCCAGCCCCGAGTCAACTCCTGTTCTGCCTCCTCGATCGGGCCCGAACCCAGCTCCGGCAGCCCACCATCGCCTCCACCTCCACAGTCAGGCATGCTCCGCCTCCTCCTCTGGCCCTGCTCTGCCTCCTCCAAGCCTCCGATCCGAGTCTCAGCCTGTTTTCCTCGCCTCTGCATCGCAGCTCGTCGCTCCCGGATTTTGCAGCAGACCCGACCTAGAAACAAACAAGCCTAATCCGACTCAGAAACAAACCGACCCAACCTGACCTGAAAGTAAACAGGCCTGACCCGATGGCCCGACCCGAAAGCAAACAGGCTGACCCAGTGACCCGACATGACCCGGTTGTACAAAAAAAACAGAAAAAGAGGTAATTTTATTATTAAAGTTGATGCTTTCTGCAATTTTAATTAAAATAACGTACTCTTTTACTCCTTTTTATCCAAGGAAATCGGAGATTCCTTCCCCCTTTGTTTCCGGGTGGCTCGTGGTCCCTTTAGCGGGTGGCACGGCTCCAGAAATAGCGAACTTCCCTGTATTCCGAGTTTTCCTGTGCAAAGAACAAACACGTCAAAGAGGCGTCCCCGGGTTTACCGAGGGAAGCCACTCCGATGCTTAAGTTAGACACTGTCAATTAAGCATAAAACTCGGGAATAGTCAAGAAGTTTCATCGTCCCTTTATGGGGAGGTATGTGCCGGTATTTGTAGTAGCATTGAAGGCAGCATTTCTGTCCCTTTCCAATGTGGGAGTAGTTTCCCTTGCTTTACTCAGCTTTATGGCGAATTGGGCCCAGACAAAGGGCCCAGAGTGGCTTCACATTTAATTGTAACCCGGTAAAGATGAAATATTAGGTTCCACCTATAAACAAGTCCTCCAAGTCCTCAGTCAAGGGGTACGCTTGGGTGGGGACTTAAAATCGTTTTTTTACCGGGTTACAAAGTTAGCAACCAAACCCGGGGTACCCAGTCCCCCAAGTCCGTACGCAAGCGTAACCCGCAGACATTCTTTACGTTGAGAATTCAAAACGACGTCTCCGGGTTGTAGTGGGGGGAAACTGAAAAGTTTTTCGGTTTTGTGAAGCGGCATGCGTGACACGTGTCGTTTCCCTCGAGAAACTGAAACGTCCCCTCAGTGCACGCCTCTAACTGTATAAATAGGGGTTGAAGGTGACAGTTTTGTCTCACCTCCAAACCCGATAACTTTGTCGTGCTTTTTGCTGTCGCTTTCTTTTGATTCTCAATCTCAAATCGATCTCAAAAGCCCTTCAAACACTCAAAATTAAGGTACTGTGTCTTCTTCCCTCCTTTTTGATCGTTTTGGGACGATTTGTGTACTGTTTCTGGGTTCCCAGGAACGTTTTCTGGGTTTCTGCGTCTGGGAATTTAGCTTCGTGACGCCGGGTTACCTGGGTTTTGTTGACGCCCCCGTGTTTTCTTGTTTTGCAGATGGCCAACGAAACAATGGACACTCACGTCCCCGAGTTTGCCTCCGTAACCTTCACTGATGGGACCGCTCTTGACCCTCCCGGGTACTTATTGACAGCGGAGGAGATCGTGGAGCTAAGGAGCAACTGGAAGATCCCCGAGTCTGTAGAAATTCGGCCTTTAGAACCCGAGGACCAGTTCTTCGCTCCCGGGGATGGGTGGACGCTGTGCCACGAGTATCAGCTACGCTGCGGCCTGTCACTCCCGCTGAAGGTAGAGGTGCAGTACCTCTTGGCTGCGAGCAACTTCGCAATCGGGCAAGTTGGACCGAACATGTGGAGGCAGCTACTCGGGTTGTGCGTTATGTACAAGGTGCTGAAGCAGCAGATGCCAACCTATCACGAGTTACACGCCATGTACCGGGCCGAGTACTCCCGGAAGACGGGTTTCAGTGGGACCATCCAACTGAAGTCCAAAGCGGTTTTCAAGAAGATCGTCGAGGACCTGCCAACCTCCGTAAGCCGGACCTGGAGGGAGAAAAGTTTCTTGATAAGAAACTTTCAAGACCCGGGACACGCGCTTCAAGTACCGGGTGACTTCCAACCACTGATGAGTAAGTTCTCTCCCTCAGGGTTTCTTTCTTTCTTTTCTCTATCCCGGGTTATAATTATGTTGTTTGTGTTGCAGATGTCCCTGACATTCCTCTGGAGCCGGTGATGGAGAAGAGGATCCGGAGGATGCTGTGGGCCTTTCGGGGGCAAGACGACCGGAGTTCATACCGGCTTTGTAGGCTGTATGTGTACAGCAGGTGCCGGTTGATGGAGCTCCCAGGTTTATCTCGTGTTCCTTCAACTTTTGTTGTTAAATGCTTCTTGTGTAACAGGCTATATGTGTTTCTGCAGCTCTTCTTCCAATGGAGTTTACGAAGCGGAAGAACCCGGGAATATACGACGGGTTTGAAGATAAGGCTGTTTGGGCCGGGATCCGGACACAAGCAACGGATGGTCAATTATACGACATTAACTTGACCACGAAAGCGGCTTTCCTGCGCCCAGAAGCAGAGCAAGGGAATACTGAGAAATTCCTCGTGGACACCTTGCACTTCAACGAGATCCCCGGGTACCTTGCTGAGGTACTTGGCACGGAGATGTACCAGGAGTTAGATGAAGAGATTGTGGGGAGCCCCGCGGAGGTGGCGGAAGACCAGGTGATTGAAGAACCGGTGACTCAATTCCCCTTAGCAGACGAAGAGGTGGAGTTTGAAGAACCGGTGATGAGCGCAGTTCCCTCATCTATGCTCCCGGGTGAGGAGGAGTTTACCGAAGAGGATGACGACGGGGGTGAAGAAGTTGTCGGTTTCGAAGGGGTGGCGAGTGAGAACCCTGAGGGGAGTAATGGGAGCGACGAAGTGGAACCCGTCCCCTCCCACAAACGCACCCGGGAGGCATCCAGCTCGGCAAGGTCCGAGAGGAAGAAGAGGAGGAAGGAGAGGAAAGAGAGGAGGGAGAGAAAACAGCACCGGGACACTGACGAGATAATGGAGGAGTTGGCGAGCGGGGGAATGGCGGACGTGGCCATCCAAAGGATGGTAGCGGACTTGAAGAATTGTGCCGCCGACTCCTATGTCCTGGAGCATGAGGACCCGTTGATCGTAGCCCGGAGGACGCAGGAGAAACTGATGCGGGTAAGTGTTTCTTCTTCCGTGACTTGTGTTGGAGGTCTCTTTCTTTTTCTTTGATTCTAACCCGTTATTTGATTTGTGTAGGCTGTCAGGTTGTCGTACTTGGCAACTGATCGGCTCATAACCGAAGGCATCCCCGAGCGAGAGAGAGTCCTCAGGGATGATCTCCGGGCCGCCCGGGACCAGGTGACGGCGAGTGAAGAAAGCCTGGCTCGGGTCCGGGAATTCGCAAGCGCATCAGCCATTGCGTCGAGTGCGAAGTTGGCAAAGGCAGAAGAACACGTAGCAGATTTGGTGGCCAAGAACTCGGAATTGGAGAAAGCCATCGAGGGTCACCGGGAGGACCGGTGTGCTCAAGATGCCGCCATTGCTCAGCTTACTGAACAAAATCAAGCGCTGCAGCAACAAGTGACTTCTGTGGAGCAGCAGAAAAGAGAGTTGGTGTAGGCCGTTTCCCGGGCCAGGGACTCTGCTGTCTCCGAGTTTCTAGCGAGTCCCGAGTTTGAATTGAAGATGCGGTCGGCAAGGGCCGAGGCTCGTGCCGAAATAGTGAGCGCTGGGATTCGCCAAGGCTGGCTCGACAAGGTGGTTATGATGGTCATCAAGGTCATGTCAGACCCGACGAGGCTGCAGGCACCTCCCGGTCGACTCCTGCCATGGCCGCAAACCCTAGGGCTCCTGCAAACCCGGCTCGGAGTCCCCCGGTTCATTCTTCAGCAGCCCGGAGAGGTACTTCCCGTGGTGGGATTGTCGGTGGTCCTCAAAACCGGCCACCGCTCCGTAGGGGACAGTTTATCATACGGCCCCGGGGAGGACGTGGCGGCTCGAGCACTGGCGGTGGTAGCGGGTCTGCAGCGCCCTGAGCTGGAGCCTAAGTATTTGTCTTTGCTTTTGTAGTGTAGTCTGTTTTGTAGCGGTTTACTGCTCTTGTAATTGACCTCTTTGAAGTAATCAAGCTTTTCCTTCGCTGTTGTGAAATAACTCGGTAACCTGATGCATAGTATAAAAATTTACACAATGCCGGTTTGACATGTAAATAAAGATAGTGCCGCTGAGGCTTTAGGGGTCCGTTAGGACTTCCAAGGACCGCTGGTTTTTACGGGGGGAATACCATTCTATAACACGGTATTTCTTCCCTGTAAAATAACACGTTAAACTGATGCATAATTTGCAAGTGTTGACAAAATATACACATATAGTGCCGGTTCGGCATGTGAATAAAAATAGGGCCGCTAAGGCTTTACGGGTCCGTCAGGACTTCCAACCCGGTGCATAACCTGCAAGTGTTGACATTTCACATATAATGCCGGTTTGGCATATAAATAAAAATAGTGCCGCTAGGGCTTTACGGGTTCATAAGGACTTTCAACTCGATGCATAACCTGCAAGTGGTGACAAAATTTGCACATATAATGCCGGTTTGGCATGTAAATAAAAATGGTGCCGCTAGGGCTTTACGGGTCCGTTAGGACCTCCATGGGCCGCTAAGGCTTTTCAGGGGGGGTGTCATTCTATAACACTCGTTCCCTGTAAAATAACAAGTTGAGTTGATGCATGTCTCGCAAGTGTAGATAAAATTTACACATAGTGCCGGTCTGGCATGTTATCGTCATAAAATGACAATAGGCCCGGTAGGGCTGTACCGGTCCGTTATGGCTTCCTGTCGAATAACACGGTAATGTGATGCATAGTATACAAAAAATTACGCATATTGCCGGTTTGGCATGTTTAATGTGATTAAATAAAAATAGGACCGCTAAGGCTTTACGGGTCCATAAGGACTTTCAAGGGCCGCTACGGCTTTACGGGTCTGTTAGGACTTCCAAGGGCTTCCTGCCAAATAACACGGTAATCTGATGCAAAATATGCAAATGTGATAAAATTTACACATATAATGCCGGTTTGGCATGTAAGTAAAAATAGTGCCGCTAGGGCTGTATGGGTCCGTTAAGACTTTCAAAGACTGAAATAAGGCCGTGAAAGGCTTGCAATATTTCAAGTTATGGAGATTACCAGAGATTATCAGAGATTTATCGGAGCTTGCCGAGTTTTGACCATGAAATAAGGCCGTGAAAGGCTTGCAATATTTCATGTCAAATGGAGATTACCGGAGATTATCGGAGCTTGCTAAGTTTTGATCATGAAATAAGGCCGTGAAAGGCTTGCAATATTTCATGTCAAATGGAGATTATCGGAGATTATCGGAGATTTATCGGAGCTTGCTAAGTTTTGACCATGAAATAAGGCCGTGAAAGGCTTGCAATATTTCATGTCAAATGGAGATTACCGGAGATTATCGGAGCTTGCTAAGTTTTGACCATGAAATAAGGCCGTGAAAGGCTTGCAATATTTCATGTCAAATGGAGATTACCGGAGATTATCGGAGCTTGCTAAGTTTTGACCATGAAATAAGGCCGTGAAAGGCTTGCAATATTTCATGTCAAATGGAGATCGCCTGCATTTACTCAACAAACTGATTGATAGACATAACCCGGCCGGGTTTTATGTGGGCCTGAAAGGCTTTATATATAACATCAAAACATAATAAATTTGGACATTTGCAGGTAACTCGGTACCTACTTGGGATGTACGCACTGTCAAAAGTTCGCGGGTTTTCCATATCCCGGAGGATTCCATCATTGTTCTTCAAAATATAAGCGAGAGGTCTTGAGTTCGACTCTCAACGAGAGCACCAATTGTTTCCGGGTGGCTCGTGGTCCCTTTAGCGGGTGGCACGGCTCCAGAAATAGCGAACTTCCCTGTATTCCGAGTTTTCCTGTGCAAAGAACAAACACGTCAAAGAGGCGTCCCCGGGTTTACCGAGGGAAGCCACTCCGATGCTTAAGTTAGACACTGTCAATTAAGCATAAAACTCGGGAATAGTCAAGAAGTTTCATCGTCCCTTTATGGGGAGGCATGTGCCGGTATTTGTAGTAGCATTGAAGGCAGCATTTCTGTCCCTTTCCAATGTGGGAGTAGTTTCCCTTGCTTTACTCAGCTTTATGGCGAATTGGGCCCAGACAAAGGGCCCAGAGTGGCTTCACATTTAATTGTAACCCGGTAAAGGTGAAATATTAGGTTCCACCTATAAACACCCTTTTACTATTCTGAGAATTATGAAACTATGTTCCTAAATGGACAATGAAGTCCATGTGAATCAAGAGAATTCACTATCGATTCGGACAAAATAGTTCGTAAATGCATCGATAAAAACAAACCAAGAGAGTTCGTAGACCATATATGCAAAGGTCTAATTCAGATATTAATCTTGGAAATTTTATAGTTGTCGTGGATGTCTTTTAGACTACGAAACTAATAAATCTTCTGTTTTATTTCAGGATGTCTGAAACCAAGCTTGATTTTGAGAAATTAGACCCACAAGGCATTGAGTATCACCGATGGGTGACATATGTAGAAAATGCATTGATTGCTAAAGCTATCATCACCACTATCCAACCACTCAATGAAGACCTTATTAATCAACCAACATCAACCATGAAGGCACAAGCTGTCATCGTTATGAGAAGTCATTTGGATCTTGCACTACAATGGCAGCATATGAATGTCAAGGATCCTAGAGCGTTATGGCTTTCACTTGAAGATCGCTTTGATAATGCTGCAGACACCCTGCTCCCAGATCTGAAAGAGAAATGGAACAACATTAGGTTCCAAGACTTCAAAACTGTTGCAGATTTCAACTCTAAAATGCTCAAACTCTGATCTATGCTTCAGTACTGTGAACAGAATGTGACTGAAGCTGACATGCTCGAGAAACCCTCTCCACCTTCCCGGTTCCTACAAGGATTCTTACACATCAGTACCATAATGAGGTTAGAACAGGTAATATCAAAAGTTTTAATCAGCTAATTTGGATTATGTCCGTTGCAAAAAAGCATGATAGCATACTTGTAAACAATAGTTCAAGGCCAATTGGGACAAAGAAGATTCTCGAAGCAAACTATGCAAACACTTGAAAGGGGAAGCGTGAGGAGTGAAACCTTATTGGAAAGGGAAGATTGGAATGACGTCTTGGTCCTCAAAACCATTTTAAGAAGGAACACGCACCACGTGGAGGCCATGGAAGCCAAGGGAGAGGAGGAGGCCAAAGAAGTCGAGGAGGCTGTGGAGGCCGAAGTTACCAAAATGGCCGAGCCATCTATGCTAATAAAGGCAAGGCTAAGACTTATGAAACTCGAGACAAGGGAGAAAACGTGGTAATTGCAACATATGTGGATCAAATAACCATTGGCATTGCAAAGCTAGCAAGGAACTTGTTGATCAATATAAAGCATACCGTGAGAAGCTTGACCTAGAAGCTTACAACAATGAAATAGAAGATGGAGATGTACCTGATACTAATCTCAACATAACAGACTTCAAAATTGGCAGAGACTCAATTGATGAGCCACCGGATTTTAATTAGAGTTTTTATTTAAAATTCTAAGAATAAAAGGCGTTTGTGCATAATGTTTGACAATATTTAGCCAATTTCTTTCTGGATTATCAACTTTGTTATATTTCGTTGGCATTATCAATAAAGGCATTTGTTTGTAAACATGCTTAATTATATTATATCTACAGTAATTGATTTGTAGTATTTATGAATCTATTTTCTACTAGGGCTCACCTTAGTAGCTCATAATGTCTAGAAAAGGAGACTTTCGATAATAGTGTACTTGAGCGGGTTATGCCCCATCTACATCGATTTCTCCTAGCCTGGTTATGAGTGAAAAGAGCTACCCAAACGATTATAGATGAAATAAATGCTAGCAAAGTCCTTCATATACTGTTTTCAAGATCAACAAAGTGTTTGAATTCTTGAAAATCACTACAAAACGAAATAAGTGCAAAACCACAATTTGACTGTGTAAATCAGTCGACTTTGATAAACTACTGGCAACAGACCAAAACGAACCATATAATGAATTTTATATGATTGGAAAACTACAGATGTCTAGTTTCCAGAACTATATCTAATTTATCAATATCTATTTTATAGACAAAGTTATGTCTGTTTGAGTGCATAAAGGTCAGAAAATAATTTTCTGAAACCAAATTTTTTTTTGTAGGTATGTTTCCCGGAGAACTTGAATGTCTCTTCGATAGTGGAACCACACACACTATGTTTCGTCATAAACAACTCTTTATCGACTTTATGCCTTGTCGAATATCTTTAACCACAATGATGGGAGGATCTACGAAATTGATCCAAGGGCGTGGTAAAGCCCAATTTATGTTGCTAAATGACACTTTCCTCACCATCAATGATGCTATCTATGCTCCAAGGGCCCCAAGAACCCTTTTAAGTAGTAAAGACATCCGAGTCAACAGACTCCATACAAATACGCATTGTGATAATGAAATTGAATACTTATTACCTCTAATGATTCTGAAAGAAACCGTGTCACATCCCGATCCTGGAATTATTTTACGGTTGGTTACTTTGGTCTTTTACCATTTAAAGTAACCGTTTAACCGTACAATGATGGTAAAGTTGACTTTTTGGTAAGTCAAGAATTTGGAAAAACTTCCTTCTTGAAAGTTGTAGAGGGCGTCGTTACGAGTTAGTGGACACGTAGCACGCTCAAATCGAAGTTCGTATGAGAAAGTTATGAACAAAAGTATAAAGTTACTATGCGGTAAAACGGCTATATATAGGAGTTACCGGGGTGAAAAATCAGATTTTTCACCCGGCTTCTCTCTCCTCTTCCCCGACGGAAACGCTGCCGGAGCTTTCGGCCGCCACCGCGCCGCCGTCCGGCCACCCCAGGCCTCCACACCGGTTCCAAAAGTTCGGCCTCCGAGTCTACTTCATTCCTAGGTAAGTTTTCCGACCTAACTCGCCGTAAATCGGGAGAAATTCTGGTTTGTTCTTCAAGTGTACAGTGTTTGTTCTTGATCTGATTTCTCCCTCCCTAGATCACCATTTGTTGAGTTCTTTATATGTTTAGGATGGGTTTTAGGAGTACTACAATTCCCTAGAATTTGGTATCTTGATTCGAAGTGTGTAGGAAGAATTGAGGATTTGAAGTTTTGAAGTGTAAATTTTCGGGGTCTACTGTTCATCGAGTTTTTGACCTAGTTAGAGGCCGAATTGGCCTTCGAGTTGAACTAGAAAGTTGTCCTAAATGATGAGACGAAGCTACTGGTAAAATTTGGTGGCGATCGGAGGTCGCTGGAATTTTGGCCGGAATTTCTGCCGGCGGCGGAGCTGGCGGCGGTGCTGCCACTTTTTGGGCAGTTTTTCATGCCCATTAATTAGTACATATTGTGAGGAGTCTAAGGTTAAAATTTGGTAAGTTTTGGTTAGGTTTTGGAATTTTTCTAGTTTAGTATTATTGGCGGATAATTAAATATTATTCCGACCATCGATTATTGCCGGATAAGTTCTAAGAAGTATTTTAAGGACTCCTAAGGTATTAGTGAAGTGGTTGAATGGGTGTCCATAGTAATTCCACAAATTACTATGTGTGAACCTAATGTCAAGTGAATTATTAAAGGAAGTCAAAAAGGTTAAAGTGCCATAAAAAGGAAATTGGTCAACACGTGGTCAAATAGGAATTCCTGGTCAAACTAGGAAAAGACCAAGTCAACGATGAAATGACTAATGTATTGGGTTGTTTGTACAGTCTCTGGTTGAACGTGAGACGGGCTCGACTACGTGGTTAGTTCGAGGGTTTCGCTCGAGGAGCTTTCCGAGCGGGAAGAATGTCGCAATAGTACAGTGAGTGGACATATTATTTTTAAATGAATGCATGCCTTCATTATTGATTTAATTGCAGGGTTTTTATGATTGTTTTCGAGAATTATATCCTTCTCGGGTTCTTGAATGTTTTTATTTGGATAAAGTTTAACGGGAACCTCGGTTAAAGATTTTTACTATGTTTGAGGTATTGACTTTTATGCTTGAACGTATTTACCATTATTACTCAAATTTTCTATTTCTTTCCGAAAATGGTTATAGACGGGGATGGCCCGTCCTTCGAATGGAATTGAACCCGAGACTTCGTTGGAAATTGGATTTATGCATATATGACAAGGAATAGTTTTACTTATTTGTTTTGGGAAGAGAATTTGAGTAAAGTATTGTTATGAATTTTTTTATTATAAGGGTTGACCAATGAATATGCTAGCTAGAGTAGCGTGAGGGCGCTACTAGAGCTCTTAGCTCCGACCCTAGCTTGAGAAGTCAGGCAAACTACGTAGTGCACTATGAGGGTTGACCGTTATCATTTTATCTATAGCTCTTAGCTCCGACCCTGGTCTGAGAGGACAGACAAGCCTGAGAGGTCAGGTTAATATTATGAGGGTTGACCGTTATCATTTTATTTAGAGCTCTTAGCTCCGACCCTGGTCTGAGAGGACAGACAAGCCTGAGAGGTCAGGTTAATACTATAAGGGTTGACCGTTATTATTTTATATAGCTAGCATAGCGTGATGGCGCTACTAGAGCTCTTAGCTCCGACCCTAGTCTGAGAAGTCAGACTTATTATTTTTGTGAACTTTTCTCTTCCCATATTCTTTATTGTTTACCTTATCATGCATTTGTGGGAGATTTAGTATTTTGTGGGCATGCATAAATGATATTTAAATCAATAAATTTTTGGGAGAGCATTAAAGGAAATAGAGTTTTATATTTGATTTTCGTCCACTCACGATAACAGTTTTTTTTTCAATGTTTCTCCCCTAGGCCCTTCGTTTTTAAATGCCCAGTGATGCAGGGTTCTTGAGAGGAGGTCGAGCGCGTACGAGAGTCGAGGCATAGGCGATCAATCTGTTGCTGCCGCAATTTCTTAGGGTAATCATCTTTGTAGACTGCTCTGACTAACCCAGTTTAGCTAGTTACGTAGGTTAGGAAGCAGGATGCCTTCATGAGTTAGGGTTTGTTGTTAGATACTCATGGAAGTGCTGAGTTGGTATGTAGGAAGGGTTGGCCATTTCAAGGGGGTTTCGGTAAGAAGTTCCCTTGAGGTGGTCCCCGCAGGATTTACTTCGGGTTAAAGGGGTTTAACCCGGGGTGGGTCTTGACAAACCGAATATTAGAAAAATTAATGTGTCAGCCAAATGGACTATGTATAACAACCATTCGAGTTGTTGAATCTAACCATGTCATAAGAAATGACTTATGGGATTCAGACATATATAGGCTTTGGCACGACAGACTGGGACATCCAGGTTGTGATATGATGATCCGTATTTTGAAAAACACAAATGGACATCCCTTCTTTCAAATGAAATGAAGCAAGAATCGTCAGTTAGATATTGGCACCGCCACAATCCCCCAGCGGAAAAGAACTAGCGCCAACAGTGGCACTTTAGTCCTATATAATGCTTCCCAAGTCAATGGTGATTTTGAGCTTGAACCAACATCCTTGTTTCCGGGTAAACTCGTGGTCCCTTTAATGGGTGGCACGGCTCCAGAAATAGCGTACTTCCTTGTATTCCGAGTTTTCCTGTGTGAAGAACAAACACGTCAAAGAGGCGTCCCCGGGTGTACCGAGGGGAGCCACTCCGATGCTTAAGTCAGATACTGTCAATTAAGCAGAAAACTCAAGAATAGTCAAGTTACGCCCCCTTACCGGGAGACCCAGTATTTATGGTAGCATTAAAGGCAACCTGCCTTGTCCTTTTCCAATGTGGGAACAATTTCCCTTGCTTTTCCTTAACTTTACGATGAACTGGGCCCTGACAAAGGACCCAGAGTGGCTTCTCATATCTGATTGGGCTTTCACCCTGTAAACAATACTTCAAGCACAATAAACAATGCATATTTAATAATTGACCAGACATTTGGAGGTTCTTTCTTGAGTTGTAACCCGGTAAAGGTGAAATAATAGGTTCCACCTATAAACAAGTCCCCTAAGTCCTCAGTCAAGGGGTACGCTTGGGTGGGGACTTAAAATCTTTTCTTTACCGGGTTACAAAGTTAGCAACCAAACCCGGGGTACCCAGTCCCCCAAGTCCGTACGCAAGCGTAACCCGCAGACACTCTTTACGTTGAGAATTCAAAACGACGTCTCCGGGTTGTAGTGGGGGGAAACTGAAAAGTTTTTCGGTTTTGTGAAGCGGCATGCGTGACACGTGTCGTTTCCCTCGAGAAACTGAAACGTCCCTTCAGTGCACGCCCTTAACTGCATAAATAGGGGTTGAGGGTGACAGTTTTGTCTCACCTCCAAACCCGATAACTTTTTCGTGCTTTTTTGCTTTCGCTCTCTTTTGTCGTTGTTTCTTTTGATTCCCAAACTCAAATCGATCTCAAAAACCCCTTCAAACCCTCACAAGTAAGGTATGGCTCCTCCCCCTTCTTTGTTGTGTGTTTCGGAATGAGATTTGTGCTGTTTCTGGTTTTCCAAGAATGTTTTTCTGGGGTTCTGCGTTATTCTGGGTGGGTTTTTAACTTGCGGTCACCGGGTTATCTGGGTTTCTGTTGACATCCCTGTGTTTTTGGTTTTGCAGATGGCCAATGAAGCAATGGACACTCACGTCCCCGAGTCCAACTTTGTAACCTTCACCGATGGTACCGCTCTCGATCCTCCCGGGTACTCACTAACAGCGGAGGAGATCGTGGAATTGAGGAGCAACTGGAAGATCCCCGAGTCCGTTGAGATACGCCCTTTGGAACCCGAGGACCAATTCTTCGCTCCCGGGGATGGGTGGACGCTGTGCCATGAGTACCAGCTGCGATGCGGCCTATCACTGTCGCTGAAAATAGAGGTGCAGTGCCTCTTAGCTGTCAGCAACTTCGCTATCGGGCAAATTGGCCCGAACACGTGGAGGCAGCTACTCGGGTTGTGCGTTATGTACAAAGTACTGAGGCAGCAGATGCCGACATACCACGAGTTGCACGTCATGTACCGGGCCGAGTACTCCCGGAAGGCGGGTTTTAGCGGGACTATCCAACTGAAGTCCAAAGCGACCTTTAAGAAGATTGTCGAGGACCTGCCAACCTCCGTGAGCCGGACCTGGAGGGAGAAAAGTTTCTTGATAAGAAACTTTCAAGACCCGAGATACGCGCTTCAAGTACCGGTTGACTTTCAACCACTGATAAGTAAGTTCCTCTCTCTCCGGATTCTTCACTTTTTGCTATCCCGGGTTATAATTATTTTCGTTGCAGGTATCCCCGATATTCCTCTGGAGCCGGTGATGGAGAAGAGGATCCGGAGGATGCTATGGGCCTTCCGTGGGCAAGATGACCGGAGTTCATACCGGCTTTGTAGGCTGTACGTGTACAGCAGGTGCCGGTTAATGGAGCTACCAGGTTTGTCCAGTGTCCCGTATCCTTTAAATTTTTGTTGTCATATGCCATGCTCTTTGTGTAACAGCCTTTGTGTTTTTGTGTTGTAGCTCTTCTTCCGATAGAGTTTAGCAAGCGGAAGAACCCGGGGATATACGACGGCTTTGAAGATAAAGCTGTATGGGCCGGGATCCGGACACAAGCAGCGGATGGTCTACTGTACGACATCGATCTGACCACAAAAGCGGCTTTTCTGCGCCCGGAAGCCGAGCAAGGGGAGCTTCAGCAGTTCCACGTTGATACCCTGCACTACAACGAGATCCCCGAGTACCTGGCTGAGGTTCTCGGAACAGAGATGGACCAGGAGGAAGCGGAAAATGATGGGGATCCCGCGGAGGTGGCGGAAGACCCGGCAGTCGAAGAACCGGTGAATCAATTCTCCTTAGCAGATGAAGAGGAGATTGAAGAACCGGTGATGAGCGCGGTTCCCTCATCTGTGCTCCCGGGTGAAGAGGAGTTGACTGAAAATGAGGCTGACGATGGGGGTGAAGAGGTTGAAAAGGCGGTTAGTGAGGAAAACCTTGAGGGGAGTGACGGGAGCGACGAAGTTCACGAAGTGGAACCCGTTGCCTCTCGCAAATGCACCCAGGAGGCATCCAGCTCGGCAAGGTCCGAGAGGAGGAAGAGGAGAAAGGAGAGGAGGGAGAGGAAGGAGAGGAAGCAGCACCGGACTATCCACGAAATCATTGAAGAGTTGGCGAGCGGAGGGATGGCG
The DNA here is from genome assembly GCA_951800085.1 of Comarum palustre. Classification (NCBI taxonomy): domain Eukaryota; kingdom Viridiplantae; phylum Streptophyta; class Magnoliopsida; order Rosales; family Rosaceae; genus Comarum; species Comarum palustre. The sequence continues at coordinate 10,313,841 of OX637581.1, read as the reverse complement.
GACGTGTCCGTCCAGAGGATGGTGGCGGACATGAAGAACTGTGCCGCTGACTCCTGCATCCTGGAGCACGAAGACCCTGTAATTGCCGCCCGGAGGACACAGGAGAAGCTGATACGAGTAAGTGTTTTCTTCGTGTGACTTGTGTTTGGGGTTTGTCCTGTTTTCTCGATACTAACCCGCTAATAATTTTTTTTTGTAGGCGGTCAGGATGTCAGACTTGGCAACTGATCGTCTAATCAATGAAGGAATCCCCGAGAGGGAGAGAGTGCTCAGGGACGACCTCCAGGCGGCCCGGGACCAGGCGAAGGTCAGCGAAGAATGCCTGGCTCGGTTCCGGGAAGAGGCCAGCGCGTCAGCGGTCGCGTCGTGGAAGGAGTTGGCCAAAGCAGAAGAACAAGTGGCAGACTTGGTGGCCAAAAACTCGGAGCTTGAGAGGGTTATTGAGGATCACCGGGAGGACCGGTGTGCTCAAGATGCCGCTATTGCTCAGCTTACTCAACAGAATCAAGCGCTGCAGCAGCAAGTGACTTCTCTGGAGCAGCAGAAAGGAGAATTGGTGCAGTCGGTTTCCCGGGCCAAGGACTCTGCTGTCTCTGAGTTTCTGGCGAGCCCCGAGTTTGAGCTGAAGCTGCGGTCGGCAAGGGCTGAGGCTCGTGCCGAAATTGTTAGCGCCGGGATTCGCCAAGGCTGGCTCGACAAAGCTGGTTACGATGGTCACCAAGGTCATGTCAGACCCGATGAGGCTGCAGGCGCCTCCCGGTCGACTCCTGCTGTGGCTGCAAAGCCTAGGGCTCTTGCAAACCCGGTTCGGAGTCCCCCGGTTCGTTCTTCAGCAGCCCGGAGAGGTACATCCCGTGGCGGGATTGTCGGTGGTCCTCAAAACCGGCCACCACCCCATAGAGGACAGTTTATCATACGGCCCCGGGGAGGACGTGGCGGCTCGAGCACTGGCGGGGGTAGCGGGTCTGCAGCGCCCTGAGCTGGAGCCTCTAAGTATTTTTGTCTTTGCTTTTGTGGTGTAGTCTGTGTTTTGTAGCGGTTTGCTGCTTTTGTAATTGACCTCTTTAAATGAAAGTTTTCAAGCTTTTCCTTCGCATAATTCTTCATGTGAAAGAACACGGTATCTTGATGCATAATATAAAGTGTTGACAAAATTTACACCTAATGCCGGTTTGGCATGTAAACAAAGATAGTGCCGCTAAGGCTTTAGGGGTCCGTTAGGACTTCCAAGGCCCGCTAGGTCTTTACAGGGGGATGTCATTCTATAACACGGTATTTCTTTCTGTAAAATAACACGTTAATCTGATGCATAATCTGAAAGTGTTGACGAAATTTTCAAATAATGCCGGTTTGGCATGTAAACAAAATAATGCCGCTAGGGCTGTACGGGTCCGTTAGGACTTTTAAATACTGAAATAAGGCCGTGAAAGGCTTGCAATGTTTCAAGTTATGGAAATTACCGGAGTGTATCGTAGATTGTCGGAGATTGCCGAGTTTGACAGTGAAATAAGGCCGTTAAGGCTTGCAATATTTCACGTCATGGAGATTACCGGAGATTATCGGAGATTGCCGAGTTTGACAGTGAAATAAGGCCGTTAAGGCTTGCAATATTTCACGTCATGGAGATTACCGGAGATTATCGGAGATTGCAGAGTTCAACGAGAGCACCAATTGTTTCCGGGTAAACTCGTGGTCCCTTTAATGGGTGGCACGGCTCCAGAAATAGCGTACTTCCTTGTATTCCTAGTTTTCCTGTGTGAAGAACAAACACGTCAAAGAGGCGTCCCCGGGTGTACCGAGGGGAGCCACTCCGATGCTTAAGTCAGATACTGTCAATTAAGCAGAAAACTCAAGAATAGTCAAGTTGCGCCCCCTTACCGGGAGACCCAGTATTTATGGTAGCATTAAAGGCAACCTGCCTTGTCCTTTTCCAATGTGGGAACAATTTCCCTTGCTTTTCCTTAACTTTACGATGAACTGGGCCCTGACAAAGGACCCAGAGTGGCTTCTCATATCTGATTGGGCTTTCACCCTTTAAACAATACTTCAAGCACAATAAACAATGCATATTTAATAATTGACCAGACATTTGGAGGTTCTTTCTTGAGTTGTAACCCGGTAAAGGTGAAATAATAGGTTCCACCTATAAACAATCCTCATTGGTTATATCAGATGTTCATCGCTCATTCTGCAAAACCTGTTCTTTAGCCAAAGTGGGATCGAGACCGTCCTATGCTAATGACACTAAAGAAAACATTTCATTCTTATAATGTATCCAAGGTGATATTTGTAGACATATCCACGGGCCATTTAGATATTTCATGGTACTAGTGGATGCTTCGACACGCTGGTCACATGTTGCAATTTTGTCCACAAGAAATGCTGCATGTTATAAACTCCTATCACAAATTATTCGCTTGAGAGCTCACCACCCAGATCATCCTATTAAATAAATACGTCTTGACAATGCTGGGGAGTTTACATCGCAAACATTTGATGATTATTGCATGTCCATTGGGATTGATATTGAGCATTCAGTTCCCCATGTACATACCCAAAACGGTCTCGCAGAAGCCATCATTAAAAGACTTCAAATGGTTGGACGAGCTTTGGTCATGCGCACCAATCTCCCTACTTCTACTTGGGCTTATGCGATATTACATGCAGCCATGCTTATTCGTTTCAGACCTGTTGCTAGACAACCATTTTCTGCGTACCAGTTGGTTACTGGATATGAGCCGAATCTATCACATCTATGCATTTTTGGTTGTACAGTTTATGTGCCTATCGCGCCACCATTACGCGAAAAAATGGGTCCTCAGAGACGAATAGGTGTATACGTTGGATATGTGTCTCCAACAACGAAATGAATTGTCGTGGTATATCCCCGCTCTGCACTAACTGATAGTGAAGTTCAGGTAACTATAAAGCTTGGAAACGTAGTAGATTCGATGCCTGATGCGTTTACTAACCTTGCTAAAGTGACAAGATCACATATACGTGCTGCAAATGTGCCTACAAGGATATACATCCCACAAAGAGGATGTGAGACCACTGCTCCTAATATAGGAGGTAGTACTACTACCACACTTGGTGTACGTGTGGTGGCTGAGGCCGCGACTCCCCAAAGAAAGAGGGGGAGACCTGTAGGTTCGATGGATACTCACCCTAGGAAAAGGGGGAGTTTGGCACAACCTAATCCATTGATCATCAACACTCAAAATCCAACTCATGAAATTATTCCTGACTACAGTTATGTCCGTGAGACAACCAATTTAGAGAGAATCCCAATAGTTGATCTAAGTACATCGAATAAAGAGATCTCAATGAATTATGCTAGCGTACATGAGATACTGGATAGAGAATTTATGAACCTTGATGATGCATTTGCATTCTCAGTTGCACATGAAATCATAGAACATGATGATGTCGAACCTCGCTCTGTTGAAGAATGTCAACAGAGAGCAGATTGGCCCAAATGGAGAGAAGCAATCCAGGTTGAATTAGATTCACTAACAAAGAGACAGGTATTTGGCCTGGTAGTGCTAACCCCACTAAGTGTAAAGCCTGTGGGACATAAATAGGTCTTTGTTAGAAAGAGAAATGAGAAGAATGAGGTATTAAGATATAAAGCCCGCCTTGTGGCGTAAGGTTTCTCATAACGCCCTGAAATTGATTACGAGGAGACATACTTTCCCGTAATGGATGTTATAACCTTCCGCTACCTTATCAGTTTGGTAGTTTCTGAAAAACTTGACATGCATCTTATGGATGTGGTTACTGCATATCTCTATGGAATTCCATTACCCAAATCAAGTAGCTCTAAACCACAGAGCGCGTTCTCAATAAGGTTGAGACGTTCACTATATGGATTGAAGCAATCCAGACGTATGTGGTATAATCGTCTAAGTGAATACTTGGTTAGGAATGGATATGTAAATAATGAACTATGCCCATACGTGTTTATTAAGAAAACAAGTTTCGGATTTGCAATTGTCGTTGTCTATGTTGATGACATAAACATTATTGGGACTCTTGAAGAGTTAAATGACACTACAAAGTATTTAAAATCTGAGTTCAAGATGAAAGATCTTGGGAAGACACGGTTTTGCCTAGGCCTAGAGCTAGAGCACTGTAATAGTGGAATATTAATCCACCAGTCAGCTTATGTCCACGAAATGTTGAGAAGATTTAACATGGACAAGGTACATTCTATTAGCACTCCCATGATCGTCCGCAGCCTAGATCTAAAAAGGGATCCATTTCGTCCAAAGGATGAGGACGGAGAAGTCTTGGGGGCTGAAGTGCCTTACCTAAGTGCAGTAGGTGCATTACTGTACTTAGCTCAATGCACAAGACCAGACAACTCATTTTTTGTAAACTTGTTAGCTAGATTTAGCTCAGTGCCCACACAACGCCATTGGACTAGCATAAAGACAATCTTCCGGTACTTAAAGGGTACGATAGATATGAGCTTCTTCTACCCCTACAGAGAGGCAAGAAGAAATGCTTTTATTGCAGGAAGCAACGACTCCACCAGTGAGAGTGCCACCACTTGTCCCTTCACCCCTACATCAACAATCCATGTGATATGTTGGTTGGTTTTGCTGATGTTGGGTATCTTTCTGACCCGCACAAGGTCGTTCCCAGACCGGTTTTTTCTTTACCATGGGAAACACCGCGATATCTTAGAGGTCTACAAAACAGACTCTCGTTGCGACATCTCCGAATCATACTGAGATTATTGCTCTACATGATGCTGTTAAGGAATGCATATGGTTGAGAGCCATAATTGTACATATTCAAAGATCAAGTGGTCTAGAACCAACCACAGATGAACCTACATGCATTTATGAGGATAATGCTGCATGCATTGAGCAGATGAAGCTAGGTTACATCAAAGACGACAACACCAAGCATATATCACCCAAATTTTTCTATAATCAGCAACAACAACAGTTTCTCAAGATCCAAGTGAATCAAGTTCGATCTGAGAACAATGTGGCAGACTTATTTACCAAGTCACTAGCCAAATTCACATTTGAGAAGCATGTGAAAAGTATATGATTGCTCAGCTTATCTAAGCTAACCTGATAGTTGGAATCAGGGGGAGATGTAGATTTCAGGAGGGGTTTGACATACACATGAAAGTTTCTGAATGTGAAGGACACATTGTACTCTTTTTCCTTGATCAAGGTTGTTTTTATCCCAAAGAGTTTTTATTACTTGACAAGGTTTTAATGAGACAACATAGATAAGTGTCATATCATCATCTACAACGATCTGCGTATTTTTACTTGTTTGAGATTAATTTTTCTCCTGCAATGATTTTTAGCTTGACAAGGATTCTAAGAAGGTATTACATAAGCATCAAGAAGACAACATCTATTCTATACAGAACAAGGGGGAGTGTTATAGGATATTAATAAATTATATTTTGTTCCTGTATTATAGATATTTTACTCAGTCTTTATAAGACTTAGTCAGATTAGACGTAGTCTTGGTAGTGGTGGCTTGTACCACATAATAAAGAAGAAATCATGTAACAGCTCTATGTAATCTCTTATAAAAGGAGCTCAATCATTCTGATGAAATACAACATAGTTTTTTCTAAAATAGAATACTCAATATATCTTTAACGTCAAAAGAAAAGAAAAAAGAAAAGAATACTCACTATATCTAAATCCAATACTCACTATATTGAAACCCAGTTTATCATTCATCATCTTATTGGAAATCAAGCGAAAAACACTGTCAGTAGAGTTAATTGGAACAATAAATGCAGAGTCAATTCGAAAGACAAGCAATATCAGAAAGTAATATACAGTACCAACTGTGAGACTCTCCTGACTTGAGTTACAGAAACAAGATCATCAAGAAAACGTTTAGAAGATCTTGTTTGGAACTACATGAGTAATATACAGTACCAACTAAACGAAAAAAAACAACTGAATGAGTTACAGAAACAAGATCATCAAGAAAACGTTAACAGCATGGCTAGGAGGCATATCAAAAGTAACTAGACCCAAACCGTGATTCACACTCTACTTTGCAAGAGCATCAACAGTCATATTGGCTTCCCTGAAGATGTGGTTGATCTGATTAGCCTGCATAAACTTCAAACATCCCTGGACGAGGGAACCAAGTGGACGAATAGAGAGATTGGACTTCTGCAAAAGTTGGACAAGCACAGCAGAATCAGATTCAACAATAAAGTTCCTGATTTGCATACCAGCAGCAATCTTCAAACCATAAAATAAACCCCACGCTTCAACCTCAAGAATTTCAAAAATACCGAGGTTAATCTGTAATCCAAAAATCCAACTCTCCTGAGAATCTCTAATAACACCTCCTGATCCAATTTTACCATTATGGGAGTTTCTGGTACCATCAATGTTAAGCTTAAAGGAACCTGGATGGTATAGTTTCACTTTGTCACTTATTGTAGTTTTTGTGTGTCTATTGACAGATATTCTTGTACTAGTTCATCTGTGGCAGAGAGATCAAGGTTTTTGGGTGCTGATAATCTGCAGATAAGAGATTTTGTAAGTTCTCTGTCGTCAATTATAGGACTTTCACATCAGTCTCTCAAGTAAATCAACATGCTCAATTGCATTATTTTCATGTTTAAATTATATTATGATGCTATAAATCTATAGTAGCATGCTTTCTGAAGACCTAATGACATTAGAATGCGCGTCACTTTGATTAGGTAATAAATATACATACACTCTGCATGCATGTTAAATTTACCTCAATGTTACTTGTGTTGTAGGTTTTAGAGGAGCCATTTGATACACAGATGACAGGGCAGAATGATTTCCTCCAAGCTTCCGGGGTTTGTAGCTTCTTTCCAAGTCTGATTTAATCAAGCTGCTCTTAGTTTACATTTTCAGCAGTAATCTCCTTTAGTTATCATTTTCTAACTAGCAGAAGGCCTACACAACTTGGTGGTTTGTTTGGTTCCAAATGTGTATATGCTATTATTATCTGTCTATAGGACCTATAAGAAGTCTTAATCCGAGTTGCTTTTGTCCCGGTACTGTATATACATTAGGCCATAACTGTTATCTTAAGCTGATTTGCGTCAGTGCTATATATCTGAATTTTCAAAAAAAACTTTCAATGAAGGAAGCAAACAAACAAAAGCAAAATCATATACTTGACCAGAGATACCTACATTTGTAGCCTGGAAAATTCAGCAGAATGGCAATGTTAACTACAAAATTTTTAGAATATGGCCTCAACAGATTGACTTTAAATTGCAAAGAGAAGAAAGATGGTAAGCCTAATAATCATAATCGTCAGGTGCTAATTCCAATTGACTGGGAGAAGAAAAAAAAAACTGAAAATGTGCTCTTCAGGCAATGTGCTCTGCCAAACTAAGAATCTTAACATGCTTTTTCTTCCTCAACTCATGTGGAACAGGTCCAAATACTCTAGTCCCAATTGGTTGGCCCTGCTTGTCAACCAGTACGACAGCATTGTCATCAAACTTGACCTCACTCCCATCACAACGACCTCGTTGCATAGCAGCACGAACAACCACACCATACACTACCTTTCCTTTCTTCACTTTTCCATTTGGATGGGCTTCCTTTACTGATGCTACAATTGTGTCACCCAATCTAGCCCCTTTCTTCCTCGCCTTCAAAGCTTGTATGCACATCACCTTCTTTGCCCCTGAGTTATCCACGACTTTGAGAACAGTCCTCATTTGTATGAAAGTCCTTTGTTGCTGTAGAAGTCAACAAATCAATCTCATGTGTGTCATACCATGTATCAAACAAGTTCAATCTTTGAGGCACTTAGCATGGTTGGTTCACCATGACTTCCATAATAGACTAATTTTGTGGATTTAAACACCCTCATACATGTACTTTTGTTAGAAACAATCTAGTCCTTTTCTTGAATGCTTTTATTTTATCTAACCTTCCCAGTCCTAGATCTTTTTTTTGACTAGAATGGTGTATCTGGCATCTGTGTAACCCAATTGATTACTGATCCACCTGGTAAAGAAAATCGTCTGGACTGAAACATTAACAATTTGGAATTTGATAACAATGATCAACCTTTTCACTCAGAAACAACACCAAGCCTCCATTTAAGCCTCTCAAAACTAACTCTGAACTTGATCCTTCTATACTCTATACATTTGTAATACTTCAAGATTATAAGAGACTCCGAATTATGTAAAACCTAAACATATACCTACTCATCATAAGAGAAGAAACATTTAAACACTGACCTGAGACAAAAAAGTGTTGCATGTCATCTCATGTGAGGTGCTCAATAAGCCAGAAAAGTTGCTGCCTAGGCCCCCCAAAAAAGAACGGCCCACTATAGTTTCCAGAATAGATCACGGTGAGTCAAAATGTAAGAAAAGAATTTAAATGCAAAAACTAAAAGGCCCTAATTTGAATAGGAGAATTCAGTCATATGTATGGAGAACTACATATACATCTTGACACACACTCAGTATACCCTACAAGACATAAGGCACCCAGAAATCATTATTTGAGAAGTTCAGCATCCTTTCACATCAGCTGAACTATTTGATATTAGTATCTGCAAGGAAGATGTTAGTGGACCAGAACAGCCTCAGTCCCAAATGTATCAACACCCGCTTTACCCAGTTACCGTAAGTCTGATGCAACAAACTTTATAAATTTACATGAGTTCGGACTTTCACACAATATGGTTGAAGCAAAACAATAGGTTGCTTTGTAACAGGAAGTTTTTGCAACAGTTTTTTTTTATATTATTATTTTTTATTTGGAAGAGTTCCCAAAATGAGAGAGAAAGAGAGAGGAGGGGTCTAAGGGAAAGTAGAGAGGGAGAAGTGAGTCAGAAGCTTAAGCCTAGAGTATTTAAAGTGGAATCTAAATGTTTTTCCATTGAGATTGACAGGAATTCTTGTGGAGAGACCATTATCATCATGGAAAGAGGCAGATCAAAAAGGTTTCAGAATGGATTCGGATTGGGTTGTTTTCTTTTTAAGCGGACTTCTTGTCCGCCTCCTTGTTCTTTGCTTTCTGAATCAATAAAAAGCTGTTTCTTTTCACACAAAAAAACAGGTATATAATTGTCTACCTCAAACTTTGCTACAGGTTCCCAAATATTCTTAGCAAATATATCCAATGTACTACATAAGATATTCTTGAATCTAGAAATGTCAGTATGTACAGTTAAATTCTGATCACTAATAACAAGGAATTAGAAGAAAAGGATAATATAAAAGCATACATATTTACTTGACAAACAACGACACAACGTACCACGAGAACACTTTGAAGCCAAAGCTGCAGCCATATTAAGGGTAGCTTCTACTTTCACCGACAAGCTATGTCCGTAATCCTTTTCAAGTACATAGGCAAACAAAGAATTCAGGATAAAATAGATAAATAGCTAGTTTAGTTCCACATACCTGCGTACGAGTTCTTCATAGAAAAACAACAAAAGACAGGTAATTTGACACATTGTAATGAAAAATGACAAACAAAGACAGGTAATTGCATAGATTATATTTTGACATGCATACATTAATCATGCATTTCAAGATACACACAACTACCAAGAAACAATCACACACTTTACAATTCAGATACTTGCTCCATACAAATCTATTTCTGTCTGTGAATAATAACCATTGAGAACCTACTGATATACCTAAACAAAGAACAGTCCATTTGAAGAATCAAGGAAGTTGATGATAGCTTTCATATGTTTCTAGTGTTTTTAGCTTAGGGAACTGAAGAACTCATGAGTCTAGCTACAACATTTCAAGGCCAGAACCATGAAGAAGAGAACGAAACGTTTCGAAAACCAATCCCTAGGCGCTGAAATCCAATCACTATATACAAAGCGCAATCGAAAACAGACCTTACCGTGACGGACTTCGGAGAGCGACGGGAGGCTAGAGAGAGAAAGTAGAGAAACAAAGTGAGAGAGAAAGAAAGGCTGCTGCTGCTGAATCGGATCCTCTTCTCATCAGAGGGTGCTAATATTTACCAATAACACGATCTCAGTCTTTCATTTTTGATGTGTGGCCTCTTTTCAGTTAATAAACCTTATTTTCACTTTTACCCAACTTATCTCTCTCTCTATTCTCTCAAAATGTGGCTTCAGTCTCAGAAATAAAAAACACAAACAAACCAAGACCGCTCTCATTTTAGATTTATAAGAATTGTGATGGGTTTGGTCTAAGTATACGAGTGTTTCCTCATTTTGAGTAATTCATCATCACATATTCAGACTGGACCTGTAGTTATATAAAGCTTTATATGTTAGGGTTGATTGGACCTGTAGTTGTATAAAGCTTATATGTTAGGGTAAGAACCCTAACTGTAGAAGAACTACATAATGATTTACTAAATGTAGTAAACTTTATACATAATTCTTCTACTAAAACATCAATTTTACCTCGTAAAACATTAATTTTACTACTCTCATGCCAATAAACTTTCACTAAATCCCTAAACCACATTTCTATCGTCACAACCAACTTTACTAACCCCCAATAAACTTTTACTGAGAGAGAGAGAGATAGAAAAAAGAGAGTTAGAGACATAGAGAGAAAGGGTGGATCAACGAGCAGCAGACGTTGACCGAAGGAAAAGTCCATGAAGAACACGATCTGACTCGTCTCTGTTTAGATCACTAGTGTCGTGGTCGGAGGCGGAGGCAGGCTATGTGGAGATCGGAGGTGGAGCGATCGACAAACTCAGCTTTGATGTTGCAGGCTCTAAAATGAGAGCATCATAAGCAAAATCTAGCAGAGAAGATCAGAGATGTTGATGAATGAGGGTTGGCAAAGGTGGAAGCCAGAGGCAGAGGTGCAGTCATGGCTGGTTTCAATGTTGAGCTTTGCGTCATTTGGAGGCGGTGTGGTGTTCAGTGTGAACTAGAAGAGAAGATCAGAGTCTGGCAGAGAAGATCAGGGATGTTGAAGAAGGAGGGTTGGCCGAGGTGGAAGCCAGAGGCGGAGGTGCAGTCATGGCCGGTTCCAACATTGAGCTTTGAGAGAATGAGAAGTTAGATCGGAAAAAAAAGAGTAAGTACAGGGAGACGAGAAGAAAGAGAATAGATATGTAATGGTTTGAGAGTATAATTATAATTTAAACACAAAATGTTAGAATGGGGTCTAAAGTATCCACTGCACTACTTATCGTGGTTGACAATTTGTAGCATTTTATACCGTTCAACTCTAGGTTCATGCAACTTACTTTCTATAATGACAATTCACATAGACAATAAAATGAAAAAGAAAAAAAACGGTATACCAAGCATGGTGTGATTCTAATGACAAAAATTTTCAAAATGAAAATTCGATCCTATGCTATAATCATTATAGTGAAACATGGCTATAGTAAAAAAAACATTTAGATTCGGCAACATTTGCGACTCGATCGAAGCTGTTAATCATAATCCATTGTCACTTATTACACAAAAACGCTTTTACCTATCTCTCAGTGACCTAGTTTGTTTGATCCTTCCACACATTAATTTCTCACATAGATGAGACGTAACCACCCATTTAAAAGTCATGAGACATTTTTCCCGAAGATAGGGCTTCACATAGGGGAAGATTAAGGGTAAATGAGATTGACCGCTATGATCGGGGCCATAACGTTACACTCTCACATAGATAAGAAGTAACCGCCTATGTAAAAATTTGGAGACGTTTACAACCCGACAATAGGACTCTATAGGGAAGATTAGACCTAAAACGAGTTGACCATTTTTATCAAAACCCAAACATTATCCGAAACACATGATTTTTCAAACATAACAGTATTTCGCTATAGCGGTCACATCCTATTTCACGAGATTTTCGAATATTTTACTTCTTCTATAGTTGGTTCACAAAGTCCTACTAAACAAGTTATACCACATTAGTGGGCTCGTTGTGTTTCCAATGACTAAAATTCATAAAATGAAAGATCGATCGTCTGATATGATCATTGTAGTAAAACATGGCTATGATATAAAATTCAATTGGATCCGGCAATGTTTAGAACTCAATCGAAGCGGTCAATCCAAACACAAAGTCACTTTTCACACGAAAACGCTCTTACCTGTCTTTTCGTGACCTAGTTTGGTCGATTCTTCCACACGTTAAGCTCTCACATACATAGATGAGACGTAACCACAAATATAAAAATTTGTACACGTTTACCTTCCCCCCATAATGAAAAATTGGCCTCAATAATTTAATAACGTCAATTAAATAATACATTTTTCCGGTCTTAATATTTAGTTTGTTACTATATATTTGTAACATATGTTTTTAGGCATATTGTCACTCCATGAACCATTTTGCTTATCCCATAGACCGTTGATTTATTGAAATACCAAATTACCTTGATGTTTAATTAAGAGAATAAATTGTTATAACTTATAATTTTTTTATCATTTTATTTTAGATGAATATGTACATAAATACTAACCCAAAATTCATCATATTCCCATAGGGATGAAAGCATGAAACTGCAGTATGCTCACAATCATTTTATCATTTTATCATTCGAGGTTTCCATTACATTTACTCGGGTATGGTTTATTGGCATGCACATTTACGTAGGGATGAAGGCATGAAACTGACAATCTTCCACCTCGAGCAAGAACAACCCAACTAATTACAGGATGACGAAACCCTCCAGAGAACAAAACCAAGTATCAAGTATGCATATAAATTCTTTATTTATTGAATATTTGAATTGGCAGTTTATCTTCACATGAATAAATTAGCTAAGGAGGTGATGTAACCATTGCTCTACAATTGCCGGAGACCCGTACCACGGTCTCAATATATCATCTGAACCAACAGGTGAGTGGTAAACACCATCTATGCTAATATTGAGTGCACCCTCCAGATGAGCTGATACTTCTGGTACAACTCCGTCACCCCAAACTTCTGCCTGCCCACAAACCTGAGAAAATGGTAGTGCGTTCCATGAAGACCAGCTTAAATGATATATATGTATGACAATTACAAAACCAATAAGTACGTTCCATAAGAATATCAACCAATTCCATTCTAAATGACATCAGTAAGTACTTAAATTCTGAGACAATTGGTTTTACCTGCTTGTACCCTTCCCCGACAAAGCGTGCACGCAAAGTGGGTGTTGTTGATGTTGAAGTGCTCAAATCATTTATCACAGCAACCTCTGATGAGGGTTCTAAACTCTCCATTGGAATTGAGGAATCAACACTCTCACTTGAGTTGCCAAATAAGCGAGCACCTTGGAGATACCTGTATTTTACATATTTATGCCCAATTTAGATCGGGGCAGTTTGCATTCAAGCCAACGTTGAATTTAAGTTTGATGTTGTCTTAGAATATCAGTGAGGTCTACCACAGTTAAGATCTTAAGATTGTTGCTTCTTGATTCTTATCAGTTCCAAATAGGATAAATGTGCGCACACAGACACACAAATGTATGTATTATTATATGTATTTTGTTAGTGCCATGACATCCATAGGTGGTGTACTGTTAAGCATATTTAGTTACCTCATCTAGTTTATATAATGCTGCAAAGATCTTCTGATGGAGCAGTAGCAATGAATACAGAATATTTACATTGTATACTACAGAAATAGATGATTAATATATCCAAATGCGGACATGGTTTCATATAGATATCCATTCGTATAGGAACTGAAGAAAATCTAAGAGCAACAAGTAGAAAAAATTTGAGTTTTACCTCCCAGCAATGCACACATATTTCAGTTCAGGAGTGTAAACAGCATTTGAGCAATTCTTTTCAACATAATACAGAAGTCCCCTTGTTTGATCAATGACCCCAGAGACACCTCTCGGAGGTGGTCTGCGCAGAATATAGGAGAATTATATATCAATTAGCAAGCAGCCCTCAGAGACATGGTCAGAGGGATCCAAAATTCTTAGCAAGAGAAAACTCAAATAACCTACAGATGAGGGGTTCCAAGAGTCAATAACAAGGAAATATCTGATATCCCATATTCTTCCATGTAGAGACGCGCAAGCCATCCTCCTGCTGAATGTCCAACTAGGGATAAAGGTCCACCTAACATGTAAAACAAAAAATAGAAGAAATTCAAGGGCTTTAGATCTCCAAGAAATGAAGCAAATAAAAGCATTATCCTTGATGGTCCTAATGTAAAATTACAGATGACAGCAGGGAGCATAGATCACATGAATTAAATGGTTGAAATGTAATGGTCTGTAGTTTGACATCACCACACTGACGATCATATGTTTAGAAAGAACAAGAAATTCCCTATGGCTTTTTGGAGTTTGTTATCTAATCCCATGGATAATTTGACTCTTCCATGTCTTCCCCAATCTCTCTCAGTCCCTTTGTCTTACCGAAAAGTCAAGGCTAGGGAAGGTCACTGCTCAATGTTACATGCAGTAAATTTATTCTACTAATAAAGAAGACTTCAGAATATCAGCAATAAGGATGAATATGTAAATCAAATAACTCAAACTCAAGTAGTCAAGTATCGCTCAACTTACAAAGCCGTCAATCTGTGGGTTAAATGATTAATTGGTCAACCAAAGCAGAGTTCAGTTTTCCACTAACAAGGTCTAATCCCTTCCTTCTTAGAAATGGGCAAATTACTGCTGGTGTATCGTGCTGCAAAATCTGGTAGCACCTGCCTATTACTATAGCTCTCTAAGCCACAAATGTGCTAAACTAAGTCATCCTCAAAGCTGTGCCTGGGTGTTCCTCAGTTCTAGTATCAAGCAAGACGGTGTTATGACTGTTAACAACACTTAGAGGCTAAACACAATAAACTAGTTACCTTCAAGCATCTGATTCTAAGTAGTCTAAAAGAACACGGTTCACTCATTTCCAAATGAAGTCTATATTTCTAGAATCTGCATGGTAGTAATGCCAACAAGTTACAGAAGGATATGGTTGACAAACCAGGTGCTAGCTCCTTTGCCTCTTTTACAGCCTCATCCACCCTCTTCAAATACCTGCCAAATCATACCAAGCTACAATTCAAGTCATCAACAAAACACCAAGAGGGTACTCAATTAGAACATACCAATCCAGCACAGGGCGAGGACTGAGAGTTCCCCGCCAGTAATTGGGGTCCACCAGACCGGCAGCATTCCTCAGCCAATCAATCCTTGCCACCTTAGCAGTTACTGTGGACACTCCATACCCTCTCAGTGTCACCTCCAACTTCTGGTAGTCAGCTGAGTTGTTCCCCAAACCCTGAAACCAAACACACTCATCAGATAGCTCAACATATATAAACCAATTGCATATGCTTGTTCTTAAGTTTTTAATAAAAAGTGAGATGAGCAATTTGATTAACATTACTGGAAGAATAACAGCTGGTCTATATGAGGGTGCTGATGATGGGTCCTGAGCAGAAGAGGAGCAGGCCAAGGGTTTCAATGGTGACAGAAGCATAGTCATCACCATGCTTGACACCATAAGAAACAGTGGAAAGTGAAGCCAATGGCTTTTGTAGTCACAAAAATGGAAGGGTGAGGGGCTCACAGTTATGTGACACGTGTCTTATATTCCCAGTAAAACTCAGCCGTCAGATCTTTGTTTGAATACTAGGATAGTGATCGGACGGTGCCGGGTTGTCCTCTCTGTTTGTATAAATTTACAGAAGCGAGCTGTTTTTACAGATTGAGAAACAAAGAAAGAGTCATGGGTTCCTGCGTCTGCTTACGTCATCACTTCTGCTACGGTGGTGGTGTGAGTGGTGCAATTCAAAGAAGGGGTCTGTCTACTCTGTTTGAAAAGGGTGTTGTTACGACGCCGTTTTATGAGTATCACAGAAACAGAAGAAGAAGAGTGGAGGCCTCACTTGTTACTGGGTTTAAGGAGCAAGAGCTGAGGAGCCCGGACCTTGTGGCCTTGGAATATGCTGATCTTAATCTTACCCACAATGTTACCCAGGTCTCTGTTTTTGTTTAAGTAGTCCTTAATGTTGTTGATAGGGTAGAAAGTTTACATCTTTATAGTAAAGCTTATATTTTTGTTGCTGTTGGGTTGTTGTTTTTGAATTGCAGGAACTGGGTCATGTGAGAATTAGGCAACATGTGAACCCTCTTAGCTCCTCTTTAGCTGTATGTGACTCTCAGGGTGTTACTTTTTTTCTTTTCTTTTTGTTTTGATAGACATGTAAATAAAGTTTGTTAGCTGCAGTCTGCAGATGATAGTATTATTCATAAGCCTATTGAAATATTGATAAGCCTTTTGTTGATAATTGGGTAGGTACCTGTGGAAGTACCTGATTGGAATCAAGTATTCAAGGACCCAACATTGCCTCTCATGGTGGACATTGGAAGTGGTAAGGTGTGCCATTTATGTTTATCTGTAGCTGTAGTCGTAGTGCTTCGTGATTGTGAGCAACTAGTCTTTTGTTTTTGGTTTGCTTCTTTATATAATGACAAGAATCACAATTTTGCAAATGGGAACCCCAGTGATTTCTTGGGGATTTTATAGTTCATTACTTTGAATCTGGTAGCCTTTGAACACTTGAACTTAGGAACCTTCAACTGTGTGCCATTTATGTGCTCAGGTTCGACATTTGTTTATCTATGTAAAGAAGTTGGAATTAGGTTAAATGACTTTATATGGTCTGTTTAATGCATGAGTCGATAGGATAGGGGGGGATGCGTTTCTAATAGATGCCTTGACTGTCATGATCCACAGCTCTTGATTAACCATATTATGCATTTGTAGTAATACGACAGATGTGTCGGAGACTTACTTTGTTGATAATGATGAACCACTCTTAGATATAAAGTCGGTTAATGTTGTGAATCATGCTAACTTTACTCCAAATTCAGCCCCTTCCTGTGTGTGTGTCACAAGTAGCACAAAACTTAATGGAAAATAATATAGCACAAAACTTAATGACAAACCATGTAGCACGCCGCATCATCACATCTTGAAATATTGATCATGTAGTATGAATCCTTTAGTGGAAATAGTTTATATTGTCAAAATACTAGTTAGTTCTTTGTAACAGAGGTGTCATTGAAGTTATAGTTAAAACTAATAAAACCATGTTAAGGGTGATATACTACTCATTCACAAAACTTTTATTTATAGAATGGAATACTGCCTTCCCGAGGATAAATATGGCTGTGAGTCTGAGTTGGCCATTATCTCAAAAGTAGAGAACTTCACGTGGTTTAATGGAACTTAGCAAATATGATTTCCATCTCTTCTATGATTTTTCATAATGTTTGTCGTCTTTTTGGTGATGCTCTGAGACTAAACAAAAGATACTCATTACGCTTGCTATTTTTTTGGGCTCCTGTCACTTCCTAGTTCAGTTCCCAAGCTGTATTGTTTTGATTTTTAGAATTATGCTTTGTGTTGTGGTATGTTGTTTTCTTTCTTCTTGCTACCTCTATCAGTTTTGGGTTTGTTTAGATTGTTAGATTCATCCTCTCTCTCTC
Organism: Comarum palustre; assembly: GCA_951800085.1. Classification (NCBI taxonomy): domain Eukaryota; kingdom Viridiplantae; phylum Streptophyta; class Magnoliopsida; order Rosales; family Rosaceae; genus Comarum; species Comarum palustre. The sequence goes on along the minus strand of OX637581.1, from coordinate 10,296,409 downwards.
TCTCAAGTCTTCATTGTGATGCTGAAGTAGTGAAGAGCATATGCTGATACTCTGAGAACCCTTAATATTGTAAGGCCTTGAATAGATCTCTGTGTTTGGCGGATTGGTGGATGAGAGAAATATACAACTATAGGACATGATCTACCATTAGTAGTTTATATGCACTTTCCTGAGTGTTCAAAATGATAATCTTGGGCATTACTGTTGATCGCCTGACGATGGTTTTGTTTCTTCTCAAAATAAAATAAAGATGCACTAGAACTGATGAGGGGTTGTGTACTTGTATGAGGACAATTCATGGAGTAGCATATGCACATATAATCCTAAAAAAACTGCATGCAAATATACGTGAATAATATAATTCTTTATAATTGAGTCTTCTTCCATTTCTGTGAAGGTGAAGACGTCAAGTAATGATTCATGTTCTAAGCTTATATTTAAGCAAACAAAAACTGTATAAGCTAAGTTTCAGAATTTTGGTAGATGTAGACAAAATTTAAACAATAAGGAGGGAAGGGACCTATCACGGTTGCTGGTTTTGTTTGATAGAGTCAGCTTGGTGGGTTCAATATTGGATGACAGGGGATGGAAGCTGGTATTTTCTGATTCCATCTCCTGTAACTCCTTCACAGATTTCTGATTGCTGATCTTTCAAAACAGTGTTCTGTCCTGCAAATTTATTTTGCAAGCTATGCTTCACCAAACGTAAAGGTCTTAGGCTAGTTGGTGAGGTGAAGTGAAGGGATAGTGTCAATCATGTTTCTGTGCATTGTCAAGTTGCTTCTGTTCCACTTAAGAAGTTATAAGGGAGGCTGGAGTGAGTTGGGAATACAGCAGGGAGTCATTCCATTTTTTATTTCTTTTGGCTAGGGGAAGAAGGCAGAAGTTGTTGGGGATTGCAGCGTGCTGGCTGTCATTTGGTTGCTCTGGGTGGAAAGATATAGGTGTTATATAGGTACATCAAGGGGAGAGTAATATTCTGATCTATATGGTCTTCTGTATCAGCTGCTTTCAAAGACAATACTATTTCTCATATTTTGCTAGATTAGTGACACCAGAATGCTAGGGTTATTGCTTCTTGGGCTGATGTGTCCGAACCCCAGCTATTGCTGATGCACTTTCTTTTTCTTTTTCTTGTTCTGTTGGGGACCTGCTACTGATCAATTATATAAATATACCTTATTTAACAATGAATCATGCATACGAAAAGATAATAGTGTGAAACTGTGACAGTTACTGAAATATTATTGCTTCTGTATCCTTTGTTAACTTTTATGATAATGTGTATGGCCTTTTGTTTCATACAGTGAAACCAATTAAAGTTGCTGGTCTCTTTTGCGTGTTTTGTGAAATTCGTTTTTTTTCATATTATAGATGTAGAATATTTCAAGTTCAAAGTTTCTTAATGTCATCCTTGTTAGAGAGAAAGAGAGTACTTGTTTTCTTTCAGTTATGAGTTATTGATCTAACCATGTAATATTATCAGGTAGTGGTAGATTTCTCATGTGGCTGGCGAAAAGAAACTTGGTTGTGAGGAATCATTTGGGACTGGAAATACGTCAGAAAGTATGGAAAAACTCCTTGGGCTCATTTTGATACACTGTTCTGATTGCTTAGTTTGGTACTCTGGTTTAAAAACTCAGTTGTAAATAAGCAACCCCCAACTAGCTTTTTAAAATCGTGGTCGTTTGAACTAAAAAAATTTCAGATAAGCACGTTTTAAGATTTTACCAAACAGAAAATCTATTCAAAATGGTGATTATAAGTTATTTTAAATCCCAAAACTCAATACCAAACTGGGCCTTAGTTGATGTATAACTACTTGGTCCTAATTCCTCCTTGCTGTAAGACAATAACACCACATCGTTCAAAGGTACTAATGTAACTGTTTTTATTTTTCCTGCCACAGCTTGTCAAACGTGCTGATGTCTGGGTTAAAGAGCTTAGTCTTAGTAATATGTGAGGTTCCTTTTCTTTTTTGGAGAACAATATGTGAGGTCCCTTGATCTTATTAAATGTTGATTTTTTTGTATATTATTTGTTAGCTACTAACATATTATATTTAATTGAATGCAGACATTTTATGTATGCAAATGCCACAACTTCTTTTAATCAACTAGTCTCTTCCTACCCTGGACCACTGATGCTTGTTTCAATCCTGGTGAGTTATCACACTGAAACAGTTAAGGACAACCCTATTTATGTAAAGTTCAAAAATGTTTGTTACCATATTCACACACACACACATTAATATAAAGTGGCTACAGCTCCATTATTTAAATGAATTGTTTGCTCATGTTTATATGCAGTGCCCAGATCCGTATTTTAAGAGAAAGCATCACAAGAGACGTGTTGTGCAGAAGCCTTTAGTAGATTCCATTGTGCATAACTTAGCTCCCGGCGCACAGGTTTGTCAACTGTACATTATGAAAAATAGTGACACATCTCCAATTTTATGAAAAGTGACCATTAGATCTTTTCATTGTCTTGAGTCTTCAAGTTCTGAGTTTGTCTATGCAGTGCTCCACTTAGGTTTTATCATTGTTTGTTTTACTCTTGACTCTTCGTCCCCTGATATTGTAGTTGTACTGTTTCTTTGAGTTTTAATGGAAGATTCATTCTTCAAAGGAATAGAAAAAAGAAACAGAGAAAGAAAAACGACCATAACCTCAATAGTTAAAAAAGTTGTCAAGTTTAATCACCCGGCATCTTGCAAGAAAAGGCCCTGTTTATTATAGAATGAAGAAAGGATTGAGCTGCATTAAAGCCTTTGCGCTAACACGCATCTGTTATGCTCAACCGCAAAACTCTTACAAGTTCTAGCTTCATTATTATTGAAATTGTGAAGTATCTTTTGATACCCATAACTTTGCTAAATAGTTTGCATGGTTTGATATAAGGCTAGGGAAGGATCGAGTTAATGATGTAGGGAGCAGCTAAGCTACTTTAGTATGTTTATCTAATTTAATTTGTCCTTATATTATGACTCATGATTGTTTCAAACTTTCATGCTGCTATTTAAGTACCTCAGGTAGATCCTATATGTCTTGCATAAATCAAATGCTGAAAAGGAATAAAACCTTTTATATGGATAAATGTTTCTGAAGTGGACAAAATTGTATGGTTCAGGTGCAATGGTTAGGCTGGGTTTGGGAGGTCTTTAGGATTGAATCTTCCCAACCCAGAAACAAGTGAAACTCTGAATTCTTAGAAGAGAGAGGAGGATATAATTGTCGGTACTGTCAAAGCTGTCCTCTAGAGTGAATATTAAATATTTTCATGACTGATGTGTATCTCAATACACGCTTACACTATCCATAAACAATACTTGAGTATCACAGTATTGTTCAAATATCTGGCATCATCATTAGTTTTACCAAACATCTGACATGCTTATCATATCCAAACTAAATTTTGGTGCAGTAACCTCTCACATGAGAGCATTACTCCAATATCTTATACCATTTGTCATCAGTCAAATGAGCAGGGACTTGTAACAAATTATGTGTGCAGGTTGTGTACACCAAGTCTTTTTTATTTTTAGTTTTGGTCAATTGAGAATTTCATTAACCCTTAAAAATTACAATAGAAAACCTATAAGATTAGGGAATATACTTTTTTAACTTTTTCATATGTAAAGAGTTAAAAGCCCATTTCTACTTAATCCTAACTTGCTATGTCTATTGTTCCGAATTTTGACATAATGGAGGAGGGAAAAAGTGTTGCAGCCATAATATATAAAGGGCAAAGCGCTACTTCGGGGAACTACGACACTTTGATTTGAAGAATAAAGCCTATGTGCTTGCTTGCGCTAAGGCTTAGTCCTTTTTCTAGGTCCAACATTCTCAACAGGAATGCATCAAGAGAATCGGCAGATGCATGAACTCAGAAATGAAATCCCAATGCACTGAGGCGTAGGCTTTCTTCAAATCCATTTTGATGGCACACCGATGCTTCCCTGTCTTCCTGTGGTAGTTTATAAGAAGTTCGTGAGCCAAATGGACATTATCTTTATTATTCCTCCCTCAAATTGCAAACCTAATCTGCCATGGTTTTATGCAACTTGAGTTTCATTTCTATAATAAATTTTAAGGACAACCGTTGGTGGATAGTGATTTTCTATTTCATCTGAAATGACGCTATCCCCTTAAAGGACTAGGAGGTGCTAGTGTAGGGATTTCACTGGGATATTGTGGTGTGGAACCTGCTTGTTTACAGGCAATGTGTGACAGTGTGTGTGTATTGGGTCTCATTAATTTTGTTGTGTTGTTTTCCATTGTACAAAGGGATTACAATTAGGACTTTGGTAACTTATCCTTCAATGTGATGACCGTATCCTGGTGAACCAACCAATTTAGTTTCTTGAATAGAGAATGATAATAGTCATGCTTTATTTCTTTGAAAGAAAATAATAACACACATTTGAATCTCAGTCATACTAGTCAAAGTGCACAACTTTTACCTGATCTCTTTCAAAGTATTAGTGATTTTGGTTTCACATCCAGTAAGGTGTGTTGACAGTGTTGCGTTGAAGAAATATCTCTGTGTGATTGTGTAATTAACTCAACTGCAGGCTTCAGTGATAAATATTAGATTGTGTTTGTGCAGGTCTTTATACAGTCAGATGTACTTGATGTGGCACTTGAGATGAGAAACCAATTTGATTGTGTGCATATTCTGAAGCACATAGATGAAGTTGACGCCTGCGTATTGAGTGACAGTGAGGGATGGTTGTTGAGCAATCCAATGGGAATAAGGACGGAAAGAGAAATCCATGCTGAATTTGAAGGGGCAAAAATTTACAGGAGAGTGTACCATAAGCAAGTCAACAATTTATGATGGAGATTGATTTCAGAGTACGATTTTTGTACTGCGGAATCAAGTCGATGGTTCTTGATGTCATGATCTGTTTTTTTTTCAAGTCCTGTGATATATCACAAGTAGCACAAAACTCTGGCAAACCACTTAGCAGTTAGCAAACAGCAACAAAGACTCGTATGCCAAAGCAGACAAGCTCTGGCCAATTGATACACTCGGAAGTTGTTCTGATTAAGGTGATGTAAATTCAGTTCTTCGTTTTCCTCAAATTAGGAGGTGGCCAAAGCAAGTACCTAATAGTCTAATAATATGATAATCATCATCATCTTCACCATTCGTCGAACTACAACCCAACGTGAAATATGACTTCCTTATACTTTGACATATAAGACAGCATGGAACTGCTAGTAACGCAACGTGAAATAGGAATTCCTTAAACCTTGACGGTTTGGCCTGTAGTTTTTCTTTTTTGGACAAATTAGCATTTCATTGAAACCCACAAAAGGATAGTAAATTACAAAAGTTTAGGAAGAAAAATACAAACCCAAAAATATCAGAAGAAGCCCAAAATAGCCCAACTCAAAAGCAAACCCCAGATGACAGGCAGTGTTTCTGTAGTTTTTGTCTGTAACTTGATGCTGTCTTGCATTAAGAGCAGAGAAGAGACTAAAGATTGATAAAAATCAATTCTCATGAATTTTGGTTTTTTTTTTCATATAATCACTATTGCATCAGTTATGCATGTTAAAAAAAACTAAAAAATTCACTGTATAATATGAAGATCCTGAAGGACAGCCAACTCTAGGTGTCCCTAAAAAAATAATATGAAGATCCAGGGAATCAGGAAGCAGATTGATGAATACTGCACATGGTTGTTCATATAGGTGGGTAGGATTTTCAATAGATAAGCAAAAACAAGACGGCAGAACCTATTTGAGAAGGTAACAGTGAAGAAATGCATGTTCTATTTTCTACGAACAGAAATTCCTATTTTGTTATTGTAACCGGGTAGCTAGACTTCTAATTTAAAAAGGTCAAAATTCATATACGAAGAAATTAAGTAAAAATTCTTGTCAGTCTTTAGTAAGGACAAACTTTTATTCCTCAAAATACAATAACACCCTAATAGTAGAAAAAATGTTGTTGCCAGGAAACTATATCTATGTTGAAGTATTGTAATTGAAAGATCATTAAACCATCTTACGAGAATAGAAATATATGTGAAATGTGAAAAAGAATGTAGCATACGTGTTATTTCCATTTTTTTATTAATAGATAAATTAAAAATCGTAAATGTTATTGAAAGCAGTAGGGGTGGGCGCAGTTTAGTTCAGATCGGTTTGAGGCTCAAACCACAAGTGAACCGTTTCTTTCGGTTTTACAATATTTCAAGCCACAACCAAACCAGTTTTTTTGGTTTTCGACTAATTTGTTTACATAATTTTTCGGTGCGATGCAGGTTGATTTTGGTGTGAACTGATTTATTTATTTCAACAATTAGGGATGTCCAAATTTTTGCCTAACAATTCATATAAGACATGAACAAATAATTTTGAATGCATTTATATATAGTCAATACAAGTCTACAAATGTCATCAAAATATCAATTAACTAACAAAAACATTATATTTGATTAATAAATCAACATATATCAACAATCATGCAAACACAATAACTTACAAATTACAAACTTGAACATAAATGATTTTTTATATATATTACAAATCATGATCCATCAATGATTTTTTTTTTAAAAAAAGAATTTTTTTAATTCAGTGGGGTTCGGTTTAATTTGGTTAAATTATAACTTCAAAACGCAACTGAACCGCTTTTATGCGGTTTGGTGCGGAGTAACCATAAAACGACATCGTTTTAGTTCGGTGCGGTTCGGGTTGATAAACGTATTTTCGGTGCAAAATGTCCACCTCTAAAAAGCACATATGAATAAGGTAAGAATTAATATTAATTGGATATAACACATTAATATCATTTTTGAATTTTACTCAAAATTTAGAAATACCATTTATGTTTCAGTAAATAGTAATTATGAATGATTAACCAAAATTATTGCCTCATTGTATGGTTATGCATGTTCAAGTATCAAGGTGGTAAAGCAAAATAACGGTTGTAAGGACTGTGCTTACATCTTCCGGGAACTTGTATTAAGTTGTATGAGAGATGCACATAATTTTGAGTAAAAAGAAACAATTTGCTTCCCTTTCATAGTTTAGTATGGCCAAATAGCTGAATTCGACATTTGGTTTTGAATTTTCATGTAACCCCCTTCCCCTCTCACGGTCTCACCCAACACAGACACACAGACAAAGAGTACAAACTGAGATGATGGGCGTTCAATACTCAGTTTCTTGAGTCGGTCATTCCTGCGGGCAATGTCCCATTAGGGTCAAGGCCAGCACCTTCGTCATTTGAAATTGGTGTCGGCACAGCGGACACATGTGACGGTACTTCACCCACCCGCTAATGCAATGTCCATGACAATAATAATGTGAGCAGCGTAAACGAGTAACTAATTTGTCAAAATCATTTTCTTCAAAACCCTCCAAACAAACAGCACATAATCTTAGTACTGCAGGTAGTTGCTTGAAACTCAACCCAGGAATTCCAAAAAGCTATTATCAGGATCATCGAAACTGGGCATCATCGTCAAGAATCGCTTCATCGTCCACATCCATGAGTGTAAGATTTAGAAGCATTGACGTTGAGAGTGACTCTGCTATTCTGATTAATGCACTCAGTAGTCGGGAGGAAGATTTATCAGATGCAAGTCGAATTTTAGTTGATTGTAAACGGTATATAGCTACTTTTAACTCAGTTAATATTTGACATATCTTCCATGAAGTCAGGATCAAAGAGTTAAGAGGTCGAAATATAAACGTTAGCATATGTGGTATAAAAAAATAAAATAAAATAATTCTTTTTATAGATAAAAAAAGAAAGTATATGAATTATCATATAATAGACATAATATAATAATGAGAAAGTATTAATGAAAAACATTCTATTAAAGTTTGAACAATCGTTCATTTTGTTAATTTATTAATGATCCATCAATTATTTTTAACAAAAAATGATTACAATTAAGATAAATTTCATAAATCAATTGGGGTTTATCAATGATTTATGACAAAGATTACTATAATTAAGCTAAAACATGAAGCTTAATTAGACTGTTTAGAAATGTTAGAGGGGTCCGGACCCCCTCACCCTTACACTTAGCTCCGCCCCTGCATGCAGTAAATGGTACGTGTAGCAGATAACTGGCTCACCTTGCTTGTTGAGAGGTACTTGATAATCAATGGTTAGAGGAGCCTCCTGACATTATTCAGGATTTGCTCTACGACGACAGTAGTGTTGAATTTAAAAGTTTAATGACTACGAGGAAAGGATGTAACACCCCGTCTTTAAATTTACTTTTTAACCAGGATCAGACGGGTTACAGAGGGTTGTAACCACGCGGTTAGTCTTCCTTGAACTACTATTCGAGTTTAATATCGAAATATTCTCAATTCTGGGAGAAGATATAATTAATGTCCCGAGATTGTAGGTTATGCTAATACGAGTCCACCGGTATGTCCGGAATATTTTCTGGAGCTACGGGTTGTTTAACATGGATTTATTTAGTTTACGGAAGTAATAAAAGTTATTTACTTTACCGTAAAAAGATAAATTTGCGATAAGTCAAGAAATTGGGGAAAGTTCCTTAGGGAAAATTGTAGAGGAGATTAATACGAACCCGTGGGTATGTCCTATAAATTAATCGGAGTTCATATTCTGAAGTTATTTGAGATATTGTATAATTACTGCACGGTAAAATTAAATAGTAAAATATCTATTTACAGTTCACGGTAAATTTTTATTGGCTGATCTGGGTCGTTGATTTCATGGAGATCAAATCTAGGTCGTTGGATTTTGGTTATATAAATGGGGGAGGGGGTTGACCGGAGATCTCTCTCTCTCTCCTCTCTCGATCCCTCACTCTCTCTCTTCTGCTCTATGTTCTCTCCTCACCGGAGCCACCGACGCGCGCGTCCTGCCTCACCGCCACCACCATCAAGTTCGCCTTGTCTCGGCGACCACAACTTGACCACCAGCTAGCGTCCCATAGCTCTGCCTCGCCCAGCCCACCAACCCAACGAACATGCTGGACCTTCACTGAGCGTGTCTGGCACTCACCAACTGCAACAACGCTAGGGAGGTAGCAGTAGCGCTTGGGGGTGAGGAAACGTCGAGGAGGTGGAGGAGAAGCTGGAGGAACGCGAGCGTGTCACCATCGAGCTTCGGGCTCACCTGGGTAAGAATTGTTTCCCCTTTCTCCTTATGTTTTCAGACTCTAGGGTGTTGTTGGGGGTAGATCTTAGAGTTTGCAGGTGGAGGAGCAGAGGTTGGCCCGGAAATCTTGGATTTCTGGCCAAACCAGTTGACCGGAATAGGCTAGGGTAAAATGGGATAAATCCCTAGGTTTTTACCGCTGTATATCCGGGTTTTTATTGATTTACCGTGGATGTATAATGTCATAACTGTCCCTGGCAGTTTGAGGTAATTACAGGGATGCCATTATGGCTGAAATTCCTGAAATACCCCTAGTAGTTTGAGATAATTACCGGACTGCAATCTTAGAAATGCCCTTGGCAGTTTTACATATTTACGAGACTACCACTAAGGTTAAAAAGATCATATTGTCCCTGGTTGTTTTGTCTAATTACAGGGGCTGCCATTGGGGCTGTAATTTCTAAAATACCCCTGGCAGTTTAGCATATTTACCCAGCTGCCCTTAATGGTGAATTGACAACACTACCTTTGAGAATTCTAGTTAACTACAAGGGTACCTTGGAGTGGTTTTACTTATATGTCATTAGGGGGAATTATATATTTCCGTGGCTGTCCTTATTTTATAATTATGTGTTTGTATGTGTGAATGTTGTATTTAATTGTGGTGGATGTTAGGATTAATCTCGTTCGATAGATGATTAGTGGATACCTCAGCATAGACGTTGACTACGGTTGTGATAGGCGTAAGCTATCCTTAAATTTAAATCGACTGATAATTAGAAAAGCAGGATTTTGCCCGGTTAGGGCGTTAACTAAAATAAGAGCTACATGTGGCTTGATCCCTGAGTATAGGGTACGTAGGCAGCCTGACTAGGATTCAGGTGCAGTCACAAATATTATTAGAACCCTAGGTGTGAATGGTTTGAGATCCAAATACGGAAATCGGGATAACCTCCGGTTGTGAGGTCTATTCCGGTATCGTTTGGATTGTCAAAAATGGTTTGAGAATAAGAGTTATCTTTTCTCAAGGGGGATTTCTAGTAAATCTCTCTTGAGATGGGTCCCGTACGTCCTAACCTAGGTTTAGGAAGGTAAACTTGGGCTGGGGCGTGACACAAAATTAAATTATCATCGGCTAAATTAATTTTTTTTGTTGGCTATAGTCTGTGAACTTTAGCTGAAATTTTTTTAAAAGTTTAGCTGATGAAATTAGGATATTTTGTTGGCTAAAGTACATTTTACTTAAAAAAATACACTACAGATATTATGTATCCGATTGACTATTGTGATACCAATTTGGAAGCGAAACGGCCCTACGAGTCAAACTCATTGCTTTGCCATGACCTGTGGGTTTTTTCTAACTACTTAACATTCGAAAACGCCTATATCTGCATCTATATGAGGTATTTTGGTTGAACCTTCAACACAATAAACTCTCACCATGATGAGACGCAACTACTCATCTAAACATTTTGAGACATTTACCCTTCGATGATAGTATAACTGTCAAGACCCACCCCGGGTTAACCCCTTTTACCCGAAGTAAATCCTGCGGGGACCACCTGAAGGGCACTTCTTATCAAAACCCTCTTGACATGGACATTGATTAATTTAAATCAAACTAACTCAGCACTTCCAACTCATCAAAATCCTGCAAACCAACTCAGCACTTCCATGAATAATTTAAATCAACCCCAACTCCTAGAGCCATACTGCTTCCCAAACCACAACTACACTTCACAAAAAAATTAAACTAATCTAAGTTGGTGTAATCAGAGAAAACTTACATAGATGAGATACCTAAATAAAATTGCTATCGTCAGCAGATTAGTTGGCTATGCCTCGTCTTCTGTACGCACGACCTCCTCTTAGCAACCCTGCAACACTGGACATTTGAAAACGAAGGGCCCAGGGAAACCATTAAAAAACAGGACGTTAGAGTGAGTGGACAAAAGAATATCCAAGCGCGAGAAAATAATCGATTTATGCTCTCCCTTTGGTTTTCCAGAAAAATCCATGTGCACGCCTCGTTAGGAAATAATCTCAAATAATAATTTTGAAATTCAAATCATCACTTGCCAATCTCATTGGCTTAAAAATCAACTTTAAAAATAGGGGAAGAGGTTTCACCATGACAGAGAGTCTCTCAGACTAGGGTCAGAACCTTTAAGGCTACTAAGTAATATGACGACCCATTCATGACAGAGAGATTCCACCATGACAATGAGCCTCCCAGGCTAGAGTCGGAACTCTCTAGGGCTATTATTGTCTCGCTTCACTTTCAAAGTGAGTGGAGCCGTATGGTTAGCTAGCATCTTTATATATATGACGACCCATCATGGTGAAAGAAAACAAGCAAATACGAAAAGTCATTATTATATGACTCCTCCCCCGTAAATTAAAATATGCATCTCAGGCATGAGGCACGGTTTCCCGACCGTCCTCAAAACTATGACCATAAAACAATGCATTTCCAAATATAATCGACATAACATAAATTTTTAGCCGACATAACACAGGAGCTTATGGGAGGGGAGCAATCCACCTTCCTGGCCCCACCGGCTCATTAAATCAACAAAATCATGTTGTTTATAAATTTTCATAAATATTTGAGCATGCACGGTTTAAAATAAAAAGTCCACTCACAGACTTAGACCTTAGCCTGACGAAATCTAGATCGCTTCTCAAGCGAGAACTTCCCATCTCATGTTCAACGAATAATAGTAAATCTTAATTTGCCCAACGAATAATTATTTAAAATTGGCAATAACGTTACCCTCAGCCAAAACTCTCAAACTTAATCAAAAAAAATCTTTGACCTTCAACAAAAGCTTAGTAGTCCTTAAAAATATTTCTTAAACCTTAACCGGCAATAACTGATGGCCGGAATAATATTTTATTATCCGTCGGTAATATTAAACTTGAAAAATTTCAAAACCTAACCAAAACTCCTCCAAAAATTACCAAATTTAAACCATACACTCCTCTCATTTTATACTATTTAATGGACATGAAATACTGCCCAAAAAGTGGCAGCACCGCCGGTAGATATTCCGGCCAAAATTTCGACGACCACCAATCGCCACCAAATTTAACAGTAGCTTCGTCTCATCATTTGAAATAACTTTTTAGTTCAACTCGAAGACCAATTCAGCCTCTAACTAGGTCAATCGAACAAAAAGTAAAAACCTGAATTTTTTTAAAACTTCAAATCTTCGATTCTCCCTTCACACTCTAAATCAATTCACCAAACTTTAGGGGTGAGTAGTACTCCTAAAACCCATTCTAACTATATATAGAACTCACAAATTGGTGGTCTGAGGAGGACGCAATCCGAACTAGAACTCCTGCTGTATACTCGGTAATTAACTTGAAATTTCTCCTAAACCATGAAGAGATAGGTCAAAAAGCTTACCTATAATTGAAGTAGACTCAGAGGCGCTCCATTTAAGACCAGTGCAGGGCTTGAGGTGGCCTGCGGCGGCGACGTCGAGAAGCTCCGACAGATTTTCCGCCCGATTTCTGAGTTTTTCGAGCTATTTATAGCCTTTTTTGTGAAATTACTCATATGTCTCTGACTTCAGACCCTTATAACTTCTTCATACGAACTTCGATTTGAGCGTGCTATATGTTTACGAACTCGTATCGAAATCATCTACAACTTTTATGAAGAAAGTTTTCCCAAATTCTCGACTTTACAAAAAGTCAACTTTACGGTCATTATACGGTCAAATAGTTACTTTAAATGGTTAAAGACCAAAGTAACCAACCATAAAATAATTCTAGGATCGGGATGTGACAATTCTCCCCACCTTATAAAAATTTCCTCCTTGAAGTTTCTATACTCAAAGTCCAACACAGTGGGTGACACTTCCACTTAAAACAATCTTATCGTTCTCAAGTATCAATTATTTCTGAGAACTCTTTCGAATCGCATCGCGAATAGACTTATCAAAATTCTACCCACTAGCTCCTTTCGATCAAAGATCAACACTAGCTCCTTTCGATCAAAGATCAACACCGATTCTTACTTATAAGCCCATTTCCAGTATAAACCGGAAGGCTATTCTCACCGGACATCAGATAATATAAGTACATATTTACGACACATGCACATAAGCGCATCCATTCCATGGATCACCAACCTATTCTGCAACCTCATATATATCCTAGTCAAATTTCACATTTATCCAACGTAGCACACCTTTCTACGTGGATCATCTCAGAATATTACATTACCTTCTGACAATGTTCTAAAAGTCGCTAGTCGCTAGTCGGTCAGCCGGCCGGAGACTAGCGAGTAGAGGAGTAGTCGGGAGAGTAGTCGGGGAGTACCCGGTTTTTAATTTATGGATTTATTTTTATTTTTAAAACATATAATTAAATATAATTTTTTAAAAGGTATTATAACGTCCAAAATAATAAAAATAGTCAATAAAATGCCGAGTTAGCCGATTTTTTTTTCTGAGTTAGGCCGATTTTTTCCGAGTTGGACCGATTTTTTTATCGAGTTGGGCCGATTTTTTACCGAGTTGAGCCAATTTTTTCTGAGTTTGGCCGATTTTTTCCGAGTTGGGCCGACTACTCGGCCGATTTTCTTCCAGCCGACGTTGTACTCCGATTTTCTTAAAATCGTCTCGGAAGGACGCCGACTAGCGAGTACTCGGCCGACTAGGCCGAGTTTTAGAACACTGCCTTCTGAGGCTCAGTCACTCTTTTCATGTCTGCTCTAAAATGTCTGACATCTTACCTCTGATCACAATGCTCATCTCCTTGAATCATTGATCAAACCGACTCACCGAATTTTTACTATACTCCAACCCATTACGAGGTGGGATACGACACTGCCTACCAATTATCCACCGACTGTAATCCTTGCGAAAATCACTATTGTTTTCTACGAAAATATTACGTACTCTGTCATGCACTGAAAACATCATTTGACAACAATTCCCTGTTGCCTAAGCCAGATCATAATCACTCTTAGGCTTGTCCACGTATTTCCACTCGCTGGAAGCAGCTAACCCGAATGAGGGCAAAGTTCGTTACCATCACTTGGTTCAAACCTCATGAAGTCAAGTAACCACTCATCATCAAGCTACTTAATGACTCGGCATCAAATCCCACTAGCTATGACTCTACTGTCCACATATCGACACATGCTCATAGTGTTCAGCTAACCCTACAATCGAACCTATTGGGAATTCGTACTCTGCAAAATTGCAGGAAGCCAAAACTCTAATTGAAAAAACACTTCACCGAATCAAGACTCACATTAAACCACAGAGAAACCATAGCCAAATTGAAAATCGCGAACTCTTCTCCTTTGAAATAGATGACACGATCCGGTTCACGTTTTTCATTGTACAAGTCTGTTAAGGAATAATTCTCTTTCTGTATATGACCGCAAGGATAGTCTCACTTGCATACACCATACGATATTATAAGGATACAAGACACTAAGAAAAGTTGAAATTAAAGAATCTAAGACGCCCGAATTGTCAGGACCCACCCCGAGTTAAACCCCTTTAACCCGAAGTAAATCCTGCGAGGACCACCTCAAGGGAACTTCTTACCGAAACCCCCTTGAAATGGCCAACCCTTCCTACATACCAACTCAGCACTTCCACGAGTATCTAACAACAAACCCTAACTCATGAAGGCATTCTGCTCCCTAACCTACGTAACTAGCTAAACTGGGTTAGTCAGAGCAGTCTACAAAAATGATTACCCTAAGAAATTGCGGCAGCAACAGATTGATCGACTATGCCTCGACTCTCGTACGCGCTCGACCTCCTCTCAAGAACCCTGCATCACTGGGCATTTAAAAACGAAGGGCCCAGGGGAGAAACATTGAAAAATGTTAGCGTGAGTGGACGAAAAATAAACAATGAAACACTATAAATTCACCACAATCAATAAAACCAATACTTCATGCTCTCCCAAAGATTTATTGATTTAAATATCATTTATGCATGCCCACAATTACTAAATTTCCCACAAATGCATGATAAGGTAAACAAATAAAGAATATGGGAAGAGAAATGTTCACAAAAATAATAAGTCTGACTTCTCAGACTAGGGTCGGAGCTAAGAGCTCTAGTAGCGCCATCACGCTATGCTAGCTATATAAAATAATAACGGTCAACCCTTATTGTATTAACCTGACCTCTCAGACTTGTCTGTCCTCTCAGACTAGGGTCGGAGCTAAGAGCTCTAGATAAAATGATAACGGTCAACCCTCATAGTATTAACCTGACCTCTCAGGCTTGTCTGTCCTCTCAGACCAGGGTCGGAGCTAAGAGCTCTAGATAAAATGATAACGGTCAACCCTCATAGTGCACTACGTAGTTTGCCTGACTTCTCAAGCTAGGGTCGGAGCTAAGAGCTCTAGTAGCGCCCTCACGCTACTCTAGCTAGCATATTCATTGGTCAACCCTTATAATAAAAATTCATAACAATACTTTACTCAAATTCTCTTCCCAAAACAAATAAGTAAAACCATTCCTTGTCATATATGCATAAATCCAATTTCCAACGAAGTCTCGGGTTCAATTCCATTCGAAGGACGGGCCATCCCCGTCTATAACCATTTTCGGAAAGAAATAGAAAATTTGAGTAATAATGGTAAATACGTTCAAGCATAAAAGTCAATACCTCAAACATAGTAAAAATCTTTAACCGAGTAAACTTTATCCAAATAAAACATTCAAGAACCCGAGAAAGATATAATTCTCGAAAACAAATCATAAAAACCCTGCAATTAAATCAATAATTAAGGCATGCATTCATTTAAAAATAATATGTCCACTCACCGTACTATTGCGACCTTCCCGCTCGGAAAGCTCCTCGAGCGAAACCCTCGAACTAACCGCGTAGTCGAGCCCGTCCCACGTTCAACCAGAGACTGTACAAACAACCCAATACATTAGTCATTTCATCGTTGACTTGGTCTTTTCCTAGTTTGACCAGGAAATCCTATTTGACCACGTGTTGACCAATTTCCTTTTTATGGCACTTTAACCCTTTTTGACTTTCTTTCCCGGTTATCGACTCTTAACTCAATTTACCGGAAGTCCGACTCAGCTTCCGAACTTTCCTTTATCACTTTAACTTGACGTTAGGGTGTCACGTATTAGTTCGTTGAATTACTATAGACACCCAACGTGTCACATTAATCAATACATTTGACCTTGAGTCGATTTACCGATTTAACATCTCATAAATGGAACCTTCCAAAAAGGGAAAGTTTTCCAAAATGGAAAGTTTCCTAACATGGCAAGTGTTCTTTAGATTGGAAAGTTTCCCAAAATGGAAACTTCCTAATTACGTCCAATTTCTCCGTAATTACTCAACTTAGGTATCGTCAGTACTTTTGACTAAAAGCCTAACAGGGATTCGATTTCTACCTCTTCGGCATTCTGTCGGAACTATAATGTTTCACCGGATTCCGGTAACTTGCCGGAATTTCGCCAGAGTTTCCCCGTTTCCTTCGTCACCAAGTTAACGACCACACATGCAGGAAAACCAACAATACAACACGATTAATCACCACAACAACACAAATTCGATAAACAGAGATTAACAAAAACACCACAACAAGAACACTCGGGGAAATTGAGTTTACCTAAAACTCGTCCAACCTCAGCCCTAGGACCCCATTTGCAGCCTCCCTGCTGCCAACTCTCCCCTAGAGTCAGTCCAGCAACTCATCAGCCTCCAATCTTCTCCACTCAAAACTTGGGCTTACAGTAGCCAGAACTGGCTGCATTGGCGCACAACTTCGCAGGAGTAGCAAGATTTTCTTGTCTACTAACCATCCACCGAGACCACCCCAAATCCCCTAAAGTCTATGCCTTCAATTCTCAACCAGAAAAGAATACTAAGTACCAAGAGAACTCAAGAATTCAAATAGAGGCACAAAAACACGACCAGGACACAGCCAGCACCAACACAGTCGCCCTACACCCACACACGCACGGCTGTGCACCCTGCTCAAAATCCCAATTAATCAAACTTAAGCAAAATGCAATTCAATCACACAGAAAGGAAGGGCTTGACGAGTAGACATGTTTTGATACCTGATTCGAATCAAAAACACCATGAACACGATTTGGGGAATTTAGATATTAGATTTCGATCTTGAGAGGGAGCGGATACATGTTGAAATAGAGGCCAGAGGTAGAGAGAAGAGTCAGAGGCGAGTCTGGCGGTGGCCTTGGATCAGCCAACGACGGCCTGACGCGCCGGCGATGGAGGTGGCGAGGTAACGGGTCGAGAGGAGAGAGAGACCGGCGAAGAGAGAGAGACGGGGGGGGCGTGTCTGACCCGAGTCAACGCCTTCCCCAATTATTTATACTCGAATCAACGGCCCAGATCAAACCCCTAATTGATCTGACGGTCCGAATTAAAATAAGGTAAAAAGTGAAAAGGTTAAATGGTAATTCTCCTTTTTACCAGATGGATAATTAAAAGTTACCATAAACTTCATAAATTCACAGAAATTAGCCGGAAGCTCCGAAAAATATTCTGAAAATACCGGGAGACTCGTGTCGACACGTACTACAACATCGAGTCATCAATTCAGGTCTTTGAAGTACTTTTAAAAACTCGAAAATTAACTCGAGCGATAACTTATCGAATTACCGATCGCAATTAAAAGTCCTCGGTAAATCGTAAGCCTCTGTGAAAAGGTAACTTTTATTAACTTCAAAAGGTTCGGGGTGTGACACGAATCCTTAGATGTGAGGATCCAAAATACTTACTCACTACCAGAATTAGCACTTTAGCCGACGAAGAATTTTCGTCGGTCTGTTAGCCAAATTCGTCGGCTATCACTTTAGCCGACGAAATAAAAGTGGTCGTCGGCTATAGTTTATCACTTAGCTGACGACTTATTTTTCAATTTTTCGTCGGCTAAAGTAAGACTAAAGCCGATGAAATAATTTCGTCTGCCAAAGCACTTAATAAAAAAAATTAAAAATAAATATAGCTGACGAATTATAGTACATTTCGTCGGCTAAATACTACTATAGCCGACGAATTAAGTCATATTTCGTTGGCTAAACCTTAAAAAATAAAATAAAATACTATAGCCGACGAATTATGATAAATTTCATCGGCTATAGTACTTTTTTATACAAAAAAAACCACAAATCTTCTAAATTACCATTCAAGCAAGCTGCAAATTACACAAACAATTTCATATAACCAACAACACCATCAAAAGTGGTCTAAACGTTTTTCATTAAATTATTTATAAATTGTTCATAAACCCATAAAACTATATAAAATCTATATCATCTAAATCTATATCTGCGTCAGGAGACTATAGCCGACGAATTATGATAAATTTCGTCGGCTATAGTACTTTTTATACTAAAAAAACCACAAATCTTCTAAATTACCATTCAAGCAAGCTGCAAATTACACAAACAATTTCATATAACCAACAACACCATCAAAAGTGGTCTAAACGTTTTTCATTAAATTATTTATAAATTGTTCATAAACCCATAAAACTATATAAAATCTATATCATCTAAATCTATATCTGCGTCAGGAGGAGGTTGTTGTTAAGGAGGTTGCGGCGGCTGAGGTAGGGGAATAGGCGTAGGCATGGGCGGAGCCGGAAGTACATGAAGCTGGGCAGCTGAAAAATCTTGCAAGTACTGGAACATCTGCTACTGCTATGCCTGGTTGGTGGCATATACTGCCGCATTATACTCCTGTAAAGCGGCAGTATAGGCTGTTTGGGCGGCTTGCTGTTCCCGTAGCATATGAACTTCCGCCTCTAGCTGAGTCGTTTTGCTGCTGGTTGAGGTTGCCTTTTTTTGAAATCCGGGAGTGGTCTTCCGTACCCCCTCGCCCTTCTTTCCTAGACCCTAGCAGTAGAAGTTATTTCCTCGCGGTGGGAGTGTTGTGCCCATGATCCTCGCCCCAACCCTGAGATCTGAAGTGTTGATCCGAGACATGGCTTCGGACATGTCTTCCTCCTGCGTGTCTGGCCATGTCTCCCTCACTATAGCAGTCATCACCTCGTCACTAGCACGCCTCACATTCGCCTAATTGGATAGGAAAAAATAATTAATTAATATTTAAAGTATATATATATATATATAATTTTAAAAATTTGAAAACGTAAAACGACTTACAATATCCTCTTGAGCGTCAGGATATGTCTTCTCGTACGTATAGACGTACCGGTTGACGTACTTCTGGATGTTCCCTGGTCGCCTTGTCCATCAACGATGTGAACGGTCTAGAACCGGCATGATGGTTCCTTGTGTTGCATTGCCGGTTCTGAGCGTTCGTCCGGGAAACGACCTACAAAGGAAAAAATAAAAAATTAGTAAAATATTTTAAAGCGTACTAATTAATAACAATATAAGATTTTTTTAATTACCTGTTTATGAGGGTTGTTGAATTCTGATATCAGAAGCCAACGCCACTCGTACTCCCTGAACTGGAACTCAAGGGCCAGAATGTGTAGTCCAGTGGATCCGCAACTCGTTTTTCCACTCCTTGTACCTACAGATACCACAAAAAAATTATAAATATTATTAATTATACATATAATTTTGTTTTTTTTATTAACTTTCTAACGTACTTTCTTCCATACACAACGTCCGCCCATAAGTAACTATACATTTGTTTGTCGTGAAGCTGAGTTTAACACACTAATATCTGACAGGTTTTCATTTTTTAATAACATCTTGCTTGAGTACTTAAAATTGAGGTAGAAACGATCGATGCGAAAATAAGTGAACCCTCTTACATAGAAGAACTTTCCAAACAGACCCACTACATAAACAATTAAAATACAATGACAACAAAAAAATCACATATTACATCATTATCAGTATCATAACAAAGCCAACGAAGTTTGGCTCAGTTGACAAGGGCGGTCTTGTGATGGAGATCTCATTTAAATTCGATCCCTGCTACCAACAGGCCTCGTTTGGTTCACGATCTGTAAATTCCTGTGGAAATCCATACCTGGAGGCTGGTGTGACAGGCACGTGTCCACTGTCAGTCTTTCAGGGTTGAGGTTGCAGGTATGCCCTGACGATGGTGGTGTAGCGTAACCCAGCTCTCACCTAAACTTTTCAAAATCAGACAAAGCATAATAAATAATCCAAATTAGATGCATTTATCATATGAAACGAGACAGTTTCGATTCAGACTTACTGTGACAAGCTAGGTTTAACGTATATCCGTCTCCTTTACAAGATGACCTACCAAAAACACTAAAAACTAGGTTAAAAAATCATACTAACCTGACACATCCGAATTAGAACTCGTTACTTAATAAATTAAATGTTTGAATCTCCAGAAACAAGTTTGATATATTTTCATATATATAGGTTAGACGTTTTGAGCCACCTTTACTTGTTTAGAATGGATTTGATCAGGAATGAAATAAAAATGAAATGAGAGACGAAATAGAATGGTAAGGAGTTCAATTTCATTGAACTGATTACTTATCACATGGAATTAGAATATGAATGAAATCAATTACGATTGATTAATGTTGTTTACTTATCATATAAAATCAGAATCAAAACTACTTTAATTACTAAATTACCTTTTTAAAAATGTTTGGATTTTGTCATTTTGAGGCAATGAGTCACACCAATCATGGTTTAAATTAGAGAGAAACTTTCTGCTCAATTTGGTCAGATCGATGTTTATGTTTTGTATAGTTGCTACTCCAAAAACAATAACCTCTCTATAAGCAGTTACAAATAAGAGGGCTTTTAATTATGTCTAACGATACTACTTGATCATCTTCATCAAGTCTAATTGGTCAGAACAACATGAACTTAGTCTTTATGCAGAAATCAAAAAATCATCATATAAAAATCAAAATCATATATATATATATAATAATGAAGCATGTCAGGTTGTAGATCGCCTCATTCATATCAAATAAAAGATACTTAAAAGAGACTGCATGTATCCACAATACATGAAGAAATAAATTCTAAAAGTCTCATGCATAAACACCAATTCAAAAAATAATATCCATAGTACCATAGCATTTAACAAAGGCATAAACTATAATATAAGTCTGGATAAGCAACTAAGTTGAAGCTTCATTCACTGAAACCCAAATTCCAAAAGATTGTAGATGTAGTCCTTCTTTTCCTCATCTGTCATAGTAAAGAAGACCCTCAATATATCATGTTTTTAGCTAGTTTGTTGGTGATGTGAAATAAGCGTGTCGAATTTAAGATCTGCATTTTCCTAAGCTCAGCAAGAAGCTTGCCTTGCATATCAGCAATATCCTTTTATGTTGAAAGAACATCAATCAGACCTTCAAACTTTGGAGCCATGGCTGCAATTGACTCAGTGATCACTCCAAACTTCTTTGTCATATCATCCAAAGCTCTTGCATTCCTCCTATTATTATTTGGAGCATTTGCCACCTCTGTCATCTTTTTGCCACTTTCTAAAAAACATGATCCGTTGTTTGGTACTCTGTTGAATACTTGGTGGCTGGGGAGGACTTGTTGTGCAAGAGACACATATTCCTATTCAGTGTCAACTTGATCCCCCATATTGAGATAAATCAGTAAGAAGGTCCATTTGCTCAAAGAAATCATCAGCACGTACACCACTTTGATTCACACTTACATCTTCCTCCTTACTTTCTTCATCATCTTCACCATTTTCAACATTTGTTTTAATTGCACGATCTTTTCCATATATCTCTCCAAGTGTAAGATAATCTTCAAATGATTTACCATATAAAAGTTTTACATGTCTTTTGTTCTACAAACAAAAAACCATATGCATAAAACAATGTTTTTCAATATTACACTTAAATAAAAGCACAAAAGAAATTATAATGAGTAGGATGACATAAACTTTACCTTTGCCCACTCATCAAATACATTTCTGTCACACTCTACGTTTCTGTTTGAGGTTAGACATTGATTTTAGGGGAGCCCTTCTAGTGAGGACCTCTAAGTTGAGGACTAGTTGAGAACTTTTCGGTTTATCTCGCTTTTCGATCTTATATCCACATCTTAACCGTTCATTTTATAAATATTTATGAGTAGATCATTTCTGCAAATTTTCAACTAAATTGAAAATCGTTAAAACATTCATAAGTGTGATTTGGTTCATGTTTAACAGATTTGGTTCAGTATCTTTTATTTGACATTCATAAAGTTTTACCAATTATGAACTTGAACGGTTCATGTTTAACAGATTTGGTTCGTCCATTGATTTGATCTAAAACTAGTACTTAACGATCACCAATTTGGCTAAAATTTTGTATGATTGATCTACTTATATAAATCTACAACTTTAACGGTTAAGATGTCAAATTTTGATCTAATAAGTAATTAATTGAAAAGTTCTTAACCAGTTCTTAACTTAGAAGTCCTTATTAGAATGACTCACTTGATTTTAGAGTTCTAACCCCATGGGTGAATGAACATGGAGTTAATCTGGTCTAAGAAAACTAATTAAGAAAGAGAGGCGGCTTAATTAGAGGGAAAATCACAAGCCAAAAAAGAAGAGAGAGAGTTTAAATTGGGGGAAAAACGCATGAAAAGAAAAATTGTAGTCAAAATAGTCTCTTTAGGCTCTCAGCTTCACTTTTCTCTGTGTAGTGTAGAATTGGGGGTTCTGTGCTCACTCAAACACACTCACAGAGAGAGAACACTATTCTCACCCGGCGGTGAGATTCGGAGGCATCACCGGCGGAGGTCCTAGAATGAGAGTGAAAGGCGGAGGGAGGAAGAGGAGCTGGGAAGCAATGCCTCTTGACGACGACGGCGGCGGCCTTAGTCTACTTTTCCATCACGACGCCGCTTTTGCTGTACCGGAGCGCCAGGTCACTGGGCCGGAGCCGCAAATCGAGGCGGCGAGCCAGAACCAGGAGGCGGCTGAGGGCGTGGAGGGAGAAGACGGTGACGGCGAGGGGGAGGACGGTGACGGCGAGGAAGGGGAAGAAGGTGAGGCGGAGGCTGAGGGGGAGGAGGATGAGAATAAGGAGCGGAGTACCAAGCTTGATGAAGGCTTCTATGAAATCGAAGCCATTCGAAGGAAAAGGGTTCGAAAGGTTGTACTTCTTTGCCTCGCTGCCTTAATTTGTGTGTTGCATTTTGATTGATGTAAATTAATATTGGAAATGTTGCTTTAATTTTTCGTAATCTGATTATTACTGGCTGTGTTTGTTTTTCGCTGCCGTGGTGTTGATGTTGCGAAAACTAGGGCCAGCTGCAGTATCTCATCAAATGGTGGGTGAAGGTTCTTCCTTTTCTCAAATCAAAACCGTTTACTTTTGATGCCTCTTGATGTAGAGCCTTCATTTAAGGACACTATTTATATATGATGAAGATTTCCAAGATAATTAGGAAAATTAAGATTTTGAATCAAAACCGTTTAATGTCTACATGTATTTTGATAAGCTGTAATTGATTCTCGTGGATTCTTATGCAGGCGTGGCTGGCCAGAGACAGCCAATACATGGGAACCGTTGGAGAATCTCCAGTCTGTCTCTGATGTTATAGATGCATTTGAAGAAAGGTAATTACTTAAGGGGTGGGGGTGAGGATATATTTTCAAAATCTTACTATGCAATAACTGAACATGTATACTTAGAAAAGGAAAAAATTAAGATGGGAAGAAGAAAACTTAGCTGGTAAACATTAACTGGTTGTTGATCGTTTTATTTTGACCGATAGGAAAAAATTTGACATTGGTCAGATTATGATATTCATAGACATGTTTTAATTATGCTGAGACTTGAGGTTTTTATTTAAAACGTAAATAAGAAATAATGTGAGGAATAAAAGAAGAGGGATCCCGAATCTCTATTTTTCTCCGGCATAGCAGTTAGCAAAGACTCTGCAGTAGTGTGATAATAAAGTGTAGTAGTTGTGCATATGGAAGGTAGGTCAGAAGGGTCAATTGACCTTCGTTGACCCTAGCTAGCTATGCCTCTGAGCATAAGGTGATCAGTGACAGTTTGCAGTGATTTACAAAGATACTTAGTAATTAAATTATTTAGTATTTGTGTTCAGCTTGATCAGTTGTTTTCTTGGATGCACAGTTTATCAGCAACACATCCAAAACTTTTGATCTAATATTTATGTGTATTTATAAGCTTTTTTTTATCTGTTATAAAGCTTGCGTACTGGAAAGCAACGGAAACGCAAACGCAAGTCTGGAACTCCTCATACTCAACCTAAGAAGAAGCAGCAGCGTTCTACAGACACTCCATACAATGAGACAGATGGGGAAATAAGCAAGGTTGATAAATCTTTATCGTCTAGTGCTCTCAACAGCTCAGGGGCTGATGGTATTCCGCCCCCTCAACAGTCCTTCCACTCAGTTGGTGATGGAGAGAATAATGGGCATGTCATCAATGCTGAAACATCAAAGAAAACTGATTCTGAGATTTTTTGTGCAAATGTTTCCCACCAAATTAGTGAAAGGAGAGAGGAAAATGAGTATGATCCAAAACTTAGTGAGCTCAAAGCAACAGTATCTAGTAACAATGTCAGTTTGGATAAACTTTCTGTACATTTCCAAGAAGCCAAAGCTCCAGAAATTAATAGCCTGACAAATGGCCTTTCCAAGGTTGATTCTGGTGAGCCAGTACAGGGTGGTCGCAGTACTGGAGCTAAGAGAAGGAAGTCTGGTTCTGTGAAGAGGTTTAAACAAGAGCCACACTCGTCTGAACTTGGTGCTACACAAAATGCATCAACTCGTGTTAGCACGAGATATGCCGGTAGAGTTGATCAAACTGGGGTAGGAAATCTTGATTATGCTGGGGAAAATTCCGGTCGCAGGAATAAGATTGATGAATATAAAGAAGCAGTGCGCATCACCAAGATTCTCAAGCCAATGGGTTATTCAACTTCGATATCAAACAATGTCCAGGACGTGTCTGTGACCTTTATGGCCATGAGGTTTGTCTTAAAACTGCAATTTATAGTTCCATTTCATTTTTTGAGGGTCATCGTATGAATAATGTTTGATATATAAATTACATAGCAAATGAAATCCATCTTTTTTTAAAGAGGCCATCGATTTGAAATGGCTACTGCATGAAAAAATAGCGTAGATACTGCAATAATGCTAGAAATATGACTGAAACCGAGTCTTCTAATTTGTTTTATTTTTTTAACTTAATATCACTTGATACTTTGGAGACAGACGTATTTCTAGTACCAAATGAAAATAATCTATTGACCTGATATTTCTAAAGAGTATCTTTTGCCCTACAATAGAGTAGTTAGAGGTTGATGTCATCTCTTAATTTTTGGGACTAGTTAAAAGCGTAGTCTAGCATAGATTGAAAACATGTCAAAGTTGTTAAATAAATTTTTATCCTTCAGAGTTGAAATTTTGCATAAAGCGCTTCTAAAATAAAGTCTGTAGATTATCTTTTTGTTCAATTTTTTTTACTAGAAGCTGCATGATTTATTTGCACATGCGCGCGCGCACACACAATAGCCCATTGACATGTAGTCCGGGCATGCTGATTGGCTTTTCCATGGATAGGTGAATATAAAATAGGAAAAATAGGATAATTGGTTAAGTGGATAGGTTAATGCTGGTTCTTTTATCCTGCTATTTGCTGTTCTGCCCTTGATATATTAAACTATATATATTGGCTAAAACCTGCTGGGCATTTATTTGGTTTTCACATTATATACACATACCGGAATTTAGATTTTACCACTGACTTTAAAGACTTTCAAAGAGAGAATATGACAAGAACTTTAACTATACACGAGTAACATGACTACTATAGGAAACTACTGTAACAAGTCTGAAGAGGTAAAATACATGTGTATACAACTGACCCAGTGTGAGAACTATGGACCTTTAGAATTAGACATGTTCTGGGAAATCAAACTAAGAAAGCACTTCAGTTTATGAGCTCTAATACAAAAACAATTTATGATGTAACACCAAGGTAAGAATGTTGTACCAGTTTGGGGTTAACCTAGTTCTTACTAGGGGTTGACCTTTTTCACCAAACCAAGATATTTTGGACTCCACCATTACCGTTTGGTTTTGGGTTGGATGTTTATACTTCTATGCTGTATCTGGCTACACATGTCAGTGGCCACATGTGGTCTAGGATACCCAATAGATGGTAGGATACCCAACAGATGGTATCCCCCTGTTTAAAGTCACACCGAGTATGTTGTGTATCTTCATCACTATGAATATAGAAGCCTTGTAAAAGAAATTTATAAGTCTGGGCCTATCCCCTCGTTCCCAGTTTGGATCGATCTATTTGTTTGTTGTCCTTTTTTTCCCGTGTGGATCTGCTCAATCATTTTCTGTATGCTTGCTTGTTCCCAGTTGCCGAAGTACTATGTGTATTCTACAGTGGAACATCCTTACTTGATCCTTAGGTGTTAGCTTTTGATTTTGTCAACAAGACTGATGCTCTTGTTTTGCTCTCAACAAGAGTATTCTTTGGCTGTTGAATAGTACCAATTTTTGTACTTCTCTTGTCATAATAGTTTTGCCATCAGTGTAGATATTCTGATTTTGTCAAAAGACGTGTCGTCTGGCCTGCACTGTCATAATCTGATACATCAACATTGTAGCTGAAGTATACAAGTCTAAACTTTTCATGTAATGATAGTTTTGGCAACAGTATGGCTACATGTACTCTCTCTCTCTCTCTCTCTCTCTCTTTTCTTTCTTTTGCGATGGTCAGTGCATGTTTATAGAGCCAATGCTTATGCAAATTTTGGCAATATACAATAGCTCACAACTCTTGAAATTCTCAGATAAATGTAGGCTAAAGTAACTCTTTGCTGGTTACAGTTTGCTTAGAACCTATGGTCTGCTTATATTGCCAAAGACTAGGGTCTGTTTGGTGAATCATGTTCAATCCTTGTAGTTGGCTGCCTGAAATAAAATCCTACAGGGGTTGATTTTTTATGGGCTTTTAATTATTTGAAGTTCCTTATAGCCTATTTTTACAGTACTCCAAAACTTTGTATTTTGAGGTTTGTCCACGTATGAGTTTCATTTTGGCCTGGGGGCCATGCTATTCTTCAGCTTTCTTATCAATGTAGTGTACACTTATGTTGACTTGTCAGTTTTGGTGATCTGAACGTTCTTAGATCTCACTTTCCACTTCTAGATGGTCGATCATCATGTTTTGCTTTTTTTTCTTAACTGTTGTTACCTTTTGGACCACAACGTTGTTTAGAATTGAAAATGCCACTAGAGATGAAATTTCCTAATTCACCAATTTTGAACTTTTGTCTGTCACTATATAACCTACCCTCGTGCGGGAGACTGCAACGTGAATACCCTGCTGTGATTCCCATTTTGCATATTGCATGGATCTAGTAAGGCCAAGGGTGGTTTGCTTCATAGGAAACAATATGTAAACTTTTTCATGGACATGCAAGTTGGATATGTGTAGTGCTTTTTTAGATTCTTTGAGTATTTTCTAGACCTGAGTGTTGGATATTTCATAATGAGCAACCAATTTTTCTTATTTTCTTCACATGTTTTACCACATTTTTATGTGGTTGCTGTGTTATAGGTCTGATGGCACAGAAGTGATAGTGGATAACAAATTTCTCAAGGTCAATCATCCACTTCTGGTAAGTGATCAACTGTTAAGCGGGCAACATGATACTTGTTAGCAACATTGTAGCTTCAGTAACTTCATAATGTTGCTTTTCTATCACCATTTGAACTAATGTTAATCCCTCTTTTTTTTTCCAGCTGATTAATTTCTATGAGCAACATCTCCGGTACAGTCCTGCAGAGTAATTCAAGGTGTAAATGGAGAGTGCAACCTTAGCTTAGCTAGATGTTTATCATCTTTATTGTCAGTTGCAGTGTTGGATTCTTGTAGTTGCTGGGGAGAGTGCTGAACTGGCATAGATGGTGAACTATACCAGTAGCTAATCATGTGTCATTTCTCTTTCTCGTCTTTTTACTTGGTGGTCTGGATAGATAATATGGAGATAAGTAAGAGAAGACATCTCTTTTTTTGTCTACATATTTTGTTAATGTATTGAATCTTTAACATGAAATGAACACATCTTTCATTTCATCAGAAAATCATTTCACCAAGGGAGTTCTTTCCTGGGTTATTCTAAGGGATTGTTTGTGGAATTTACGTTTTGTCACCTTATGATTATTTTGCCTGACGGGTCGACATCGATCTCTGAATGAGTGCGGCCGTTGCTGCCGATGGTATTGCGCACTTTGTTCACTCCTTGGTTTGGGTCTGCATAACATGATTAGTATTGTCATGTCTTTAGTATTGTCCGTCTCAACTAACCTTGGACTAATCAGAAAATAAAATATCCATAGAAGGTGAATTTATACACAGATGAATCAAAATATTTAATCCTGCATCAAACTTCTGGTGTGGTTGGCTACCAATGGCCTCCATCTATATCCTTTACTAAATCGAAGTTTATTCTTTTAATAAGTTCAAATATTTTCCACTTAAAAAAAGTAGTATTATTTTCCCTTATTGTAGATGTTTTCGACCTAGCTCAAATTCTCAATTCTCCATTTCTCTGTTGCAATGGAAGGCACACCATTCATTAAAGAGATAGTAAGATTGATATTTGGGGTCTAGTGGTTTTATCAGCATAAATAACAAGAATATAGCCTACATTTTGACGTTGAGACGTTGGCATAGCTCAACAAACTACCAGACATGCAACAAAGTAGAGAAAAATGATGTAGTTTAGAAGTAATCTCCCACATCCACGACCCAGCAGTCCTTATATCACTCACTTCCCCTTTCTTTGATCCTGTCAATCAAGTTTGTGCAAAGACTTCATCAATGGCTAGTCGAGGGCCGTCACCACTCGTACCATCTCTAGTGGTAGGAGCTTTGGGATTGATCATATGCAGACCTACCTTACTATCCCTTCTGGAAATCTCTGTGTCTTTGTTCCAAGCAGGGGCAGAAACTGATGGCAGGGCCAACTTGGCTTTTGTGATGCTTGTTCTTTTTTTGCTTTTACTAGTTGCACACTTTGTTTCTTCTCTATTCCCTACAATTGTTGGCATTTCATCACCTGTTACAACTCTTGAATCAGGTAGCTCTGAATATGGGGGTGACGGTTTCGAGTTTGGAATAGGAACAATGCTTCTGATTGTACTCTTTCTTATTCTGTATCATCTTGTTTGAGATCTTGGTTCTGCCACAGTGCTAGCCCTATGGATGATTGTAAGCACATTGTACATATCCAAACTCATTTTTCCTTCTCTTGGCTAAGGAAAGAAAAAAAAGAAAAAAAGATTGTCTAGATGGGAGTTATGTTATACATACATTAACACCAGTTTTTGAGACAATTATTTCGTTCATCATGTTACACAGTTGATGTATATCATCATCTGGGATCTAAACCAGAATCATTACAGCATATGTGATCATTATCAAAATGAATATCCCACTTTCAAGTTATTAAGTCAATTTACACAGCCAGAATTTTGCTCGCCATATTTTGCTCGACATCGTCGAAGTTTGACATAGAGAGAGGTTTAGATTCCTCCATTTGTGAGCCGATTTACTTATTCAGATTTGGGTAACAATGGCCTATCACACGATGAAGCTACAAAATCAAGACCCTGGCACCTCAGGTGGCATGGTCAGGCTTGATTGGAAATTCACGCTACTGGGCTCGGCAACAAGTTAATCAAGCGCAGTACTTCAAAAAACCATGATTTATCTGATGTGGGACTGTACCAAACTAAAATACCTAGTCTGACAGAGGGAGAAAAAAACGTGTGGGGGCAAAAAGACTGAACCAACCGCACAAAAATACTTCGATGAACAAATACACCCTCTCATTTTCTCAGCATTGAAAATACATCTATAAATTGGTGTTGTCAATGGCTCAAAGCGTGAACTCTAGCTTTCAAGGGTAAAACCACATGGATAATACAACACTATGGTTACAATTTTTCAATTAATGGGGGCACAAATGAATTACACCATAGGAAATCTATAACACAATAGGGGCCTGTGCCCTCAGTCGTCCTACACTGGCTCCGCCAGTGCCTATAGAGGCTATAGTAGTTTAGTCCTAAATATATTTGCAGCTGTTTTAAGCAATCTAGTTGATTCAAAATCCTTGTAAATCTAAAGATGTGTTTTAGGATATTGGATATGTGTAGGCCTTAGTTTATGCTAGTCAAAATGATTCTCCATAATGATAGAATATTAAAATATGTTTTCTTGTACAACACCTATTGATGTTATATAATTCTCTATATAAAAGGTTTCATATTAATGAATAAAAAGAAGTTTTTTTATTCTATTTGTTATCTCATATTCTCTAAATAATATCGTATAAATCACGTTATCAGTGACGTGGCTCTAATAAGCCAACCATGTTTTTTTTCAAAACCCTATAAAAGCCAAAAAGATTTACGGTTTCTTGGTTCGACCGTCGTGCCGCCTGCTTTCCGATTGCCGCTACCATCTGACATTCACCTGTCGCACCGCTCTCGGTTGCCGCCCGCTGTTGTTTTCTTATTTTTCTTCGAATCCTTCAAGTGTTTGAAGTTTTATTTTTTCAAAAGGTATGTTTTGAAACCCTAAACTCTTCAAGTTCAATAACTAGGGAGGGGAGGGGGATAAAGTCTCTTCTCCCTTTTCTATCTCCGTTTTATGCTTGGAATTTGGTATATGCAGGGAAAATCCTAGAACTAAGAGCATTCTCAGGGTCCGCGTTGTGTGGTATCAAGGTTTGTTTTATTATTCAAGGATTGTGTAGTATCAATCCAAAGGACAAATAATATAGGACTGCGTTGTATCAATCCGTGGACAATTAACATAGGATTGTGTAGTATCAATTCTAAAGCATCGAAATTATAGTGACCTCGTGGTCTCAAACTAATCACTAATCACTTGAAAATTAGTTTGTGTGCAAAGCTATGGACAGTGCGCGCGTGGAATTTGACATCCTGGACACCCAAGGTACCGAATAGGTGAAAACCATAGGTGGGTGTCGGATGTGAAGAAGACATTTATCAGAAAAAGTACTCTGATACCATATTTCCTCCAGCAGATGGGTCCACAGAAAAGTCTAGTGAGAAAGTCAGATCGCAGAATGATGTTTTTGCGTCGACATCTTGACAAGTAATGTGTGGACAAAAGATCTTGGATTCGAAAGATGAAGAATGAACCTAACAATGCTTGACATATCTTCTTTCATTGTCGGATGATTCGCTGTCGTGATGCCTTTCATCATCGAGCAATTAGCCGTCATGAAGGATTGTATCGTCGGTCAAATCGCCGCAGTGACGCTTTACTTCGTCAGTTTGATTTGCCGCTGACGTCTTTATTCGTCAGTCGATTCTCCGCTATGACACCTTGCTTCATCGTCGATCCACCGGAGCTAGGGCTTGAAATGAATGAACGAACATGAAGATAAGAAATGGGATCGTGAATGTATATGATGACATATCTGTAATTTGAATTGAAGTGATAACGAACTGTTTATTCATGCCGTTTCCGTCATTTTGAGCGTGAGAAACCAATATTATCTCTGTTACTGGAATTAATGTCTTGATAGTGTAACTATTGGTAAAAACCTCATAAATTTATTATGCTTCTTTTGTCAAATATAGGGTAAGAAAGCAAATGCACATGCTTCCGTTGCATTGGCTATTGTGAGAAAAACTACCATCAGAGAGAAAGAAAGGTTAAAGAAAGCATTTTTTATGAGTACCTTATTCTAACTTGTCAATGTGGGGTTCAAATACAACTTTATATCAAAAGTTGGACATGAAAAGTATATAATCTACCAAACTCACGTTACCGAAGGCAAACAATTCACAAAGCGGATTAGAAAATAGCTTGCTTTCTTGGGTGAGTTTGATAACCATTACATTCTGGAATGTGTTTTCCCATTCAATTCTTGAAGTAACTATATAATTTTTGGAATCTGTCATTATACAATCAAAAAATGCGTTCAGTCTCTCTACAAGGGTTAGTCGACGGTGGTGGCCTTGGATATTTTGCTGCTTGTGAGCGGGTGTTTCTCTCATTTTCTAACAGATCTGGTGATGAAGGTCATGGGGTTTCTCTCATTCGGCCTATTCGTGCACCAACCAAAATGTGGTTCGGCTGTTCCTTTCTCCTCAATCTCGGTCAATTCAACTTTTTCGGGTTGGATGGTGAGGGTGAGATTTGTGGCTCCTCCAAAGGGGTCGTCGATGTTGTTAGTGATGTTGTGGTGTCAGACCATGATGCATGGGTTCGATCTTGAAAGCTAGGTGACGACCCTGTGAGGATTGCTGACATTGTTGAAGTGATGTTGGGTGGCAGCTATGACATCCAACGGTGGAAAGTTGGCCTTCCTGATTGACCAGGTGGTTAGAATGGTGGTGGGATCATCATGGAGCCCTTGGTTGCTGGGTTGGCAGGGGATCAGGCTCTTGGAGACTGATATGAATTCTCCTAGCGGGCCAAGGAAAGCCTTAACTAGCTGGGCCTCGGTTTGGGCTCGAAGCTGAGTTATTAGTAGTAGGTTAGTTAAACAAAGTGGCATTAATTAAGTTAGTTAATCAATTTTGGGTTGTTAGCTTCGATGACCCTACGGAGTGGTTTTTATAAGGCCGAGCAGCATTTTGAGTTTCACATGGTTATAGAGGAGCTCAAGTTATCCATTGCATCGTTGCACCTAGTTGACAAAGCTGCAGATAGATGGTTAGTTTTCCAGGACGAGTTTCCCCAAACCTGGAGAGGACTGTCTGAACTGTTAATGCGTGAGTTCAGTGAGCATAACTATGGGGAATACTAGGCCTCCTTAGCTCGGATCACTTAAATAGAAACAGTAGATGAGTACATGGATAAGTTCACCAAGCTATCCAGGCGCGCTCCAGGATTTTCCCCACATGCCTTATTCTCCTTATTTGTTGAGGGCCTTAAAGACGCTATCAAGGTTAATGTGAAGGCTCATAGACCCACAACCTTTTATACAACTTGTGAACTGGCCAAGCTATTTGAAAGAAGCTCTAGAGGCCCTATAAGAACTAACTATACTGCAACAGGACGAGGCACTGAGACCAATCAAGGA
This sequence comes from Comarum palustre, assembly GCA_951800085.1. Classification (NCBI taxonomy): domain Eukaryota; kingdom Viridiplantae; phylum Streptophyta; class Magnoliopsida; order Rosales; family Rosaceae; genus Comarum; species Comarum palustre. The sequence goes on along the minus strand of OX637581.1, from coordinate 10,263,239 downwards.
GTGCATCACAGACCCCAGGCTCAAGGACCCCAACGAGCCCCAGTCCCTTCTAACCTTGTAGTAGCTCACAATGGAGGAGGACCTCGGAGGCTTACGTAGGCCGAATATCAAGAGCGACGATCTCGTAATCAATGCTTCTTATGTGATGAAATCTTTAGACCTGGACATAATTACAGGAGGGGACGAGCAGTGATGGTCATAGAGGTAATACCAGATGAGGAGGACCAACCACTTCCTTTGGATGTTGCTACAACTGAGATAACATACCACAGGGATGAAGTGCAGGAAGTGGAGTTGAGGGCTATGGGTGATGGTAACACCAGTTCAACTATGCAACTAAAATGGCAGCTCAGGAATAAGGAAGTACATGTGCTCATTGATTCAGGGGCATCTCACAATTTTGTGAACCCTGCATCTCTCAAGGGCTCCAAACATACATTTACTTGTATTTAACCCTTGACGGTGCGCATGGCGTGTGGCTCGTTCATGTATACTACCAGGCAGGTAACCCTTGAAATCACACTACAACAACTAACCTTAATTGTAGATTTTTATGTCTTACTAGTCTCAGGGTGTGAAGTTATTTTGGGAGCAAAATGGTTGAAAACACTAGGAGACATAATCTGGAACTTTGAAACTATGGTGATGAAGTTCCAATTCCAGAAGGAAACTTACTGTTTGACAGGTCTCACTCCACAAGCTTCAATTGTTAGCTGCAAAAGCATGACCAGGCTGTTATGGAAAGAGAAGGAAGATGTGTTAGTCAAAGTGCAGGTAATCTCAAATCCAGAAAAGAAGCAAACTGTCCATCCTGCCAAACAAAATATTTTAACTCGTTATGCAGATGTGTTTGCTACCCCCAAGTTTCTACCTCCCTTCAGAGCTCATGATCACTGCATTGAGTTGGTACCAAACACTACCCCAATTAATGTGTGCCCCTATCAATATCCTCATTTCCAGAAGGTAGAAATTGAGAAGATTGTGCAAGAGATGCTCGACAGTGAAACCATTAGACCTAGCACCAGTCCTTACGCATCTCTTGTGTTACTAATTAAGAAAAAAATGGAATTTGGCGACTCTGCATTAACTATAGGGCCCTAAATGCCGCCACAGTTAAAGATAAGTACCCAATACCCGTGGTGGATGAGCTGATTGATGAAATCCGTGGTTCAGTCATCTTCACAAAGCTAGATCTCAGAGCTGGCTATCACTAGATTCGAATGCAGGAAGAGGACATTCCAAAGACAGCTTTCAACACTCACTTGGGACATTACGAGTTCCTAGTGGTACATTTTGGTCTCACAAATGCCCCTGCTACATTCCAGGCCAATATGAATGACAGTTTACGCCCAAAATTGAGGAAATATGTATTAGTTTTCTTCGATGACATTTTGATCTACAACCCTTCATTGGCTGCTCACTTACAGCTGTTGGAGTGGGTTCTGCAAACCTTAAGGCACCACTCATTTGCCATCAAAGAAAGCAAGTGCTACTTCGGGGTATCACAATTGGAATATCTGGGGCACATTATCATCAAGAATGGTGTAGCTGTTTATCCAGCCAAGATTGAGTGTGTAAAGCAATGGCCACTTCCTATGACGTTGAAGGAGCTAAAGGGATTTCTAGGCCTTACTGGATACTACTGAAAGTATGTAAAAGGATTTGGACTGATTGCTAAACCATTGACAAGCCTACTAAAGAAAGAGGGGTTTAATTGGAATGAGACAGCCACATAGGCCTTTGTAAAACTCATGGAAGCCCTTACATCCACACCAGTTTTAGCTTTTCCAGATTTTTCAAACCATTTACTATGGAATGTGATGCCTCAGACTTAGGAGTAGGTGTTGTGTTATCTCAAGATGCTCATCCAATTGCTTTCAGGAGTAAGACATTGTCATAAAGGCATCTTGCACTTTCAGTTTATGATAAGAAAATGTTGGCAGTTGTCTCGGCTGTTCAACAATGGCGCCCCTACCTGTTAGGCCACCATTTCTCCATCTATACAGATCACAAGACCATTGAGCATTTTCTTAGTCAGAGGGTGACAACCCCTGCTCAACAGAAGTGTCTCCTTAAGCTCTTAGGGTACGACTACTCTATTCAGTATAGGAAGGGAAAAACAATGCAGCCCCAGATGTCTTATCCAGATCAGTAGCCTTGTAAGCTCTCACAGCTACTTCAAGCCCCATCCATGAGTTTGTCAAGGAAATACAATAAGCTTGACTCAGTGACACCAGAGTGGCAGAATTAATACAACAACTACAAACAACATCCACTGGTCCAAAATATTTTTCTCTAATCCAATCTCAACTCCTGTATAAAGGCAAAGTGTTTGTCCCTGAAGTAGCTAATTGGAGGCAGTGCATAATACAGGAATTCCATGGTAGTCTCATAGGAGGGCATGCAGGCTTCTCTCACACTTACAAAAGGGTTAAAGAGATGTAAACGAGTTTGTTGCCAACTGCTCGGAGTGTCAACAGAACCACTATGAAACAATTAAACCCCCGGGCCTTCAACAACCCATTGTCATTCCTATAAGAGCTTGGAGCACCATCACCATGGATTTAATTGAAGGACTTCCCAAATCTCATGGTAAGACAATTATTTGGGTAGTCATAGATAAACTCACCAAAGTGGCTCATTTCATCCCACTTTCTCATCCTTACAATGCTGCCTCACTAGCAAATGTGTTTGTGCATGAGATTTTTTCGCTTACATGGTCTACCTGACACAATCATCTCTGTTAGAGATCATGTCTTTATGAGCTTGTTCTAGGAGGAGTTCTTCAAACTGCAGGGCACCACACTTAGTAGATCCACAGCCTATCACCCCCAAACTGATGGACAACCAGAAAATCTCAACAGAACTTTGGAGTAGTATCTGAGGTGGATTTCTAGGAACAGACCTGGTGAGTGGGTTCTGGCTCTTCCTTGGGTTGAATGGTGGAACAATTCAGCCTATCACTTAGCTCTAAAGTGACCCCTTTTGAGACTCTATTTGGATATCCACCCCCCACAATCAGACCATATATTCTAGGCTCCACTGCTGTGGAAGATGTAGATTCACAGTTAAGGAGTCGAGATGAACTGTTAGCCATGATTAAGCGTAATTTGATACATGCTCAAACTGAAAGGGTATTTCAAATAGGCGATTGGGTATTCCTAAAGCTCCAACCTTACAGACAGGGTACAGTGCACTACTCAACCTTTCACAATCTGTCTTCTAAATTCTATGGACCCTTTCGTGCGCTGGAGCGAATTGGAGAGGTAGCTTATAAACTGCAGTTACCTGCATCTGCCAAGATACACAATGTATTCCATGTATCACTACTCAAGAAGAGAATTGGGGATACGATTGCTGTCGAGGCAGAGTTACCAAACATCAGTGATGCTAACATATCTAAATGGATCCCAGAAAGGGTGTTATAGACAAGAATGGTGAAAAGAAGAGGGGCAGCAACCATACAATGGTTGGTGTAGTGCTGGGAACAAGGCCTGAAGAGGCAACCTGGGAGATGGCTGAAGTGATCAAACATAGATACCTTGATTTGTATCTCTGAGAGTTAAGGAACTTGAGGTCAAGTTCTCTTTTGAGTGGGAAGAAATGATATGAATTCTCCTAGTGGGTCGAGGAAAGCCTTCACTAGCTGGGCCTCGGTTTGGGCTAGAAGCTGAGTTATTAGTAGTAGGTTAATTAAAGTAAGTGATATTAATTAAGTTAGTTAATCAGTTTTGGGTTGTTAGCTTCAATGGCCGGGTTTCGACCACGTGTCACCATCCAAGCCGTCCTTGTAAGGTTTTAAGGCGCCCTAGGGTTCTTGGGGTTGGTCATCAATGAATGAATACTACATTTTCCTTTCTTAGCTGTAGATTTATCTCCTTCCTTCCCTCTCCAGCTCAACTCACTCTCTCTCGATCCATTGGTAAGACTTGTTCTTATCAGAGACGCCGGTGGCCTTATGTTTAGTGAAGGCATTGGGGAGAAGGCATGCCACATTGTCACTCCAACGTGGTTTATTAGCATTGGGGAGAAGACGCTGGTGCTATTTTCCTTAGGCGTTGGGTTTTGGGCTTGGTTGTTTGCTAGGGTTCCAAGATGTCTTTGGGTTGTGGGCCTACTGTTGGCTCTAAATCAATTTGGTTGGACTTCAGAATTTGGTGGATTCATTTTAACTACATAAGAGGTTGCAAAGGTGTCAGCAAGTAGGGGTGGGCGTCGGAACCCGAAAACCCGGCCTGAAAAATACGAAGCTCTAAACTCGGTTTGGTCCAAAACCCGCCCCTTTCTCTAAAAACCCGGTTCGGGTTCGGGCTTGAAATTTAAAGGGACCGAAAGCCTAGCCCGACCCGTTATAATTTTAATTAATCATTTTAATGATTTTAATTAACCATTTTAATTACCGTTCTCTAAAAAACAGGTTCGGGTTCAGACTTGGTTTGTATCAAACTTGTGGAGTTCTAATCTTTATTTAATTATTTTAGAATTTGTACATGTTGAATAGGATAAAATTTAGGAGAATAGATAGAATATGTGAAACTACATATTTGGGCTCAAACAATCTGAAGCCCGGCTCGGCTCGAGACGTGTTTTGTTAGGGTTTCGATTTCATAAAGCCTGAGCCTAGACCAACCCGTTTTGTTTGGGTTCGGGCTCGGTCTTTAAAAAAATTGGAACCGGCCCGGCCCATGCCCACCCCTATCGGCAAGTAGCTCTCTTTTTTAGCAACTTCAGCAAGTAGCTCTCTTGGTGATATATCGGTAGCCTAATTTGGGTTAGTGTTCATTGGAATAAATTAGTTAAGAATAAATAAGTTTTTTTTAGAACTTTAAGATGCTCGTGCTATTTTCCTTGGGCTTTACGTTTTGGGCTTGGTTGTTTGCTAGGGTTCCAAGATGTCTTTGGGTTGTGGGCTTACTGATAGCTCTAAATCAATTTGGTTGTACTTCAGACTTTGGTTGGGCTCTTCGGTGGTGCGTATTGGATCCAGGCTTTGGTGGATTCATTTTAACTACATAAGAGGTTGCGGAGGTGTCAGCAAGTAGCTCTGTTGGTGATATATCGGTAGCCTAATTTGGGTTAGTGTTCGTTGGAATAAATTATTCAAGAATAAATAAGGTTTTTTAGAACTTTTTAGTTTGTTTTTGCTTTGCTTGTTACTTTGGTTCCTTGGCTATTATGTTTAGAGTCGACCGTATCTATAGGTTGCAATATAGGAATTGTCTAGGTTTCTTTGAATCTTAGGTAGTTTCGCATGATGTAATATCTAATAGCTGCCCGTGAGAGTGTTACATTTTATGTTGTAACCCGACTTTTAGTTATCAATATATTATATAGCTAATCTCCATTTATCAAAAAAAAACTACATAATTTTTGGAGAACACGAAGGTTGGTAAGAAAAAAGCCCCTAAACCATGTCCCTCCCCAAAACCCTCTTGAACCTCCTCTCCCACCGGTTTTCCACTGCCGCTTCAACCACCAGAAACCTCCCAAAAGTCCCCACCAAGTACAAGTCTGATGCCCTCAATCAAGCCAAGAAGGTCCTCACCGACTATCTCCACACCACCCGGTCTCTCCCCTACACCTACGCCGAGCACATCAGCAACCACTCCCTCTTCTCCAATCTCGTCAAGAAGATCCCCTACTCCGCCCCCAACTTCTCCCAAAGCTTCCAGCGCTTCCTCAGGTACCACCCCATCAACAAATTCGATTTTTTCTTTGAAAGCATTGGCATTGACCACACCCAAGTCCCTCACTTCTTACCAACCAACAAGTTCTTCTTCTCGGAAGACCTGACTGTTCTGGAAGCTGCTTGTGTGCTTAGTGGGTTCGGGTTTCCGTGGAATAAGTTGGGGAAGTTGATAGTGAGGAAAATTGTATTTTCAGGGAGAGTTGTAAGGAGTTGAAAGGTAAGCTTTGTGGGATTAAGGAGTACGGGTGGAGTAATCTTTCGGTTGTGGGGATTTGCTTGGCTTTTCCGGGGTTGTTGCGCGTGGAGGGGGAGTTTGGTGGTGAGGTTGTGACGTTGTTGGATGACTTGAAAAGGGTTTGTGGAGTTTGACATTGCGAATAGTGTTGAGGGAAATGTGGATACTTGGTATGGGGTTTGTAGGATTGTGAGGGTGTTTTATGATTTGGGTGTCGAAAAGGGGAAGGCAGGGGAGTTGTTGGGTAGGAAGAAAGATGTTTTTCTTCAGCACTCAGGAGAAGTGTTGGTTGAGAAAGCAAATTATTTTTGTAGATTAGGTGATAGGAAGGAGGATGTAGGTTTGTTGATTCTTCAAAGACCGGAAGTTTTGAGTCTTGAACTGGAAAAGCGGGTGATATCGACTTTGGGGTTGTTGAGACATTTAGGATTGGATGAGAATGAATTGAAGGAAGTCAGTCGGAAATATCCGTATGCGATGGGGAGAAATAGAATGTTTAATGTACCTCATTTGATGAGTGATTCTTCACTAGGATTAAGGATGAACATCAATTGCTAGGTAATTATGTACTCGGTGATTCTGATGATGATGACATGAAGAAAGAATTTAGTAGTGAATTGGAGTAGTTGCAATCTTGTAGAACTCCTGTTCATGCAATGAAGAAATTGGATTTCATGCATAGCATTGGGTTTGGAGAGAACCCCTTGACTCTAAAGGTCTTGACCCGCATACATGGCAGAAGCTGTGAGTTACTGATAGAAACATAATACGTCATGTTCTTAATATGTTTTCCTACCCTATTTAGTTAAGTTATTTCCTTAGTAACATCATTTCTGATATGTTTTTATTGTAGAGACATAAATGAGCACAAAAGGAGAAAAGAATGCTAAAACAGAAAAATTAGAGGAATCCTAATTGTTTGGGGAAACCTAACTCAACTAGCAATCCTAATTCAATTAGGAATCAATAGAGCAAAGTGTCACAACTTATGAGTCGCAGGCAAAGTCCAAGATGAGTGATGAGTCACAAGCAAAGTCCAAGATGAATAAAAATCTGAACCATTGGATCAAAATTGAATCAAGGGCTAAGAGCAATTCATCAACACTATATAAAGGCTCATTTGTTTCATAATTCTCCATCATTCATTCACACAAAACCTTAGAGAAATAGCATAGCAGCTGTGTCAACCTCTTTCCTTCCTTTGCGAAGCCTTGACGAACGTTTCTCAAGCGCGGTAGCCTTGGAGAGTCGGAGCCTTGAAACCATAGCACCTTTTCTTCATCATCAAGCTTCTTAAAGATCATCAAAGTGTAAATTATGTCTTTATCTTTGTTTAGTTTTCTTTATAATTTTAAGAGTCAGAGCCTTGAAACCATAGCACCTTTTCTTCATCATCAAGCTTCTTGAAGATCATCAAAGTGTAAATTACGCCTCTATCTTTGTTTAGTTTTCTTTATAATTTTAAGAACATAGATTCAGTTTTCATTATGGGAATTAGATGTTTGTTACGATTGTTTTGTTATTAGTAAATTTCTTATCTTTGTAAAGCATGTTGAAGTTATGTTTATGATGCTTTAATAAATCTGTTCTTGTCAGTGCATAAGTTAGAAAGAATGCGTTTTTGTTTTAGTAGCTATAAAGTTATAATGCATTCTAACTGTCGTCAGATTTCATGTTAAGCGTGTAGGTAAGTATGAATCGCAAGTGATGGAAGCTATGTCATAGTGGCTGGAAACGCATACTATTTAATTTAATGTTGTGATGTTCATAACATGGTTTTATTCAATCTCGTTCTATAGATCTTAATGATTCATGTAGACGTTCTCATGAAATTCTTAGTTCTAGACGTTCTGTGCTAAGTATAAAAGTAGAACTACAAGATGCAATGACCTCGTAGGCTTGTGTCTTGAGATTGTTTCTAGGGTGTGAAGTTGACAAGTTTCAGATTGTTAAGATTAAAACTTAATTTTAATTTGTGCTCATAATTTGAGTTTTTCTCTCTTTGTTGATGTGTTGAATGAATCGATCATTTGTATGTATTTATAGTTTGATTTATTTTTAGTAGGAATGATAGAAACCCAAATCAAAATCCCCAGTTTAATCCTTGTAAATATGTAAATAATCTTTGTTTTATACTAATATTATCATGACTTTGAATGCAGAAGCCCCTCTTAAGTCCCCGGTCGTATCGACCCCTACTTACTGTTATGCTATAAACGTCAAAAGAGGGTTTACTTGTCGTGCCCCAGTTTGGGAGCGCGTCAATTTTGGCGCCGTTACCGGGGACTTGAAATTCTTTTGCATTTGGTTGTTACAAATTTAACCATTGTTGTTTGTTTAAATTAACTAATGTTTGTTTTATGAATTTTTAGAATTAAAATCTTTGGATGCACATATTGGATAGGTAGTCGCAAGTGATAATAGGGGTCTTTTAGATCCTTATTAACATTTGTCGAACGATCAACCACATTAGTAGCTATTAACTGAGTAAGGGAATTTTTCGATGTCTATGATTGAGTTAAAGTACCTGGATCAAATTAGATCTCAAGATTGTTGAACTGTGCTTTGCATGGTACGGGGTTTTGGCCTCCACAGTCACTAAACGAGTCCTATCAGGTTACTACTCTACCTGGCCGATTAAAACCTCTGAAACAACGGAGTTGCTATGTTTCGATCACTTACTTAGGCCGCACGCCATTGTGTGCACCTCGAAATTTAAGATTGGAAGTTTATAAAACGTACACCCCTAATTTAAACAAACATATGAAAATATGAGCCCGAGTTTAATTTAATTATACTACATTTATACTTATAAAATATTAGTTATGTTTTATTTATCTTAGTTTTACTAATTACTTGATTGATTTATCTTAGGGTTATGAATGTCCGATGACAATCCTCTACGTCAGATAATTGAGGAGTGGCTTTCTAAAATTGGTGTGCGGTTGAAACGAATTCAAGACGGTGAGGGATTTTCCAATCTATTGAATTTGCAACAGTTGAACTTCGATAGTGAAGACGACTAAACCATCATGGTCAAATCCGTTGTTTCCACATATTCGGAAGAGGACAAGGACGCATCTCCTGACCTTCCACATCCAACTTTCGGGCTCCTTGAGATAGTACAAGCAAATCATCAAACAGCTGTCATGACTAGTATAAGAGCACTTTCTTCCCAAGTAGATCACAATGTACCAATCAGTGGTACACCCTCTTGCATTGTCTATCCTGCACCAGGCAGAAGGAAAAGAGGGAGAATTCGAGTTGAGAGGTGGATTCCTTCACCATTTACCGAAGTTCTATGGTTTAAACAATGAAGATCCAAACAAACATTTGAAGGGTTTTGAATTTGTGTCCACAAGCATGTGCCCTAAGAATGCAAATATGCAAATTTTGAAGTTAGAAGCATTTCCATTCTCCCTTAAGGACAAAGCAAAGTCATGGCTATATGATTTGCCATCTGGGCATATCGTATCATGGGAGGGAATGAAAACGGAGTTCTTGACTAAATATTTTCCATCTTCGAAGATCACCGTAATGAGGAAACAAATCACCAGAGTTCAACATGGAGTAGATGAGACCTTCTGTCCCTTCTACCAAAGGTTCAAGGCACTTGTAGCATCTTGTCCATCTCATGGAATCAAGGAGAGCAATTTGTTGCAATACTTTTATGAAGGATTGTTACCTTTGGAACGCCAATTGTTAGATGCTTCAGCTGGAGGGTCATTTGTGGATAAATCACCTCAACAAGCATGGACACTACTTGAGAACCGAGCACTGAATGATCAACAATTCTCAACTGCACTCAACAGCTCTCGGAAGGGCAATGAAGCTAAGTCATTGGAAAGCAAGCTTGATATATTGTTAGCTCATCTATCCATTGGAAAAAACCATGAAACTGCTAATGTTTGTGGTATGTCTATGCAAGGACATCCTACTGATCAATGCTCTCAAATCATGGACAATAGCGGATGGGAATCGGTGAATGCCCTTGGATAACCAAGATACAATTCGTTCTCCAACACATACAATCCTGGCACTAGAGATCATCCTAATTTTCGTTGGAGCAATACGAAAAATTCACCGCAGAGTACATATCTTGTTATTGTGCTAGAGTTCTACTTATACCCACAGAGTACTGATTTTAATAAATGCTTCATTATTAATATTATTAATTATATTATTATTATTATAGAAAAAACATATAATGTGTTTGTAAATATAGAACAAAACTATACCAGGTACAAGATGTAACGCAAGGATACAGATTAGATCAACAGAAGCCTCTACGTAAAGGAGAATGCACGAACAATAAAAGTGGTAATTTCAGTTTCAAAAGTATGCCACATAACCAAATACTAACTCAGACCAGAATCCTACCAATAAATGCTTTCATACTTTGATCCACCAAATCTCCATTCTATTCAAGGCCGGCAAGTGAAATACAAGTCAGATTTCCAAAGCTAATGCATTACAAAGCTGGGAATATGTAGAACACCCACCAAGACCCTATAAAACTATCATTCATCTGCAATAAGATGGCCTTTCAATATTTCAAAAAAAAGATGGGCTTTAAAAGATAATAATATATATTACTGAATTACTGGCTGATATGTGTAGACTGAATTACTGTTTTGACTTTACCTAACAACTTTAGCAAACTATTGATACCGGCCCTTCAAACAAAAGGAAATATTGCAGTTCCATACACAGAGTTCCAATTTGAAGATCCGAGGCATTATATGCAAAGTCTTAAAGCGTTCTGATAAGTTACTGAGAAACTGCAATGTACTACCAAAACAAATACAATCGTGTATGCCATTTGGCCGAATCCTGTTTCTGGGAGTACCAGAAGGGAAACACCTAGATACAAATTCAGAAAACTGTCAAACCTCATGGTCAGGTTAGAATAACCAAAAAACAAATTTCAGAGAACAGTCACTGTTTATGTAGATAAAAGTCTTGACATGGAGTTTAAATGGACAAGAGGAAGCAGCCTAAACGACCAGTATTTAATTGGTAAACTCTGTCAATGGAACAAAACTTCACTAGCATAACCATAGAAATCAAAGCAACCATCATTCTGAGCAACTACCAAGTACCAACAAACCCAAAAGAAATCTCAGAAGCCATGCTATTATGCTAACACCACAACCAGAATAAACAAGGCATTTTACATCAAACATTGTCATTTGGAAGGTTAGTGTTAGACAAAGAACGGATAGCATTTGATAATGCAGTATGAAAGAGAGGACACGGACAAGCTCCCTAAAGAAATTGTCATTTGGAAGGTTATAACACGTACAAGCTCCGGCGAGATAATAAATTCAGAATAGTTCATGATAACCATCACAACGAAATAATAGGCTTCACTTCATATCTCATTAAAGTAAAACCGCATCCACAGTCCACGAAGAAAATAATTTCAGAGAACAAAAGCCTTCAATTATTTAGATAAGAGTTTTGACATGGAAATTTAAACAGAACCTAAAGAGACCAATGGACCCGAGACTTAACAAGCATTATCATAGAGAATAAAGCAGACTTCCTAAAAGACACCTCCACGGAGACGGAGGACCAAATGAAGGGTGGACTCCTTCTGGATATTGTAATCCGCAAGGGTCCTGCCATCCTCCAATTGCTTTCCAGCGAAGATCAACCTCTGCTGGTCCGGTGGGATCCCCTCCTTATCCTGGATCTTGGCTTTGACATTGTCAATCGTGTCGGAGCTCTCCACCTCTAGGGTAATGGTCTTCCCAGTGAGGGTCTTAACAAAGATCTGCATACCACCGCGAAGACGGAGCACCAAATGGAGGGTGGACTCCTTCTGGATGTTGTAATCGGCCAAAGTCCTGCCGTCCTCCAACTGCTTTCCAGCGAAAATCAGCCTCTGCTGGTCTGGAGGGATCCCTTCCTTGTCCTGGATCTTAGCCTTAACGTTGTCAATGGTATCGGAGCTCTCGACCTCGAGAGTGATGGTCTTCCCGGTTAGGGTTTTGACGAAGATCTGCATACCTCCTCTCAGACGGAGCACCAGGTGGAGAGTCGACTCCTTCTGGATGTTGTAGTCAGCGAGGGTCCGACCATCCTCTAGCTGCTTTCCGGCGAATATGAGCCTCTGCTGGTCTGGGGGGATGCCCTCCTTGTCCTGAATCTTGGCCTTGACGTTGTCGATGGTGTCAGAGCTCTCAACCTCGAGAGTGATGGTCTTGCCGGTCAGGGTTTTCACGAAGATCTGCATGATTTTTAGGATTGAATTGAAATCGGAAAAGGGCTTTGAGAAGATTTGAGGATTTTTTTTCAGAGAAGCGTTTGTGAAATTTGTGAGGAATGAAGGAGGAGGAGGTGGGTTTATATAGGGAGACTGCCGACTCAAGATGCTTTACTTTTCCGAGAAGGACAGAATCTTCCGGGTGCTGAGCGCCAACCATTGCTGACCTAATTTAGGTATTTGTGGTCAAGATGAGTCGGTGAAAAGAAGGAACGGTCCAGAATCTTCCGGGTGCTGAGCGCCAACCACTACTGACCTAATTTAGGTTTGCCTTAGCCTAGGAGGTTTTGTGTTTGAATTTTCTTTTTGTTTGGCGTGTTCTATTCGGATTAGATTTTCTGAGGGTAATTTGGATTTTTTATTGTTTTTCGTTAAAGGTCACGTAGATGAGACGCGATCACCCATATAAAATTTTTGTTACATTTATCTCTCGACTATAGGGCTCCTCATAAGAAATAATAATGGTAAATAGGATTGACCACTACTATCGACACTGAGCCGTTACTCGAATTACGTAATTTTTGAACCATAGTCATATTTTACCATTATGATCACATTTTATTTCCCGAGATTTTTGATAATTTTGCTTCTATATAGTTTTGGTTCACAAAGTTGTGCATTTACTTAAAACCTATTAAACAAGTTATACAACATTAGTAGGAACATTATGATTCCTATGACTAAAATTCACAAACGAAAATTTCACTGTATGATATGATCATTATGACGAAACATGGCTATGGTTCAACTGGATTTGATAACGTTAAGGGCTCGATCGAAACGATCAACCCTAATTTATCGCCACTTATCACACGGAAACGATTATATCTACATCTACATGACGTAGTTTGGTCAAACTTTCCACACAACATACTCTCACATTGATGTTTGTAATATTTATATGTAAATCTAATAAATTAAATATTTTAGAAAAAATATCTTTTCAAAATCTCGATATTCTTTTCTCGGATATCACCGATATATCTGATATCTCCAATTTTTGACAGACCGATATATCCCCCGATATAGATATTTTATTCTTAGGTATGCATGATAGTTTGAGAGAGAACAAGTTTCAGAAATGGAGGAGAATTTTAATATCATACCTACATGACTTTTAAGTATCTCACAATCTACTTAAAACCGAACCGGTAAAAACAAATATCGGGAGTCAATAGACTAATGTAACGGTGTGAATTTATGCTGTGAAATAATATCCATCAAGTCCAATGTGATTAGTTCCCTCTAATTAAGGGACGATTATACAAGCCCTATAACACTGTTTTTGAGGTTATGCAAAGATTCACATTCTCAAATACGTTATGTTCTAAGAGACAAATATTCGTCATCTAGGGACATGAGTACTCGATATGATAAAGCTTATTATAGTTTATGCACGCATGTTCATGTGAGATCAAAATTGATAATTATGATATCAACAGTAGCTACCAATATCATCAAAGGCTGTGTATTGTTCCACGTTTCGTTATGTCGGCAAACTATATATATATTATTGGCCAAATTAGAAAAAAACGATTCCAATGAAATCTATTATAGAACGTGATGAAATACTTGGACTTCACAATCCCCTACATATGAGTTTATTTTAGTGAATATGACACAATCTCTCTTTATAGAGACATGAGATTATCACTCTTCTCTAAACATCAATTTTTCTATAAGTACAGTGTTATATTGACGAGAGACTTATGACAAATTGTCTTGTTTTATTATGAAGATGAAGACACATTGAATTGCTAATGCACATCCAATATCTTATTATATCATTATATACATATTGCTTCACTAAGTTCTTCTTTGATTGATATGCTTAAAGCAATTCCATAGATGTCAAGAGGATTAAACTCACTCATGAAATCACATAGTCTGAAGCTCATATACTCATTATACTACAGTCAAAGTGATGTATTGTCTTATTGAGTATTATGCATGACAAGACTGACAAATCGAATTTGAATCATAATTTTGCAACATGTTCTAACTTTCATAAAGTTATGATTTTGGATAGAGCTCCTATTGAACCTAGATGAAATTATCAATTGTACAAATTGATATCTATAGCTAAAGTGTGTCAGACTTAATTGTTTTGCTCAAGAATATCATACGATGATAAATGTGTCAATTTTTATTCATTTATATTTTAGTAAACTAAAATTTAGTTATCAACCAAATTTTAATTTAGAAATACACCATTTTGACAATATCGTACACTTAAGGACACAAATTAACAAATTAAGACAAGTTTACGTTCACATGTCATTTGTCACTATATCTTTTACCAAATTTCTCTTAATGAATTTTTAGAACAAATTGATGTTCACATGTTATCTGTCATTATATATTTTATTAAACTACCCTTCACTGCATATGTAATTCTCTACTGATGTGGCACACTGCTACTGTCAAGTTAAAAGGTACGTACTACTGCTCAAGTTGAAAAGTGCTACTATCGTTGCTATTACAATTTTATTTTAGGAAATTTTTTGATGCTAACATTGCGCGCTGCTACTGCCGAGTTTAAAGGTGCTACTACCGGCAATATTCTATTTTTTACTGCCAATTCTTTGATTTTGTCTCACTGTTATTGCCTGACTCTACAGATTTTGGCAAGCAGTAGCAACACGATGATTGTTTACCAAAATTTTTCACAAATAGTAGCAATGATAGATTTTGACAGACAGTAGCAGTACAATGTATGTAAGAGCAAAGTAACATTCTGCTCATTCAAGTTTTGACACACTTGATGCCAATGTTTCACATCTCGTGTGCTCCCAATTGAGGTTTAAGGCGCTATTGACACCCGCACACGGGTAACCTTGATTACCACTAGGTTTGACTACGTTGTCAATGATACTTTGTGGCATTGTCCAGACAAGAGAGGGAGGCATAGCCAACCATAGTGGCGGTGCCTCTAGGCCTAGAGCCATAGACACCAAACTTCTCAAAACAAATCACGTTAGCTCTAAAAATAATAATAAAACGGTTGTGGATCTTTAGATCACAGAAAAAGAAAAAGAAAATGATTGAGCTTATTAAGTCGTGAGAGCATACAAAGAATGTTTGGGAAAATCAAATTAAAAACAAACATGACATCCTTATGATCGTGACTTCACAGTTTTCGGATCTAACTTTGGATGTCTCTGACATTAATGTCATTAAGGAACTACATTTAATTTTCTTTCCAAGACATATGTAAATAGATGTCGTATCGATGTCTTTAGCATTTACAAATTGAGATTCCGATAAAATCGCTGGTGCATTGTTGAAGAATTTTTCATGTTGTATTGAAGGTATTCTTCCATTGTCTGTAATAGTTTTGTAAATGTATTCTCAGAATTTTTAGCATAATGACATGATAATGTCGCTCTATGTCTCTAAAAAAGGGATTAGATCGCGGGCATAGTGGCCTAGGATCCTCCTATGACATCACTTGATGTTTTAAAACCCTCTCATGTACAAATTCTGCAAAAACAATACCTCAAGTAAATCTGCACCTACTGGGCAGTAACTTCATTTGAGCAATGTGTTAAGCTCCGGATGAATTAGAACCCGAACCTTATATCACTGGAAAGCTTTATGAGTCTATTTTCGAACGGTTTTCACGGTTCATTCATAGCCTTTCTGACGAGAGAGTTATGCCAATTTTAGTGAGCAGAGGTCAAACTGTCTGAGAATATTGTTTTTACTCAAGATTGCATTGTATGATTTGCATCCTTGAAGAATAGACCTTGTGTGACTTTTGCTTCTATCTCTACCTTATTTAATAGGTATGAAGATCGAGTGTCTTGCAGATAGAAGGATTACTGTTGAGATAAAGGATCGCCAACGGTTACTATCATTGTGAGAATGAACTTTTATGTATACTTCTCATCAGTGCTAATGAAAGAGCATCATGGAGAGAAACATGAGCCAATCTAGTGGACTATATGTCACTATGATGTAATGTCCAAATCATATGTTGGCAATAGATGGATTTTGAAACATTGACTCAGACAAATTATGAAATTTAGGTCATTACAGAAGTGATGAGTCAGAATGTTGGACATCCATTCTTCCTCTTAAAAACGAAAAAATTTCTATGTAAATGGCAACTCAGGTGACATTTGAAGTCTCTTTGTGCGGTTCCACCGGTCCTCCCTTCACACAGGTGAGATGCACCTGCAACATCCCGAATTTTTAAATTACTTAAAATTGATTTTTCTTCTTAGAAATAGAAACTAGATGTCCCAACGAGTTCATAGTATTTTTTAGACTTCCGAACTATTTTTAACGATTTTTCGATGTTCCGTCGAGAATTTGTCGAAATTGACTCGATTGGTGACGTGGCGTCGCTAGACTGGTTCATTCCTTGACTTAGGAACAACGTATTGGACAGCCCACGTGTGACTAGTGGGTGGGGTTGCTGCATTTGCTGCCATGTGGCAGATTAGGAGCAATCTAGATTCGACATGTGGCAATTTGGTGTAGGAAATTAGAAGACCTCATGTGTTGTCGACAAGTGTTAGCTTTGTATTGGACCTATCATTTTCAACTGACCCACTATGTCGGATTAGCCTTTATAAATAGGCTGGTCCCCTGTTTATTTTCTTAAAAAAATTTCGGAGAGATTTTCTATCTCTAGAAGTTTTGTTTCTCTTTTTGGAGTTACGACTAAACTTCGGCGGATCATAAATTTTGATCCGTAAGTCTAATTTTTATTATGTGAAGGGTTACGAATTCATATCGATGCCCTCTTTCCAACCATTGAGATTTGGAAGGTAATCGTTGTCAGGACCCACCCCGAGTTAAATCCCTTTAACTCGAAGTAAATCCTGCGGGGACCACCCCAAGGGAACTTCTTACCGAAACCCCCTTGAAATGGCCAACCCTTCCTACAATCCAACTCAGCACTTCCATGAGTATCTACAACAAACCCTAACTCATGAAGGCATCCTGCTCCCTAACCTACTAAATTAGCTATACTGGGTTAGTCAGAGCAGTCTACTAAGATGATTACCCTAAAGAATTGCGGCAGCAGCAGAATGATCGACTATGCCTCGACTCTTGTACGCGCACGACCTCCTCTCAAGAACCCTGCACCACTGGGCATTTGAAAACGAAGGGCCCAGGGGAGAAACATTGAAAAACTGACGTTAGAGTGAGTGGACGAAAAATAACAAATAAAAACTCTACTTTCCTTTAATGCTCTCCCTCTAGTTTCCTTTAAGAAAAACCGCATGCAAATAAACCATCAATGATGCCCTGGCTCAAACATAAATAATTTAAATGTGGGGTGTTAACCTCATCCACGAGAAATCCGACCTGCTCTATCCGGGAGGGTCCATTGACCAGCTACTACCGAAGAGGGTCCCGACCTGCTACTATCCGGGAGGGTCCAATGACCAGCTTCTACCGGAGAGGGTCCCGACCTGCTACTATTCGGGAGGGTCCATTGACCAGCTACTACCGAAGAGGGTCCCGACCTGCTACTATTCGGGAGGGTCTATTGACCAGCTACTACCGAAGAGGGTCCCGACCTGCTACTATCCGGGAGGGTCTATTGACCAGCTCCACCGGAGAGGGTCATGCTAGCATACAATCCTTTTTCTTTTCCCTTTTTAACATTCCTTTAAAACCAGTAAAACCTGTAAAACCTCGTGGGAAAATAAATCGAAAACCCCTTTAAATCCGTGAGCCAAATTTCTCCTTTTAAAATCACCCCCCCCTCCATAATCCCAAAACGGTGATAATCAAGAATAACATACCCCGGGAAAATTACGGGAAGGGTATGAACCTCTTTCCCGGTTTGTTTACCTTTAAATCCTTAAATCTCATTTTCCCAAATCACCGTAAAACATATAAATGGAGGAAATCATAAATGCAGGAGAAAACAAATAAAGTATATGGCATGCAATTTAATTTAAAACAAAGGTCCACTCACAGTACTCATCGCGACCTTCTTCCTGCTCGGAAAGCTCCTCGAGCGAAACCCTCGGACTAACCGCGTAGTCGAGTCCGTCTCACGTTCAATCAGAGACTGTACAAACAAACCATTATATTAGTCTTTACAGTTGACTTGGTCTTTTCCTGGTTTGACCAGGAAATCCCATTTGACCACGTGTTGACCAAGTTCCTTTCTTTTTAACAACTTTTCAACAAATAGATTTAATTCCGATTACCCAACCGTAACATACCGACTTTCTTTAATAAATCACTTGACATTAGGTTCACCCATAATAATTTGTGGAATTACTATGGACACCCATTCAACCACTTCACCAATACCTCAGGAGTCCTTAAAATAATCCTTAAACCTTAACCGGCAATAATCGATGGTCGGAATAATATTTAATTATCCGCCAATAATACTAAACTAGAACAATTCCAAAACCTAACCAAAACTCCTCCAAAAATTACCAAATTTTAACCATAGACTCCTCACAATATGTACTAATTAATGGGCATGAAAAACTGCCCAAAAAGTGGCGGCACCGCCGCCAGCTCCGCCGCCGACGGCGGCCGCCGGCAGAAATTCCGGCAAAATTTCAGGCGACCTCCGATCGCCACCAAATTTTACCAGTAGCTTCGTCTCATCAATTGGGACAACTTTCTAGTTCAACTCAAAGGCCAATTCGGCCTCTAACTAGGTCAAAAACTCGATGAACAGTAGACCCCGAAAAATTACACTACCAAACTTCAAATCCTCAATTCTCCCTACACACTTCAAATCAAGCTACCAAATTCTAGGGGGTTGTAGTACACCTAAAACCCATCCTAAACATATAAAGAACTCAACAATTGGTGATCTAGGGAGGGAGAAATTCAATCCCGAAAATCTACTGTACACACCAAGAACAAATCGGAATTTCTCCCGATTTACAGCGAGTTAGGTCGGAAAGCTTACCTAGGATTGAAGTAGACTCGGAGGCCGAGCTTTTGGGACCGGTGCGCCGGCGGTTGGTGGCCGGACGGCGGCGCTAGGGCGGCCGGAAGCTCGGCGCAGTGTTTCCCGATCGGAAAGGAGAAGACGCGGGGAGAGAGAAAAAGGGGCTGGGGTGAAAAATCTGATTTTTCACCCCGGTAACTCCTATATATAGCATTTTTACCGCAAAGTAACTTTATACTTTTGTTTATAACTTTCCCATACGAACTCCGATTTGAGCGTGCTACGTGTCCATGAACTCGTAACGACGCCCTCTACAACTTTCAAGAAGGAAGTTTTCCCAAATTCTTGACTTACCAAAAAGTCAACTTTACCATCATTGTACGGTTAAACGGTTACTTTAAATGGTAAAAGACCAAAGTAACCAACCGTAAAATAATTCTAGGATCGGGGTGTGACAATTCTCCCCACCTTATAAAAATTTCGTCCTCGAAATTTCTATACTCAAAGTCCAACACAGAGGGGGATAGTACCACTTAAAATAATAACATTGTTCTCCAATATCCACTTCCTTCTGAGAACTCTTCTGAGACGCCTCACGAAAAGCATTGTCAAAACCTAAACACCTGCTCTTTACGATCAACATCCTTACTGTTCCTCCTTGAAAGCCAATTTCCAGCACCAACCAGAAGTCTATTGACATAGGATGTAAGGTAGTAAACTTATTTACGTAACATGGACATACGTGACACTAGGTATCCATTAACTCTAAGGATACCCAACATATTCCTCAAACTCATGTAACCTTGTCACGTGTCACATCTAGCCAACGTAGCACTCCTTCCTACGTGGATGATAACCTCCGCTACTTCCCCATTTTCTGACACCCGACCACTCTTCTTAGGTCAAAACTAAGGCATAAGGTCTTACCGTGGATCACAACGATTTTCTCTTGAATCATTGATTAACTGAATCACCGAATTCTTACTGTACTTCATCTCATTTATGAGGTGGAATACGACACCGCCTATCACTGATCCACCATCTGTAATCCTCGTGAAAATCACTATTGTTCTTGCGCTGAAAACATCCTTTGGCAACAATTCCCTGTTGCCTATACCGGATTATAACCATATCCTTGAAAATCCAACTGCACAACACAACAACTTCGAACAGTAACCAAC
Source organism: Comarum palustre (assembly GCA_951800085.1). Classification (NCBI taxonomy): domain Eukaryota; kingdom Viridiplantae; phylum Streptophyta; class Magnoliopsida; order Rosales; family Rosaceae; genus Comarum; species Comarum palustre. The sequence goes on along the minus strand of OX637581.1, from coordinate 10,242,977 downwards.
CTCCTATCGCTACTCGTTTAGCCAAACAAACACCAACAACTGTCCTTACCAACCGCATGTGACGTTGTCACAATGCCGCTAATAAACATTCTGATTCCAATAACCACTCGCATGTCGTGAGTATAATTTCTTCAAAAATACTCGTATTCTTTTGTTGAACTTTAGATATCAGCTCCCACATTCCCTATGCAGGTAATGATTACCACACCTGAGGAGTATGGTTCGATGTCACTAATGGGTTTTAAATCCTCTGATAACACAATACAACGTGGAGTCAACACTAATGACAACAAGTCCACCAGAAAACCATGACGATTTGTGTTACACGAACCATCACCTCATTTGAACCAGGCTCCCTGATCTGGTTCACGCTTTCTATAAATTATCTTGTCAAGTTGTCCTGTTGTAAAGTAATTGTCTTCCCTTGATCTATCCCTACTCAAACCACTTGTACACCCAGGACACGAGTTGCCATGATCTTTAGCGTAAATCCAAAACAATAGCCTTTAAATCAGTGAGATCCAAAAGCTCCTGACATCGAGATCCAACAATACTTACTCCTAGCATGAAGACAAATTGTCAGGCTTCACACTGCCTACAAAGCTATTCTGACCGGATAAATCTTGATTTTACCAACACCCTAATCATTAGAATCGCCAACTCAATTATCACCTCGTGGAACTACAACGCACTTTACCACGGGTAATACATCTCCGTACTATTCATAGGTAAGGTGCCACTAACCTCCCTATCTTTTACCTTAACTTGGAATGACGCATAGTGTAGAACTTGCACTTCAACCGTATTTGAGCGTCCAATACACATTACCCGTATCGCAATCAGGGATAGACTTACCATTAAAAGAATTCCAGAGCCTTACCCGCTCAACAAGGATATTCCATTCCCAGATGCCTCTGTTACCCCATCGTCCGGTAATAACCGACAACTTTGGACATTTAACCAGATCGAACATCTATATAAAATTTAGTGCCACTGGTGCACATCCAAAGGAAACCCTGAACAAGCATCGGGAATTAATTTCACCGAACTCAGCCACCTTGATCACCGAGCATCCAGTTATCCAGGCACAATTCAACAAATGCCATCACCGCACTGGGCGAGTACACACCACCGAGTCAACTCGTACAACTAGACAGTTTCCAACCAAACTGTCCCCCGTGCTCTGCAAGTTTACCATCCACCGCCTCCTCTATTTGGTAAGATTCAACATTCCGAACCACTTACCATTCTAATTGAAGAGGAATTTAACTGCGTGCACAGGAAATCACAATACCACATAAGATCCTAAATTACAAGATCCACAGCCACACGTTAACATCCCCTCAGATCATCACTTAATCTGAATGTGGCTTTAACACAACGATTCCCAATGGAGTGCTGCTCAACTTAGCAACATACCTTACCACTCTTGTAACAAATATTACCAAACTTAGACTCGTAATACTTTTTGAGTCATCGAGGAAAAACCTTTCCGGGTTCCACCACAATTCATACTCACCGAAATGTTGACAATTTCGAGAGTCACCTCCAATGACTTTTCTTGCTACTATTCTACACTTGTGGCGCCAAGATCTGCTGCTATGTCAATAATTCCTAACAAGTAGGGTCACTACTCAAATGACCAATGACCATAGCAATGCCAACAATTCCTTAATCCACTCAGGATTTCATTAAATTAACATCAATAATTGTTATTCCAGATCTAATCTTCATATCAATAATGAGAATATTTCCTAACACTGCAGTGGGTGTAACTTATGAACCCCAACACGACTAAGTACACCTTCGGTTACAATACTTGATTAAACCACAGCCAGTGAGTGCACAAGATTCTCAGGCCATCAAGCTCGGTTAATCACCCTCGAAGAAACCAAGTGTCATAACGGACGACTTTGGTTGCAGGTTGAAGCTTGAGCAACTACAAACATTCTCTCCTACTCAACAATTCAGTAAACCTTGCCCCACTGCTGTCACTTCACCATTTCCGTGCATTTATCTCAGAAAACATCCGACTACCTACTAACGACACTTAATAAATTCACTAACCATCAAAAAAAGTCGAAGCGTCTACCAATAACCCACTTCCGACCCGTTCTTAAACGGTTAGACCATTTAATTGACGTTTTGCACAAAACTATTGGCAAACGTCCTTCACCTCTGCCTTCAAAGTATGGGACTCTCACAATACATTCTGGACATATATGAATGTATCATTTCGACCACACACAGCTGCACAAAAACAATTATGCCTTACATGTATATGCTACCCAAATTTCAGCTTTACCACTTCCCTACATAGGAGGATACACGTGCTCCTGTGGGGTATTCCATGTACAACTTCGGCCGTCGAAACAATACCGTTTGCACAACGACCGGTTCCTACACCACAATAATACAAAGTCAATCAAGACTCGTATCACTATCTCCGGTTCCCCAAGCATTCTTAGTCCATGACCCGGTAGCTTGTTGCCACTCCTATCATCTCCTTAAATTTCGAAACCATAAATCTTTAGCTACAAATCAAAATGCTCACTTAATCTGTAACCGAACTCCAACACAGCCAGCCTGGAGACTCCTTCACATGTGTACTAATTAGAATACCTTGACCATAGGTGGATAACTCACCTTATGGTTGACATGAGCCCCAAGATCTGGTGACACGATTTAATTTCAACCTTCACGATATATGGCCCAAAGTCCATTGTCACCAATAATTCAAACCATGCTTGGACTCACCAACAATTCAAATCTTGCCTGCACCCCAACCATGGGTGGCTGAAGCGTTAAGAATCCACTTGCAGCTAATAGCAGCAATGCAAGCATCTGGGGTAGTCCCAACTATTAGTCTTGGTGGTTGTCCCAGCGACATCAAGTGACCGAACCAGCCTTCACTTCCTTAACATTCTCCAGTAGTGTCACATCATTGACTCGTCACCAGAAACAAGTCCATTGATCCTAGAATGACTACACTTAAATCCCTGAGTCATTCTACTTTGACACATTCGCCAGTTCCTCTAGGACCACACTAAAGACGACAATCGACAAAATCATGGCAATCGTCAAATCTTAATATTCATCTTCTCTGAATAATCGCGCTAGGCGATTTCAGCTCCTTTTTCCTTCGCAGAATGTAACCTCTTTCATCAATTCTTACGACTCTTCACTTCTAAGAGTCTCGTAACTCGAACATTAAGGCCTCGCCTCAGGCCTCTAAAACATTCCTGCCAACAAACATGGCAGCCTTCTAGGCATGAATTTACCGTTTCACCACCGAGCACTCACACCAACTGCTCAACCAATGTTATACAACGTGAGTTTCCAGTTCTATCCCCAATCCAAATCTCAAATCTCAAATACTCATTGGGAAACTCATAACAGTAAATACGTAACGAGCTTACCTTGTTCCTTACAAGAGCTCTCTGTGAGGTCGGCGTACTGAGGCATAGTCTTGAGGATTCAAATGTTTATAGGACCACTCGGTCCATAAATCAACCAGAAAGTACTAACTCATGTCCTTAATAAACACTAAGCGTCCAAAGCATAAAATGCCGATGGATCCGCCGCGGTCGGACCATCACTCTATAGACACTAAGTGCTACCAAGTACATGAGGTAGTAACAGGAAACGATAACCTAATGCTCTGATACCAATTGTCAGGACCCACCCCGAGTTAAATCCCTTTAACTCGAAGTAAATCCTGCGGGGACCACCCCAAGGGAACTTCTTACCGAAACCCCCTTGAAATGGCCAACCCTTCCTACAATCCAACTCAGCACTTCCATGAGTATCTACAACAAACCCTAACTCATGAAGGCATCATGCTCCCTAACCTACTAAATTAGCTATACTGGGTTAGTCAGAGCAGTCTACTAAGATGATTACCCTAAAGAATTGCGGCAGCAGCAGAATGATCGACTATGCCTCGACTCTTGTACGCGCACGACCTCCTCTCAAGAACCCTGCACCACTGGGCATTTGAAAACGAAGGGCTCAGGGGAGAAACATTGAAAAACTGACGTTAGAGTGAGTGGACGAAAAATAACAAATAAAAACTCTACTTTCCTTTAATGCTCTCCCTCTAGTTTCCTTTAAGAAAAACCGCATGCAAATAAACCATCAATGATGCCCTGGCTCAAACATAAATAATTTAAATGTGGGGTGTTAACCTCATCCACGAGAAATCCGACCTGCTCTATCCGGGAGGGTCCATTGACCAGCTACTACCGAAGAGGGTCCCGACCTGCTACTATCCGGGAGGGTCCAATGACCAGCTTCTACCGGAGAGGGTCCCGACCTGCTACTATTCGGGAGGGTCCATTGACCAGCTACTACCGAAGAGGGTCCCGACCTGCTACTATTCGGGAGGGTCTATTGACCAGCTACTACCGAAGAGGGTCCCGACCTGCTACTATCCGGGAGGGTCTATTGACCAGCTCCACCGGAGAGGGTCATGCTAGCATACAATCCTTTTTCTTTTCCCTTTTTAACATTCCTTTAAAACCAGTAAAACCTGTAAAACCTCGTGGGAAAATAAATCGAAAACCCCTTTAAATCCGTGAGCCAAATTTCTCCTTTTAAAATCACCCCCCCTCCATAATCCCAAAACGGTGATAATCAAGAATAACATACCCCGGGAAAATTACGGGAAGGGTATGAACCTCTTTCCCGGTTTGTTTACCTTTAAATCCTTAAATCTCATTTTCCCAAATCACCGTAAAACATATAAATGGAGGAAATCATAAATGCAGGAGAAAACAAATAAAGTATATGGCATGCAATTTAATTTAAAACAAAGGTCCACTCACAGTACTCATCGCGACCTTCTTCCTGCTCGGAAAGCTCCTCGAGCGAAACCCTCGGACTAACCGCGTAGTCGAGTCCGTCTCACGTTCAATCAGAGACTGTACAAACAAACCATTATATTAGTCTTTACAGTTGACTTGGTCTTTTCCTGGTTTGACCAGGAAATCCCATTTGACCACGTGTTGACCAAGTTCCTTTCTTTTTAACAACTTTTCAACAAATAGATTTAATTCCGATTACCCAACCGTAACATACCGACTTTCTTTAATAAATCACTTGACATTAGGTTCACCCATAATAATTTGTGGAATTACTATGGACACCCATTCAACCACTTCACCAATACCTCAGGAGTCCTTAAAATAATCCTTAAACCTTAACCGGCAATAATCGATGGTCGGAATAATATTTAATTATCCGCCAATAATACTAAACTAGAACAATTCCAAAACCTAACCAAAACTCCTCCAAAAATTACCAAATTTTAACCATAGACTCCTCACAATATGTACTAATTAATGGGCATGAAAAACTGCCCAAAAAGTGGCGGCACCGCCGCCAGCTCCGCCGCCGACGGCGGCCGCCGGCAGAAATTCCGGCAAAATTTCAGGCGACCTCCGATCGCCACCAAATTTTACCAGTAGCTTCGTCTCATCAATTGGGACAACTTTCTAGTTCAACTCAAAGGCCAATTCGGCCTCTAACTAGGTCAAAAACTCGATGAACAGTAGACCCCGAAAAATTACACTACCAAACTTCAAATCCTCAATTCTCCCTACACACTTCAAATCAAGCTACCAAATTCTAGGGGGTTGTAGTACACCTAAAACCCATCCTAAACATATAAAGAACTCAACAATTGGTGATCTAGGGAGGGAGAAATTCAATCCCGAAAATCTACTGTACACACCAAGAACAAATCGGAATTTCTCCCGATTTACGGCGAGTTAGGTCGGAAAGCTTACCTAGGATTGAAGTAGACTCGGAGGCCGAGCTTTTGGGACCGGTGCGCCGGCGGTTGGTGGCCGGACGGCGGCGCTAGGGCGGCCGGAAGCTCGGCGCAGTGTTTCCCGATCGGAAAGGAGAAGACGCGGGGAGAGAGAAAAAGGGGCTGGGGTGAAAAATCTGATTTTTCACCCCGGTAACTCCTATATATAGCATTTTTACCGCAAAGTAACTTTATACTTTTGTTTATAACTTTCCCATACGAACTCCGATTTGAGCGTGCTACGTGTCCATGAACTCGTAACGACGCCCTCTACAACTTTCAAGAAGGAAGTTTTCCCAAATTCTTGACTTACCAAAAAGTCAACTTTACCATCATTGTACGGTTAAACGGTTACTTTAAATGGTAAAAGACCAAAGTAACCAACCGTAAAATAATTCTAGGATCGGGGTGTGACAATCGTAATATTTTTAGATGGCCCGCTTTAGGAGGCTCGGTTTACGATCAGTATCCTAGGTGGAGTTTCGATAATATTGAGGTGAATGGATTCTTGTAATATGTTTAAAATATTCTTATACGCTTTTAAATTAGTCGAAAAACATGTTTTTAGTCTGTTTAGAAATATTTCTCTATTTTATAGTGAAACATGTCGATATTTTAAATATGTGGTGTATTATATTATTATAATATGTTGGTAGTTATTGTTTGATTAGTCATGAAACATGTGAACTTCTTGATTGGTCATTCCGAAGTAAAGATGTGGCACACGGATGTATAAGACATGATGGTCATTAGGTTCTCGTGGTGGACTAAATTGAAAGATAACCAATAAGAAGGGAGGATGGGGTATGATAAATTGATTGAATTGTGTTGTGTATATGATATATATTATTTTATAGTTTGTGTAAAATGACATGGCTTTACGGGTATATTACATTGGTCTACTCACTGAGCGTATGATTTTGCTTACCCACCTATTTCTAATATTTTTTGCAGAGAAAAATTTATATTTGACCAAGCTAGGAACATGATAGACAACGAGCCTAGAGTAAAGAGCCTAGAAGTTTTACTTTTATTTACATTCCGCTTTGTAACACTCGTTCACGCCTCAGAAACTGCGCCCGGTGGTTAAATCCCGCCGACATCAGAACTGGGGTTTGACATCACCGGTCCTCCTCTAATGACTTCGGCCGACAATAACTGTTTCGTTTTGTAAAGCTTGTACACTATGACACAAAAGACATTCTTACAATAAATCCAAAGAGGTATTGTGTAGACAGATACAACTAACGTACGAACACCGTTTATGCTTTTATGGTGTTGGTTGAAGTGTTAAACACACGGTCACGTGTTACACTATTTTCTACCAAATGTTGTTTATACTTCTCTGGGCTCAATACCCATTACAAAAAAAAGTTCTCATAGAGTTGAGGACGTACATTTGAGAAGTTTTTATAACCTATTTGGCCTCCCGAAATTCGACTATAGTAAAGTCTTGAGATCGGTTGATGTGCACCAATACTCCACGAAGATTATAATGCATGCGGCATTACTAATTCGTCCATAACTTATCATTATTGAGTTATTGCACGACAACTTGTGCAAGAATTGACATGGAGTTGTAATCCTTGAGCTCGGAAGGATTGAAACGGATCTCCAAGCTTTGAGCTCCGTAATATGCCAAATTGCACTGCCACAGTACCTAATGATGAGTCATGTGGAATGAATAAGTTCTTAGGCTGGATATGAGTCACCACCTAAAGTCCGGTTATGTTTACTCCTTGACAAACGATCTCTTTAACCGTTATATTGAGGATTGTCACTTTGAGACTTTATTCCCGTCGTTAGGGAGAGATATAAACACCAATGTTCTGGTTAAACGACGTGAATTATCGTGGTTTGTCACTACCAAGTCTTGATCCCTATCGATTAAAGAAAAGTGACGAGATCAACGCTGTCTATGTACCTAATGATGAGTCATGTGGAATGAATAAGTTCTTAGGCTGGATATGAGTCACCACCTAAAGTCCGGTTATGTTTACTCCTTGACAGACGATCTCTTTAACCGTTATATTGAGGATTGTCACTTTGAGACTTTATTCCCGTCGTTAGGGAGAGATATAAACACCAATGTTCTGGTTAAACGACGTGAATTATCGTGGTTTGTTACTACCAAGTCTTGATCCCTATCGATTAAAGAAAAGTGACGAGACACTACCAGAATAAGTATCATAGCCGACGAAAAAAAAATTAACAGGCCGACGAAATTTTTTTTCGTCGGCTAAAGTCCACTTTAGCCGACGATTTTTTTTTTCGTCGGCTAAGTAAAAATTTCGTCGGCTAAAGTGGCATTTTAGCCGACGAAAAAAAAATTCGTCGGCTAAAGTGGTTTTTTCGTCGGCTAAAGTGGGATTTTAGCCGACGAAAAAAATTTTCGTCGGCTAAAGTGCTTTTTTCGTCGGCTATAGTATGTGAACTTTAGCCGACGAAATTTGAAAAGTTTAGCCGACGAAATTAGGGTATTTCGTCGGCTAAAGTAACTTTTAGTTATAAAATTGTACTACGGATATTTCGGTGTCCGATTGACTATTGTGATACCAATCTGGAAGCAGAACGGGCGTAGGAGCAAAACTCATCGCTTCGCCATGACATATAGGCTTTTTTGGCCATCCGAGTTCGTTTAAGGCTTCAAAATGAAGTTTTTCTAAACGCTTAATACACGAAAATGTCCATATCTACGCCTATATAAGGTATTTTGGCCGAACCTTCAACACAACAAACACTCACCATAATGAGACGCAACTGTCCATCTAAAAATTTTGAGACATTTACCCCTCCATGATAGGCCTTCCCGTATAGATAAATAATGGTAAATAGTAGGCATGTTGTGATTCCGGTCATCAAAATTCACAAACAAAAATACGACCGTCAGATATCATCAATATGTTGAAATATATCTCTGGTAAAAAATTCAACTTTATCTGATAAATTTAAGAACTTCATCTAGACGGTCAATCTCGTAAGTCAAACCTCTATATTGTATTGACTGCAACTATCGGCACCGAGACTTTACCGGAATTACGTGATTTTTCAACCGTAGGCGTATTTCACCATTCCGGTCATATCTTATTTCACGACTTTTTTGCGTTTGAAGTTTCTACGTACAGTTTGTTTTAGAAACGAAACATTTACTTAAAGCTTAGTAAACAAGTTATACAACATTAGTACGCATGTTGTGATTCCGATGATCAAAGTTGAGAAACAAAATTCCGACCGTCAGATATGATCATTATGTTGAAATATGTATATAGGAAAAAATTTAACTTAATCTGACAACGTTAAGGGCTCGATCCTTACGGTCAATCACGTAAGTCAAACCCCTTAATGCACGGAAACGGTCATTTGACTGTCTAAATTACGTATTTTGCCCGGACCTTCAACTGAAAATAGTTTCAAATCGATGAGACGCAACCAGTGGTATAAAAATTTTATGAAAAATAACTACCGGAGATAGGGCTACCTCTAAGGAGAAAGAATGGAAAATTGAGTTAACCGCAATTATCGGTACCGAGACTTTACCGGAATTACGTGATTTTTCAACTATAGACGTATTTCACCATTCCGGTCATATCTTATTTCACGACTTTTTTGCGTTTGAAGCTTCTACGTATAGGGTTTAGGGTTTAGGGTTTTAGCCGACGAAATTAGGGTAATTCGTCGGCTAAGGTTAAATTAATAAATAAATAAAATAAATAATTATAGCCGACGAAATTAGGGTATTTCGTCGGCTAAGGTTAAATTAATAAATAAATAAAATAAATAACTATAGCCGACGAAATTAAGGTATTTCGTCGGCTAAAGTTAATTAAAAATTCAAATTTTTTGGCGGGGATTTTTAAAATTTTAAAATTTTTCGACGAAAATTTTGAACTTTAGCCGACGAAATTTCGTCGGCTAAAGTTCAAAATTTTCTATATCTTTCATTTTTCTCCTCCTCCTCTTCATCTTCCCTTCTCCTCCTCCTCTTCATCCTTCCCTTCTCCTCCTTCATCCTTCCCTTCTCCTCCTCCTCCTCCTCCTCCTCCTCTTCATCTTCCCTCCTCCTCCTCCTCCTCATCTTCCCTTCCCCTCCTCCTCATCTTCCCTTCCCCTCCTCCTCCTCTTCATCCTTCCCTTCTCCTCCTCCTCCTCTTCATCCTTCCCTCCTCCTCTTCATCTTCCCTTCCCCTCCTCCTCTTCATCCTTCCCTTCTCCTCCTCCTCATCTTCCCTCCTCCTCATCTTCCCTTCCCCTCCTCATCTTCCCTTCCCCTCCTCCTCCTCTTCATCTTCTTTCCTCCTCCTCCCTCTCCTAACCTTCTCCCTCCTCCTCCTCCTTCAAATCCCTCCTACTTCTCTAAAATAATAATTACAAAAATTAAAAAAGAAAAAAATATGAAAAAATTAAAAAAAAAAAAAGAAAAAAAACTATAGCCGACGAAATACCTTAAAATTCGTCGGCTAAAGTTTTTTAAAAAATAATAATTACATAAATTAAAAAAGAAAAAAATATGAAAAAATTTAAAAAAAAAAAAATACTTTAGCCGACGAAATTTATTAAAATTCGTCGGCTAAAGTTTTTTAAAAAATAATAATTACATAAATTAAAAAAGAAAAAAATATGAAAAAAAAAAAAAACTATAGCCGACGAATTTTAATAAAATTCGTCGGCTAAAGTTAAATAAATAAATAAAAATAATAGCTTTAGCCGACGAATTTTAATAAAATTCGTCGGCTAAAATTTTTAAAAAAATAATAATAATAACTATAGCCGACGAAATACCCTAAAATTCGTCGGCTAAAGTTAAATAAATAAATAAAAATAATAGCTATAGCCGACGAATTTTAATAAATTTCGTCGGCTAAAGTCCAGAAATTAAGCGACGAAAAATTTATTCGTCGGCTAAATAAATGACTTTAGCCGACGATGAACAGTAATTTCGTCGGCTATAGTGTTGGCCGACGGATTTTGCCCGACGACTTCTTAGCCGACGACGTGTCGTCGGCTAAGGCTTTAGCCGACGAAATTTAGGGTTTAGCCGACGAAAAAATTTCGTCGGCTAAAGTGGTTGTTCTGGTAGTGAGATCAACGCTGTCTATATGTCTGTAAGGAATGATCTTCTATCAAGAGGACATGGCACGACCAGATTGAAATGGTCCTGACGCCATCATCATGCCAAGTGTTAGGGCTGATTTCGAGTACTTGCTGACGCTGTCGAGTATCAGCTTCTGAGCACTGTGGGTGGTGATTTGGTGACGTCATAATGTGGCAATATGGTGTTACAAGCCTTGCGGATCCTCAAGGGTTAGGAGGAGGCCCTTAGGTTCGATAATCACTCGCACTGGAGAGAAAGCGAGCTTGGCACAACTTGATTCATTGATCAATAACACTCAAATCCGTCTCATGAAGTCTGAATTGTGATTATAGTTGGGAGACGCCTCAATCCAATTCATATAGAGCTTTACAGACATTACACTAGTGTACATGATGACGTGAAATGATGAGTTTGTCGAACCGTACTTTGTTGATGAAACAAAGTTGATTGGCCTAATGGAAATATACGATCCAGAACAAAGAGATAGGTCCTTGGGTAAGTGATGCCGACACTGCAAGTGTAAACCCTATCATATATTGTCTTTGTTGGATAGCGTAGTGAGAAGAAGAGTTTTGACTCACCTTATGATGCAAGATTTTCCACTAACACGCACTGGAATCGTGTACGATGAGATATGCTCTCGTAATGGATGTCATAGCACTCCACTACTTTGTCAGTTTGGTAGTTTCCGAATAACTGAACATGTAGCTTATGAATGTGGTCATAGAAACATCTCTATAAGATCAGAGATATGCATGAAGGTCTTAAAGAGACTTCATGTGCCCAAACCAAGTGACTTCCCACCACAGGAGTGTGTGTTTGCAAGAGAGGTTGGAACACATACTGACTAACTCCTTAATTAGGAATGGATAGTAACTCCTTGATTTGGAAGAGATATGATGAAAAATGTCCTTGCGTGATTCCGGATATACATGGACTCTTTATGATAAAGAGATGCCAACATCATATATTGAACATCCGATGTTAGAATGAAAAGTATCTTAGGAAAGACACAATCTCGTATTGAAGTCGATCGATTGTGTATTAATGATGTATTTCCATCAATCGGCTTAGGTCCTCTGAAGAAGAGTGGAACCTTCATATACTTTCATGATTAGTCAAGAGAGAGTGATACGTTTAATCAAAAGAAAGACTTGACCTCTCCTCAATTCATTAAAAAGCTAAGTAGCTTTGTGCCCACGCAATGCTAATGATATGACAAAGGACATCACTCAAATATTCTAAGAGTATCTGACATATTTAATCCCTATGGCATGAAAGAAAGGTTGTTGGCTATGTCATCGCTAGCCATGCATGAATCATGATGCATTGGAAGCGGAATCATGATCTAGGCACAGGTTAGTTTAGTGGCTGAGTTGCCAGACATATTGCACGCTGCCTAAGCGCTGCCTGTGCACTGTCTGTGCACATATGTGCACTGCTTCCAGACAGTTTACGTGCACCAGCTGCCGAGCACTGTGCATGCCAGTTACCGAGCGTTGTGCGTACAGCTGATGAGCGCTGAGTAATGCCACATTTTAGACATGTAAAAGAGCATACATATGTTAGGTTGTCAAAACAAACTCCGTGGTCACTAAGGATCCAGAAGCGCCCTATGAGTGATCTTAAGATCAAGGGGAGATGAAGATTTGAAAGAAAGTCTAGCATATACATGTCATCATCAAATGTGAAGGGTGTGGTTGCTTGTGTCAACCATGTTGCACTTTTTTCCCTTAGTCTAAGCTTTTTGTCCCACTGGGTTTTTGTTTGACAAGGTTTTTAACAAGGTAACATTGCATGCACCACAAAGACCATTGATCCCAATTTGTGGTTGATCTTGGCAGACTCGTTCAAGTCTTGGCTCACATATACTCTTGAGATACATGTTGGAATGCACCATTTATCAGGAAAATTTGATTAAAGCACACATCAGGGGGAGCATCACATGGCGAGATCTCAATGGAGTAGTTGGTGCGTTGTACTCTTTTTTCTTCGACCAATGTTTAGTTTTTCCCACAGGAATTTTTTTACTTGGCAAGGTTTTGATGAGGCAACACCGTAAGCACCATACCAGCATGAAGACACGCGACATAAGGGGGAGTGTTATAAGATATTTGATATATATGTGTGTCTTGGTTCATGCCTTGTATACGGGCTTTATGTAGTAATCCATGTTGTAATAGAGTTTTACACATATCCATGTAATAGACCCATTGACCCATGTAATAGCCTAAGAGGCATATGTATTTCTCTATATAAAGGGGCTTCATTCTATCAATAAGATGATGAGAATTCAGTTCTCCTACAACATTTTTGTATTTGTATTATCTTATAAATTTAACGAATTATTAATTTACCACGTTGTTCCTAACTTGTGACCGGTAAAAATTATTATTTTAATGAGGTTCTTAATTAATCGAGTATTAATTTAACGAGATTTTACTGTAATTAGAAATAAATCTTTCATGACCAAGTTGGAGAAGTAATTCATATAAGTTCCTGAAATAAGTATCAATAGGTCTGGGAAAATGATCTCTTGGTTACATACCGATTTGTTATAGACTGCATGTATTCCTCCCCCATCGGTTTTGAAAAAAAATAGTCTTCAACTCTTCATTCAAAAAATAATAATCGGTGCCCTCAATTGGTTGGTGTCTGAGGCGGCTGCTTCTTGAGCCTCCCCTCAAGCCCAGCACGTATGGACCTAGAAAGTTTGGGGTTCGTACTAGCATGTCCTACTCGTAAAAGGATTACTACGTGAGATTATCCCACATCGGGGAAAAGTAAATTCATTGAATGTTTTGGGCCAACCTAACTCTCTCCTTAACCTTCGGGGCGTTCCTATCCACCATGGGTAAGGTAGCCAGTGACAAATATGATATATGGGATTCTCCAATCTGCTTGGAGCCGCCGCACAAGGTTAGAGGTGGCGGTCCTCGATGGGTAAGGTAGCCTTTGAGTCAAATCTCTTAGTTAGACTAACTGTGTTGGATGTCTGTTAATGTTAAAACTGGAGTAATAAATTTTAATCCTGACTGAAATCACGGGTAAACCCAAAGATTTCTCATGGCGGCATGCCTCATTGAATCTGATACCCAGGCCTTTTTCGTTAGAAGAAACGAGAATCGGTTACCACCCGTCCTCGCCGTGTCGGCCTGCAACACAATTTCACCACCGACTTCACGCCGACGTTTTGGGCCAACCTAACTCTCTCCTTAACCTTCGAGGGCCTCGACGGTTGGTTGCTACTTCAACATCGGCGTCTTGGTCATCGACAGGTGACGGTCCGGCGGCTCTGATGGCTTGAGAGATAATGACTAGTGAATTTGGATTGGCTCTTTCAAGAGATAAAAGAAGAGAGATATTATCCAACCATTCACCTCAGGCTATTCCCCAATCCCCATACCCTACTTATACAATATAAACCAGTGATCCATGTCCCTACAATCAAGAAGTACTTTGAAAAATCATAAACAATCAAGAGAACAGCCACATTACATGCTATAACAAAACACAGCCGAATTGCTGATACTCGATGCCAATACAAAAATTCACAAAACAAAACAACAAAAAACAGTTTAACTCTTAGGGATATTCTTCCCTACAATCTTAGCAGGAGTAATACGCAAAAGATTCCCAGGCTTACCAGGAAGAGCCCCATTAATCATGACCACATTAAGCTCCTTATCAATCTTAAGCTTCCTGATCTTAGTCTTAGTCCCTCCCAGGCATCTTCTTCCCCTTATAAACCCTCCCGGCGTTGTTCCGGCCCCAATGGACCCAAGCTGCCTGTGACTCTTGGACCCATGAGTCATCTGCCCCCTCTTGAAATGATGCCTCTTGATCCCTCCTTGAAACCCTTTTCCGATGGTGGTTCCGGCGACGTCGACGAGGTCACCCTCCTTGAAAATCTCGTTGAAGTCGAGCTTCTGGTTTGGCTCGAAGCCTTGGATGTTTTGAAGGCGAAACTCCTGGAGGTGGCGGAGAGGGATGGTGCCGGCTTTTTCGAGGTGACCCATTTCGGGTTTGGTGAGTTTGCGGTCACGGATGCGGCGTCGGTAGCTTGGGTTTTGAGCTGGGTGACGATGTTGCCTTCTTTGACGCCGACGACGGTGACGGGGACGACCTTGCCGGTGGGTTCGAAGAAGCTCATCATGCCGAGCTTGGTGGCCATGACGCCGATGCCGGCCTCCATGGACATGACGGTGACGGAGGAGCGGCGGCGGGGGTTGGTGAGGACGAGGGGGAGAGTTTTGAGGAGAGGGAGAGAGCATTTGGGATTGGGAGGAGTGACATTGTTTTTTGGGGTTTGGTTTTCTCTCTTATGAAATGGACATTAGAGAGAGTGAGCTTGGACTTGGAGTTGTGTTTTGCTCAGTGAAGAAGCCTATCCTTATTGGAGAGAGAGCGTAATCTAGTGCTGAGCAGGACCACTTGAACCCCCATGGGCATTACCCAAACAATTAACAAATAAAATTTGTAGAAAATTGTATCCAAGTTAACACTCCTATAGACAACTTAGAATGTCTAGAACATAAGAACAAACAAACTCTCCATATATTGCAACGTGTACTAATCAGTGTTTTCAAAGGCGTTTCGGGGCGGCGCTGGGACGCGTCTTAGAGCGGAGCGAGGGAGAAAAGCCCCGCCGGTTCTTTCGCCGGGACGCCGCTGGAAAGGCGACCGCCGGAGCGACGGGGCGCTGCAAAAGCGAGGCGAGAACCCAGGAACCCAGAAAAACAGTGAAATGAGAGATTCGAAATCGAGGCTCGAATCGGACATCAAGAGGCAAGGGAAGGAAGAGGAAGAGGAGAGGAGAAGGAATATACCAGTCACGCGCCGAACCGCCGCCTGGATCGCCGGATTCCGGCCGTTGACCGCCGAACGCAGTGGCGTTCAATCTCCCTGCACGGTGGCTGATTCCGATTTCTGAGGGTTGGGCCAGGTAGAGGAGAAGGAGGGGAAGAAAGTGGTGGTAGAGCGCCGGCCAGTGGTGGCCGGACGGCGACTGTGGCGCGGCGAAGGACAGGGCGAAATCGCCCTCTGTTTTGGAGGAACCGATCGGGGAAAGTCTTCACCTCTTCCCTATTTATACAAAGATAAACGGCTGGGATCAAATACCATAATGATCTAA
The DNA here is from genome assembly GCA_951800085.1 of Comarum palustre. NCBI lineage: Eukaryota > Viridiplantae > Streptophyta > Magnoliopsida > Rosales > Rosaceae > Comarum > Comarum palustre. The sequence goes on along the minus strand of OX637581.1, from coordinate 10,226,939 downwards.
CTGTCTAGATTAAGTGGAGGTAAAAAGTAAAACTGAAATGGTAACTCTTTTTACCGAAATGGTAATTAAAATTATCAGAAACTTCAGAAATTCGTAGAAAATAAACAGAATGTCCGAAAAATAATCCGAAAATACCGGGAGACTCGTGTCGACACGTACTATGACATCGAGTCATTAAATCAGGTATTTGGAGAACTTTTAAAAACTCGAAAATGAACGTGGTCGTTCACTCGCGAAGTTACCGAATGCGACTTAAACCTCAGTAACTCGCCATTAACCACGGTTAAAACGTGCGGGGTCCTACAGAAGATCTTACTTTGCCTCCCCATACTAATGAATTGAATATTGATGATTTTGATGATATTCATGGTGTTAGTGGATATGATGCAGAAGATTGAAGTGTATCTTTCTTGTCACACCCCGAATCTTTTGAAGTTAATAAAAGTTATCTTCTGTTACATCCCGTACCTAAAAGTTACCTTTTCACAGAGGTTTACGAGTTACCGAGGACTTTTAATTGCGATCGGTAATTCGATAAGTTATCGATCGAGTTAATTTTCGAGTTTTTAAAAGTACTCCAAATACCTGAATTGATGACTCGATGTGGTAGTACGTGTCGACACGAGTCTCCCGGTATTTTCGGAATATTTTTCGGAGCTTCCGGCTATTTTCTGTGAATTTCTGAAGTTTATGGTAAGTTTGGGTTACTCTTCCGGTAAAAAGGAGAATTACCATTTAACCTTTTCACTTTTTACCTTCATTAAATCTGAACCGTTAGATCGATTAGGGTTTTGATCTCAACCGTTGACTCGAGTATAAAAGGCTTTAAGGGGAGTTGACTTCGGTCAGAAAACTGAACTGGAGGTTGACCGCGGTTTTCTCTCTCTCGATTCCGTCTCCACCTGCGACTGTGCTCCGATCGCACCTCTGTCAAATGTTCATCTCTCGGCGGCGCACCGGTGACCAGAGCTTCGCCTCGCCGTCCCCAACACGTCTGTGGTTGTGGGTTTCCATATAAAGCTTTAGAGAGAGAGAATTGAAGGAGAGAAGTTTTTCCGGCTTTAGCCGCGACGACGAGTCGGGATGGGTCCAGAAGCTTCGCCTCAGCATCCTGATCGTTTGTATAGCCTTGGTTTTTGAAGAGAGGCGTTTGGGAGAGATTTTCGAAGAGGAGAAACATTCGGAATTTCTCGGCCATGGATCGGTGTCCTCCGGTCACAGGCGAAGGTAATTGAGGTATAAAAAACTATCTACTCATGAAGCTCTACGTATATGTATAATTGGATTGGAGTTTGGTTAAGTTTTGGAGGAAGTTGGGTTTTGGGTATTGTTACTGTGTTCGGCAATGAAAACAGTGACGATAGTTATGGTTATGGTTTCAGAGTTTGGGTTCTAGGTTGAGCTTGTATGCATGAGTTGGAGTTCTTGTTTATCTGAAATCTATAGTAGTTTGGTGATGTGAAGTTGAGGCTGTGTTGTTGAAAAGAGAAGGAACATTTGAATTCTGAGCAGTGTGTGTGTTCTTTGGCAGTAGTGTTGATGATTTCAATGGTTTTAGAATTGATGAAATTGTAGAGTGGGCAAAGGAAGTTTGAATGCTGCGTTTTCAGTTTCTTTCTCTAGACAGGGTTATTGTTGTGAGTTGTGGTTGGAGTTGTTGTTGGTGTAGTTGCTGCATTTTATTGTTTTGTGTTATTTGAATCGTTGTTGGGTTGCTGATTTAGTGTTGTTTACGTGGTTTCATGTCGAGAACTTGGTGATCGAGAAACGGGGAAACTCTGGCGAAATTCCGGCAAGTCATCGGAATCCGGCGAAGATTCCGGTTATACGATAAAACCGGCTGAATGCCGAAGAGGTAGGAATCGAATTCCTGTTAAACTTTTAGTCGGGAAGTACTGATAATTCCTAAGTTGAGTAATTACGGAAAGATTGGACGTAAGTAGGAAGTTTCCATTTTGGGAAACTTGCCATTCTAAAGAAGACTTACTAATTTAGGAAACTTTCCATTTTGGGAAACTTTCCCTTTTTGGAAGGTTTCCATTTATGAGAAAGGGTTAAATCGGTAAATCGACTCAAGGTTAAATGTATTGATTAATGTGATACGTTGGGTGTCCATAGTAATTCAACGAATTAATGCGTGACACCCTAACGTCAAGTTAAAGTAATAAAGGAAAGTTCGGAAGCTGAGTCGGATTTCCTGTAAATTGAGTTAAGAGTCGATAACCGGGAAAGAAAGTCAAAAAGGTTAAGTACAATAAGAAAGGAACTTGGTCAACACGTGGTCAAATAGGATTTCCTGGTCAAACTAGGAAAAGACCAAGTCAACTGTGAGTGACTAATATGATGATTTGTTTGTACAGTCTCTGGTTGAACGTGAGACGGGCTCGACTACACGGTTAGTTCGAGGGTTTCGCTCGAGGAGCTTTCCGAGCGGGAAGAAGGTCACAATAGTACTGTGAGTGGACTTTTGTTTTAAATTAAATTGCATGCTATATACTTTAATTGGTTTCTCCTGCATATATGATTTCCTCCATTTATATGTTTTACGGTGCTTTGGGAAAATGAGATTTAAGGTTTTCAAAGGCAAACAAACCGGGAAAGAGGGTGATTTGGGAAAATGGGATTTATATACCCTTCCCGTGATTTTTAAAGGATTTTCCCGGGGTATGGTTTTATTGATTATCACCGTTTTGGGATTTTGGAGGGGGATGATTTTAAAAGGAGAAACTTGGCTCACGGATTTAAAGGGGTTTTCGATTTATTATTCCCACGAGGTTTTACGAGGTTTTACAGGTTTTAAAGGGATTTTTAAAAGGGAAAAGGATATAAGGATTGTATGCTAGCATGGACCCTCTCCGGTGGTAGCTGGTCATTTGACCTTCCCGGATAGAGCAGGTCAGGGACCCTCTTCGATGGTAGCTGGTCACTAGACCTTCCCAAATAGAGCAGGTCAGGGACCCTCTCTGGTGGTAGCTGGTCACTAGACCTTCCCAGATAGAGCAGGTCGGGGACCCTCTCCGGTGGTAGCTGGTCATTTGACCTTCCCGGATAGAGCATGTCGGTTTTCTCGTGGATGAGGTTAACACCCCACATAATTGTTTATATCTGAGCCAAGGCATTGTTTATGTTTTACTTGCATGTGGATTTTCTTAGAAAAACTTAGAGGGAGAACATTAGAGGAATTAGAGCTTTTAAGTTTTATTTTTGTCCACTCACCCTGACAGTTTTCAATGTTTCTCCCCTGGGCCCTTCGTTTTCAAATGCCCAGTGGTGCAGGATTCTCGAGCGGAGGTCGTGCGCGTATAAGAGTCGAGGCATAGTCGATCAATCCGTTGCCGCTTGAAATACTTTAGGGTAATTATCTTTGTAGACTGCTCTGACTAACCCGGTTTAGCTAGTTAAGTAGGTTAGGGAGCGGGATGCCTTCATGAGTTAGGGTTTGTTGTTAGATACTCATGGAAGTGCTGAGTTGGTACGTAGGAAGGGTTGGCCATTTCAAGGGGGTTTCGGTAAGAAGTTTCCTTGAGATGGTCCCCGCATGATTTACTTCGGGTTAAAGGGATTTGACTCGGGGTGGGTCCTGACATTTCTAAACCCTAAACCCTAATTAGAACCTTGTTTTTGAACCTTGTGAAGTACTATTTGAGGATGAATTTATGGTTGTAATAACAATTAAATATTTTTTGTTATGTATTGAGATTATATGAATTTATTTATTATTTGTTGGAAAGGCGGTCGCCCCGTCGCCTCAAGGCTTTCGCCTCGCGGGGCTTCCACAATCCGTCTTCGCTTTCGTTTTCGCCTTTGAAAACATTGGTACTAATCAAAATAGCAATTCACGATTCCACTGCTCTTTTCCCCAAACCCATAATCAAAATTTAAATGTTCACAGAAAATTTAAAAACATATTATAAGCAACTAACAATCCTCGTAGAGTAACAAAACAGGGGTATAATAATTTCATGACAGGCAAAACAAGGGCCTGTGACTTGAACAAAAATTATATCAAACATCTGGACCAATATTTGGAGGAAAGAAAGAACAAAAATCCATGAAAATTATAGAAAAGAATCAAACTAACTGTGAATCTTGGGCCTCAAAAGCTCCTTATTTTTATGCAACAGCAGGCATGTCATTCAGCCATGCATCCAGGGGCTTACCAATTGAGTACACAATGAAACCAATCTCACGCAATTTACCTGCATCAATCACGTTCCTTCCATCAAATATGAATGCCGGTTTCTGCATACCTTCATATATCTTCTGGTAATCAAGGGTCTTAAACTCATCCCATTCGGTCAGAATGCAGACAGCATGGGAGTCCTTTGCTGCATCATAGGCATCCTTGACCACACAAACCTTCTCAAGGGTGGTGGTATCACTCATCGGCCGTAGGTGAAGAGGATGGTCCCAGTCAAACTTGTTTGATGTGAGATCCATCTTGATCTGTTCCTCAGTAACCTGTGGATCATATATGCTCAGGTTGGCGTTGTCACCCAACAGCCCCTGGCACACATCAATAGCAGGGGTCTCCCTAGTGTCACCAGTATCTTTCTTAAAGGCAAACCCAAGAATGGCAATCTTCTTCTTGGACACTGTGTTAAACATGGAGGCAACAACACGGTTCACAAAACGGCTCTTCTGATAATCATTGATCTTGATGACCTGCTTCCAGTACTCTGCCACCTCTGGAAGGCCATTGCATTCGCAGATGTAAACCAGATTCAGGATATCCTTCTGGAAGCAAGACCCACCAAAACCAACACTACCATTAAGAAACTTTGGTCCTATCCTACTATCCTTGCCAACAGCAAAGGACACTTGAGCAACATTGGCCCCTGTAGCCTCACAAAGAGCAGACATGGCATTGACAGACGAAATTCTCTGGGCCAAGAAAGCGTTTGCAGCAAGCTTGGAGAGTTCTGCAGACCAAAGGTTGGTGGTTAGGATTTTGTCCTCAGGCACCCACTGAGCATAGACATCCTTCAATGCTTGGACAGCCTTCTGGCCTTCAGGGGTTTCCCTGCCACCAATGAGGACACGATCTGGGTGGAAAAGGTCTTCAATTGCAGTTCCCTCAGCAAGAAATTCTGGGTTTGAGAGAATTTGGAATTGGATGTCTGATTTGTTGTTGTGGGTCAAAATCTTTTCTATTGCCTCAGCTGTTTTGACTGGAACTGTCGATTTCTCAACAACAATTTTGCTAGACTCTGATACACGAGCAATCATTCGAGCAGCACTCTCCCAATAAGTCAGATCAGCTGCTTTCCCTGCTCCAAGACCTGTTGTTTTGGTTGGGGTGTTGACAGAGACAAACACTATATCAGCTGCCATTACACTCTCATCCACCTTGGTGCTGAAGAACAGGTTCTTGCCTCGGCAATTCTTGACCACCTCATCAAGGCCGGGCTCATAAATTGGAAGTGTGTCACTGTTCCAAGCATCGATCCTATTCTGATTTAGATCAACGACAACAACTTCAACAGAAGGGCACTTGAGAGCAATCACAGCCATCGTAGGACCCCCGACATATCCAGCACCAATGCAACAGATCTTCACCATTTTTGTTTCACTCTATAACCTGTTCATAGTTATTACATTTATATCATAATCAAAACAAGATAAGAAACCAAAATTTAAATGCCTAAGAAAATGAAATTGTGTAAGGTACATAAAACATAACAGGTACTATACCTATGAAAAAGGGTTCTATTATTGATTATTCAAATGATGATATTAGTAGTTAGATCTAATTGTCTAAACGGAAAATATGAGGAAACCAGACAAGGTACACAACGAAAATAAAACACAGCATCCGCCAACCAGACAAGGTTCTTTGATCCAGTGTGATCAGTTTTAAACAGACAAACCTATTCACCAGATTAGATTAGATAAACCAATAGATCAAAGAAAGAAGGCTCATACGAACCTATTCATCACAAATTGAATCCAACAAAACCAACGCGGACAACGGCAAACACCAGAAGTGACAATCTAGATAAATCCAACAGCCAAATCATTTTCCCATACAAAGAACACACGAAAATACAAATCCGGGATCAGAATTGGGATCCCTATTAACACCATTTTACTGATCATGAATTCATAATTGAGATCTACAAATCAAGAGAGGTATAAATGATCCAGATCCAGATCCAGATCCCTGAACTTAATCAAGCAATGTCTAACCAATCCCAATCACCAGATTCACCAACAATCCACATTTCCCACCAATTTTTTCAATACTCAAAACACAATGCTCAAACAAGCTTCATTACCTAGAATCAAATTACATTATCATTCGACACAAATGCTTGTAGATCTAGAATCATCAATCAAAACAGAATTGGATCCGATGTATAAGAACACCAATCATCATCAATCACTCAATCATTTATGAACAAAACGAAATGTGAATTGATCTGAAGAAATAGGAGAACTAATGAGGGAGCTTTCTTACCAGAAAAGGTGGAGCTCCTTGTTCTCCTCTCTCTCTCTCTCTCTCGGTTCGATTTGTATGGGAGAATTAGTGAGATGACTCCTAATTCATTGCACGTCTGGTTTAAATAGCAAGCGACTTGACTCTATGGCAGCGGGAGCCTATCTGCTGCGGCTCAAGATTGTGCGGGTTTGATACGGCTTTACAAGGTCAGCTGTTGGATTACAGGTGTGGTTTAAATTTGAACAAATTTAGGAAGTTTGGTGGTTTGACCCATTTTTTATTCAAAAGGAATATTCCAAAATCGAGGAAATTCATTTCTGCTTTCAATCGCTCAAAAATTAATTGATTATGTGCCAAAAATAAAAGGATGTACACAATGATTTACATCATGTATTTCTTTAAAAGCAAGTATGAAATTCATGATTTTTATATTTGAATATTTTAGTTGAATTGGAACAATAGATATCACAGAACGAAAGCCACTAGTTAAAAATAATCAATAAAGAAACAGAATCTAAGAGAAAAGACACCACAAAACATACCTCATATTTTGCATTACTGGTTGTGAGGGCGGATTTCTCATTACATTGCACGTTGGGGCGAAATGTCTTATTTATGACAGGGTTGCGCAAGTGGAACTTCCACTCATTACTGATTTGTTTACATCTAGATGTAGTGAAGTTGGCCGAAAATGTTCAATTAGGTAACGTCTAGACATGTCATGAGAATTGACTACGTCTTACAAAACATTTTATATTTATATATAATAATAAGAAGAATAAATTACTTAATTTGTACATAACATTAAAGTGATTGCTTCACCAAATGATTAGGTTGGTTAGTCTAGTTGTTGTGCAAAGGGGATTGACGGAGGAGTTATGGATCTCCTTAAAATGCTCAAATATCACATTTTTGGTGGCAAAGCGCAAGCGAAGGACCCCGCCACAAAGCACAGCTTAGTAGTAACATTCAAATTGCCGGTATAGTTGGTGGGGAGTATTAATACAGTTTGCAAACTTAAAGAAGTATATTGTTTTTGGATTTCTACAATGTTTTAAAAAATTTTGTGGATTTTAAAAGTTTAGAGGTATTCAATTATGATTTATAACATAAGATTTAAAATTCATAAAAGTTTAAGAGTATTCAATTAGAATTTTTAATTAAAGATTTAAAAAAAAAACAGGTTGGGACTCCCGTTAGGGAGGAGTATTTAGGTTGGAGTAGTAATACTCCTCCCTATATTATTATTAGAATTTGATTGAGAATACACCGAGGGGGATATATAACCTGAACCTCGAATAATAGTGCACCCATCCTTAATGAGCACATCATGTATTATATCAGGTGTGTCATCGTCCTATAGCTCATCCAAAACGGATATATTAGCTATGTGTGCTAGTCTATGTGCAACACCATTAGCTTCACAAAAAACATGCCTAACAGAAACATACTCAAAAGCTTGTAAATAAACCTTACAGCCGTTCACTATTAGTCCCACATCAGACAAACCTTCCTCTTCTCTCATTATTGACTGCAGCATAATAGCACTATCACTTTCTATTTTGACATCCCTTCATTGGTGAACAATGGCTATTGCTAATTAAAGATTTTAAATCCATGAAAGTATGAAGGTATTCAATAAACACACAAATTGTTAAAGATTTATTAAATGGTGGATTTACACGGATTGTCTAGTGTAAATAGTAAAGAAAACAATTCAACCCTCTAGATATAAGATTTTCGTGGATTTACATTTTTTTCTTTTATTATTTTATTTTATTAATCACTCTCTCGATCTCTCACTTATTCTTTATTTTTGATATATGTTTTTGGACCTTATTTTTTTCAGTACAATACTTATCTACTCGGTTTTTGTACATGCCTTATATATTCTATATATATATATATATTTTTGTTTTTGTTTTTGTTTTGCTTCGTACACTATTATAATATGTATTCAACTCTTCCAATCAACTCAATAGGTGTAATATAGATTATTCATACTTTTGTTAGAATTTTTTGAACTTTGGTTTATTGCAATAGAGATATAAATAAATATAATCATTATCAAAATATTTTTTTTCTTACAACTTAATTACAAACTAAACATGTTTTTAACAGTATTTTATTCTATATCCACAATATGTCTAGGTTTGGTGCACATGTAGAGCTTAACTTGAAAAGTTTTTATGTTATTACTTATGTTTATCTACTCATGTTACATGTTTATGTTGATAAGTGATAAATCATAAAATGTTTGTTTAATTATATGAGAATCTATACAAATTTATCATTTGTTTTCAAGAATCCTAAAATGTTTAGATTTAAAAATCTGTATGTATCCAATAGATTTTATAAATCTACAAAAATCTAAGAACTCTTTGTAAATCCATCACTTAAAAAAGTATGCAGAAATCTAAATCCAATACACCTCCCTTAATCTCTCTTCTAAGACCTCCAAAACGTTTTTATTTTATTTTTATATATTTCTTTTTACATCCAATGTTAGCGCAATTCATATTAGAAATGTAATATTGAAATTATATTGTATATACTTCTATTATGAGATGAATAAAATATCAGCAAATTCATTCTCTCATCTCATTATATTTGAGTTGGTATCAGATCAAAGATTTGAGAGGACTTTGTCTCTTTATTTTGCTTTTCAATTTGAGAAGTTAGAACCATGTTTGTTTAGGCTTTCCCTCAGTTCTTCTACATCTCGTCAAAGCACGATCAGTCAAGTCTTCTCTTTGATTTGGATTCTGCTTGCTTCTGTTGTTAGTCTCAAACAGACATCGTCTTCTTTTGCAGTCATTTTCCTCTCGTACTCAGTGTTTTGGCTTTGTCTCCAGTTCTTGATTACTGCCCCTCTTCACTTTCAATCTCAATTTCACCACACCGTACCACCATCTTAAGCCTGCCGGTCCAGCCCAACGTCACTCAACATTCACTGTCGTCGTGCTCAGGCTCCAATCACTGCCTCCCCGTCCTTAACTGCCATGCCGGGGTTCCGATCTCGCTTCAGCTCCTCAGCACCGAGGCCGCTGTCGCCTTTTCACTCAAAAACCCAGACCATCGCCAATGTTCAATCTCACTTTAGCACCTCAAACTGGAGTAACCACAGCGCCATGATCATAGGCTAATAAGAAACCAACACGTCTAAAAGACGGGTTAATAGTCTATTAACCTAAAGTCCAAGGATATTTTAAATTTATTTTACTTTTTATTTTAACTAGCATGTTGAGAAAACACTTTACTTTTCACAATAACAAAACAGAGTTGCAAACGAAAGGTGGCACACAAGGGCCCAATCTGAAAACATGTGATAACACATAAATCACATCAACTTGGTATACTCAATGACGAGGTCGTCGCTTAACAACCTGCAATTTAAACCCTATCATTGTAGTAACTGTAAGTAGGGATCGTTCAAGCCGGGCACACTAGGGAAGGATTATATCTACATCAAAACAAGTTAGTAACATTCACAAATGTAAAATAAACATACAAGTACAATTCTGTCACAACTATACAAGTATAAAACACATACACACATACAATCCATAAAACATAGACATGGCATCGAAATTTATGAACAAAAAGAATTAAATTATTTACAAAGTATTCACATATTTACCGAATTATGATGGGGATTTTATGGAGAATTTTAAAGTCCTAAATCTAAATCTAATATTTACATTGGTCGATCAATTTTGTTAAACACAAAACATAACTAACACCAAATAGAAAACACATAAGTTTTAAACAAGAACAAGATGCAATGAAATATGTTGTCTTGAATTCTAATTAATTCCAACTATTTAGACTTCTCATGTAAACTTAGTGCCTACAATCGCCTGACACTAAGTTTGTATATGTGTCATCCTGTTCAATGCCTACAATCGCCTGACATTGAGACAAAATACACTGATCGAACGAGAGTCATTGGAAACATGGTCCTAGGTATGGCGTCACTCATCCTATTCATCATGCAAATCTCTCACCCTAGCAACCCTTGGTAGTGACTAAGAATCAAGACCTACAATCGCCTGATCTTAACCCTTAGAACACTACGGCATATGAAACTCCCCCCTAATAGCTAACTTGTCCGGATTCAAGCTAACCTAGAGTTCGATTACGTGTTCAGGTGAGGATTAATCAATTAGAAAACAGTAAATAACATAAACATACACAACCTATTCTAAATCCAAAACCTAGCATGCATTCTAAATGTTATGCTAATGAACAAGTTCATAAGTAGATCACAAAGAAAAACAAGCAAACGTGTTCATAACACAAAACCATAAACCCAAACACCAAAATATATAAATCATCGAATAAAATACAGTAAAATTACACAAAGGCTTGGAGGAATCCATGCCAAATCCTACCTAAAGGGTCGGATAGGGCAAGGTGGTTGGCGGCTGCAAAGGGTGATCGGCGGCGGCAGCTTTGTGCTTCGGCTGTTTTGAGGATTTTTGGTAGAGTTGGCTAGCTAAGGTTTTCACAAAATTGAGGACCCTTTTTCTACTGTGTTACATGTGTATTTATAGAGACAAAACCCTAAAGAAACCTAATGAAAATCGGCAGCCCCTTGTGTTCCAAACCGGGTAGGTTTCTCTCCTTTCCTTGTTGGATTTGTCTTCCTTCTCTTTAATTTGCTGACTTGGAAAATAGTTTAAAAACTTCTTTTTCTGAATTCATGGACTCTTCTTCATGTGTGTGGATCGGCATTGGGCTCTCTTTCATGCTCATGGACTCCTAGGACAGCCGAAAGGCTTCCATAATCTCGGTAGACCAAGTTATCCTGTTTTGACCGGGATAACTTTCGTAGTTGTTATTTTCGGCTTCTCCTTGGTGATTTCTTCGATTCTTCTTCTTCTAAACAACTTCCCATATCATCATTAAGCTCTTCATCAATCATTTGGCATGCTTGGGAAGGATTTTGGTGAAGAAACACACTCACGAACTCGGTAGACAACTTCAGCAAATTCTGTCCTGTTTCCAGCAGACTGACCTCCGACCATTGTTTCCGGCATAACTCCTTCCTCAGACCTTGGATTGCTGCGATTCCAAAATATTTAAAACTAGACATCCACAGCTTTCCATCCATATATGGCACGTTCCCTGGTTCCTCCTAGATCGTCCTAGGAAAATCTTTGAAGTTGAGTTATGGTTTCTGGAAATCCTCTGTTTTTGTTCCGAATTCATGCTTTTGGCCTCTTGTCTTTCCATGCTTCTTTTGCTACCTTCCATAAGTCCGATCCTCACGATTCTTGTTTTGTTATGTCCACATACATGTCACCTACACATTCAAAAGATATAATCAAGTAGTGACAATGTATTGGTTTACAGAAACTTAAGAAAAACATCACGAATACTTCCAAGTTCAGCTTTTAACGATATTGCACATACTTTACCTATTTTACACATGTTTTAGCCAATGTTCTACAAATAATCCCTTATGCTAAATAACTACTAATACTAACCTAATAATGGATAAACAAAGCATAAATGAGGGTAAAAACATGTTAAGACCGTAGCATAAAATGCTCCTATCACTCAACTAGCCAACAATCGAGGCATTACAACCATAGAAGGAATCACAAGAAGCCAAGATTCACAAGGTAAACTCGTAAATGAAGACAAGTCACCTTAATAGATTATAAGACTCGAACAATGACACACACAAGCCCCATGCTCCCTCCTTGCTTGTCCAGTATCAATACATAGTACCTGCATCTACAACTATTGTAAGAGTGAGCTTTCGTCCTCGCTTCGCCCAATAGGGGCCAACCTAACCAAATTAGGGATGAATAGACATGTTGAGATAGAATAAATAGTGACCGAAGAAATAGCCAAAGGTTTTAGGTTGACCATTTTATAAAAAAATTTAAAAGAAAAAACTTGGGATAATCCTACTTTGAGATTTTATAAAACACATGCAATGCAATGTAAATGTATTAATCGCAGAAACACTTACTTGCCATAGGCTTTTATCTTTCATGTGACCGAGGCCACCGTTCGACTTATTTTGCATACCCGACCCAACTACTATTCATGGTTTTACCAGACCATGGGTAGTGAGAGTGTTTATTTACTGTTACAACATCATAACATAAGAGAAAATCCATATGACGTCACTGCCGAACCTAATCCTTAGAAAGGCGTACAAGGAACGACAAACTTATGGGCAACATACATAGCCCTTCCGACGGTTTTGCGGCTATCGACACTATGGGAAGATACTGCTCCATCACTCTCAGGTCAAACATAACATCAATCATCATATAGTATATCTCTTGTCTAGCCTCAGTTTTATTTCTATAAACCTTTACTATGCATTAGATAAATTTATCACTCTCAGGTCAGAATGCAGACAGCATGGGAATGGGATGATTGAATGGGATGATTGATAAACCTTTACTATGCATTAGATAAATTTATACTCAGTTTTATTTCCATCACTCTCAGGTCAAACATAACATCAATCATCATATAATATATCTCTTGTCTAGCCTCAGTTTTATATCTCTTTTCAGTCCTGTTAGGAAATGATTTGTTTTCCTATAGGATTTCCTTATGTGTTTCAATCACAATTAAATGGAGATTTATTTGAGGGGGAGATCGTATCTCTCTCCCCTATATATATATCTGTCAAACACAACTTCAAGGTACTTGAGTTTTTATTTGTGTTTTCTTGGTTTATTTGTTTCTGTTGCATAGTCTGTAAACTTTATTGAAGAAAAACTCATTGTCATTCATATATCATTGCATCTGGCATATTGTTGTGATCAAGATCAGTGATAGTTTGTTTTGTAAGCCTTGTGCAGTCTTCTTTCAAAGACATCAGTTCAGACGGAGTAGAATAGGTTTATCAGTTGTTAGATCAAGTTAGTATTGTACTAGTGAATGTGAATGTTGATGAACATCACTGCTTCATAAACTGTAAAACTATTTATTCATAATAGATTGATTTAGTGTGGACTACCATAAAGTCTCGTAGTGAAGTTTCCTTCAGGAAGGTTTACACTGTAGTCGACAAATTTTATGTACTGATATTCTAGCAATTTTTATTGATTTAGAATTGATATTTATAAGTACAAGGGCTCACATATACCTTCAATTGGTATCAGAACAGATACTAGTCTGACTAGTAAAAGATCGTGCTAAAACATGGGTCTAACAAAGGGAAACAGATAAATCAACAATCCACCATTTTTCAGTGGTGGTGTTGATCAGAATTCATCCTAGAAAATATACATGAAGACGTTCATGTTCTCAATTGATGAGATATTATGGACGGTTATTGAAAATGGCTATGCTATTCTTGTGATAACTAATGACCAATCCTTTGAAGTGATTCCTAAACCCAGGGATAAATGGAGCACGGAAGAAGTCAACCTGCAAAAGGCTGATAACAAGGCAAGACACTGCATCTTTACTGCCCTATCTGAAGAAGAAAGGCTGAGTATAAATTAGTGTGATATTGCCAAAGAGGTTTGGGATCTACTGGAAAGCATCTATGAAGGTAACAAGAATGTAAGGTCTCAAAAATTACAGCAACTTACTTATGAATTTGAAACCATGAAACTTAAAGAGGATGAATCCATTGATGATTTTTATAAAAGAGTTTTGAGAGTCGCAGGACAGTGCAGATGTCTTAAAGAAAAAATTCCTGAACATAAAATTATTAAGAAAATTCTTAGGGTCTACCTAAAAGCTATCAAGGAAATGTGATAAGTATTGAAGATGCTTATGATCTTGACCAATGAAGCTAGATAAATTGCTTGGAAATCACAAAGCCTTTGAACAAAGGTGGATAATATGTGAAAGAAAAATAAGAGTGTTGCTTTAAAAGCTACTAAAAATGAGAAATCTGATAATGATTCTAAAAATTTAGATCTAGCTTTTATAACCAGGCAGTTTAAGCAATTCATGAAGAACAAAAACTCTGCAGGAAGAAATTCAAATAAAATTTTGATTCTAGGAAGTTTCAAAATAATCGAACTGAAGGGGCATCAAATTCAAATAATGAAAATAACAAGTTTAAACCAAGAACAAATTTTAGTGGTCCGACATGTTTCACCTGTGGTGGCATTGGCCACATGTCTGCTGATTGTGGAAATAATAATTATGCAGCTACAAATAAATGTCTCAAAACTACATGGAGTGACAATGAAGAACAAAAAATTGCATTTGCCTGTTCTACTGAAAACTTCTCAGATTCTGAGTCGAATGAGGAGTTCAAAGAAGAGTTGGATTATTACTATGCTCAAATGTACAAAGCCTCTAAAAAGATGATAAAGAAGTATGAAGTATTTCAAAATGAAGCTGATTAGTGGAAGATCAAAAGGAAGAAAATGGAAATGTAGTTCAATAAACTATAAAAAGACTGGGAATCTAAGAAAAACAAACTGGAAGAAGAACTTGAGAAGCTACAAAATTGTGATGGAGAATCCTGGAGAACTAAAAGAACTAAACTAAATAAAGAGGTAAAATTCCTAAGATCTATTAATTCTGAGCTAACTGGTAAGCTTGAGCTTTTACAGGTTGAATTAAACAAAGCAATAAATACCTTTGAAAAATTTCAAGTCATCTCAGAAAAGACAGCACAAATTTTATTGTCTGGAAGAAAGAATAATGACAAGGCTGGTCTGGGATACAAAGGAGGAAAGCATCAAGGAACAAAGTTTGTTCACAGCTCACAGTCAGAAGATTATGAGTCAACAAAGCCTGGTAAAATTCAAGCCAAGTGGTAAAGGTAACAGGAGATACTTTATCTCAAAAGCCTGGTATGAATATTAATCCAACTTATCATTTCTATGGTGCCTTATGACATATCAGACCTAGATGTAGGAATATGTTGAATTCAAATAACTTCACTCTTGAGTCTTTGTAACACGATTTAAAAAGGCAAATGAAAATGATTAATAACATAACTAGATTCATTCAAAAGTAACCTTTGGTCAAAAAGAAAAAGGCAATTATCAAAGAAAAACAAGTTACGATCAAGACATCCACACATCAAAAATTAAATGATAATTTTGTTACTTGTCTAGTTGCTTTTACTGCTTTAGCTAAAAAATGCAAGGATACTTGGTATTTTGACAGTGGTTGTTCTAGACATATGACAGGCAACAAGGAATGATTCATTTCTTTTAATGATGAGATCACCACTAGGAATGTCACATTTGATGATGGAAAAAGGCTATCATTCTGGCTAGAGGAACTGTCAGGGCTCTTGGAATGCCAGAACTGAAAAAATGTGCTTGATGTTGATGATCTGACTGCAAATCTCATAAGTGTCAGCCAACTCACAAATGAATTTGAGGATGTTTGGTTTAACAAGCACATGTGTGTGGTCTTGAACAGTGCTGAAAATCAAGTAATGCATGGAAGCAGAGCCACATATAACTGTTTATCATGCTAATGAAGATATTCAACTGTTACCGTGTCTCTAAACCAAGTTAAATGAGGATGAAATGGAAATGTGGCACAAGAAGCTAGGGCATATCAACTATCAAGATCTTCAGAGAATCTCAAATAAGAGATATATATGAGGACTACCTATGTTGGAAGGTACTACTAACAGAATTTGTGGTGAATGCAGGACTGGGAAGCAGACCAAAGTTCCACACAAGACAGTCAACCCTAACTCCATTTCTCAAGTGCTGGACTGCTGCATATGGACTTAATGAGACATTCACAGACTAAAAGTCTAGGTGGTAAGAAGCATGTTCGAGTGGTAAAAAGCTATCACTCTCGATCAGCCTCCATCTTTTACAGTTCACACTTCACACCGCAAACAGAGTCTCTCACATCGCCTTTGAAGATTATCATCTTTGCCACCAGTCTTCCAATTAACAACCCTAGAATCGTCTAGAGCATGAAGCTCTGAAATCTCGAAGACCCAATCAGAATTAGGATCTGGGACAGACAGGTAGTAGTTAATTCTCCCATCGCTCTGATTGATCTAACTCTGAGAATTAGGGATAAGCATGAGAATTAATCAATCAAAAAAATCAATCAAATCGTGTTTTTCAATCTTCACCAAACATGTAGTGAGTCAGACAAATCGACTTTGTCCTCACATATCAAGGTTAGAGATATAGCTGCTGTGATTCAATTTATATAGGAATGTAAAAGTCATTCAGTTTCTTTGGTGGTTAAATTAGGGGTTGTTTGGAAGTGTCGTTGTCTTCTAGGAGATGATGTTCTTGGCTAATTGATTAAGAAACCATTGGGAGAGAGGAGAGAGAGGTTCTCGATCATAGTTTTGCAGTGATGCATCTGCGTTTACAAGCCCGAAAAAGCTCGAAAAATGACCTGAATTGATTTTGTCGGGTTTTGGTCAGTTCTTGTCTTGAGAAAAGCCCGAACCAGCCCGACTCGATTTTTCTGGTTTGGGCTCAGGTTCACCAAAATTCAGGCCCACACCCAGCCCTAATAAAATCCATAGAAGAAAAAAACAGATCTGCAAACCCACCCGAACCAGCCGGACCAATTTTTTTTTCAGTCCCAATTTTCTTTTTTACGAGTCCAAGCCTGTCCCGGTCCCTAATATAAAAAAGATTTTTCGGCCCAAAAGCCTGAGGGTAATTCAAATATGCATAAATAGCCTACATAAAACCAAAATAGCTACTAGACTTCGTCCCTTTTTGGTTTGCTTCAATTAATAAAATCATCTTCCAAAATAACGGAATTCTTGTATACACGACCGTATATGTACGCGACACAATCTTAATCATTTATAACAATTCATATGTTTGATCACCCATATATCAATTATATCCTCTATTCTCAACCGTTCACATGTGTATCGTATACATTCACGACCGTGTATTAAAGATATTCTGAATCAATAAACCTAAACAACTAAACGATAATCCCAATTCAATTCGTCAAAAGAAAATTGCCTACACAAAGCAGCTCGTCTGGGAAAGGATTGTTTGCCCGACTTCTTCTTCGTTTGAATTTCTTCTACGGCGGCGTTGTCTCTCTCACCTCTTGGATCTCCTCTCTAATCTCCTCTCAGAGAAAGTGAGCATCATCATGTAGGATGGCCTTCGATCGGCCTTCCTCCATTAGCTGATCTTGCCGCCGTCAAGCCCACCCACATTCTAAAGACCAGGGATTTTCAAATTAACAAAAACAATAAACTAAACTAGCTAGTGGGAAGTAAACGACAAGAAAGAAAGAAACTGATTTTCATTCATGAAGAACTAGGGTTTTACAGCATTTATATACTACATACTAAGGTATGAGATCTAACCACTTGTCCAACATCTAGCAACTCAAGGGAAATCTTGTCCTAGATGAGCTAGAACGGTCATGTACAGTGCACATGAGTTCTTGACAGAAAAACTAACAAAACACAGCGTTTACTTATTCCTGCTGCAACTAGGAGACTTGTTGTTTGGCTTGTTACATTGCAGCCCTCTTTAACTTAAACTTTTCCTCAAGTTTGATCTTGGCTTCAGCCTTAGTGCTGGAAATCTGGATATCTGCAATTGATGTGGTCTGCAAATTCCCATGTGTTGTCTTCATCTGTAAACCCTTTCCACTTGATCAACCACTGAGCAGCTACAACATTCATTTTCTTGACAATTCTGGTAGCTACCACGGCTTCTGGTTCCCAGCTTCGGTGACCAGCCTCCTGTAGTGGAGGTAACTGAGCTTCCACAGTTACATTCAGTCCCAGCTTTTTCTTAAGAAGGGACACATGGAAAACATCATGGATTTTGGCTTGAGGAGATAGTTTCAGTTTATATGCTACACTTCCAACTTTTTCCAATACTTTAAATGACCCATAGAACTTGGCAGACAGTTTATGAAATACCCTCCTATGCGCTGATTGCTGTCTGTATGGTTGGAGCTTGAGGTAGACCAGATCCCCAACCTCAAAGAGTCTCTTAGTGTGTTTCATATCATGGTACCTCTTCATCCTAGCTTGAGCTTCTTCCAAGTTTTTTTTTCAGCACTTTCAGTTGTTCATCTCGGGTTCTTAGGTTCAAGTCTACCTGAGCAACTGCAGTGGATCCAGGCAGATATGTCTGTACTGTAGGAGGAGCATAACCATATGGGGCCTCAAAGGGGGACATCTTGATTGTAGAATGGTGAGAGGTGTTATACCACAACTCTGCCCAAGGGAGAGTTTGTACCCATGAGTAAGGTTTGTCTCCCACGGCACACCTTAGGTACTGCTCAAGTGTCTTGTTCAATTCTCAGTCTGACCATCAGATTGGGGGTGATATGCAAACGTTTTGCTCAGCTGAGTGCCTTGCAACTCAAAGGACTTCCAGAAAGAGCTTAAGAAGATAGGGTCCCTATCCGAAATGATATTGTTAGGCATTCCATGTAACTTGGCCACTTCTTGTACAAAAATCTTTGTCATAGATGCAGCTGAGTAAGGGTGAGCTAGGGGAATGAAATGAGCATACTTGGTCAATTTGTCAATAATGACCCATATTACAGTATTTCCTTCATATTTAGGTAGTGCCTCTATAAAATCCATAGATATGGTATGCCAAGCTTGAGAAGGAATGCTGATAGGCTGCAACAGACTTGGAGGCAAGACAGTTTCAGAATGTCGTTGTTGGCACACATCACACAAAGATACATGTTCCTTCACACTTTTCTTTATGCCTGTCCACTTGAAGCTTCTAGTTACCCTTTTATAGGTTTTTGTTCTCCCTGCATGTCCTCCAACCTTGCCCCCATGCAACTCCTCTATGATTCTTTTTCGCCACTCACCAGTAGGGACAAATATTCTGTCTTTATAAAAAAGTTAAGAACCAATTAACTTGAAGTGTTTCTTCTCTCCCCCTAGCTGTAACAGTTTAATGATGTTTCTTGTGTCCTCATGTCTCAGACAAGCTACTTATATCACTTCAATGTAACTATAGACAGGTTTAGAAACTCTCATGATTGCAGCTAAGGAGGGTATCCTAGATAATGCATCTGGGGCTTTGCAACGCCTCTGTTTTTTCCTGAGACGCGCCTCAAAGCTCGCATTTTAAACATAGGATATGAATGTGGAGTAAATAAAATTATCATCAATTATCTACTTACACGTTGTTAGTGAGCTGTGCCCGTGACCTGATTGGTTAAGTAAGTTAACTAATAAATTTGAGGTCATCTCTGTCCACACTGGCATATGTAGGGTATGTGAATTATTTAATAATAATTATTTTTCTGAAAGAAAAACTAACTACCAACACATTTTAACCTAGGAATCTAGATATTTTTAAAAGAGTAAATTTAAGCGTTGATACCCAAACTCTTGTGGCACGGTTAAACTGATACTCAAACTTATAAATCTACTAATGTGGTACCCAAACTTCATTTTCGATACCAATGAAAGGTCTGAGGTCATTTTCCGTCACGACACCGTTTGTTTGATGACGTGCCATGTATGTGACCCACCAAAATTATTTATTGCCAGTAGAAAACCACATTAGTAGTACATGAACGTTTTTAGAATGATCAATGTGATACCTAGAATGAAAACCCAAGTTTTTGATGTTCAAACTAGGAGGGAACGTGGATCAGCAAGATTTAATTTTAGAGATTTTGAAAGGAAATGAGATCTAGGAGATACATAAGGTTATTTTCGTAGAGGGTTTAGAGTTTAGAGACTTTTTATCGAGGGTCTAATGTTTAGTGTGTAGATGACTTTTAGACTTTTTCTAGATCACATTTTCTTTAAGGGTTTAGGGTTTAGAGTTTAGAAATTTTTTGTTGAGGGTTTAGGGTTTATATGACATTTAAATTTGGGTTTGAATATGGAAAACTTGGGTTTTCATTCTGGATATCACATTGATCATTTCCATAGAGTTCGGGGACTACTGGTGTAATTATCTATGGACAAGAAATATTTTTAGTGGGTACCATACAAGGCACATCATCAAACAAACGACGTCGTAATAGAAAATGGCCTCAGACATTTCGTTGGTATTAATAATGAAGTTTGGATAACACATTGATAGTTTTGTAAGTTTGGGTATCAATTTGACTGTGTCACAAGAGTTTAGGTAATGGCGCTGTTAAAAACTCTTTTTAAAATCAAACACATATCACAAGTATGAAATCAATCAGATCCAAAGTTATGTGACTCCTCGTTATTTTGAAAATTGTTATTACTTCTCGAACTAATTCTAGCCATTTGTATCGTTTAACTATTATCGTAGTGGTAGCTAATCATTAAAAACAATACACTCAACGCGTTAATAAAGTATGGAAGTGTGATCAATTTAAATTATGAAGGTCTTTCATAACTCATTGTTAAATCTAGATCTCATCTTTCCTAGAAACCCTATCTTTATGAGGGAAATTTGACTAGAAACTCAACTAAGAACCTATATGTTAAACCATGGCCAGCCTTGGACATAGGTCCAGAAGCCAAAGGCCTACAGCCCCGCATTTTATGGGCCCTTAAAATATAATCTCTTATTATATAAAAGTGGAAGAAAAAACAATGGTAATACTTAATAATTAGCTTTAATTATCATCCTTCATTTGTCACTAAATCCCCAACCATTACATTTCAAATCATCTATTTATTATTATTATTGTATGCAATACAATTACTTTATTTCCTTTTTCTTCTTCAATTGATCAAACATCATTTTTTTGAATTTTCTCAATCTTCTTTCCAAATTATTTAGCTTGTAATTAGGTATGCTTTCATTATTTCATTATCTTGGTTTGATTTGAACTTGTGAGATTCTCTACTACTTTTAAATCTAACTATCATTTGGTATCAACTAGTATTTGTACCATATATTAATTTTTGAGCACAATAGATTAATTTTATTTTTAAGGAAAAATGAATACACTAAAAGACAGGGCCCCAATTTTGTTCTTCGCCTAGAGCCCCGGTTAACTCAAAGATGACCCTGTGTTAAACCCTAGAACTAGAACTAAAAACATAAAAGATATAGATTAAGCTAGTTTAAAAAAACATGCTTGATATGCTTGGACTCCTTAATACGTATGAAACTCTATATAGGGCAATCATGGCTCATGGTCCATGTATAAATCACAGATTAATCATCTAGACCAGATCCATCTTCGGTTGCACATATATATAAGAGAAATGGCCATTCACTACAAAATTAGAAAAAAATGAGTACGTTCATTAGATCTAAAAAAGTCTTCATGTGCACATTCCAACTAATATGAAGAAAAAGACGAATCTGCCCTTCACTAAGTATCTACTCTCCGATCTGTGCCTATCCTGCTCTGTTTTCTATCTATTCTGATATGATCACCTCTCTCTCTCTCACGTTGGATTCCCCTTGGCCTTGCCTCTTTCTCTTCTTTGGTCCGACGCCAGCCATCGCAGCATCCACCAGCAAGCTGCTCGACTAGTGGTGGTTGAAATCCGGCTATTGGTGACTGAAATCCGACGGCCGGCGGCAGGTGACCTGAATCTGACTGCAGGTGATCAGAATCCGGCAGCCGATGTCCGGAAACTAGTGATCGGTTATCGGAGTCAGTTAAGTTCAGGTAAAACCTTCTTTCTATTTCATTTTCACTCTCTAATCATGTTTACGGGATAAGAGTACAATGATACTAAAATAATATAGGTTCTTAAGAGCTTCTTAAGAGTTTAAACCTAATGGACACAAATTCTTTTTGAAAGTTCAAATGATCAATGTTTTTTTTAAAAATAGAATGGGAAGTAGGGTGTCAAATTTTGTAGTGAATGAACATTTTCTCAAAAAAAACTCATGTATATGACACTTAAATCTCTACAGGCTACATGACGGTGTGTCATAAGCAATCCTAGGCCACAATAAGACTCCTAGACGACTACAGATTCCTACTCCTACTAGGACACTTCAATTGTTGGGTGCTTCACTCAACATTATGATAGGATTCCTCTTTCATATAAGATTTCTAACATGATAGAATTAGAATTCATCCATCCGAATGGGGCTGTTTCCTCTTCCTTCTAGACTTCAATTTCCTTCTTCAACTTGTGTTCCTAATCCAAGTAGGAAATGGTTTCCTAATTGAAACACGATTCTTCAATACGTTTCTTGTTTTCTTATTGTTGTCATGCATTTCTTGCAATATCTTCTCTTCTTATCCATTTAATCCTCATTTCGATCTTGTTTGCTTATAATTCATAAAATACAAAATTTTAGTCAAAATCGATAATGTTAAGAGAAAAAAATAGTAACATATAGGTAGAAACCTGTTAATATTATGTATATTTTACGTTCGAACAATTGTTAATGTAACATCCCACATCGACCAACGGAGAGGGTGATGTACTATATATGTACATCGGTGACACCCATCTAGCACGAGGCCTTTTGGGAGCTCAGTGGCTTTGGAGGGGATGAGAACTCCGAAGTTAAGCTTGCTAAGCTTAGAGCAATCCCAGGATGGGTGACCCCCTGGGAAGTTGCTCTGAGAGCTCCTGGAAACAAAACCGTGAGGGCCGGCGGGCCCAAAGCGGACAATATCGTGCTACGGCGGAGATGGTCCGGGATGTGACAGATTGGTATCAGAGCCACTCTGCCGAGGGGTGCGAGTGTGCCGACGAGGACGTCGGGCCCCTAAGGGGGTGGATGTAACATCCCACACCGACCAACGGAGAGGGTGATGTACCATATATGTACATCGATGACACACATCTAGCACGAGGCCTTTTGGGAGCTCAGTGGCTTCGGAGGGGATGGGAACTCCGAAGTTAAGCTTGCTAAGCTTAGAGCAATTCCAGGATGGGTGACCCCCTGGGAAGTTGCTCTGAGAGCTCCTGGAAACAAAACCGTGAGGGCCGGCGGGCCCAAAGCGGACAATATCGTGCTACGGCGGAGATGGTCCGGGATGTGACAATTGGTATCAGAGCCACTCTGCCGAAGGGTGCGAGTGTGCCGACGAGGACGTCGGGCCCCTAAGGGGGGTGGATGTAACATCCCACATCGACCAACGGAGAGGGTGATGTACTATATATGTACATCGGTGACACCCATCTAGCACGAGGCCTTTTGGGAGCTCAGTGGCTTTGGAGGGGATGAGAACTCCGAAGTTAAGCTTGCTAAGCTTAGAGCAATTCCAGGATGGGTGACCCCCTGGGAAGTTGCTCTGAGAGCTCCTGGAAACAAAACCGTGAGGGCCGGCGGGCCCAAAGCGGACAATATCGTGCTACGGCGGAGATGGTCCGGGATGTGACAATGGTATCAGAGCCTAGGTTCAAATCTCGGACCAAAAGATTGCGAGATTTAAATAAATTCTTTCTTTGAGTTATGTTGTTGGGGGGTTTGGACAGAGGCAGAGGTTTGGGTATTTCTGCCTCGGATCAATTTTGAAGGTAACTACTGTTACCTAGAACTCTTGTGTGTGTGTTCTTGAGCACTGTGTAATTACAGTATTGTTGGTGTTGTTGTTTGCTTGTTGTCGGAACTTGGTAGATCGGAGGAAACGGGGAGGTTATGGCGAAATTCCGGCAAGACATCGGAATCCGACGAAGATTCCGGTGATGCAGTTGAACTGGCAGAATGCCGAAGAGGTAGAAACCGAATCCCAATTGAGTCGAAAAGTGTCAGTTGAATCGTAATCGGGATATTTACGGAAAATTGGACGTAAGTAGGAAGTTTCCATTTTAGGAAACTTCCCGTTTTAAGGAAGACTGACCAATTTAGGAAACTATCCATTATGGGAAACTTTCCCTTTTTGAAAGGTTTCCATTTATGAGAAGATGTTAAATCGGGTTGAAAAGGTTAAAGGAAATGTAGAATTCAAGTTAAAGGTTTTGTAGATAATGAGTGAAATATGGGAACTATATTATGATGACCACTCTAGTGGTTGGGGGAGATGTTGACTCCTATTAACGGTATTGTCAAGAGGATCGTGGAAAAACAATCAGATAATTTTGTTATCGACGCATTGACTCACATTTAGTAAGAGAAAATACTTACGCTAAGGTGGCGTAAACAGAAACCAAACGTCGAGTCGATAATCGGAAATAAGTGTAGAGTTTGAAAAGTGATAAAGGAAGTTCGGAAACTGAGTCGGACTTCCGGTAAATTGAGATTAAGAGTCGGTAACCGGGAAAGAAAGTTAAAAAGGAACTTGGTCAACATGTGGTCAAATAGGAGTTCCTGGTCAAACTAGGAAAAGACCAAGTCAATGATGAATTGACTAATGTATTGGGTTGTTTGTACAGTCCCCGGTTGAACGTGAGACGGGCTCGACTACGCGGTTAGTTCGAGAGTTTCGCTCGAGAAGCTTTCCGAGCGGGAAGAAGGTCGCATTAGTACTGTGATTGGACAGACTATTTTTAAATGAATGCGTGCCCTAATTATTGAGTTATTTGCAGGGTTTATATGATGGTTTCGAGAATTATATTTTCCTCGGGTTCATGAATGTTTTATGTGGAATTATGCATATAAGACGAGGAATGGTTTTACCTATTGTTTTGGGAAGAGTAATTGGGTAAAGTTTTGTTATGAATTTTTGTTATAAGGGTTGTCAATGAATATGCTAGCTAGAGTAGCGTGAGGGCGCTACTAGAGCTCTTAGCTCCGACCCTGGTCTGAGAGGTCAGACACGCCTGAGATGTCAGGTGGATATTATGAGGGTTGTCCACTACCACTTTACCCAGAGCTCTTAGCTCCGACCCTGGTCTGAGAGGTCAGACACGCCTGAGAGGTCAGGTGGATATTATAAGGGTTGTCCGTTATTGTTTTATCTAGCTAGCATAGCGTGATGGCGCTACTAGAGCTCTTAGCTCCGACCCTAGTCTGAGAAGTCAGACTTATTATTTCTTTGGTGTGCGTGAACTTTTATAATAAGGATTAAGGTTTGGGGTAAAGTCATGGGGGATTTGACTTGGTTTCGGAATATATTTGACATGAAGTATGGTAGATGTTGAGCTAATTGGTGTAACAGTGGAAACTGATTATAGAAGCACTATGAGAAGCATACAGGATGTTGGGCCAAAAAAAAAAAAAAAAAAAAAAAATTTCCGTCCTGTAGGCAAGACTTTAGCACGCATGAGTTAGTGTGCGAGCTTGTTAGCTCTGATTATTGGAAAATACCCTACTGAAGACTCTTTTATAAGAAAGGGGTAGGATGAGGAAAATTCACTATTTCTAAGTATGTGAAAATGACATACATGTAGGCGCGAAGTCGCATAACGGATTCATCAGCTCAAGTGAGCAGTTTGAGGTCGCATTGTGGTAGGCGAGTTTGTTCGAGTCCTGTGGTTAAAAGTTGGGGTATTAGGAACGTGGGTGGATGAGTTTTGATTATGGACGCAGGAGATAATCCGTCTGTGGTCTCAGGGCCTAGTGTAGAAAGTTCATATCTCTTTAGTCTCGGAAGGTGCAAGAGATATATGAGTTTCCTCCACGGTGAGGGACTGTAGCATTTTTACCCTTCCATGTGGAAGACTTTGGTGTTAAATGCCAAGTGTGGCAGTCGTGTAAGTAGAGCATTCGAGTCGACTTCAAGTTAGTTGGGTTACGTTTGGGAAAGCTGCCGGATTGTCGAAATTGGCATTTTGGAAATTAGCTTGTGAAGAGTTAAGAGGCAAGTCTTATGGAGTCGATTACGATAAAAAGGATGAGACTAGGGTATCGTACCCTAGTGTTTTAAGCGAGTGTAGCTATGTTTTCCGTATTGCAAATGCGGGGAGACTCGGAATGCTAAAGAAAATGATACATAGAGCTTGTGACTCTGGTTTTCCTGAAGCTCTGTTCGGTGGAACTTGACGACATTCCTTGACAGTTGGTTTTACCTTTCGCAGAGGAAATTTCGGGGACGAAATTTCTATAAGGGGGGTAGATTGTAACACCCCGTCCCGAAATTAACATTTTTACCGGGATTAGACGAGTTACAGAGAATGGTAACCGCACTGTTAATTTTCCCCGTATTAATATCGAGATATTCTGAGTTTTGGGGAAAATAGAATTAATGTCCCGAGGGGTAGATTATGTTATTACGGGATCCCCGGTATGTCCGGAAGATTTTCCGGAGCTATGAGTTGTTAGTTACGAATTTATCGAATTTACGGAAGTAACAAATGATAAGTTACTTTATCGTGGAAAAAGAGGACTTTGCGTTAAGTCGAGAATTTGAGGGAGTTTCCTTCGGGAAAGATGTGGAGGACGTTAATACGAACTCGTGGGTATGTCCTATGAATTAATCGGAGAACGTATGCAGAGGTTATGAGGGATAAAGTGTTGTTACCGTGCGGTAAAAGTAATTAGGAAAAATATATATCTTTTTACTATTCATGGTAACTATTCATTGGCAGATCTGGACCGTTGGATTTGTGAGAGCAGATCTGGGCCGTTGGATATATATATATATATATTTATATATATATATATATAGAGAGATAGGGGGGGTTGACCGGGGGGGGGAGGGAGGCTATCTCTCTCTCTCTGCTTCTCTCTCACTCTCTGGAGCTCTCACTCTCTTCACTCTGAAATTCTCTCTCTCTCTCCCTACCTCTCGATCTCTCTCTCCCTTCCACGCATTCTCTCCTTCTCTCCCTTCCTCAGAGTCGCCGTTCGCCACTCTGGGTAGGCTGCGTCGCCAGTGGAGCGCAACTCGAGCGGGGACAGTGGCTCGACTGAGAGCCCGAGAGGACGAGCTAGACCTCGTAAGGCTCGATAGAGTTTCCAGACGTGGAGGTGAGGCCACGACGGTGGTGGAAGCCCGGTGAGCAGCGTGGGTTCCGATCGGTGGAGGTAGTCCCTCAGGACACCTTCGTCTGGAGGTAACCTTCTCTTCCCCTTTACATTTCCTTGGTGTTTGTTGTGGTTTTGTTGATCGGAGAGGAGAGAGGGGTGGCCGGAGTAGGGTTTGAAATCGGTCGGAGGGCCGACCGGTGATGTTAGGGTGAAAAGGGGTAAAACCCTGGTTTTACTGTGGTAGATCTGTATTTTTACCGTTTAACTGTGTTGGCAAAATGACAGAACTGCCCCTGGCAGTCTAGAGTAATTACAGGGGTGCCATCGTGGTTAAATCCCAGTAATACCCCTGGTAGGTTAAGTTTATTACCGGGCTGCCCCTAGAGCTGGAATTCCAATACTACCCTAGCTGTTTTGTATATTTACAGGGGCTGCCACTAAGGCTGTAATTTTCTAAAAGACCCCTGGTAGTTCAGATTAATTACGGAACTGCCATTAAGGCTAGAATGTCCATGTTGCCCCTGACAGTTTTGGGCTAATTACAGGAATGCCATTGAGATGGTAATTCCCTAAATACCCCTGATAATTATAGTTATTTTCAGGGATGCCAAGTAGGAGGAAATATCTTAAATGCCCATGGTTTGGTTTATTTACGTGGATGCCACTATGTTTTATATTTATAGTTATGCGTGATGGTTGTTTATAATCGTGTGATTGCCGTTATTATCTGTCTTGTCGTGTATGGATGTTATTGTTATGGATGATAGAATGTTCGGTTTAATCCCGATGATTTGTTGGACGGTGGATACCTTAGCGGAGAGGTTAAACTCCGGATACGCATTAGATGTTTGATATCCGTACTAATAAATCGACCGATAATTAGAAAAGCGGGATTCTGCCCTGTTAGGGTGTTACTTATACAAGAGCTACGTGTGGCTTGATCCCTGAAAGGGCAGGGTACGTAGGCAGCCTGACTGGGATTCAGGTGCAGCCACAACTATTATTAGAACCCCTAGGTTCTTTAATCGGCATATTTGAGATCCAATGTAGGAATCAGAATAACCTCTGGTTTGAGGTTTATTCCGGTGCCGTTTGGTTTGTTTGAATAGGGTTATCCTGGCTTAAGGGGGTTTTCGAGTAAATCTCTCTTAAGTTGGGTCCCGCACGTCTTAACCCAGGGTTAGGGAGGTAATCTTGGGTCGGGGCGTGACAATGGTATCAGAGCCACTCTGCCGAGGGGTGCGAGTGTGCCGACGAGGACGTCGGGCCCCTAAGGGGGTGGATGTAACATCCCACACCGACCAACGGAGAGGGTGATGTACCATATATGTACATCGATGACACACATCTAGCACGAGGCCTTTTGGGAGCTCAGTGGCTTCGGAGGGGATGGGAACTCCGAAGTTAAGCTTGCTAAGCTTAGAGCAATTCCAGGATGGGTGACCCCCTGGGAAGTTGCTCTGAGAGCTCCTGGAAACAAAACCGTGAGGGCCGGCGGGCCCAAAGCGGACAATATCGTGCTACGGCGGAGATGGTCCGGGATGTGACAGTTAATGCCAAGAAGCAGCGCAAGCCGCAAGAGATCGTTAGGATCACTTTCACGTTGCCTAGCATCGCTATATCTCGGTATTGTAGTGTAGATAGTTTTTCTTAGGTAAGAATGTCCCTACCTTAAGTTTGGTAAGGATTTCATGGATTGACAACTTTTAGATCATATTTTCTCATCTTAATCGTTCAGTTTCTAGATATATATATATATATATATATATATATATATATATATATATATATATATGAGTAGATCATCTCTGTAAATTTTCAGCTCATTTGGTGATCATTAGGACATTCAAAACTGTGATTTACAAAAAAAGAACACGAACGGTTTCGGTTGAACATATTAGGTTCGTTCATTGTATTTGTACATTTTCAACGCCTTAACGATTACCAAATCAGCTGAAATTTTGCAGATGATCTATACATATATATCTAGATTATGAACGGTTAAAATGAGAAAATTTGATCGAAAAGTGGGTCAAATTAAAGAAATCCGCATCAAATTTATTATGATGACATCTATAGCCAAGAAAGTTTGGTAGTGTAGATAACTGTAGATTAAACATATTACGTCTGAAGAGCAAAAGGAATACTGAGTATTGGGACTATTATTTGGGCCGTACTGTAAATGGTTCACAATTTGAAGGCAGGCCTTTCCGTAGATTTGGGCTTTACTTTTAAAACCCGACCACGCAAAATTGTATATATATATATATATATCGACTACTTGTTTTCTTTTGTTTTACCGATCAGAAAAACAGGGCCTACGGATAGGCGACGGCTTCGTGGCGCGACTCCGGCGACGATGATCTGCAAGATTGCCTTGAAGCGTCGGATCAGTATGCGCAAGAGAAGAGGACGACAGAGCTCTCAAGACAAGGTAAACACTTTTGTTTCAAAATTTGCTGTCGGAATTGGAATTTGTTTAGGTTTATATAATTGGATTGAATCATCATGTATATTAATAAGGATGGGAATTGCTGCTTGGTGAAGAGAAAGAGAAGGAGAATAATGAACAACCTAGATGACCGAATCAGTGAGTTGCCGTGTGAAATTTTGGTTAATGTATTATCTCTATTGCCGCTCAAGGACGCAGCAGCCACCAGTTTTCTTTCTAGACGATGGACTCATGTTTGGGAGTCTACTATGAATCTCAACTTTGATGCTAGTAACTATATACCCGGTACTTATCATCAGGCTTTTGTTCTTAATTTCATGCACTTGAAAGACAAGTTGAAAGATGCGAACATGGATAACTATGTCAGTTGGGTGAATCGTGTTCTGGAACGTCACAGAGGCACCAAGATTAGACAATTCAGGGCTTGCTTTTTTCTGGGTTTGCGGCATTCAAATACCATTGATCAGTGGATTCGATTTGCGGTGGAAAAGAGTGTGGAAGTACTTGAACTTGACTTCTCTCCAGGAACTTCGTTGCCTCTTGATGCCCAAGGTACAGTCCCCTGCTATCAAAAAGCTGGATTTTCACAATATCTATTGTGTCTTGACAAACAATCTGCTTTGGGACAACAGTCTTCTGACATTCCAAAGCTGAGCTCTCTCGTAAGTGACGCTCCTTTCAAGTCCCTCAAAGTCCTTCACTTGAGAAATGTTGGCGTGACAGGTGAAGTTCTCGAGTATTTGTTGTCTAACTGTCGTGTTCTTGAACGTTTAACAGTGAGCGTCTCCAAGAACTTGGTTAGTTTAAGCGTCGTCGGTCCATCAATTCCATTGAAGTATTTGATGATAGAAAATTGTATTAACTGCAAAAGAATTGAGATCAGGGACGTGAACATTGTTTCGTTTAGGTATGTCGGATATCGTGTGATAGAGTTGCTGCTCAGTAATTTATCAATGCTTGTTGATGTATCCCTTGTTAAGTTGATGTACATACCTGATTGTATAAATCATGCTTTCACCCAGCTTTCAAGTTTTGTTTCTCAGATTCAATTTCTGACCCTGGATACTAAGGGAGAGGTTAGTTTGTGTAATTACGTGTAGTGCTTTGTTTTCTTTTTGATCTCATTTTAGATTATGTGAGTTCCTTACGTATTGTTTATCCTTTCAGAGGTATCGGGATGTTACATTTCCCACGTTTTCAAATCTCAAGTATCTGGAACTAATAGTGTGTGCCCAGTATGATCATTCTCTTCATCAGTTGTCTTCCTTCTTGACGGCTTCTCCCTACTTACCAAGACTTGTATTGAAGGTATGTAGCGCTTGGTAATTTAATAACTTTAAAGTTTGTTTCTCTGTGCTCGTTCACATCTCTCATATAAACATTCCTAGTCCCCATATGGCTCTAATCCTACTGCTCACTTCTAATTGGAAGAATTGAATATTTGGCTTGATGATTCTATGTTAATTTGGCCTGCTGATTGTCATTGTTTTAACAAAATCAAATGCAGTTTTTGGTGATGTCAATCATTTTATATCCAATTCATTACCATTTTAAATATTAAAAAACAAAAGTTACTGTGGTGAAAAAATGGTTAAGTTGGTCTGTGGCTTTGCCAAAACTAGATAATAGACTAGATACTCCCATCATTTTTTATGCCTATAGTAGGGCTGTCATTTGGTCAGTTTGAATTAGTTATAGCTATTAACAGCTTCAAACCAAACCTTTCAGTTTAAGATTTGAGCGATCAATTACCAACCAAAATTTTTGGAATCTAATTTCATTTTCTAAATTCTGTTTTTGGTTTTCGGTATTAACAACCAACTCTTTGTAATATAAATTATAATGAAAAATGCTAAATTTTTCAGATTTATACTCATAAACTTTGTACTCCTCTACTTAGTTTTTTTGTTGTACATATGAAATTCAAGTTCTAGCTATTTTTGATAAAATTAGGTTAATTAAAGGGAGCTGAAATTTGCACTCCTGTTTTTACATTCCACACACTAATATTTATTTTACAAAAATACACCTAAACTTATTTGTCTCACCCTCTCTCCCACTGAAACACACACTCCATCTCTCTTCGCCCTGTTAGATTTTTTTTGGTGAATCTGGGCAGTACCTATCTGTCTCACTTGCAAGGTGCAAAGCAACCTTTTTATGGGTAATGGAATATTTTGCAAATATTGGAATTAAGCAAACCCAGATTCAAATAATTCTCCTTTGATCTCCATATGCCCACGAATCTCTTGATCGATTTTCTTTCCTCTCCCAATTTGCTGTTAAGCCTTTCTACCTGAACTGAAAAGCCTGCTCTCTATGATATTAATGTGTGTGTTGAAAGGTACAGTATCTAAATCTAATATTTAGATAGTCGGTATATTCGGCATTTATGAAAACTAAACCAACTTTTTTCGGTAATTTCTGATTTCGGTTTTATCGGTTTCGGTCACCTATCAGTCTGTCTTCCAAATCTAAAATTTCGGCCGGTTTGGTAATTACCAAACCAAATGGCAGCCCTAGCTGTTAGCATGTGACTAAATTCTCTTTTTTTCCTTGCTGCTGATACACTGACTTGTTTCCATGTTTCATTGCTAATTTGGTGCAGTTGGTTTACATGACATATATGGAACCGGGAAAATTAAAAGAAGTTATTGGATGCCATCATCATAAACTTAAGGATGTCGAAATAATAGGATATCGTGGTATTACATGTGCTATTCAACATGTCAATTACCTTGCAGAAAATTGTGTTGCACTCAAGAAACTTGTTATCAACCCTGTGCAACTTCGGCGTTTGCCTCCTAGTGTGGATAGGGAAATTGAGCTATCTAAAGTGGAAGAAAATGCCAGAGATCATGCAAAGCGGCACCTTGTACCAAAACTGTATGTATCTTCAACTGTAGAATTTGTATGCCTATAGTGTGTTGGGGTTTAATCTTTTTTAGATTTGGCTTCGCCTCTTAGAATAGATGGGCGACTTTTAGAGGGTAGTGCAGTTGATTGATGGTCACTTGGTTGAGCGTAAAACTTTCTTTCATTTGACAGTAGTCAGCAAGATCTAAGCGTGAGTTATTTTTTAGTTCTCTTATTTCTGTGCAGCTAAGAAAGAAATAGTTCTTTTGATAACTTGAAGTTTCTAAATCTACCTATGTTCTTACAAAATTCACATGTTCAGTTACTAGCATTGGATTTGACTTGATAGAATAATGTTGATCAAAACCACCCACTATCCTATCATTGCCTTTAATATTCATTCCCCAGACAATTAAAGCCTATTATTCCTATGAACCATTTGTTATTGCTGAAGATAAAAAAATGGAAATCTTGTACCTACCAAATTAATTTCTCAATGAATTGTAGGCTGCTCTTTATTCCACTACCAACATGAAGAAAAATTCAATTATCTATCCAGAAAAGCAAGTGAAATCCCAGTTAATAGTTTTTACTTCAGAGGCCATGCTCTTAGTGACAAATCATGATCGAAGTTAAACTACAAAATAATGTTGGTACATGATTGATTTCAAGAGCTAAACACACACATTAGTATTTGGTCTTCAGCCTCTGATCATATGTATTTCTGTATATATGGCCGGCAAGGAACTCCTAGACATCTATCTCTTACTCCATCTCTCGCAAGTCGCAAACGTGAAGGTCCTTTGTGGGGGGTGGGTGAGAATATGTCTACTACTTTTACTTTTTCATCTAATTTCACGTACATAAATAACAAACATTAAGTTATCCTGATAAAAAAGAGACGTAATAATAAATAAATGAACAAGTACTAGAAAGTAAAAAAAATAACATCAGTATATTTTTACTCATATAAACCCTGCATCAGAGAGAAAAAACTACGAGTTCATAACTCTTAAGGGACAAACTTTTCCACTATGTAAAACTCAAGCCTTACAAGATTATAGTTCTAGGGATACAATAATGATTGTTATCCAATCCAACCTAGTTTACCCGCTAGTCTAGACCTATCTCTCTTGTCTCACAAGTGTACATATGAAGGTATAAGAAGTTATAACTCAGAATTCAGTTAACGCATTTAATAACTCAGTTATACTATTGAGACTGATTCATTAAACCTCAGCTAGCGCCTCTAACTGACTGTCTGAGAACCCAGCTTTCCTCGATCAATTGAATCTTCTTAAATACTTCTGAGGTTGTTGCACTACCATTACTTATGTATGCAGAATGCTAATGAGTTTTATGAAAAGGGTTTTTGTTTTTGCTCTAAGATTTACAATCACCAATACCAAAACGCCATTGCTATTACAATGGCTCTAGAGGAAGCCATTGCTATTACAATGGCTCTAGAGTAGGTCTGCCATTCGGTCGGTTCAAATCGGTAATGAGTGTTACCAACTTCAAAACCAAATTTTTCCGTAATGAAATATGACTACAAAAAACCAACCAACTTTTTCGGCATGAGATAAATCTTACCAAATTCGGTATTTCGGTTTTCGGTATTACCAAACTTTACAACAAATATATTTTTTGAATATAACGAAACAATAGAGGAAGCAATTTTTTTTAAAATATAGTCATTGACACTATAACGTGCCTACTAATATAGTGTAACTTGTTTAGTAGATTAATTATATACAAGTGTACATCTTTGTGAACCAACCGTATAGAGTATACAAAATTTCTGAAAAATATTATTACATAGGATATGATCAATATGGTGAAAAATAACTATGGTAGAAAAATCACATATTACCTGTAACGTTTGGTTCTTGATCAAATCAGTCAATATTATTTATTCATATGATTCCTCATGGGGAGCCATATCATTGGAATGCAAATTTCTCAATATTTTTACACCGAAACATTTCTTCTCATTCATACGAGAGGCTATGAGCGGAAGTATCAATCAAAATAAGACATAAAGGGCTAAATAATAGCGTTTTCGTGTAATAAGTGATATCATATTAATGTTGAGCGCATTGATCAAGTTCTAAACATTATTGAAAATATGTGAAGTTTGCTCCATAGTCATATTTAAGTATACTGACCAAATCGAACAGACAAATTTTTATTTTATAAATTTCAGTGTTATAAACCATAACATGCCTACTAATGTGATATAACTTGTTTAATAGGTTATTTGCAAGTGTAGATCTTTATGAACCAATTGTATGGAGGAAGCCAAATTTTCGATACTCATGTGAAATAAGATATGATCAGTACAATGAAATACGGTTAAGATAGAAAAATTATATATTTTGGGTAACATGTGTGCTCAGATCAAAGTGGTTAACCTTATTTGTAAATATAAGTGGTTAAATAACTAACATTTTGGTAAATTTGGTATTTATCAAAAACCAAACTAACTTTTTCAGTATTTATCAGTTTCGGTTATTTCGATTACTAAGTTTCAATTTATTAAATTAAAATTATTCAATATTTTGGATCAGTTTGATATTTACCAAATTAAATGGCAGCCTGCTCTAAAGGAAGACTCTACACTGATTTTCTGAACTCTCTCAAAAAGCTACTGAATTGATATCTTTGTCTAACAAGTACAATCATTTTTATTAGCAAATCAGTATGGGACGCCCTTACCTCATTCTTTATTGCTACCAATGGTCAGTATTTGACTATTTAATTATCAAATGATTGTGTTGGTTTTACCGGGTTGGTCAGGTTGCAAAGTCTGCCTGGAATCCCACTGTCAACGTTATTGGCAACCAGATCAAAGTGTGAGAGTTTTAATGTTCCCACAGGAACATAAAATTTACCATGTAGTTCATTTCAAGCTAGAACAATGTCGACTTCTAAACTTTTTTTTTTGCAACCGTCGACTTCTAAACTTTGGCCAGCATGTCTGAAAATTTGAGACTTGAGAGCGTGCAACTACCTGTTAGACTGTCACTCTGAGAAAGATGTATGGAACTTCAAAGTTCAAACCGGGTAGTTCTCGTGACTGTAAATCTGTAAAAAGATTTCTAAATGGTAGCTACAGTATTACAATAATGCATGCTCTGTTATAGCATGACAAATAGAATAAAACCAAACAAATGGCAATCAGATAGATGCAGGTCGGTTAAGGATGATAATTCATCAAGTCGAGAATCCCAGCTTGAGCCTATATATCGTTGAAAGATCAACTCCATTCATGCTGAGAAATTCCATTAAGGAAACACCAGTCATCCCCTTCAAGTTTATCACCAGCTAATTAAAAACTAAAGTTGGATGCAGTATCAAGAGACTGCAAGCTAGTGGAGAAGTTCCCAAGATTTTGTGGAATTATACCACTGAACCCAGAAATAGATTTAGGTAGTGAAAATTCTTGAAGGATCCAAAGCACTCGGGAATTGAAATTCCATTGACTGTATTGAAGCTCAAGTCTTGAACAATTCCATTGAAGGTCTAACTTCACCAGCAAGTTCCAAAATCCGTACCTGCCAGAGGAAGCAGAATCTTCAAATGGATGTAGTGGATGTGGGTTGTGGGCATCAACTGCAAAAACGACTCCAGTTGTATTGTCAGGGCTACCATTCTTGAAGTCAGTAAGAGTTTCTAGGCGACCTACCATCTGATCACCACTTCTACTTCTACAAGCAAATTGTGTTAATATGAAAAAGAGATGTAGCGAAACAAGGGTAAGCATTGCAAGTTTGCAACTATTTTCATTGAGCTACGAGTATGTAGCTAAGCCATGAACAACAAGATTTCAATGAATAGTCCATCATTGCCGTGCTAAGGAAACTGATGCAAGTTCTTTAAAAGGTTGAAGTTTAGTAGATACGACCTGGAGGAAGAAGATGGGAGCAATTTGATTCTAATAGTCCACATATGTTCTTACATACACAAGAGGCTGTTTTCTTACATTGTAGAGACAAACACAGATTATTTAATCAGCTATCTATCGGGTATGATAGCTTGATGCAAACATGGAAATAGTTGGGTACACATACTATATATCGATCTAGCAAAGCAAGTGAAATACGTTCTTTGTAGGACAACATGATCAAAGTTGTTCTTGTAGATGAGATCGAGTTGTTGTATGCATCTCCAAGTTGTTCTCTGTTTTTTTAGCTAAAATTTACAATTGATAAAGATAAAGGAGTTCAAACTTGACAAAACATGCATCAAGCATAATTTTACTGCTACAAAAATCAACCACAAATAGGGAACAATGGTCTTAGCGGTGCATGTAATGTTGTCTCGTTAAAAACATTGTCAAGCAAAAAACCAGTGTGACAAAAATCGTAGACTAAGGGAAAAAGAGTGCAACATGGTTGACACAAACAACCACACCCTTCACATTTTATGATGACATATATATGCTAGACTTTCTTTCAAATCTACATCTCCAGCTGATCTTAAAATCGATCATAGTGCGCTTCCGGATCCTTCGTGACTACGGAGCTGTTTTGACAATCTAACATATGTATACTAATTTAACACGTCTCAAATGTGACATTGCTCAGAGCTCAGCGCTCAGTAGCTATGTGCATGACGCCTAGCAGCTGGCGTGCAGCACTCAGTAGCTGTGTGCACAACGCTCGGCAGCTGGCATGCACAACACTCATGCATAGTGCTCGGTAACCGGTGCATAGCGCTCGGCAGCTGACATGCACATCACTCGACAGCTGGGTGCACAACGCTCGGCTGCTGATGCATAGCGCTCGGTAGCTGGTGCATAGCGCTCGGCAGCTGGTCCACAGCGCTTGGCAGCTGGTGCACATCGTTCGGCTACTGGTGCACAACACTCGGCAATGGCTACACAGGGCCTTGCAGCTCACGTATATCTCTCGAAAACTGTGTGCAGCACATGACAACTATGTGCTATATGTCCGGTAACTCGGCTTCTAAACTTACTAGTGCCTAGATTTTGATTCCGCTTCCGATGCATCTTGATTCAAGCATGGCTAGCGATGATATATGCAACAACCCTTCTCTCATGCCATAGGGATTCAATATGTCAGATACTCTTAGAGTATTTAAGTGATGTCATTTGTCATATTATTGGCATTGCGTAGGCGCAAAGCTACATAGTTTTTCAATGAAAGAGATGTCAAGTCTTTCTTTTGATTAAACGGATCACTCTCTCTTGGAGTAAAGAACTTGACTAATCATGGGAGTATGAAGATTCAAACCTTCTTTAGAAGACCAAAGCTGATTGATGGAAATACATCATCAATACACAATCCATCGACTTCAATACGAGATTGTGTCTTTCCCAAGATATTTTTCATTCCAACATCAGACGTTCAGCATATATTGTGATTATCTAGAATCAATACGCAATGACATTATTCATCATATCCAATCCAAAATCAAGGAGTCATGTAGTATGCGTCCAAAACTCTTGGCCAACGCAAGCTCCACTTGATTTGGCTTACGAAGTTTGTTTAAGATCTCCATGCATATCTCAGATCTCATAGAGACGTTACTATGATCATATTCATAGGGTTGCATGTACAATTCTTGGGGAACTATAAAACTGACAAGGTAGTGGAGTACAATAACATCCATTACGAGAGTACTTCTCATCGCAGTCGATCTCAGTGCGTGTTTGTGAGAAACCTTGCACAATAAGGGAGTCTAAGACTCTTGTTCTCACTACGCTAACTCAGAAAGTGATAGTGCTATTTTGCTGCAAGCCATGGCTAGAGATGATGAAGACTTGTCTAATGTGGGTAACTTAGTAAGCAATTGTAAGACATATTTACGCTTTGTTCTTGTTTCCCTTAGACATGTCTTTCGATAAGCAAATGGTGTGGCACATAGATTACCCCACTTTGTTAATGCCTCCGGTTTGGACGAGTATTGGGTCAGTGACACTCCTAATATTATTCAGGATGTTCGTTTTAAAGATGAGTATAATATTTCACAAGGTTTAGGATCTATGTCTCCCTCGTTGTATTCTCAATCTCTTATGTATAATAATTTAGGGGGGGTTCTCCAACCTTAACCTAACGGGAGACCCAACCCGTTTTTTTAAGAAAACAAGAAGGTTTCCTAATTAAGATGATTGTGCTATTACCATCATTCGCTTTTAATTTATAGTGATTTATCGGTGTACTTATTTTCCTTCTTGACATGTTAATCTCAATTTGCAGTGGTGAAATCAAGATCAATGCCATTTTGGTTTTACAAAGATTAGACCAAGTAACTGTGGACAGGGATTCACATGTATAGCTACGTGAATTTGTGAGGATATATGGAATAGAGAAGAAAGCGACACACATATATATACACACACAACCAAGATTTCTAACGCGATGTTGCAGGTGTGTTATACATTACGTAATATGTATGTAATGGCTACTTCTGGACTTCGCTCCATCCAAGTTTATCAAAGACATAACTGACTATTTCAAAAAAAAAAAGTATGCATGTTATCAAATCTAATTAAATTTTCTCGTTTTTTTAGATGTTCAATCATAAACCCAATTCACCCTTTGATATTTGTTTATGATTAATAGGTTTTGCAATGATTTATTATTTAGTGGTGTTTAATGTTTTTTTTGGAATGTTTAGACTTGCTTAATTGTTTGTGATTGATTGAGTTTCCATTATCTGTAAATTCTCATTAAAAGATCGTCATTCACTCTAATCTTTATTTTCTAGTCCTTTTTAAGTTCTCGATCTCTGATCTGTATGATTGTGGAGATGTTTAATCATAAACTCAATTCTCCATTTGATATATGTTGATGATTGAGAGGGTCTTGCGATGAATTATTGTTGACTCGTGTTTAATTTTGTTGTGATTCATTGAGTTTTCATTATCTAGAAATTCTCATTAAAAGTTAGGCATTCTCTCTAATCTCTATTCTCTAGTCCTTTTTTAAGTTCTCGATATCTGATTTATGATTATGGAGATGTTCAATCATAAACTCAATTCTCCATTTGATATATGTTCATGATTGAGAAGGTGTTGCGATGATTGATTACTGAGTCGTGTTTCAATTTTTTATGATTCATTGAGTTTTCATTATCAGTAATATCTCATTAAAAATTAGTCATTCTCTATAATCTCTATTCTCTAATCCTTCTTTGAGTTCTCAATTTCTTGTCTCTATGATTGTTGAGAATTCAATCATAAACTCAGTTTTCCATTCGATATATGTTCATGATTGATAGAGTTTTCGGATGATTGATTGTTGAGTCGTGTTTAATTGTTTGTGTTTTTATAAGCTTTTTTTATGATTCCACTATTATGAATAAGGATAGCAATAAGTATCAAAGCTGAGGATGACATTAGGCAGGCGAAGAGGATGCAGTTGGAATGCAAGCAGAATCTGATCAACTACTGTTTATAATGTACAATGATAAAGTAATGGTATTTATATGAAAAAACTGAATATTGTATTGTTTTCATTATCTGCAGACATTTTAAAGCTGGAGATTACAGGCATATATGTAGAGGTTGATCATTAGGAACCAAGAAATGCACCAAGTTTTCACTCTTAATTGTTAGTACAAACTAATAGTATTATATAATTTTCATGCAAGAAGATTCTATTGTGTTCACTCTTTATTGTATTATTCCTTTAATGCAAGCAGTTGTAACTCTTTAAAAAAACTCACTTGAAGCGGAACAAAGATATCTATTTCTTTACTAAAATGAAGAAGATGACTAGCAAAAGCTCGTGTGTGAGGCAAGGAGGTCTTTCTTCTGGATCAGAATCAACACCCAACAAAAAATGTTTTTGGTTTCAAGAAAACCTACACGTGTAAGAACAAGGGGTCTGACCATGATGGTGGATGGATAATGCATGAGTTCGAACTTCAGGATTCACAACTTAAGAAAGAAGGAATCAAGAACAAATATGTTCTCTATTTACTTGTGAATAACGAGGTTATGTCAGAAAAGAGTAGGGAAAGGCAACAAGATGTGATGCTTGAAGACGTTGTCGAGGAGGATCTTGAAGTGGAACCCCAAGAAAAATGACGTCTTGTACCATCATTAGAATTTGAACAAAAACAATTCTTGCAGTCAGCACATTCATTAGAAAATGAACATCTTTTGTTACAAGAGGTTGAGGTTATGGAGTGGCAAGAATCAGACATGGCTTCTCTACAAGAGTTGTTATTGGAATCTTGACTAGATTTGCAAATTGATAAAGATGCAGATGCGTTACTTCCAACTAACGAGATATTTAGTGACATTGAAAATTCAGTGCAACAAATGGGAGGTGAAGCCAATACGTATGGTGAAACTAGCTTGTGTCTTTTGCTGAAGAGCTAAGAGCAAATGCACCAATGCACTAGTTGAGTGAGTGTTTGATTGGTTGAAAGAGAAAGCAAGAAGAATATAGAGGTTCAATATTGGTTGGACTGATAAATGGGTCTCACTCGCTTTACCAATTTAATGACCAATTTTTTTGGTGACTGATACTTTTTTATTTCTTTCAGACACAAGTTTAAAAGCAGCAAAACAACACGAACAAAAAAGGACCCAAAAAAGATCCAAGAAACAAACAGCAAAACAAGATACAAGTCCTTCAAGCTAAACAAGCCTTAGCCCAGGTATAGATTGAGCAAAGAGTTTTGTCGGCTTCAGCGTCGCAACCCGAAGCAGACTGTGACACAGAGACGT
This sequence comes from Comarum palustre, assembly GCA_951800085.1. Taxonomy (NCBI): domain Eukaryota; kingdom Viridiplantae; phylum Streptophyta; class Magnoliopsida; order Rosales; family Rosaceae; genus Comarum; species Comarum palustre. Next base: position 10,185,819 of record OX637581.1, on the reverse strand, counting down.
TACATAATCTGCTGCTAAAGCTTGAAAGCCAGCCAAATCAATCCAGCATAGAAAAAGCTACACATACCCCATCCTGATGAACACAAGGAATCCAAAACCCAATTTCCATCCCCATACAAAACACCAACAATCACCAACATCAGAAAAGCAGACAAAAAATTGTTCGGCCATAAGGTAACCAAAGGAAAAGGAAAAAAGAAAGATAGATTAAGATCAGTAGGAGCTCAATCGCCAACGTGACGATATAAGAGATACGATACAACACCGATAACAATCGATGAACATTCGTTGAACCTAATAGGTGAGGATGATGTGCATCTCAAACATGAAAATTCTGGAATTGGGTGAGGGGGAATACAACTAGGAAAGATAAGAAAGAGCAAAAGAAAAGGAGAGAACATAGTGGATAGATCTGAGATGGTACAAAGGCGGTGAAAAGTTGAAGAAAAGGAAGAACTGTGGTGGTAAGAACTATGGTCATTAAGGGATGGGTAATCTGAAATCGAAGGATTAGGAAAATTTGGAAAAGAGATTTAGGGAAAGAAACGAAAGTAAAGCCAGACTTGTCATCGTCGGACAGAGGAAATACCACGAAGGTAAGAGGACCTACCACACAGGTCGGGGAAGATGAGGAAAGAAAAGGAGGAGGAAGGAAGCTGTCTAAAATAGGAGAGTGCTCCTCTTTTTTCTCAATCGAAATCTAGATCAAGAATTGATCCAGATCTAGAAGAAGAAAGGAGGATGAGGAAGAAATTGGTGTTGAGGTTTTCCTAGAGAGAAGATCGACTCTCTCTCTCTAGAAAACGTGTATGGTATATTCTTTCTTTGAACAACTAATTCAATGACCAATTTTGGATCACTCAATCAAATCTACCAATTGGTGGGATCCATGACCATGTACTTATGCCACCAACGGCTCTTTTTTATCTGTTTCAACAGCTTTCTCTTACAACAGTGAGTTATTTTTACAACGGTTGTTTAATTGTAATCATTAGATTAAATAATTAATTCCTAATGGTATTTTATTTATTTATTAATTTTTCATATGAAATCAACCCGAAAAAACTGCCTAAACTCTTCTATAAATACCTAACCCCTTCACCTTATTTTCTCACACTAAATTTTATAGAAAATTAGCTTCTCCTCATCTTCTTCATCATCATTTTAGTTTTTCTTAATTACCATCCAAAAATAAGGAAAGCTTTTTCCAATTGGCAAAGACGAAGTTCATTTATGTAATTCATGGGTGCATACGACCGTTTGCCCAATCACCGGCAAACAAATATCCTTATTAAGGTTATGCGGAAATAATTTGCCAATTATGTGCAACATTGGAAAGGTCTGCCAACAAGCCGAAGTGCTCAAGCTCTCCAATACCATTTTCGAAATTGTTAAATTTGCCGATTAAGTTGCTAAAACTTTCGTGATTAGTAAGGATCAAGAAGATTCTTATGATTGATGTAAAGATCAGGAGGAGATATAGATTTCAAGAAGAGTCTAACACATATATGTCACTATCAAATGTGAAGAGCGTGTTCTATACTTTTTCTTCTCCGATCAGCACCAACGACAACAGCGTGCGGCACCAGAAAAAGTGTAATTGGATATTTCACATGTGTCTTAACCTTATGTCATTATAATATGTAGTTAGAATATAACTATGTATTCTTTGTAATTACCGAATTAGTACTATGTAATCTTCTAAATAAAAGAGGTTCATATAAATGGATAAGATTATTTTCTATTAATTTTACTCTCCTTTTGGCTTTATATTTTATTCTATATTATTATTATTATTATTAAAGTTATTAACGATTATTAAAAGTATTCACCTGCCCCTTCTCACCTTTTCTCAAGAGAGGTGAGACTCTCCTTCCTTTTGCATGTGCCTTTTTACAGTTGGGGAGCATTTGCTGGTGCGCAGCCAAGTAGTACCATATGGAAGTGGGAGAGTGGAACGTTGTTAATTTTTGAGTACCTAGCAGTTAGCCTTTTTCTTTTTTAATGAAATAAGGTCTGACCATTTTATTCAATAAAGGAAAGCCATATTACACAGTGACCCGCCCTTGTAACGCCGGCATAAAAAGACACCGTTGAAACGTAATATAATTCACCTATTGATTAAACCTCAGATATTAGTAAACTAATAAAATATTGACTAAATTTTTCCACATCATCCATTAAAATACTCGATGACAATCTTCGATCAATAATCAGAGCAGTTCCTCGTAGATAATGATCCTAAGAAAAAAATTAGAACCGAACTAAAAGAAGTCATGGGTCCCAAATTATTATCGAAAAGCCACCTGAATCCCAAATACGAAACTAAAAATTATGGTATCCAAATGTGATTATAAGAATGTCTAGTTTCAGACACCAGCCCAGATTTGGACCACAGATCCAGGCCTTCACAACACTCCTGTGACTCTTGCTCCCGCGGCGGCTCCCTTCCAAATCACTCCATCCGGCATTGAAGCCGGCTAGCCTTTTAAGTAACTGTTTCTGGTTTTACATCTACCTCCCTTTTATTGTATCTATCTTCGACTAATAATATGAGTGGGGAGCGGAATACTGTTTATCTAGTCCACCTATGTTCTTAACACGAAGCTGTTTTGAAGACAAAATAACTCAATGAAGTGAAGACTGCTCTTTATTCAACTACCATAAATATAGATTACAGTTTGGTGTGGGGACTGAAGGAAACATTCATACATCGACATAGCAAAGCAAAAATCCCCACTGTGGCCACGCTCTTTGTAGCACACTGATCAAAATTAAATTACAATCAAGAAATCAATTGGTACTTGATTGATCTTCAAAGAACAAAAGACAACATGATTGTTTTGGTCTTGTGCCTCTATGAAAATAAGGCCTGCTCCCTTCACTATCTCGACGAAAAAAAGTGCACCATAAATCTACTACAATGGCTCTAGAGGAAGACGCTACTTAATTCTCTTGGTGATTTTTTGAACTTTCTCCAAGCTACTTGATATCATTGTCATAAGTCTGAAGGGACCTCAATGTGCTGGGAACAAAGTAGACAGAAACATTTTTGGCTGTTACATACATTCATCCAGGTAAAAATAAAAACAAAAAATAAAAGTAAAGTATGAGTAGCCCTCACCTCATTGTCTAATATTACTCCATCCGGAATTTCCAATTTCATTCCAGGTTTTGCATGAACTGTTACTTTCCCCTTAAGAACCAAATCAACCAAATGAAAATAAATAAATACATAAATATTGTTGAATAAATAAGAGGAAAGACTGATGGTAATGTCTTATTCCAGCATATCATTTTCTATGTATAAATTAATCAATGACTGAAATTATGGATTTACACTACTGTGCACTACCAATGTGGTCACCATGCATATTATTAGAAGCTGCCACCCAAGTATGAACTAATACCAGACACGACGGAATTGAGAAAAAGAGAGTGAACTCATGAACACTCTCAAGAGGGAAAAAGAAAAAAATGCATGTCCTCATGTTACTCCTCAATTCCTTGGTTCAAAATTATGAACCAGGACAGGCCACATATGTTTTCCAATAAAGGGGACTATGGTGACAATGGCATCTCTTACTGATAAATACAAGGGATACAGAGTTAACCTCACCGATGTTCAGGAATAACAATCCAAAACATGAAAGTACAGACAAAGTAACAAAAAAACAAAACATAAACAGTAAGTTAGGATTACAACGAGTCAATTGGGGAGATTTAATAACATACCTTGAGAGTTATACCCGCTCCAAACCAAACATCACCAGTAACATTCAAGCTATCCAGGTCAATAATGTCGGGCATGGACTTAAAACGACTTAGAAGGTTATTCACCTAGAAGTAGGTAAAACATATAAAAGGATAAAGAATACAATTTCCAATTTTTAAAATGATGGAAGTTGTAATTGAAGAGATTTTTACCTTTTCAAATTCAGGCCCTAATTCGATCACAGGATTTGCCGGGTTGGTTCTAGCTATATTCCGAACTACAACCCCTTCATCATACGTATATAGATTTGACTGTGCAAATACAAAAATGAGATCAAACAGTAGCAGTCAAATCAAGCTCCAGGGCATCAATTTTGCAAAGATCAAATCAAAAATTAAACAATAGATAACATACCTTTAGCAGAAGCAGATCTGATGTTTTTTTCATTGAAAGAAATTGAGAATTAGGAACCTTGACACCAATAGCATTTTTGAAGAACTGGTACAACCATGAAGGAAAATTATTACAACCTTGCAACAAAAAATATTGAAAAAGGCATTATTATTTAAAATAATGTGATAAATACCCGTATTGCTGAACCAACTGCTGTTTCTTGCAAAAGAACTTGATCAGACTCTGTTTCCTGTAAAGAAAACAGTACTGTCATTGATTACCTGTCATTCATAAGCCAGTTCTGTAAAACATGATATAGTCTGGTACCTTCGAAGCGAAGATATCTTCAATCCTTAGTTCATCTGTATCCAAGAGTCTTTTAATGGCTCTAACATTCACCCAACTGTAGTGTAGCATAAAGGTTATTATACATACTATTTTGTTTGAGAAGCATTGTACAACAGTCAACATTTCACTTACAAGCTCCCAGTATCAACAAGTTTGAACCTCTCCATTGACTTGATATATCAACAAACACATGACACAAAGGAAAAAGAGGAATCAATTAAGGAGAAATATGAAAGCAAAATCAAGTGAATCATGAATATGGCATATAAAAGAAGTGAGATATAAACAAAAAAGAACCCAAACAAAATTGTAACTTACATCTTTGACGGAATCCTGAGCTATTTCTGAAAGCTGCATTATAGTAAGGCAAATGATGTTAAATCAACTATTGTTATAACTCATTGATAACAGAAAAATGTACATTGAAAGCTGCATCAATGATGTACTCATTGATAACATGTACATAATGACTACATAGAGCCTCAGTCCTGAACATATTTAGATTAATGACAGCAATTGTTTGGTCTAGATACATTTTGTTCAGTAAGGATTCTTGTTAGGCCACATCTGTTGCAAAGTTATTTACAAGCTCTATCAGACCGAGAATAACCATACCCAAATGAGGATGATCATACACAAATGGAAGAAGCCTAACAGTGATTTAAACTCAAACAATCCAGCAGTTACTTTGCTTCATTCTCATCAATCAGTTGAAAGGCTTTTATTTAGACTCAATCCAAGGATTTAATATGCAGGTTGCATTTTTCACTGCATTTTCCAAAGATGGATAGATAAAAGAGTTGGTTAATACTTCATTACAAGCTCACAAAATAAATATGATTCTATCTCTTCCAAGTTCCAACCTTCTCACAATCTCAGAATTTAATTGGACAAATAAAGTTGATGCTATCTCTTCCAACATTCTCAGCCTCAGAATTATAAACCACTGAATCTGTGAATATTTGAATAATGCCAAGTTCAATCTAAGACATTTGCAAACGTTATTATATAAGCTAAATATATATTAAAATAAATCAGAAAACCTAGCCAATTACAAGAAGACTACGGTTGACAATCCAACCACATACTGAAAGGAATGAGCAGAAGAAAAATCTACGATAAAAAAGAGCCGTTTATAATAACATTACCTACCTCAAACTTCTGTAGGCGTGAACCAATCAAATCTGAATCATATGAGGCGGTAGGTGTGACCTGAAGGAGGAAGAAAACGATACTCACTATATTTACAAATTAAAAACATATGAAGATATATATGATGTAAAGATCAACTTGCTTACCTCCATACAATAGTCAATCTTGTTTTCAACCAGATGGTCTAAAATTTCTGCACATCTACTTAAGGTGCACAATGATAGAGGAACATTTACGCAATAATTGAATTGAACATCAAACAAAATAAAAGAAAACTATGGCAAGGATACTTGGGTCAATTTTAGCAGCTACATTATCTGAGTCGACCAAAAGGACATATTCCTTCCCCTGAAAAAGACAGCTAATAAAGTTCAGTCTAATTTACATTTTGTCAAGCTCAGCCATGCTTTTCATGTACTTAGAATGAATAAACAAAAACCTAAACATAAAAATACAAAAAGAACGAAAGTTAATAAAAAATATGAACAAAAATAAAAAGGAAAAAAAACAAAACAAACGAACATTGAACAAAAATCAATATGCAAATATGCATGCTCAGAGGTGCTATAAGATATGTACCTTCGATAATAGGACATCAAGGGTTCCATTTTTCAAAAGCGAAAGCAATACTACTCCGTGGTCAGAGGGATACCTTCACATATGCACAAAACTAGTGTAACTGGTAAAGAGAGTTGGATAATCGACAAAGGAGCATCTATGATTGTGGAGAACCAACAAGCGAGATGCTCTGTATAGTGTAGGATGCAGCGTTCTAGCTCAAACTTAGGGACAGATAAATATTTCTAAATTTATAGGAAAGTGAAATTTATCTTCAAGGGGATATACAGAACAGTGGATAAGAATCCTTCACACACCCACCATCAAACTCTGTTACATCAGATTTTTGAGCTCCTCCCTCAGATCTTCAAAAATCCTTCAGTTTCTTTCCACTCAATAACCCAAAAGATAGCCATTGTAGAGCACTTCCCAAATTTACTCAACAAAAGAATGTGTTTTCCACTCACTATACCTAGCTCAACCCAAGGCCCCTGAAACAACATATCCTAAAAGCCAAAGCACTAGGACAATGTCAAATCGGGTGATTCCCACTAAGAGCCCCATTTTGCACGACACAGTTAGGAGAAAGGCAAAGAAAAGGGCTTCTGCTCTACCAAAGGAGTTAACATTTCCATGAGTGATAACCCATGCTATCATTCATATATCAGGAGGTAGTTAGGCCTTAAGATAACAGAACAGGCAAGAAACTATGTAAGAGGGTCTGTCCATCAAATTTGGAATAAGATTTACTAGAAAACACCCGTGCACTTAATATCTACCTTCTCCTATCTGATGAGACCAACAATGCGCCCAATAAAGAAAATAATGTTGAGAGTTCCTCAACTTCATGGTTATTTAGGTTCCTTGTTAACCCCAAATTCCCACTAGACCTTAATCCCCCAAAATTGAGAGCAACATAAAGCATGAGAATATTATCCATCTTTCAATCAATAGACCTTAATCCCTCTTGAAGGACCAGAACTACACACTATGAAACTAGGTAGATAGCTACCTTACACTTTCTGAAATCCACATGATATAAAAAGAAAAAATGGTTGACCATATATATATGAGGGCCCTTCCACTAAGGGATCACTTTTTGTGACTTATGTGAGGGATTAGACATTAGACCAACTTTTCAATCACAAAATCACATCTCCACAGTTCATTTAATAGGTTCAAATGAGTAGATCACTCCTACAAAATTACAGAAATTTTGGTGATCGTTAAGGTTTCGAACCAACTTAAATCAATGAACAGATCAAATATATCAAACCTGAACCGTTCATGCAAATCGTAGTTTTGAGCACCTTAACGATCATCGATTTTGATAAAATTTCACAGAAGTGATCTACATATTAAGGCCTAAAATCTGAACGGTTAAGATGTGATTTTGTAATTGAAAAGTTAGTCTAATGCCCAATCCCTCACATAAGTCACAAAAAAGGATCTCTTAGTGGAAGGACCCTCATATATATATATGGGCCTTCTTGGCTAAGGACGTCCTTACCAAGAGTTTGGTGCGGATTTCCTTAATTTGACCAACTTTTCAATCAAATTTTCTCATCTTAACCATTCAGAATCTAGATATATATATGTATAGATCATCTCTATAAAATTTCAGCTGATTTGGTAATCGCTAAGGTCTCGAAAATGTATAAATACAATGAACGAACTGAATTTGCTCAACCTAAACCGTTCTTGTTCTTCTCTCATAGTTTTGAATGCCTTAACGATAACCAAATTAGCTGAAATTTTACAGAGATGATCTAATCATATATATCTAGAAACTGAACGGTTAAAATGAGAAAATATGATCTAAAGGGTGGCTAATTCAAGAAATCCTTACCAAAGCTTAGGTAAGGACGTCTCTAGCTGAGAATCCCTATATATATACATATAGCAACAAAACAAAGATGACACAAGGAGTAGAAGGGAAGAAAAATCTGGTATCCTCATACCAGGACAAGGCACTGCAAAGTAACAATAATTGATAAATTTAACATGTTTCATATGTCTGCTTCTAGTATCACAGCTATTCTTCATTCATTAGTTAAAAGTTCGGTAATGCAAGAAATACCGATAGGATAGATGACATACAGTTCATCCTCACCACTCTGTCCTCCCTGTGACTTGAGCTGTGGATGTTGGGTCTATAAAAAAGAGAACACATATTGAAAAGTAAGTCCCAATCTAAACCCAGTCAAAGCTTTTAGCAACAAAGCATAAGCAAACCTGTGCAGTAATTACAAACCTGTTTAATAGATTGAATATTTAAGTCTGAACTCGAATATTTCTCCAAGACCTACAATATTCAAGTAGCTATGAGTGGAAAAGGATAAAATTCAAAAGTACAAACTCAATAGAAAAATGGGAATCAATTCACCTTCAGCGTATCTTCATGGGTGCTATTTGTGTTCACAAGGACCAAAGGAACACTGCAGTGATACTTAGAATTGAGAGACTGCAAAAGAGGGGTAACAGTAAGATTAGAATCTATAAAGGACAGCATCGAATTACACAAACAAAAACAACACAGAGTGGGAGGTAAAAACTAAACACTAACCTCGATTTGATTGACAATCAAGTCAAGAGATGTCAACCCATTAAGAATCTCCATAGTCAACCTGAATCAAAGAAAAGAAATCAAAACACAAGAAACTACTCATGTAAGCCGCAAATACACCGAGTAAAAATAGCTGGTAATTCAGTATCAAGGAGTTCATACTTGGGGCCACTGACTCCCATACTTGCACCCGAAGTTCTGTTGAACTTGATCACAACAAGCTTGTCCAGCATCTCCTCAATTTTCTCAACATCTGAACACCAAAACTCCTTATAAATTTTGATTCAATATTCCAGATTTCAGTAACCAAAAATCACGAATTACAATTACCAGTAGAAATGTGCAAGAACTCGTACGGAACCACAAGCAGCTCATCCTTCTTAGCCTCCTCTATAGCTTCAACTTGCTCACTGCAACAAACACACATTATAATTTCACTAAATCAAATCATCAAACACAACAATAGCTCTGCCGAAACTGAAACGCCACCACACCTGGTGTCAATCTCCACCGAAACGTCGCGGCGCCGCTTCTGTTCAAGCAAAAACGTCTTGGTGATCAAATTGCAGAACAGATAAACAAACTTCGCCGACGAATTGTTGCACGGAATCGGATATGTGATCTTGTTGAAGTACTCAATCGGCATATCCGAGTCGACGAGGGACACAATAGGAATCTGCAGCCTATGCGCCTCCAGAATCACCGACGATTTCCGGTCGGAATCAAAAACGACGAGGCAGTCCGGCGGCTGAGTTGGACCGAAGACGATCTTCTTCCGGCGGGAGCGGAACTTTTTAGGGCTGTGACTGTTGGTGAGGAAGCCGCCGGTGCGCCAGAGGATGTTCATGGAAGGAGAATAGCAGCCGATCTTCTTAGTCATCTGCTCGACGATTTCGTCCCAGAGGGAGTTTGTATTGACGAACATGAAGCGGGCGTTGCTGTGGGCCATGGCGGCGATGAACTGGGCGGCGTTACGGAGGCAGATGAGAGTGCGGTCGGAGTCGATGATGGCCATCTTGTTGCGGTGGCCGTAGGTGAACTGCTTGAAGTGGTGGGCGGCGACGCGACGGCCTAAGTGGGCGTTGGTGCTCAGGAGCTTCTGTATGATTATGGAGTGGAGCGTCATCGTTGCGGAGTAGGGTTTTTCCGACTGAAATGACTGCGAGAGAGAGGTCAGGAAATGGTTTAGTCTAACTGAGCTGGTGTTTTGATGTGGGTCGGGTCAACCTATCACCCGACCCGTATTTAGTACGGACGGGGTTTTTGACATCTTACCCATTTAGTTTTTAGATTTATTAGTACATCATTTTTATAAATTTTTAACTAAAATAGTATTTGTTAAAGTAACAAAGTAGATTAAATTAATTAACAAACCAAATCTGTCAAATATAAATCGTTCAAGCTCATAATTTTTTTTATCAAAGAATTCTATTTCAAATAGAGAAAAAGATTACAAAAGGAGTTATAATAGTCTCATTAAAACCTAACATTCTTTAAGAAGAGTACTACACTCCACTAATGACTTTAAACAATTCACTAAACAAAGCTCATAGCGGCGACTCATTAACAATAGTAGAGAGGATGTGGGTCAGGAAATGGTTTAGTCTAACTGATGTGGGTCGGGTCAACCCACCACCCGACCCGTATTTAGTACGGACGGGGTTTTTTACCCTTTTATGTGAAACCGATGATATAGCAAATTCGGCGTGAGGAATCTCAAGTTCGAGAGTAGTTGAAGAATTTTTGGCTCATGATCTAAAAGAATTATTTTTATTATATTTTGACATGTTATTTATTTAGTTTTTAGATTTATTAGTACATCATTTTTATAAATTTTTAACTAAATTGATATTTGTTAAAGTAACAAAGTAGATCAAATTAATTGACAAACCAAATCTGTCAAATATAAATCGTTCAAGCTCATAACTTTTTTTATCAAGGAATTCTATTTCAAATAGAGAAAAATATTACAAAAGGAGTTATAGTAGTCTCATTAAAACCTAACCTTCTTTAGGAAGAGTACTACACTCCACTAATGACTTTAAACATCCACTAAACAAAGCTCATAGCGACGACTCATTAACTAGTAGAGAGCAACCACTCTAAAACTAGCTGCCACCAATATGTAGGAAAAGGAAGAGAGAGTGCTATCCTAGCAACCAAATGGGCTGCTTTGTTGCCTTCTCTTGGAGTAAATAGATTGCAACAAACTAACAAGGACTTTTGCTTCTTCTAGCAGAGCACCCTCATCACTAAAGTCCTCGCATGCCATATCAAGCCCTGCAAGCACACTCATAGCATCCACTTCCACTTCAATATGAGTATATTTAGTGTCTCAGTAAAAATATAATTCATTAACTAACGCCAAGACTTCCACTGCATGTGGTCTAAGATTTCCTGTCCCCAGGACTGCCAACACCCCCAAACAATGCCCAGTATTATCTCGACAAACCGCTCCCGTACTGGAAATTCTCATTTTGCTTATCCAGAGCCTCATCCACATTTAACTTTACCCTACCCTCGGCATATTCTAACGAACAATTCTCCTTCCTGCATTAAGCACCATCTGTTGGGAACTGCCACCCCTCTGATCTTGTCTTCCCTCCCCCATCTCATCATACAACTCCCACCACTCCACAATTCTCTTAACCAAACTCATAACAGTTCCAACCTCCTTCCCATGGATCCTACTATTCCTATCAAACTAGATATGCCAGTCAACCACATAAAACCATTCCAATTCTTTATTTAAAGCTATAGTAGCAACATGTAGAAAAAGACCAAAGCCATCTTTTTCTTTCCAAGTTTTACATACCTCTCGGAGGAAAGTTTGTTGTCATACTGGACGAGCCCTCTTACACTCCCAGACAACGTGGATTGCAGATTCTTCCCTTCAACCACAGTATATGCAACCCATCTGATCCCCTATTTTCCACTTCTGTAATTCTGTACCACATGGCAAAAAATTGTTACAAAGCCTCCACATAAAAACTTTGATCTTATTAGGAAGCTTAAGGCCCCAAAGTTTCTTCCATCCCTCCTGCATCAGTGCTACTTCCTGCTTCCAAATTTCCTTCCGGTCCTAATCTTTCCTACTCTGCTACCCAATATCCCGACTTCACTAAATATCTGTCATTCTTATTATAATGCCAAATGAGCTGTCACTGCAATTCTATTTAGGCAACGGAATATAAAAGATCCTTTGTGCTTCAAACTCCAAAAATTTTGATTTGACTAAGTTTACTTTGCAGCCCACTCCCGGTTCAATAAGATTGGCCACTTTTAACTACTCTAGCTCTACATCTGGAGAAAAATAACTTTTAAAAGTCCAAGGGTGAGGCACCCATTTATCCTTCTTGACATTGATTGACTCTCCATTACCAACCTTCCATCTCACACCAGACTTCTCTAAATCAAAGAAGCTTTTTTACCTTCTCTCGCAGCTAACCGTTCAGTGTTAGAAAAATATTTTGCCTGAAGAACCCTTCCTATCAACGAGTGGTTATTTTTCATGATCCGCCAAAAGGCTTTTGCCAGCATCGCCTTGTTGAAAGTTTCCAGGTCTCTGAATCCCAACCCTCTGTTCCACTTACTCCGGCATAATTTGCTCCATTTACACCAATGAATCCCCTTCTTACCACCTTCCTTCCCCCACCAAAACTTCGCTATTTTAGACTTGAACATCTTCAAGACTCCTATTGAAAGCCGAAAAACACTCATTGTATAATTGGAGATAGCTTGTGCTACAAATTTTATCAAAGTCATTTTTCGAGTTTTAAAAAGAAGCTAACTATTCCAGCTATTCAACTGTGCATCTAACCTCACCTGCATCGCCTTAAACATCTCCTTCTTGTTTTTCCTAGCCACTGTTGGCAAACCAAGATATTTTTCATGAAATGGAACTACATGAACACTGAGAATTTTCACTAATTCTGCTTTTATATCTGTCGTAACCCCCGGTACAAACGCAATAGCTGATTTCTCAAAATTGATTTTTTGACCTGCTGCAGCTTCATAGAGTAGTAGAATTTTCTTCAAATTGATGACCTCCTAAATGTCAGCTCTAGCAAGTTCAGATTATCATCTGCTAACAGAAGGTGTGAGACTGAATGTGCTCCACTACTAGCTTGAACTCCATGGATAGATCCCATCATATCTGCATGGGAAAATAAACTCGACAATCCCTCAGAGACAATAAGAAGAGATACGATGAAAGGGGATCCCCTTGCCACAAACCTCGACTCGGTTAAAAATAACAGTAGGTTGTCCTTCCCATGACACTGAGAAAGATGCAGAGCTCACACACTTCATAATCAACTGCACCAACACTCTGAAAATCCTAGCTTAAGCATAATATTCCTAAAAAATCTAACTATACTCTATCATAAGCCTTACTAATATCGAGCTTCAGAACAACATTAGAAGTACCACTACCTGCATCAGTGGCGTAGCCAGAAGTTGTAATTAACAGGGGCAAACCCAAAATAGCTAATACGTATTTTTAAGTTGATTTGGATTACAAATAATTCATAGTAATTTTAGTCGGTGATACTTTTACCTTGATTCAGAATTGTCGACATATGGGGTTTATGTGAATATGATTTTCATGAAATCACTTAATTTATCTCTTCACGCGGTTTTGAGTTTCCCTACCTTTCATATTGGTTTGTATATTATTGTCATTTTTAGCACTACTTCATTTATACTTTATAATTATATGACATAATTTCTAGAAATATAAAAAAGAATATGATACAAAATGAAAAAAAAAATCATGCATTTAATGAACCAATAAAGATAAACAACATTATTATGACTTGTTAAACTTAATTAAAAAAATTATTATGGTATAATTATACAATAAACATTTAAAATTTAATTAAATAAAAAATATGAGAGGGGCAATTGCACCCTCTCGCCCCCCTCTCCCTACGCCCTTGACCTGCATTCTTCCTGATAGAGTGGATAACTTCAAAACCTGTGATGATATTGTCCTGTATGTGCCTGTCCGGAACAAAAGCACTTTGGGATTGGGAAATTATTCTGTCTAAAATTCTTTTCATTCTATTAACCACAGCCTTTGAGACAAGCTCATAATTGATAAATCGCACTTATGATATCTTAACAATTTTTAATATAGCTAAAAATTTGAATAAATGATCTATTCATAAATACCTATAAACTGAATGGTTGAAATGTAGATATAAGATCGAAAAATAGAATAAGTTAAAAAAGTTCTCAAACTGGTCCTCAAACTAGTAAACGTCCTTATAGACATCTCCAAATTCATGAACCAATATTAATATCCACCTCAATCTTCGAATTCCGACCAGATTTTGGCCCCAATTCGATATCACTCATGTATAGTAGCCCACGATAGTGCAACTTGAAGCCTTGCGGCGGCGGCTTGGGTAGAAAGAGTGGCAGCGGCGGCTTGGTCGGAGAGAGAGGCCGTGGTAGCTTGGTAGGAGAGAGAGGCGGTGATGACTTGGTCAGAAAGAGCAGCGGAGCGACAGGTTGAAAGCAGCGAGCTGTTGGTTAAAGTTCGTAGCAGCAGTGTTGCATTAGGCAAAAAATAAAGACGAGTCTGACATAGCCCCATGAAAATTTGTGTATGTTGGAGGGCTTTTAGGACTCTGTAGTCTCTTAAATTTAGTCCATGTTTGTTTCCAAACATATGCTTTGTGGGCTTGTAATACATAACAGTCAAATCCCTCCTAGTCCGTGTAACAAACACGCAGTGAGAGTCTGGACGAGGCCAAGACCCATGTTTATAGGACAAAGTCCACCTTTTTTATTTTTGGAGAACCCAATTAAGTCTCATTTTAGGTCTCAAAATAGGTTTGCTTTGGATGTAACAAAAAAATATGATTGCTTTGGCACCCCATGGTTGGAGTTGCCTTAACTACTCCTATAATACTTAGCTCAAGAGCCTTCATAGTCAACGATTTTTCTTATTTAAGCTGACAAGCCTTAAAAGAGACTATCAATTTACCTTGCAAGATAACAAGTAAAGTAATACAAGACAAGTTTTTCTAAACTGGAGAGCTAAGGCATGAGATTTTATATTTTGGTAATAGGTGTTGGATCATAAAAATTCAGGAATTAGATTTATCAACAAAAATCTCACTCCTTTGATCTTTGAGAAGCCTTGGACGCATTCGTATGATGATCGATCAAGGGAGAAGAGGTACATGCAAAACAAAAACACACCCCTATGTCCAAGTGAATTTCAATTCAAGTATGTACAATAAAAGAAATTGGTTTCATACTTGTTACCGGTTGTTGTTCATGATTCACCCGTTCTCCCCTTCTTCTCCATAAGCTTGTGAATTTATAAATCTTTGATTCCTTGGTCCTCACTTCCATTGTAGTGGGAGTAGTAGGAGGAGCATGTTCTCCATAATCTGATCATGTTTCATGTTCTTTTCTTTTTATCTACTTGTTGAACGTCTTTTATTTTATCCTGATGTTGTTTATCTTGAGCTTTAACCATCAGGCTCAGTTTAATGGGGCGAGGCCCAAGCCGAAAATTTTACACCTGCACAATACCCCCCTTTTCCTTTGAGTACGATCTACGAGTGCGTGAAGGAAAAACACATAAGAATTAACAAATAGCAATGCAATCATATTCTTGATGAATGATTGAAATAAGACTACATGTATCATTTAACGTCCGGGACGGATACATGGAGAAGTTCGAATCATTTAACGTCAAGGGAAGGATAAGTTATGAATTTTCTAACTTTTACTATCTCTTAGACTACAAATCATTTATTTTCTCTTGGAGTATGAACCATTTACTATCTCATGGACTGCAAATCATTTATTGTCTCTTGAACTACGAATCATTTACTGTCTTGTGGACTGCGTGCCTTTTGATTTTAATGCCTCATGGGAGGTCTTACAATTGAAAATAATGTCAAATACGCAATAGCACAAGAAATTTCTTATAATGCGATTACTTTAACTTGCCTTTAAACACATCATCTTGAGTTTTAAGGACTCCGTTCAAAAGATTGTTGCCCTCTGATCGAACCTTTTTTTATAGCGCCAACTTGTGTCTAACATTTAAAACCTAGGTCGCATCCTTTGCTCATTCTCATGTGTACAACGAGTCTGTTAGCTTTGCTTTGCATACCAACAATTCAAATACTTAGTTCTTTTGTGCAGCTTAGAAAGGAATCTCATATTTATACATATACATGCTTTAATAATCAATTTGTAAAGATTCATACGTACCTCCGTATTTCTATATATAATCAAACTAAGAAAGGCTAACCAACTGCGTTCAACATATATAGCTCAAATTTTGGGGGTGTATTCAATCCAGATTTAAAAAGATTTTCACTGTCTTTTGATAATCTATGGATTTTGCTAAATTTATGAATTGTTTGAATTCCATATGGAGTCTAACAGATTATATTAGATTGATTTATTTGTATTTTTTAAGATTTTGTGAGTCCATTTGATTCATGGCAGTTGCGTGGGGGACAACCTCGGCTTTGAATGTGCTCGGGATGGGAGTTTCTATGCAGCCTCATCAACCCAGATTGGTTTGGATTGTTGGGTGACGAGATTGGTGGATCTGTGGGTGATTTTGATGACAAGGAAGAGCTAGGAGGATGGCGACGGTTTATGTGTCGCGACAACCAGAGTTGCTTCTTTGTCCGTGCTTGGATCTGGGCGTTTTTGGATGCCGAGATGGAATAGGTTGGCTCTGGAAAGGCTTGAGAGCGTCGGCGTTGCAGATTTGAAGGCAAAGATGATCGATCCGACCGATCTAGATGTGAAAGCGGCCGATGTTCTTGAGGAGGAGGCAGATGTGGTTTTGGTCGATGGCAGTGTGGAGTTGGGCATGATGAAGGATAGACTGACGGCGATGGAGCCCGTGGATTTTCTCCAGAAATTTTTAGCAGGAATAAATAGGTTTGAAGTAGGGAGGGTCAAACTGAGCCTAGGCCTATGTCTGGGCCTCTAGCTGAGGAGTTAATTGGGCTGGTTGGATCTTCTAGGAAGATTGGGCCGGTTGTTGGGCTAGTGATGGGTGGACAGATGGTGATGGGTATGGGTCTTGTGCCTTCAACCATTTGGGCCACATTCGTGGGCTGGATGAATCAAGCCCATCATTCTTTTCTTTTATTTTTCAGGTTTTTTCCTGTTTAAAATAAATAGTTTATAGTATATATTCTCACATGTTATAGGTTTGTTTGATTGCCTGTAACTTTGGTTATATGTTCAATTATAATGGTATAAGAGCTGAAATTTGTAGTGAGTGCTATATGCATATGAGTTATTTAATCTTATTTGCCCTATGTACAAAAGGCAATAGATCGATTCATGATGTATTCTTTCTGTGATACACGGGACTTGACAAACTTTCATTGGTTAAATTCTTCTTCTCAAATCCTCAATTTTTCATTTTATGGTTTTGTTCATGTTCATGCAATTTCATTAATTAGAATTAATTTTTCGTTATTTCATTTTGTTAGTTTATAAACAATATGACTATCATCTTTTCTAACAATCTTAAGACGAATTAGTATTTATATTATTTATATTTCTAGAAATTATACTAACTTATGTGTGTATTTTTTTCAGAAAAAAAAACAAAAAATGACTAACTAAAAAGAAAATGGCTCGGGTGGTGAAAATGGTTGTGAGAACACCGTGCAAACTGTGGCATCTTCAACTGCACTTGCTCCCGCACTGCCCGTCTCTCATGCTGAGAAACCTGAGAAGTTCACTGGAGTGAATTTCAAGAAGTGGCAAGCAAAGATGAAGTTATACTTGACCACATTGCACCTTGCAAGATTCCTGACTGAGACGGTCACCGTGCTCACTGATGAGGAAAATGGTAACTTGCAAAAGGTTGCTGTTGTGAATGCATGGAATAGCTCTAGTTATCTGTGCATGAACTGCATCCACTATGGTTTGTCTGATAATTTGTACAATGTGTACATTCATTAGGAGACCGGTAAAGGCTTGTGGGAGTTTTTGGAGAAAAAATACAAGACTGGGGATGTTGGGGCCAAGAAGTTCATTGTGAGTCGTTTCCTTGATTGAAAAATGGTGAACTCTAAGACTGTGATGAGTCAATTCTCTAAGTTTCAATTGATCATGGATGCGATGCAAAGTGAAGGAATGAGCCTCTTTGGGCCCGTTCAAGTAGTATGTTGAGTTGAGAAGTTGCCTCCAGCATGGAAAGATTTTAAGAACTACCTTAAGCACAAACGAAAGGAGATGAGCATGCAAGACCTAGAGGTCCGTTTTCGGATTGAGGAAGACAATCGGGGGAATGAAAAGAGGAGCTGAATGAACACTGCTAATGTCAATGTTGCTGAACATGGCCAAAGCTCAAGGACCAAGAGGTTCAAGGGCCAGGGGTCCAAATTTGGCCCAAGAGGTGTTTCCAAGAAGCCAAGGTTTAAATGTAAGTGCTTCAATTGTGATAAAGTTAGCCACAAGTCTGTGGATTGCAACAAGAAAAGGAATAAGAAGTTTGAGGCTAATCTGCTGGAAGCTATCACCAAAGATGTTGGTGACATCAATTTGTGTGATATGGTGGACTCTAACCCTAAGACTTGGTGGTTGGACACTGGAGCCACTAAGTATATCTGTGCTGATAAGAATATGTTCTCCACCTTTGAGCTTGTTGAGGAAGGGGAGATTTTGTGGTAAATTATGCTACCTCTACAATAAAGCGAAAATGAAAGATAATCCTGAAGCTAACATCTAGAAAGGACTTAACCCTGAACAATGTCCTGTATGCTCCGGAGATCCGCAAGAACCTGGTGTCTAGTGCGATGCTGAGCACTAATGGGTTTTGCATTGTCATAGAGTCTGACAAGATTGTTCTGTCTAAGAGTGACATGTTTGTTGGTAAGGGATATCTCGCTAGTGGGATGTTCAAAATGAATGTACTGACTATTGTCAACAAGAATAATAATATTAATGGAGCTGGAGCTTCATCTTCTATTTTGCTACCTTGAGAAGGTTAATTAACATGGAGCACTTACCAACGTTTAAAATCGACTCTAATGATAAATGTGAAACGTGTGTTGAAGCTAAACTCACAAGAATCTCGTTTCAAACAGTGGTGAGAAACACTGAACCCCTAAATTTAATTCACACAGATGTATGAAATTTAAAATCAACATAATCAAGAGGTGGTAACAAGTATTTTGTCACGTTTATAGATGATAGCACAAAATACTGCTATGTGTACTTGATGAAAAATAAAAGCGAGGCTATAGAGAAATTTGTTATCTATAAGAATGAGGTTTAAAATCAACTCAATAAGAAAATCAAAGTACTAAGAAGTGACCGTGCAGGTATAATACATCAAAGAACTGTGTCTTATTGACCACAATTAAATGGTGTGGCTGAAAAAAAAATCGTACCTTGAAAGAAATGATGAATGCAATGCGCTTAAGTTTTGGGCTGCCACCTAAGATGTGGAGAGATGTCAGTCTCATAGCTAATTACCTTTTAAATAAGGTTCGCAAAAAGAAGGAAGAAAAGACTCATTATGAATTGTGGAAAAGAGTAAAACCATCATAAGGTTACTTGCGAGTGTGAGGATGTTTGGATAAGGTATGTAGATATCCCTCCACCTAAGGCAGTAAAAAATGGGCCAAAATGGTTGATTGTGCGTTCATTGGATATGCAGAAAATAGCAACGCGTATCGATTCATTATGCAAAAATCCGAAATTGAGGATATACACAAACACAATCATAGAATCGAGAAATGTTTTATTTTTTGAAAATATATTTCCATGGAAATCTAAGGAAGAATTAAGTTCTTCTAGAATTGAGTCAAATACTTAGGAAAATCAAGCACAAGTAAATTCTTAAGAGGTAGAGCCTAAACGGAACAAAAGAGCAAGGATAAAAAATTCTTTGTCTCCAATTTTTTGACATATATTCTTGAGGATGAACCTCAGATATATACAAAGATAATAAGGTCCACTGATGCACTGTTATGGAAAGAGATGATTAAGAGTGAAATAGACTCAATTATGTAAAATCAAACTTAGGAACCGGTGGATCTTCCACCGGGGTGTAAGCCCTTAGGTTTCAAATTGATCTTTAAAAGAAAGATGAAAGCAGATGAGACCATAGACAAATACAATGAAAGACTTGTCATAAAAGGATACAAGCAAAAGGAAGGTCTGGACTATTTCGACACATATTCTTCTATGACGAGAATAACCTCCATTAAGATAGTGCATATCATCGTGGCTTCACGTAAGCTAGAAATACATCAAATGGATGAAAAACTGCTTTCTTGAATGAGGATGTAGAGGAGGAAATTTACATGGAACAACCTGAGTTTTTCCTCCCCTGGTCAAGGGAAGATAGGTTGCAAATCGGTAAAGTCTATATATGGCTTTAAACAAGCTCCAAAACAATGGCTTGAGAAATTTGACAATGTCTGTCTCACCCCGGCTCGAGTTTACCTCCTTAAACCCGAGATAAGACTTGTGAGACTCATCCCAAGAGAAATTCTCTTGTAATCCCCCTTGAGAAGGGATAACCCTTTTGCCCAAACCATTTTTAACAATCCAACGTTACCAGAATAGACCTCACAAACCTGAGGTTATCCCGATTTCTGAATTGGATTTCATACTAATTACTTTAGAGGACCTAGGGTCTAACTATTATATTTGACTGCATCCAAATCCCGGTCAGGCTACCTACGTACCCTGTACTCAGGGATCAAGCCACACGTAGCTCTTATTTACTTTAATTGTCAAACCGGATTATTCTCATTCTTCTATTTTGCAGTCCCTTTAATAAACCCGCTAGAAGTGTTCATATCGTAACCCGGAGTCCAACCCCTCTGCTGAGGTAGCATTAACCATCTATTTATCCAGATGAATTCACGACTATTTCCAAAGCAGTAAACAACCTCTAAGCACATAATAATCACATAAATAAATATAAAAGCAAACACGTAACTATATAAATTCATCAAGGGCATATAGGTAAAACCACTCAAGAGACACCCTTGTAGTTAACAACATTGTCAGGGGCAGTGTTGTCATTTTGGCCTCAATGGCACTCTTATAATTATACAAAATAGTCAGGGGCATTTATGAGATTCAAGCCTCAATGACATCCCTGTAATTATCTCAAACAGCCAGGGGCGTTTATGAGATTTCAGCCTCAATGGTATTTAACAGTAAATGGGTAAATTTACCGCGGTAAAAACCAGGGTTTTTACCCTTGAGTTTCCCAATCGGCTGGTTTGCCGGAAAACAAGCATTTTCTGGTCAAACCAAGCTTATGTACCTGCAAAATCATCTCCTACAACATCCCAGCAACCTAACAAGGTTAAAATCAAGAGAAAAGGGAAAGGTTTTATACCTCGAAGTAAATCCTCAGGTTTTCTGGCGGATCTCCGACAGAGTTCCGCTGACCTCCTCCTTCCTTCCTGCAGCTCCTGGAAGCTTCTTGGAAGTCACATGCTCCTCCTCTTGGCTGGTTTTACGTCAAGGCAGGGAGAATAGTCCTTCGAGCTTTATCTCTCCTCTAGTTGGCGGTGGTCACGACGGCTCTAGCGTGGATGGAGGTCAGGACGTGGTCGACGGGGCACGGCGAAGCTGATGGTGGCGACGGTGAGGCAGGACGTGCGCCGGCTGTGGTGGTCTAGCTGGGACAGTCTCCGAACTGGTCTAAAGAGAGATAGAGAAAGAGAGAGAGTTCGAACCGGAGGGAAAGAAGGAGAAGAGAAAGAGGAAAGAAAAGAAAAAGATCAAGGAAAGAGAGAAAAAGGGTTTTTTATAAACTTTTCAACTGTCACGATTTTTCGATCAAATCAACGACCCAGATCAATTAATAGAAAGTTACCATTTTTATCATACAATAACTTTATCTTTTTACTCATACTTCCACCTACGAACTCCAATTAAAACGTAGGACATACCCACGAGTTCGTATTAGCACCCCCTACAACTTTCCCGAAGAAAGCTTCCCCAAATGCTATACTTATTGCAAAGTCACCTTTTACGGTAAAGTAAATAACATCTATTTACCCGTAAACTGAATAAATCCATAATAACCGACGCGTAGCTCCGGAAAATATTACGAACATACCGGAGGACTTGTAATAATATAATCTACCATCTCAGGACATTAATTCTATATTCCCCCAGAATCGAGAATATCTCGATATTAAACTCGAATATTAATTTGGAAAAAACTAATAGCGCGGTTACAACCCTCTGTAACCTGCCTGGTCCTGGTAAAAGGGTGAATTTTGGGGCGGGGGTTATAATCTACCTACTTATAAAAATTTCATCCTCAAAAGTTTCGCTGCGGGATGTAAAACTAACCACCATTCCAAATGACTCCATTCTTTACCTTACCAATAAATTCAATAACAATTCGTGATTGTCCAGAGTGCCCTCAACTCACCACATTCATCGATGAATGCTCATTTCCCCCAGTGCCCAACGGATCCATGGCACAAGCACATATCTTTCAATTCGGCCCGACGGTCGGCACGAGAAATCTCGAAACTCGTACCAAGAAGGGTCGAAACTACACTAACATTCAAACCCTGATGACCTGAACTAGTCACTAAAATCTCAATGACCGAAAGCGACTTTCACCCAGCCAGGGGTAGAATCCTACAGGAGGAAAATGGAAGATGATAACATCAAATTTCTTTCCAAAAACAGGAAGTACTCTAGGTCCATGTCATGCACATCTACACTATGCAACACTCTTCATTCAACTGAAACTCTTGAGACATTCCTAGACCCCCTTAATAATCAACCTCTATACAAATCTTGGAGGTTCGACTCCAAAGATAACTATTATTCTTGATCTCACAAATCCACACTCTAGCTCCATCCATTTCTTTATATAATCTTCCCATTCAAGGACAATCCATGCTAGGATCAAAGGAAAAATCAACCTTACGTCTACAAACGGAAATCCTATAGACATATCTTACCCAGGCCAACACTCATATGGTCTAAAACATGCATAATAGGGTATCTTCCCTAATTCAATACATCAATTCCTCACGCACATACGACCACAAAGTATGAACAAATTGTACGCAAGTTCACAACCCATACCTACGACATTAAAGAGGTAGGCTAACTCACACGTTGGCTCATAGTGATGATTTATCAACTGAACATTCATGTGTCATTAGTAGACTACCCTGATAACAAATTTCAAAATCTGGAAAATCATGGACAGCCGTACCCTTGCTCCATGATTCAATGGGCTTTGCACCACTGTCGTCGCTTCCATCATTTCTTTTTGACCGACACGGCATATACATATCTACCGTTAATCTATACTCAGGAGCAAAATCATTCCCCAATGTGTGTGTGTGTGTGTGTGTGTATATATATATATATATATATATATATATATTAACCATCCACCCAAAATCTCATTCTTCAAGAGTGGATTTTCCTTTAAGAGATATCCCGGTCTCTTTTACCAAAATCAACCACCACTCATGCAACCAACATCAGCATGATATATAATCCAAGAGCTCCATGTATGAAACATCAGAACATATTCTCATTTCTCTGTGACCCAATCCCATAAGTGATCGCAAGCAAACCTAACCGCCTCCAGATGTACCCTTAGAAACCTAGAGTACCTCACTCCTAAATTTTTATATACTAACCATAACACGCGTGGACATGTCATCCTCCCAGGCTAGGGTTGAAGCTTCTTAGATGTGGAAAGTATTAGAGTGAGTGGACCAAAAATCAACGCCAAAATAATGGTTTCAAACCAAAAATTCAAATTCCATATTCTCTAAAAAATAATCCAGTAAAACATTTATGTGTGCTCAATAAAACACACCCATTAAAACCTGGCCTTAAGCCAAACATCAGAGTAATCCAGGCCTTACGTCAAATATAAATAAAATCTCGGCCCATGGCCAAATATGTAAAATAATTCTTGCCTGCAGCCAAATAAAAATCAAATCCTGGCTCGTAGCCAAATATAAAACAAATCACGGTCTGCAGCCAAATGCAAATCAGATCACGGCCTGTAAGGCTGTAATCAAATATAAATCAAATCATGGTCTGCAGCTAAATATAAATCAAATCATGGTCTGCAGTCAATTATAAATCAAATCGGGAAAGGAATTTCATAAATGATCGATCACACATACCAGGGTCGGAGCTAAGAGCTCTAGCGTACCTCTCAGTGAGGATGCAATCCCGCACTAATACTACCATCTCCTCCATAGGAAAACGAGCGCAATGAGTGACGAGCTTCCACTCCGCTGAACGAGGAGCGCTGCCTGCTAGCTAGCAACAAAAAATACATATGATGACCTTTCATGACAGTGAGCCTCAGAGACTAGGGTGGGAGCTAAGAGCTCTAGCGTCTCATCCACTGTCTAGTGAGAATGCAAATCTCGCATGCCGTCCACTCTTAGTGCCAACACATATCCCGCCCATCCACTCCGTTAAACAAGGAGCACAAGGTGGGCGCACTTCTACTTCACCGAATGAGGAGTGCTGCCAGACGCGCTTCCAATCCAGCGAATGAGGAGCGTTGCCCGCTAGCTAGCTATAAATATCCAATGACCCTTTATGATGAAATTAAAACAAATCCCCGATACATATAAATATAGGCCCGAAGCCAATTTATAAAATCTAGGCCTGAAGCCTATTTATAAAATCTAGGCCCGAAGCCTATTTATAAAATCTAGGCAAATGCCATACATAATATAACCCAAATTCCGGCAATATGCCAGATAACCAACTCCCAGTAAAACATCATGTCTGATTCTCATGAATACGACCGGTCTCTCTCGTCAAAAACCATTCAAAACCCAAATGAAGACAAGCAAGGTGAAATCCATGAATCAAATAGAAATAAACAAATGAAAACCCTCCATTGAGGTGCTCACAAAACCAAAGGAATCGAAAATATACAAAAACCCAAAAAGTCATCCTTACAGTGAAAATTTTAAAACCATTTAAGTAATAAACCATAGCATGTATTTCTATAAAATAATTCAAATGTCCACTCACCATATTGGCAACGCATCTTATGCGCCAGATACGTTATTCTAACCGTCCTCAATTAAATACCTCATCATCAGTAACGTCTTTCAGGAACGTATAAGGTTCCCCGACAGTAAAAAAATATGTCTCCTTGAGCTTACTCTTGGGCTCTGAAACATTACATAATCTCTTCCTCTTGACCTCAACCAGCATCTCAATCACTTGATCATCCCCGATCCTCCTCAAATATAATACGCAACACAAATGTGTCGATAAAAATGGCCCTACATACTCCCTTAACCCTTCGTTCAAAATGTAGGACGCGAAACGACTATCGAATAGTCTAACACCCTAATTTTTCCTTCTTTGACCAGGAAAAGTCAATGATTGACTTTAGGGTTGACCAAGTTATTCCTTGGTTGACCAGGACATTATCCATGACCTTCTGACTAATCGACAGGGATCAAACCTTAATTAGCTCGATAATTATCGATTTATAATTATAAAAGCTACGATATTAATCCGGTCTAACATGTTTGTCATTTTGGCCTCAATGACAGTTTTATAATTATACAAAACAACCAGAGACATTTATGAGATTTCAGCCTCAATGGCGTGCATCCCTATAATTATCCCAAACTTTCAGGGTCATTTATGAGATTTCAGCCTCAATGACATCCATGTAATTATCTCAAACTGCTAGGAGCATTTATGAGATTTCAGCCTCAGTGGCATCTTTATAATTAACTAGAACCGTTGGGGGCATTTATGAGATTTCAACCTCAGTGGTATCCATGTAATTAACTAAAACTGTTGGGGGCAGCTTTGACAATTCACAGCTATGGTAAAACAGTAAAAGGGTAAATTTGCCGCGATAAAAACCTAGGTTTTTACCCTTGAGTTTCCCGATCGACTGGTTTGCCAGAAAACATGCTTTTTCTGGCCAAACCAAGCTTCTATACCTGCAAAATCATCTCCTACAACATCCCAGCAACCTAACAAGGCTAAAATTGAGAGAAAAGGGGGAGGTTTTATACCTCAAAGTAAATCCTCAGGTTTTCCGACGGATCTACTCTGGCGGAGCTCCGCTGACCTCCTCCTTCCTTCTGGCAGCTCCTGAAAGATTCCTATAAGTCTCATGCTCCTCTTCTCGGCTGGTTTTATGTCGAGGCCGGGAGAACAGTCCTTCGAGTTTTCTCTCTCCTCTGGTTGGCGGCGGTCACTGCGGCTCTGGCGTGGATGGAGGTCAGAACGTGGTCGTCGGGGTACGACGAAGCTGATGGTAGGGGCGGTGAGGCTGGACGCGCGCCGGCGGTGATGGTCTAGCTGGGGCAGTCTCTGAACTGCTCTAAGGAGAGAGAGAGAGAGAGAGAGAGAGAGAGAGAGAGCTCGAACTAGAGGGGAAAGAAGGAGAAGAGAAAGAGGAAAGAAAAGAAAGCGATCAGGGAAAGAGAGAAAAAGGGTTTTTTTATAAACTTTTCAACGGCCACGATTTGTCGATCAAATCAACGGCCAGATAGCTAATAGAAAGTTACCATTTTTATCATACAGTAACTTTATTTTTTTACTCATACTTCCATCTACGAACTCCGATTAAAACGTAGGACATACCCACGGGTTTATATTAGCGCCCCCTACAACTTTTCCGAAGAAAGCTTTCTCAAATTCTCGACTTATTGCAAAGTCATATTTTACGGTAAAGTAAATAACATCTATTTTTTTCGTAAACTGAATAAATCCATAATAACTGGTGCGTAGCTCTGAAAAATATTCCGGACATACCGGATGACTCGTAATAATATAATCTACCGTCTCGGGACATTAATTCTATTTTCCCCTAGAATCGAGAATATCTCGATATTAAACTCGAATATTAATTTAGGAAAAACTAACAGCGCGGTTACAACCCTTTGTAACCTGCCTAGTCCTGGTAAAAGGGTAAATTTTGGGACGGGTGTTATAATGAGATCACCAATGGTTATAAAATTAATGAATGTGACAAATGTGTGTATGTGAAAGATACACAAGACATATATGTCATCTTATGTCTATATGTTGATGATATGCTCATTGTGGGATGCAATGAGAATGTGATCAAATCCACTAAAGATATGTTGTGATTTCAGTTTGGCTTGTGTATCTTTCACATACACACATTGGTCACATTCATTGATTTGAGATAAAAGATATGAGACTTGCTGACTTGATTTTAGGGATAAAAATTAAAAAACATCGGATAATCTTGTGTTGAACCAAACACATTATGTGGATAATATCCTTAGGAAATTTGATAATGAAGGTTCTGAAATTTTCAGGACACCGGTAGATGTAACTTTACACTTGTCCAAAAACAAAGGGGAAAGTCTCTCTCAGTTAGAATACTAGAGAGTGATTGAGAGTCTGATGTACTTAACAAGTTGTCCAAGACCAGATTTGGGTTATGCGGTAAGTAAGCTAAGTTGGTACATAAGTAATCCAGGGGCTATGCACTGGCGAGTGATTGGAAAAGTATTGAAATACTTAAGATATACTTGTCCTATGGGATGCACTATACACCGTATCCAGTTGTCATAGAGGGGTTTACTGATGCCAACTGGATATCTGACATGAAAGACTCAAAGTCTACTAGTGGATATGTGTTCATATTAGGTGGTGTAGCAGTGTCATTGAAATCCTCAAAACAAACGATCATAACCAGATCCACAATGGAAACTGAGTTTGTCGCCTTGGACAAATGTGGGAAGGAGGCGGAATAGCTACGCCAATTCATAGAGGACATTCCAAGGTGTACAGAACATGTGCATGCAATATGCATATATTGTGATAGTCAATCATCTATTAGTAGGGCACATAACAAGATGTATAATGGAAGTCTCGTCACATTCGACAATGACATATTATCATTCAACAACTAATCTCAACTGGAGTTATTTCTATAGACTGTGAAGTCTAAGGAAAACATTGCGGATCCGCTGACCAAAGGGTTGAACAGAGATCTAGTTGATAAATCATCGAGATGAATAATACTAAAACCCATAAAAGAATAAAATCTCTACAGTGAATACCCAACCTAGCTGACTGGAGATCCCAAGAATTAGGTTCAAAAGGGACAACTAAATTGTAGAGATTGTGATGGATCATTGTGGGGATTTCCCCATGTTCATTTCTATGATAAAAACAGTGATGTCGTATGGAATGAGGTTAAGCTAAAAGCTTTTAATTATTTATATGGGACATGCCATCATTTACATAAATGAAGAATAGTTCAAAGACATCCGTCTATTATTTAGTTAGTAAAATAAGCATGTTTTCATAAAGGATGGTTCAAATGCTCATAACCTACCTATCATGTGTATGTCTCAACCATAGAAAACTATCATCAAGTCTTTTGATGACGTCCAATTTTTTTTATGTGGAGAATTGTTAGACAAATGGTCTAAATGACCATTAATTAAACCAAATTTATATGAAATAATTAAAGTAAGGTGCACTTTTTAATTAGATGATTGCATGCATGAATTTGTAATCCTTGTAATGAATGCTATAAAATCATGTATTCATATGCATAATTTGATTGTAGGGTGAATGAGAAATTGTCACCTAAAAATGGTTAGTCCAAATGCGAAAAAATGAAGTTTGTCTCACATTGAAAAAGTGGGAGAGAAATAAGGCTGTAAATAGAATCTCACACCTTGAAGGTGTAACTATGACAAACATTCATGCTCTCTCTCGCGCCGCAGGGGGTGCGAATCCTAGATCAGAAGTCCAGTTTCTTCATTTGGGCCCGTGCGACCTGCGAACACGAATACAGTTCAAATTTGTGACCCGAGAGCCCAGGTTGTTTTTGAACTGACGGATTTTATTTTTGACCTTTCACATGTCTGCAAGCTATTACGGAAATTCAATACCACAATCAATCTGTAATAGACCTATTAAGTTTGATTATGATTGCTAATCATTTTATAACAGACTTATTAAGACTGTTTATGATTGGTGATGGTTATACCTTTTCATAGATAACAGACACAAAGTCATCAATTCATATGCGATTCCTAACACTATATAAAGGCCACCAATCCTTCATTCTAGACACACCAACATCAAACACTTCTTCTCCAAAAAGCTTCTCTACTCTTACTTAGTTTTTAATAAGCATCAATGTTTGGAGAAGAAATGGATCGATTGATATGACGAAAGGTAAAAAAATTAGCTAATTGTACGTAGGAACCTAGGGTAGCAAATTAGTAGAAATAAAACCTAAAATAGCAAATCAACTAATTTTCAACAGGTAAAGTAGCAAATTGACACCTAAATGAAATAATGCAATTGTACCTCGGTTCCAAACCCGAACAAATGAAATTACATGCAGGTGCATGTATTGTGAAATTTGGCATTCATGCTCTGAAAGATTAAACACCACTCGCCTCTCAAATTAGAACCAGGAGTGACTCCACTGATATGTTAGAAATTACAAAACAAAAGGTGTAGAGCTACTGGGGAAAAACAAAAAAAATTACCCTTGCATATGCAAGGCAAATACTTGATCCTTGAATATAATTCTACAATTCCAGCCAAAAAAACATGAAAATAACTTGCTTGTTCTCAATGTTAATTCCATGTAAAATTTTCAAGGTGAGAACTACTGTCATATTTGATTTACAAACATGTATATGTTTTGCAGTGAAGGATCGGAGCCGAGGACCACTAAGAGCCCGTGCACGGAGTGAAATTTAGACAATTGGCCGATTTGAACTGTTTGTGGCCTTGTGCCCCCATAAGGGCACATATATATAATATATTGCTCCCACCAAAAACAAAAAAGTACAAAGTGGACTTTTTAAACCTTAATTAAGTTATTAGGTAATTTCTTATATTTTGACACAAAATAGCCACATTTTAGAATAAAAAAGTATTTATTATTTAGAGCATCTTTTTTTAGAACTGACCATACATTTTATTTTATTTTTTATTTTGGCAAAGGACCCTACATTTTATTTTGCCCCCGTAGGAAAATCTCTTCTGCCTCCGCCACTGTATACAGTGTTAGTTTTTGTCAAGCTCCAATCCAGTGTTCAATTTCATTTTTGCGGTTGAACCTCCTCACTGCCAGTGCCATCAAATCTTTCCTCGACGTTGCTTCTCGATATTATGTGAGACCAATCACTTCTCTTCATTCTCGGCGCATGAACCGATCCCTCAACTAATATTTTTCTCTTAAAATTAGATCCCATCTTCATCAAGTCATGACACAGAAAGAATTAAAATTAGCAATGTGAAATGAAAAAAAAGAACCATATGAAGCATCGATCTTTTAAGAAAATGGTCAATATATATGGCAGATTTGGTCATCATGTAAGTACTATTCAAAAACAAAAAATGTAATTTTTTGCTACGAACAACCTAGAAATTAATGAAAAAGAAGGCAAATTGTAGCCTTAAACTCAACACATACCTGTGTGACAATGGCATAAAGTGGTAGAGTGCTGTAACTAGTGAGGAACTGAATGAACGTCCTAATGCATAATAACGTGAAAATGGAGAGTAATTAGCTAGCCATAAACCATGATATAATTTTGAAAGGGTGAATAAGAAAGAAGCATTTATCGCTCTAGCTCTTACCCTATAATAATCCGAGGGTAAATATATGCGACTCTCCCCATTATGCAAGAGGTAAAACCATATTGAGCCTGCAAAAGAATATAAGCAGAATGAAGAATATGTCATCCAGCTTGATCAGTAACCAGTTGGAAAAATGGGTGAAATGACAGCATACCCATATCCAAAAGAAAAACGCCATCTCGAAAGCATTTTGGAAAAGGATGAAATGGATCAAGAAGAGAACAAAACTGGGTTTTCCAAACCAAAAATGTTGGTCTGATGGTTTAACTATAAGATCCCCTTCTACTGCTATATGTTTCTCAGCAACCTCGTGAGCCAATTGGGTGATTACATGCTGCAGCTTAGTTCCCGTAGCAAGTAGAAGCTGTAGAGGCAAACAATTGTATGTACACAAGTTGGGTTAGCAAGATATATATAACGAGGTAGAATGGTAGATGGATTTATACTCATTGTAGTTTGGGGTACGTTAAAGGCTCATTGTAAACCTCCTTTTTTTTTCTTCAGCAATTCGTTGATACCAACTCTTTTATATAAAAAATCTTAGGTTAAGCTATGGGAGAAATTCTAATTTGTGCACATGTATGAGGCATACAATTACGCTTAAATTGGTAAAACTTATTTCTCAAAGTAGTAATATTATTCTTCAAAATGGTAATATGAGTCTTTTTTTGAACAGAAACTTCATTAAATGCACTAAAAAGCTACAAATTAAAAAGAAAAAAAACAGAACACAACAACTAAATCAAAACAACAAAAGAAATCTAACAATCTGAATCTAAAAGTGGAGCTGGCAAGCCATCTGATCTCAACACATGGTAATATAAGTCTTTTTTTGAACAGGTGGTAATACAAGTCTTTAATGTGGTATTTTTATTAGGTATCACATGAGAAGTGGTAAAATGAATGATTAAAGTGGTCTAATGACTCTTCTAAGTCATAAAAATGGGATTCATATAATAAAAATTAAGACTAATCAAATTGTACCGTCTGCACACTGCAGTCTTTAGAGTTAGTACGTAGTTACACATCTAAGCAACAATTTTCCTAAGAGTTCTTCATAAATGCAATAAAAAGAAGATGTGAACATGTATAATGCCTCCTACGAGGTAAAGTACTCACAAAGAAGGGGATGAAAGCTAGCCAGAAGTACGCATCCACGCCTGCACAGGATGGAAAACAATATATCATTTGTGTAATTATCATTACAACCATGAGCGAAGCAATGTACATACTGCAAAACCTCTGATTATATGACAAAAATTTGTCCAATAATATTCTGATTGAAATATTATACAGACGTACGTAGAAGGAAAAGACTATAATACGTAAATTCCACGTGCTCTTACATGTCTTATAAGGAAAAGCCTTATATTTCCTACACAAAAATAATTTTTTTTTTTGATAAGTATACAGAAATAAAGTTGAGAATTAATCATTTGGGATCAATTCAATTGAGATAAACAAGAATCATATATACCATCAATATTGATCAGCAAAAAGACGACCACGAAAATCCATAGATACCAACTGCAGCCAAAAAAACCATATAATGAATCAAAAGAATCATCACCATTTATTATATATAACAGACTAGTAAGAGCAAAAAATATCTCAGCAGAGAAGATCGACTTGCCTGATACCAACAACTTTTCTAAAATCATCTTCAAGAGCACGCACCATGTAAGTGTGAAAATCAAATTTGGGGTTATTCTTGCAATGAGTCTGAGTAGGAGAAATGACTTTGAGATCAAATTAATGACCTAAATGCATAAGGAGGCATCGATCTTGTTTCTAAATATCTTACCGAGATGAAGCCTAGACGCAAAGTTAGATAATCTGATTTGGTCACAGATCCATAAAATTGGTTTTTAAAAGAATGCTGAGAAATAAAACAAAAGCATTAGTATAATGATTCATTCAACATTGAAAATAAAAACACTCGTCATAGGAATTTGGTTAATTTGCTTATAAATTTCATTACGTATAGAGTACAGAAACTTACTATCCAACTCTTCACTCGAATATTTTCACTGATACCCAAGTAATGATCTTTGACAAAATCATGCTCTTGAACATTGGTAATCTTTGCTTCATTTGCACTACCACCTGAAGAAAAATAATATATATGCTTTGTGAATTTAAATGAAATTGCCCATACATCTATTATGAATTTCATTGTTTGATGCATCCGTGCATGCTCATCAATAAAACAAAGAGTCCATCCATACCAGATTCCCTTTCACTAATCTCTTTTGCAACTAACTCCTCCCACTTTTTCCATTGGCGTATCTAAATTTTTATAAAGGAGCTAGGTTAAAGTAACAGTCACAATAACAAGAATAATGAAGTTAATTAAAAAACACACACACACACATTAGATGGTCTAATACTCACCTTTAACCCACCGATCAAAATAGTCATAGCAGAGAACGTCACATGAACAATGGCTAGGGTAAATATAAAGATATGCAGCTGGTGTATAGCATCCTGTGATAACAATGGCACCTTATCCTGTGGAGACAAAACACACACACACACATTAACTATTCCTCTAAAAGAATCAAAGTGAAAACATATTAGCATTATTGAACAGAGAGAGAGATTCAAAGTTTCTCTAGTTGATGGATCATAGAGAGAGAGAGAGAGAGTTTCTCTAGTTGATCGATCATAAAGCTAGTTCTACCAAAGCAACTCGATAAGTTGTTCGAGCATAACCCAGTGTACATCAATATCGAAGTTACTATTTTTCAGTTCAATGCGTCAGCTTGCATTAAACTACATTCTTTCTTTATTCCCCTTGTTCAGAAAGATGGCAGTATCCTAAATATCCTAAAGACTTCCTAGACCGATCAAGAAAGACTTCCTAGACCGATCATATGGCATTACCTTTTTGACACAGTACCCCCAATCTGGATCAGCCCCAGCAGTGGACAGAATCCTCAGCAACTCAGTTAGGTCCGAATCAGTTATCTCTGGTTCTTCTCCCTGGGTGGGATCACGATGACATGGCAGCCATTTCTTTGTTATATCCTCTTTGACGCAGATTTTGCTGATGGTTTTGGTGAACACAGTCAGTAGCAGAGATATAAACCCTACCAACATCAACTCCTCCTTCACCTTCAGTAATGCCTCATACAAGGGATTTTGGTTCTTCTTTTTCAAGTAGTGCCCAGTTACGTGAAGCCCTCTCTCTAACAAAAGAGAGATAATAACTATCACGGAGCACACTATGGCCACCACCCATGTCGGAGTGTACTCTAAATCGTGACTTTCGCCCATTCGATTCTCTTCTTCCTTTTGCTGTCAACTCTCGTACCCTGCATGCATGCAGTTTCACAATTATACAACATATATATGTCAAATGCAAGAAGCTTAGC
Source organism: Comarum palustre (assembly GCA_951800085.1). Classification (NCBI taxonomy): domain Eukaryota; kingdom Viridiplantae; phylum Streptophyta; class Magnoliopsida; order Rosales; family Rosaceae; genus Comarum; species Comarum palustre. The sequence goes on along the minus strand of OX637581.1, from coordinate 10,152,086 downwards.
TAGAGAATTGGAGCCAAAATTACTTCATTCCCATGGATTAATCAAGCTCTAAGATAAACATGCTAATACTGGCAGTGAAGTCACGTCTACAAACCAGTAACTTGGACGTATATACAAACCAGTAACTTTTTTTTGGTTCAGGTACTATAAACCATTAACTTGGACGTACAAGTTCACTAACATGGGCAATATTAGCTCTCTCATATATATATATATATATAGTAATTATCTTTGTCATGTTTATTGTCTAATTAAAATGGGTGAAGAAGTGAAAATATCCAATTCATACCTTACAAACAGAAATAAAATGTCCTCTCAAAAATAGAGAAAAAAAGGAACCAGAATGAAAAGGTATACAGTCTACTGTAATTGAAAAATAAGATTAATGAGGGCTGGAGAAGTTAATCTCATTATTATTGATTCTTTCTTAATTCTTTGTTTTTTTTTAATTTCTTACTTCTTATTCTGGATCTTATGATTCGTTCATTGTCCCCCTATTCTACCAAACCATATGTTCGTGTATGGAGGTACGTAGGTGATCCAGAACCAGAACCTACATATTTCGATGATCTTCTGAATAAAAAAAAGTTACAATCATGGTAAAGTTTGTCTTCTATCTACTGGCATTCTTACATTGTTTATTTGTTTAATTCTCTACATCTTGAGGATGTTGACGAAAATCCAATGCATTTGTTACTTTTTATATCTCTACTATAATAAAACCAAGCCAGAAACCAAGCCTTGGTCCACATTGGGTTGGCGAATGTTTTACTGTTGTGTATTTATTTCTTGTTTTACTTTTAGTAAATAATGGCTCTATACCAACAATAAGACTCTACCAAGGGGTAGGGCGACATGGACTTTGTCTCAGATTGCATCTTTTGTGCAAAGTTGTTTTGGGTAGACGGCGAGTTCTTAAGTCGTCAAATGGTCGTAACCTCTTAGAGTGACATGATGAAACTAAGGGCTACCAGACGGTTTCTCCGGTGACAACATAGTGAGAAAGCTGATAAATATTATACCAAGGAGTTTAGACATAATGTTTTCCTATGTATTCTGAAGTTTCAGTAATAACCAAAGCTTAACGGTAGTCGTATTGGCCGTTTAAAAAAAATCAGGCCTCTTGGTAATCATCAAAATAAAAACTGACCATTAATTTATTATACAAGAAAAAATTAAAGGTATATGAAATTGATTCAAAATTAGAGAGATAAGAAAATTTAACCTGGTTTCTGGCTCGTGATGAAACCAAGAGAGGGAGAGAGAGCCAGCTGGGCGGGTGCTCACAAGGAAGCTACAACGTTGGTTCTAAAGTTGTAGGCGATCGACATTCGTGAGATGATCGTTTACGGCGGTCACATACGCCTCTAAGAACAAACGTGTCTATAATTTTACCCAACCTGATCTGATATGATCCGCATCTCTTTTCTATTTATACCTCAAAAACCAAGAAACGCTCCCTTTTTTCTCTATATATTGGAAAAATAGTACTAATTAAAAAAACACACACACATTAGGCAGCCTGCATTTTATTGTTAGTAACTCTTTCTGTAAAATACGTTTAAACCATATATATATATAAGTCTGGATCAAAAGTGCACCGTGAACACTTTATTAAAATGTGGACGGTCACGTGTCGTCATCTCCGAGTAGCGGGAAGAAAAAAAAGAGAGGAAGCGGACGGAGCAGATAACGATACGTGAACCGTGCACACTTTAATAAAGTGCGGACGTGCGTTTCAGATCGGGCCTATATATATATATAATGACCTTTCTAGTGAGAGATCTTTTTTTAGACACTTATATGAGGGATGCAGTTTACATCAACTTTTCGATCACATTTTCTTATCTCTACTGTTCACTTTATAAGTCTATATGAGTAGATTATATCTGAAAATTTTCATCCAAATTGGTGATCATTTTTGTTGAATGAACCAAAAAAATTAGTGTAAACCCTCATCCCTCATATAAACCAAAAAAAATGATCCCTTAGTAGAAAGACCCTGTATCTAGTGAGGGATCCATTTTTAGACACTTATATGAGGGATCGGATTTATACCAACTTTTCGATCACATTTTCTCATCTCCACCGTTCATTTTATAAGTCTATATGAGTAGATCATATCTAGACCTGTAAATTGATCGGATTTGGATCGAATCCACCTAGATCCGGATCCATAATAAAAACTTTAGATCCAGATCCGACCCGTTATCTGCCGGATCTTTAATAGATAGATCCAAATTCGGATCTGGCGGGTTAACAGATATTCGATCCGTTTATAATAATAAATATTTCAAATTTTAATAATAATGTCATAATTTTATTATAAAACATTGATGAAATTTTATAAGAAAATAAAGGTTTACATCAAAAGTTAAATTACATGTCTAAAATACATTTTAACGATACACTAATATAATTAAAATATTTGACCTCCAATGTTTTTTAGCATAGATACATAGGCATTAACAATCTTCAACTTCACCAAATCATACTTTAGAGGCAATTTAGATATGAATGTTTAGATTATCTAGTTAATTATCATATTATTTAATATTTATTAATAATATTATATTTATATAAACATTATTTTATTATTTTTAAACTGACCCGGGTCCTTAACGGATCAGATGAACCAAGATCCGGATCCGATCCGTTTAGTAAACGAGTTAACGGATCTGGGTCCTTAATTGATCAACGTGTCAAATTTTTGATCCAAATCCGTTTAAAATCCACGGATCCGAAGCAGGTCTGAATAATATCCGATCAATTTACAAGTCTAAATGTTCATCCAAATTGGTGATCATTAAGGTCTTGGAATAGCTTAAATCAATGGATGAATGAAATTTGTTAAACTTAAACCGTTCATGCAAATTACAGTTTTAAACAATCTTGAACCATTCATGCAAATTACAGTTTTGACCTTATATATATGGCTTAAAACGTATTTTACAAAAAGAGTTACTAACAATAAAATGCAGGCTGTCTAATGAGTGTGTATTTTTTTAATTAGTACTATTTTTTCCAATATACATATATGACATTTGTTAAATAATTAAAAGAATCGATCGAAATATATACTTAAGCCTACATATCCCATCATTTTGAACCATGCATATATCTTGCTTCCTCTAAGATACATGTCATCGTCTTCAGGGAGAATTACCGCGTCGAGATATATTGCTACGTACGTCGACATGACCTTGTGTCATTGCTTTAATTTCTATTTTGCGAGGTACATATATAGCCTCGCATTTTAAGTTCAAGCGTGTGTTTATTCATCATTTGATCTTATTATTCAACATATAATACGGGGTGAGATGACGTCAGCACTGTTCATAAGCACCGTTTGCAACCACTGGGCACATCTATATTTTGTGTGAACAGTAGAAATGCTGGAAATTTCAGAAACTAATTTTCTTGAGACATTTTGTGTGACCGTTTGCGCCATCTTTCTAAGGTTTTCTTGCAACTTGCTTTATCAATACTTCAAGTCCATATGTTGAGCTACAATAGGAGATTAATATCCTATCATCTGCATCATATGAACAAGAGGTAATTGTGCCCAAAGTCAGTCTCTCGAGCAGCAGGAGTAGATCACTTTTTTCCAAGGCGGCTTTATGGAGGTAGTTTCTTGACTTTCTTGGATGTTCTCTTAAAGTAGCTAGCTCAGTTTAGAAGACATGATGTGAAGGATCAATATTCAATCACCAAGCTACCCCTACCAGGATAAGAACTTAAGCGGACGAAAAATTTTTGTCGGCCTGTTAATTAAATTCGTCTGCTAAGATCTTAGCCGACGAGTCTTCGTCGGCTATGGTTTCGTCAGGAAAGATTCGTCAACTATGACTTTAGACGACAAAAATAGATGTCGTCGTCGGCTATAGTTTAAAACTTTACTAGATAAAATATATTAAATGTTTCGTCGGCCAAAGTTTCAGACTATAGCCGACGAAACATTCATCGACCATAGTTTGAGACTTTGGCTGACGAAACATAGTTTCGTTGCTCCACCACCTGATGGGGAAGGAACAGTCGAATGAAAATGGGAAAGAGACGTTGTAGCAGGATATGACAGTCATGACTCTTCAACCTATCTTATTGTCCCGGAAGTTCACACACCGGGCTATATTTCATGCATATCCTGAATGATACTTCACAGAACTCATCCATCTGAAAATTACATTCTTCTGATCAGGCTTCACTGTGTAAGGAGCTTGAGACATTTTTTTCTTCCCTTCTTTCAACCACAGATGTCTTCGTATATCCATTTTTTAGATCAATGCGTGCCTCAGGACCATCGTTCGTCTTCCCCTTCAAGTTCAACACTGTGCCCACCACACTGTCACACACATTCTTTTATATGTGCATCACATCTAGATAGTGTCTGATCAACAATTTACTCTGGCATGGGAGTTCCTAAAGTATGCTCTTATATGTCCAGAAATTATACCTGTCGGGTCTTTCAAGTATTACCGCCACAATATTTGGATGATTGATGAGCTGCCAAAAATCATACTCATTAATCATTGCTAACATTTCTTCCCCCGTCCATCTTCTAGGAGGCACACCGTTTTCTACGGTCTCATTAAATGTCTTGTTATCGAACTGCCATTTGTGATCATATGGAAGGAGAGTACGTTGACCCAATTTGCATATCTTGTTGCAATGACTGTTGCTCCCCTTATTGCTAAAGGCACTCTTGACAATTCATGTATCCCCTAACAGCATTTTTCGACATCCCACGGGCAAGAAAATCACTGATGGTACCAACAACTAGGGCATCTATTTGGAACATCTCATGCATGTACTTATCATAAGTAGGATGACCAACGTCCCAAAAAAAACTTAAGTTCTTCAATCAATTATCTCAAATATACATCGAGACACTTTCCTGGATAACCGGACCCTAAAATCAACAAACTCAACATAGTGTATTCCTCCTTCATGCACATCCATGGAGGAAGGTTGTGCAGTACCAAAATCACATGTCATACACTGTATTGAAGACTCATGTTTCCAAAAGGGTTGAACCCATCAGATGAGAGCCCGAGCTTCATATTTCGCACCTCTGACGCAAAATGAGGAAACTCTCTGTCTATATGCTTCAAAGCCTCCCCGTCAGCAGGATGTATAAGGGTATCTTCGTCATGCAATTCCCTATCAGTGTGTCATCTCATAGCTTTGGTCATGTATGATGATATGTACAACCGCTCCAGCTTATCACTCAACAGGAAATACCAAAGTACCTTCACAGATTTCCTATTGCCTGCAGGATTTAGCTTATACCTGTCAGTATGACATACCAGACATGTGTCAAGGCCACCAAGGTCATTCCCTTCTAGATCTTTACCCCAGAAGAGAACGCAATCATATCTGCATGCATGGATCTTGATGTAGGAAAGCCCAATATCTTTCAGGATACATCAGACCTTATGATGAGTGGTAGGAATACGATGACCGTGGGGCAACATCGAAGCAGTGTACTGTAGATAATCATCAACAGCATTCACGGTCGATTTTGTCTCAACTTTAATTTTCATTACGTCCATCACACTTTCAAGAACCGTCATCTGAAAACCGGGGTACACAATACCAGCACTGTTGACAACTCTAGAGATGGGCTGCACCAGCTCAAACATGTACTGTCCTTGAGAGCATACACCGCTCTCATAAGGAAACATATCGTTCATGAAGACCGTTGGATATACTGCCCGTCTCAGAAAATTGCTCTTGATCATGCGGACCCCTGATGATGTTTCAACCTCATATATCTAACATGTGTACTTCTCTCAAAACCCATTACTCTTCAGGTGTTGTCATACTTTGTCAATCGCAAATCGATGCATATCGCTGCGACACTGACATTTCGTGCACGGGCAATAAAAAATTGTATTCCCGTTAGAATTAGCCAGAGCATATTCAAGAAAACTAATAACTCATTTACCATATCTTTTGTCCAATTTTGAAAGCGAAATCCAACTTTTATCCATATCCTAAAAATATAAGAAAATATATATGTATAACTCTAGTTAATAAAATTTCATATATAAAATTTCAAATCATTTAGTATTTTACTACAATTAATCAATAACAAATTAATAATTAATATATATATATATATATATATAATGCATACTTAATAATTACATAACAATATTATATATCAACATCATCACAAAATCATAATCAACTCATATCATTAATAACTTCATACCATTAACACAATATTATAATTATTAACAACAACTTCATGCATACATATTATCAAATCAAAATCGATTAACTCAATCACACTCAAAATCCATCAACTCAAATAAAATTCAAAATCAATATAACTCAAATAAAACTCATAAATCAACTCAAATAAAACTCAAAATCAACATATATACACATATACATACCTATACATAGCTCCACAAACTAATTCTCGACAGATTTTGACAACACCCAAGAATTTTGACAACACTCAAATGTTTTCTCTTGTTTTTTTAAATGAGTTGTTGTCTAGATCTACAAATATAAGGAACTTTAGCTGACGATAATATATATTTCGTTGGCTAAACTTTTAAAATATCATCAGATAAAGTTTACAGACTATAACCGATGAAAAAATTAATTTAGCCTACAAAAATTTAATTTCGTCGGCTAAAGTTGACTATAGCCGACGAAAATTTAACTTAGCTGACGAAAAATTAATTCGTCAGCCTGTTATTTTTTTCGTCGGCTAAAGACCTTTTGGTAGTGTACCATTGTCATTAAAAGATCAATTCATGTGGTCTTCTTGTTGTGTTTCTAGCCATAAATGGTCTTCTTGTCATGTTTCTAAGTGTTTTGCTTAGTTTGGAGTGTGTCAGTTGAGTTGAACCAGTAAGTGGTTTACGTTGCAGCATTTGGGGTTCATTGATCTTTTCAGTGAGGGTGCATGGTTTTTCCTTCAAGACCTGGGGGCAATGTTTCAGAGTAAATTTACCTATTTTAGAATGGAAGGATCTTGAACCGGTTTAGCGGTTCTTCAAGGATATGACCGAGTATTTTGGGAGATATCCGTGATCAGGGCTGTATTAAGCCTATCTTGAAGGTCAAGTTATCTTGATGTAAATCTGGGTTGCTACCGATATATCATGGATCTGGTGATTAATGGAGGGTCATATGACTACCAAGAGATTGAGCAGATATTGAAGATTTCACAAAACTAAGATTTTGGACGTCATGTAGTTAATCGAGTTACCTTAGAAGTCAAGGTACAAATGACGTACGTAGTTCTATCTAGAAAAAGAGTTTAGTCACCCTTGATTCCTTAATTGTCAAGAAGTCTTAAACGTACATGGATAGTTGTATGATTAATTACATGAGGATTGTCTTCCTTAACTGGATTATATGGCTTGACCACGAAGACAAAGTGAAGTAGGGATATTTGTTACCTTGATTCACAAAGATATGTGAACCTAGCTCTTTATATATATATGAGGTTCTGACTTCTGACAAATGAGAAGGGGAAGACTCAACTTACAAGCACAAACATTTGCAGCACTTGCAAAACACTACGTATGTCTCTCCGGGACGCACCTACCACCAAAAAGACACTCTGGTGTCTTTTGACTGGACCAATCCGTTGGTATCCTACTGATCCGTCAGTGAACTCCCGCCTCCATCTCAAGACCTGATCAGTTAGAGAATCTTCAGCCATCGACATTGTTGGGGTTTACTCCAGCAAATATCATTTTAATCTTCGTTGTTTAAGCAGCCTAAGAGAAATCTTAGGTTTGGTAAAAGAATTCATCTAGTCGCTTGGAGAAGAAGTCAGGAAGAAAGCGCACAGCATCAAGACAAGACGGTTAAGCCGTACCAGAAGCGTTGGCACGCCAGCACTCGAAAAATCATGTCTAAACAGTAAGCTTGATTATTCGACTAGTGGAAACAAAGGAGAAGACTTACCCTAAAATAATTATATACACAACTTTATGAATGTAGAAATAGAATCGTATACACGGTTGCAGGTATTTGGCTTGGTTGTTTGTAAACTTAGAACAGTTGTGTAATAACTCATATCATGGTGTAATTGTGTACAGTCCAACAAAAAGTAAAAGACATCTCTTAATCAATCTCAGCATCTTATGATAGTTTTACTTCCATACCTGATAACCCTCTTTATAAACTTTGGTTTTAAAAATATCAGACCTAATGTTTTTGACAAGGATGCAATATTATTAGGCTCCTTATGTCCTTGCGGTACATAAATCAATCAAATTTCAGACTCACATTTCGTTAATCCCATATCTATGTTCATTCGCACAATAAAAAATAAATAAAAATTAAAAATAAAAATAAAAATAAAATCCCATATGTATGTAAACCCCAAATACAGTTGATCTTGATCATGATCAACAATATCATAACAGGACACGAATTCATGTATAAACTACAAACATTAAAAATAGGAGCAAGAAAGAAAGGCAACGATTGACATTGTCGAAATTGACAGCATGGGTAGCAGCCATATTCTCAATAATAAGTTTCCATACTAACACGTGCATTCAAACAGGGAGCATTGCCCAAAAATAGATATGATCTTTAATTTAAGCTCCCTTCCAGTACTTCTATATATACAAAGACAACAGTTCTCTTGCTCTCTAACACAAACGTATGATATTTGGAGGTTCCTGAACAAAAAATCAGCACATAACTTGAACCACAGACAAACGAACTACAAGCATAGAATATGCAAGGACGGGATTGCTAGAGGTTTAACTAGCAGAAAACAATGGATTGGTTTTCACATTTAGAACCCACTTGAGTCGACTAACGAGGAATAAGATGCATTTTCATCAGTGATTGTTGCATTTCTGTTACCAGTTGGTACTCTGTTACTAGTCTTACGAATAAGATCTGTGTCAAGACCAGCCATATCATACAACTCAAACCGTTCTAGCTTCGCTGCTTCAGTATCACCTTCCCAACAGGTTTCTGATATAATTTCAAGCGCTTTGTTTTCAGCCACAAGACCCCCATTTTGCAAGAGAACAAGGTAAACTTGTTCAGCAGAAGCTTTCCGTATCTGGGTCAGGGAAAGCAGAAGCAAATAAATATACAAGCCCTTCAATAGAAAGAGCAAAAGAATTATGAAGGAATGATGCGTCCTGAAAAGAAGGCAATGCAACTACGAATGCAACTTTTATACATAAATGCTGAAATTTCATGGGAACCACAAACCTTAGGGTAACGATGACCTAGAAAACGGAGAAGCTGAGAAAAGGCCCGACTATTTATGGAATCTGAAACTGAAGCTATATATCCAAGTATTGCAATGCCTGCATATAGCTTGGAGAAGTCCTTTGATCCTTTTAATTCAACTTCCAGAGAATCCAAAGCACCAGCACAGAAAACCATAGTTTGTATCTGTAAATTGAAACAGAAATCCAAAATAAATTATAGCAGTCTACACCAGGTGTATAGCAGAGGACTGACAGACATATGGAACATAAATTAGTCACATAATAAAAGGTTCAATATGACAAAGGGCTAACCTCCATATTCAAGAATATCTTTTTGCTGAAAAGAATCTCGATGGTCTGAAAAAAACATAGTGAATTCATCAAAACTAACTTGACTATATTGTACTAAAATGATAAGCTAGTGGGTTTCTGCTAATCATGGAAATGCATAATGACTAGGTTACACGAGAAATTGAAGAAAACAGAGACTATGATGGAGCTTATCTAGTGAATGTGCATGGAAGTGTGTAAATTTCCTGGCTAAAAATTTTGTTAATGTAATCAACTGTGATCATGGACAACTAGCTAATTGTAAGCCAAGCTAACAAAGTTAATACACAGTTGTAGCATTCTCTCCCAAGCCAGCTAATGTTTCTGGAAGATAACCTATCAAAGTCATTATACATAGGAAAACAACGAACAGTAAGTCAAATCACAAACTTGTAATTTCACCAGAATGAATAAACAGGGAACAAAATGAACAAAACTAGGGCCTTCATACAAAGACAATAACTCATATTTTTTAGCAATAGGTTTTACATGTGACTACCTTCAGTGCAGGTACAATGACCCTGTCACATCTCCTATAGTGTTGGAGAACCCAAAGCATGTCAGTAGACAGCATATACTCTCTGGACTTTTTGTTCTGGTCTTCAGTTTCTTCCACTTGAAGATACTCTAACAATGCTGTGAGTGATGTCTTTCTCAAAGAATCTTGCAACCCACCAACAGAGATAACTAACCCTGATAGCACAGATCGGCTGTAGCAGCCAAATTGTAGCAATTGCACAAAACGAGGATATGAAACTGTTGGTACCTACAAGCAAGTACATGATGCACTCCGTCAAAGAACTCCAATAACTTGTCAACAATACTACAGAAGTTGTATGCATTACTTACTGCCCACTTCAGATCAGCTTCATTAGGAACAATTTCTTCCAGTGTTTTCCTGTGCGGTATATGTTGGACGTAAGCTACCTCATTGTACAAAATCCTATGTAGCACCTTTGCAGCTGCTTCTCTCAGCTTATCCATCTTCTCTACAGCTTGCTTACATATTCCCCCAACTATACTGGTAGTAAGATTTGCATCAAACAACAAATGTAACTGGTTATTGTCAGCACTGGGCTCCAGCTCAAGTGAAGAATCCATTTGACCTGATATTCCACCAATGGAATCTCTCTTGCACAGGATATATGTACATCTCTCAAGGCCATCCATAGCAGCCTCGCGTACCCAAGAACCCACATCACCTCTATTATCCACAGAATAATCATCGAGAGCTTTCAATAAAGCTGTCATTATTTTATCCTTGATGAGCAGGAACAAAGACATTCCATCCTCAGTCGATTGGACACCAGAATGCTCCTTTTCCAGAGTTAATGCTTCGCAAACTGAAACAAGCCCTTTGACTGCATTCACTCGTGCTTCTGCGTCTCTGTCATCAGGGTTATCCTGCAAACGGTAAATATCCAATTAGGAGATCATTACAGATATTCTTCACTGAAAGAGATAATAACAAAGAGCAGCACCTCAATTGCACAAGCATTGCAAAGTTTCAGAAGCACATCCTTCCATCTATTGGCAAGGAGTTTGCAGGGCAAAACACCTACTGCCAATGCTGATCCTCTTCTTACAGCCACATTAGGATCAGTCAAGAGTTCCAGATACTTAGATGTTGTACTAATACCTCGAACATCCGCACCAATTAGATATGCTTGCACAAAGTGCCTCAGAGCTTTAACTGCTGCACCCTGCATGATGAAAAACTTGACAACTTCAGATATCACAAAGAAATAGAGACGCAGATAGGTTGGAAACCTAACGTTAAGAGGATATCCACCTGAATCTGAGAATTAGGATGTCTCAAATTCTCATTGACAGTATCAAGCAAACTGAGCTTTATCTTTTCTGGTAATGACACAGAAGATACAGATATACATTCTATGAAGCGGGAAACAGCTGACCGCATAATTTCTCCACCTTTTCCGCGATAAAGACGCGCTTTCTCAATAGCAGGTACAACACCAGCAACACGTTTTTGTTTTTCTGTACACAACAAGACTAACTAACTTACAATGATTTATAATATCATATCAAATCACCCCCTGCCGCAAAACACTGGCACAATCAAGAATAATTATAAAGATAAGAAAAACGAGATTTGAAAACCCAGATGATAAAGGCGATATTGGTATGAAATACTTTAGTGTCCCGAAACATAGTTAATTTAGCTCCTAGACATTTTATTTCATCTCCCAATTTTTTTCGTGAATTAATTATGGCTTCAAGTAATTAAACAATGATGATCCTCTACTTCCAGCCACATTTAGATCACTTTATTAAAAAATCTAACTACAAATAAAAAAATATGCACAATTTCTACAAGACTTCTCTCCTAACCCCTCTGTACCTACATTTCTGGTCCCCTTTTTGAATCATTACAATAGGCCATCAACAATAGCTTTTTCATTTAGGCAAATTCGTGTAGTTCGTACACTTTCCTGTTCAAAAATTATAAATGGAGTATTGTCACAGTCCCCTATTAACACGTGCATACTTTTCAATGTTCATGGCTCTTCTAATTTAGTATTCTTGATGAACTTATTCCCAACATTAACCCTTTGTAACTTTTCCAGAATAAGTTATTCCCATCTAGAGGTGATAGGAACATTAGTAACACAGAAAAAAACATACAAGGTTGGATTGCATTAGTCGAAAAGGGGGGAGAGAGAGAGAGGGAAAGGGAAAGGGGGGGTCACCTTCTCAAATGTGTCTGAAACTTTCTACCACCCAGCTATGCAATAATCAATGAATGGAATTTATTTGGGAATAGAGGAACGTATAAAAACTAATATTCTATGTAGCCCAAAATTTTGATTCAGACTACTCATGGTGAGCTTTTGCTTATAAATCTACGAGTTAGGATACTAACCAGTGGAAAGAGCATAACCACATTGATGTAGGGCTAAAACCAGTTCTCCAGTTGCCAGTGTCGCTCCATGCCGCATGCACAGATCAGAAGAGAGAGTACATGGAATTATTTTCTCCAAAGCATAGTTTCCAAAATATTCAGGATCATATTTAACAAGAGAAGAAAGAGCCTCAGCAGCAAGTTCTCTTAAGCCTTTTTCCTGATGACATCATCATGCAGCAATTACTTGTCTAAATTTGCCAGCATATTGAATTCAGTGACACTACAGTAAGTCTGTAACTATATTGATGGCGACTATGGAAATACATTAGACTTTCACAAAACTATAAAATAAAATACATATATAAAAAAATAAAGAAAATAATAGTAACAATACAGATATTTGCTCTGCTACTGATTGTAAATCATGTATTTAGACAAACTCATTTTGGAATTGTTCTTTTTCTTATAGTGGCGGGGTCTTTAGCCCGCAGCACAGCTACTGTTAAGGGTATAATAGGTATAAAAGCATTTCACAGTGTAATATTCTTCCCAAGTTAGTAAAAGATTGTGACCCAACGTTGTCACTCTCCCTTTCTCTTTATCTTCTTCATTCTCTGGTTTTAGGGCTAGTTTGGTATTGCTGTGACTTTTAGAAGAAAATAAACTGATGCTGTTGTACTGCAAGAATAATCAACTGTGAAATAAAATAGTTTTGTGTTTGGTAAATACTAGTTTTAAAGGTGCTGCCAAGAAAAATTGTATTAAATTCTAGTCTTTTATGACAGCTGCTTCTAAAAGTAACATTCAGGTTGCTTCTAAAAGCTGCTGTTATTGACCTGTAATTTTCTAAAAAGCAGTATTTCTTTAATTTACCAAACACTATACAATCTAAAAGTTCACACAGAAGTTGATTTTTTCAAAAGCGAATCTATACCAAACGGGGCCTTATACCTCAGCTTTCAACTACCACTATCTAGAGGTCCTTGGACTAATATTATTGAAAGATTTACAGAAGGGTTGGAAGTTCAGGTCATTTTATCTTTTGAATGAATAAGGCTTTCACTTCCACAACAGAAACATTGAAACTTATTTAGCATCACCTATTTGAGTTCTGACCCAGTATGCTAGTAGCAATCTAAAACAACAAGAGAAAAATAATGTTTGAGATCCAACTTTTATTGACTTGACAGTTCTGCAAAAACTGAATGACTGAAAGGGTCACAGACTCATATGGGCAAATAAAACTAACAATTCTATAGGCACATATCTTAATCACCCTAAGCTTGTTCCTTACACATCAAGTACTAGAAGGCTCACCAACAAGTTTTATGGTGATATATCATATACTTTCTAGTGAAAATGGTAGTTAAGAGTTCAGACGGAAAAAATACCAATAAAAAGAGTTTTATGAAAAAAAAATTATATATCATATACAGTTAGAGGGACGTCAAAAGAACTGAAGTTAGAGCATACCCAGTGACAAATTTTGTTATACAGCAGCTGATCCACAAAGGGATAAAGATATCCCTCATATTGAGCAATATACAGTTAGTTAGAAGGGCGTCAAAAGAACTGAAGTTAGAGCATACCCAGTGACAAATTTTGTTATACAGCAGCTCATCCACGAAGGGATAAAGATATCCCTCATATTGAGCAATACAGACAGCAACATGAACATAAGAGTTTGCTCGTGAAGAAAGTGAAAAATAGTCTGCAGTGTTTACTATGTCAATCCCGTGAGGGTAACTACCCTGTCTCCCCACATTTTCCTGAAAAGCTGCTGCTGCTGCTCTTCTACAATTAACCTAAGCATCAAATAAATAAATATCAAATGAAAATAATGGTTGGAATAATATTAATCGTAAAGTGTAGCACCTCACGGTCATAGCAGGCAACTGTTAGGAGGTGCGGTGCAAGCTGGTTCAATATGTTTCTCATATCTGTATGATAGTATGCACGGCCAAAAGCCCAACAAACATAAGCTGCAGCATCTCGCACATGAGATCCAACACTGTGTGGACCTCTTCGAATATCATAATGTAGTGCCTATTTATAATGGATCATTAGTTTGTACTGGAACAACCTAAATGCTGCAGATTTATAATTTGAATACAAAAGGAAGAAACAACCTTCACAACAACAGGTACAACTTTAGGAAGGCCGACAGGTAAGAGCAATCCTCTACGTGCCAATTCAGCCAATGCTAAGCAACCACCATGCCATGACCCATCACCCTGAAAGAATAATAATAATAATAATAATAATAATAATAATAACAAATAATAATAATAATAAATCATGTAAATATGAAAATGAAACCTGTCTGAACATGATTTTAACAGTAATGCATGTAAATATGACTTTAAGAGTTCTACCAGACATTCTACCCAGTTCAATAGTAAAGTGCAGAGCAATAAACTAAAGAAAGCAACCACATGATACCTCGCCTGGCGAGAACAGCTCCAAAACAGATGATAGGACCTCCTCTGAAAGGGCAGCTGTAAGACGTGAAGTAGTGCGACCAATACCTTTCGCAGCAGACCAACGTACAACAGTGTCCTGCATGAACATGCTATCAGTGACAAGTAAATATCATACATCATGTATGAAAAATAACTTTAACAATAGGAAACTAAAATACAGATGAAAATACTAGCTACTGAATGCTCTCTAGTACGACTCAGATCCATACAAATGGAAACTCTCCTTTGTGCATTGACATAAGGACAAAACTTAAGCTTAACAGACTTTTATGGAAATCATGCACAAAACAGTGGTCTCTCTTTGATGGGACCATGAGAAATTCTTTTCTTGAGAACAACGAACTATTTGAAGCCACTGTACCTCATAAATTAACCAAAATGGTATACCAGATGAACACCTATGTGTTCTATATGATCCAGGCAAATGGCCAGTGCTCGTTTATGTTTTTATACACTTGATTTTTGCAAGTGTGTTCTCAACTTCATTGCAATAATGAAAAGTTCATCGATAAATGAGCAATCAAACCTTGTACTTAATTACCTCTATCTTAGAAGTATATCTATAACAAAATAACTTTTTATGTACTGTAACTACTAAGAACCAACTCACACTTACAAAGAAAACCATTTATAAAATGCATCTAGATGACCTTTGTTTTGCAATTACACAATAACAGTTTGTAAACAGAGGTATATTTAAGATTGAAAGCATATCCAAATGGAAATTACCGTAGCAGACAAAAAGTATGGTTTCATCAATGAAATTATAGTGAAAAATAAAGCAAGTAACCTCTTTGTGGACCAACTACACAGAGAGAACCAAATTGAAAGAGGAAGTTTTAAAACCCCAGCAACTAAATTTTTATAGAACGTCACCCTTTGAAGCATACCGTATCTTTCAATCCAGTGAGTAACATCTCAATTATCTCCTCAACGATTTCTGGAACATCCATTTCTTCATCTTCCATGCAGCTTGAACTTGGTTCTGAGTTTATATCCTTGGGATTTATAGCATCATTACATTCGCTAGCTTTCCCTGATGCAGACAATGACATGTTCTCTCCCAGCGAGTTTGTTTTTCCCTGCATCAAGGCAAACGGTCAACAGCAAGAAAGCCAACAGAGAAAAGACACATTAATATGTGTTCTCTCCCAGCGAATTTCTTTTTGAGCAGTTGCACTACAATTCTAGAAATATGTGTACTTCTAGCACATTCTAAAAGAGCATCAAACAAAATTGAAAAGAAAAATACCAGACGATACGACATGACTAGTATTCCAGTGGAGATACATGACAAACAAAATGCATATTTTTAAATTAAAAGTTGAGATGGATATAAGTAGCTTAAAAGTCAGCACGTGGAAACTTCTGAAAGTCAAATTAAAAGTTTGGAATTGAAAAGATAATATAGCATTTCTTACCACATAGCGCCAGGAAGGTGAACGATGAGGGAGACAAGTAAGCCCTATCCTCTGAGTTAATTTCATCAAATACTTGCGAAGCAATGGACTCTGAGCTGCATAGCTAGACTTGATCAACAATGAAATGTCATTCCAGACGACAGGAACCACATCGAACAAGAGTTTCCGCCCACCAGCCTGTCTACGAAAGATACATGAGAAATTGAAATTAACCAAGCAGTCTGACAGGATAGCATATAGTAAATGAGAACTATGTTATAAGTAAAATAGTAGCATCAGCCTGGTTAATGAAGAAAAACAACGGTTGGTGTGGCACAATAGTTTTTGTTGGTTCTTAAGAAATCATTTTTTTCAAAATACATTAATCCGGAACTACAAGGAGAAATCAAATATATATAAAAAAAGTAAGTAAAAACAAAAATAAAAAAGCCGACCTTGAATATAGCAGCCAGGGCTTCTAAGGCTCCAAGTATGCGAAAGTGATTCATAACATCACCTGTGAGAGAACATAGGACTTCATGTGTCCATTCAACGAAACTGAAACCAATATCATATCATAGGTGGTAAGAAAATTGCAGAAATACAGCGTTCAGCATTCAGCTGAAAGATTGACGAATCATTATAACTAAAAACGAGAATATCAAAATAAGTTGGCACTACATGATAATAGATACCTGGAAAAGGCCCTTGGCATGTCCGGACGTGTTAAAAGCTTTGAGAGCAGCAAAGCAGCTATAGTGCGCATAGGACCAGCATTTGAAAGGTAGTCCTTAGATATCCCTGTGATTCTCAATACCAGCGGAGCAGGCTCAAGTCTACCGACATTACTGTCATTCGCAATGCTAGTATCAACAGTGGAGATATCAAACGGAACCAACACAAGTATAGAGAGCCACAAAAGTATCACACATTTGGCCTCCATCTCTCCCGTACTTTCCTGCCTCAACGACGACACTGAAGTAGTGTGGTGGCACTTCTCCAGGAGAGACACAGCAAGTTCCAAGTCTGAAACTTGATGTGGGAAGAACCTGACAACAGCCTTGTACCCACAAACCGTGACCAGCGAGTAAATAATGATGCATATAGGCTTAATCACTTGAAGAATCTCATCCGAAACTACTCCTAATTCGAGTGTTTTAGAGCGGACAATAAACATGAGCGGGGTAATAATGCTCTCCAGGTAAGGCTCCACCAGTTGACCCTGTTCTTGATACTTGTCCATCTGCATAGAGAATTGTATACTTAGCTGGCAAAACAAACATAGAAACCGACGAAACTTGAGGATCATACCTAGTTAAACCCTACTCCTAAACCCCAAAACATCCTAAACTCACAGAAATTGGATCTATCCCAAAAAACCCATAAGGAAAAGCAATACATTTCACACTAACACAAACATGGGAAACCTAAAAGGAGCAAACTTTAAGAGCACAGTTGATAGAAAATGCATAAAAGTAAAAAAAACTCAAAAAAGTAAAAAACTTGGAGAGTAAATCGAAGTGGGCAATCAAACTTACAATGGATCGGATCTTGTGGGGAGCTGAGGGATCGGAGACGCGGGAGCGGAAAACGATGTCGTCGAGGAGGGACTTGACGAGCTTCCATTCTTGAAGGAAGTACTTTTGCAGCACCGCTTCCTTTGCGCCGTACTCGTCGTCTTCTTCTTCTGCTGACGAATCCAACTCCTTGTGCTGCTTTGGGGCCAAGGCTGCCATTTTCTCTCTACACTTCCAATTCCCGCCCTTCTCAGTTTTTCTAAGCTACTCTCACTCTATCTCTCTACAACTCCGTTTCTGTGTCTATATCAAATTCGGGTCGGGTCGAACTCGGTATAATTTCTCGGAGAATTATTATTTTTCAATGAATAAAACAAAAAATATGTACAAATTCACATGAGCAGAGCAACATAAACTGAGGGAAGAGATCCATTAACCACTATGTTGTTGAAGATTGTTGAAGATAGTTGAGCATTTTTAAATTATATTTTTATTATACCCGTTAATTAATTAAATTTTTACATCTCAATCGTTGACATTTTAAGTCTATATAAAAAAATCATTTTTAACAATTTTTAGCTAAAATGGTGATCGTTAAAGAATCGATTAAATGAAATCAATGAATGATCAAAATCTGTCAAACAAGAACCATTCAAATTTATAATCAATCACATTTATGAATACCTTAACGATTTTCAATTTCAATGAAAATTTGTAGAAATGATCTACTCATCTATATATATATAAGTTAGACGGTCGAGATGTGAATATAAGATCGAAAAAAATGGATAAGACGAAAAGCCCCAACTAAGGAGATCAAAGTTCAAATCTCTCGAGTTTTGATCTCCTTACAGTCTTGTCAAAGTATAAGGTATGAGACTCATATCTGAGATATGTAGAAGCAAGATCAACATAAAGTTGTAGTGAGAACTAGAAATCTACTGTTAGGGCCGGTCCTGAGTTTTTAAGGTCTTGTGCGAAATATAATATAATATAAGACATTTTTGTGTGACAAAATGAAACAAATAGAAATATCTAATTGATATCTCTAAGGACAAGTAAAAAATCCTATATACATTGACAGGATGAAACTTAAAATACAGGGCTAATGGCCATTCACTACAAAATCAAGAAAAAAGTGTCCACTAAATCTAAAAAAGATTTTATGTGCACATTCCAACTTTTGTCACAGAAAATACATTTTTAGCCCTCAACACAATTAACCACTCTTCTCCTCTCATTCTCGATCAGATTTGTTTCCTCTCTCTTTCTCTCTCTTTCCTCACCGGTGCTTGCCACCGCAATCGATCATCACTCATCGTCGTCCTTGCCTCTAAGTCTAACTACTCCCCAACACACAATAGAGCTCACACATATGGAGGACTGACTCAGACTCCCCCACTCCTGACTTTCACTCTGTTGATTTCACCGATTCCCATGGCTTCTATTTCTGGAATTTGCTCCTCCTCTCCATCTCTCAAGCCTCACCTCCATTTGATGACTCTACTCTGCCGAGACTCTGTCTCATTCGTCATCCGCTCCAAGCCCGGCGATAGGAGCTCTTTCTCTACTTTTGTGGCGCGGGAGGTCTTAATGGCGAAGAGCGACGGTGGCGGCGCTGTGGTGGAGGAGAAGGTGCTAGAGAAGGATCCGAGGGCGCTGTGGCGGAGCTATGTTAACTGGTTGTACCAGCACAAGGAGCTAGGTTTGTATTTGGATGTGAGTCGGGTTGGGTTTACTGACGAGTTCATTGCGGAAATGGAGCCTCAGTTTCAGGCGACATTTAAGGCCATGAAAGAGCTGGATAAGGGAACGATTGCGAATCTAGACAAAAGGGCGAAGTAGGAGATTAGCACCCTAGTCTTCCGATCTCTTACACTACACCAAGCTCTGCTTCTGCTTTTGGAGTGTTTCTGGATATGAATATTGTTGTTTATGATGTATATTGACTCACTAAATTACTGGATATGAATGTTGTTGTTTATAATGTGTATTGTTGTTTACTAACCTTAGAAGTATGTTTACTACTTCTAGTAAACTTGGTTTTGGTGTTTTGAGTCTGATTTTTAGGAACAAAAGTAAGTTTATTAGGAGTAGTAAACTTGATTTTGATGTTTTGAGTCTGGTTTTGGGAACATAAGTAAGTTTACTATAGGTAGTAAACATGGTTTTGATTTTTTGAGTTTAGTTTTTGGGAACAGAAGTACGTTTACTATAGGTAGTAAACTTGGAATTGAACGTTTATTATGGATAGTAATTTCGGCCACGGGATTCCGGTCATCGGAGTCCAGCAACCGACGATCGGATTCTGACGACCGGTGACTGGAATCTGGCGACCGGTTACAGGAGTCCGACGGCAAGTGATCGGAGTCAATGAGGTTCCGGTCAACCCTTCTCTCTCTTACATTTTCTCTCTCTAAGCATATTTAAGGGGTGAGGGATATAATGGTACTAAAATAATATAGGTTGCTAAGAGTGTCTTAAGAGTTTAGACCTAATGAGCGCAAATTCTCTTTTGAAAGTTCAAATTGTCAATATTTTTTAAAAAAAAGTTGGAATGAGAAGTAAGGCGCCAAATTTTGTAGTGAATGGACATTTTTCCTAAAATAAATGTTCTAATTGATATTTAAGGACAAACAAAAATTTAGTACATTCAACAGTAGCTCTTTATGTTGATCAAAATTTTTATGTCGATCAAAATCACGTCAATTATGAACTTGTTATCTTACCTCTTTTGAAGGTTGAAGTGTTTTAAAAGTCATAATAAAGAAATATTAGACATTTTTTCCAACTAGAAATTTTATTCACACACGTCTTAGTACTACATACACATGCTCAATTTTTGGAGAAAATTTAAATATTGGTCTACCCTTGTAACAAACAAGAGACATGATATAAATGATTATACACTCACTTTCGACCCATTTAATTAATTATGGTGTTAGAGTTGAGAACTAAATATTTATATATATCTCATTGAAACCTGACATGAGGAGACTCGTACTGAGGGGGCTACCGATCGACGGCTGACATGGCCGTATCCTGTGAGTGGACTTATGGTTTTTAATAAATTCATGCCACAATATTTATATGATTGTCATGATTATAGCAGTTATTATCAACGATGGTTTTTTTAGATTATTATTGTTTTGTGTAGTAGGCTAGGACACTTTGCTCGTGAGCTCTATCTAGTGGATCGGGGTACATTTCCCGTGAGCTCTATCTAGTGGGCCGATATATTCTTTTATTCTTGTGAGCTCTATTGATCTTTTCGGAATTATTATCAGTCTTTTTCCAACATATGAAACAAGACAAAAAATGTATTTATTTTTGAGAATTTCTTTGGTTAAGGCAAGTTATATTTTCTAGTACGATCAGGTTTCTGGTACGATCGAGGAACCGTATGTAATGCCTTTGAGAAATTATCTTGGGAAAATGTTTTGCTATGATTTTCTTGTATTTATATTTCTCCATGAAAGGTCGTTATATACATAATATTATTGCTAACTAGCCTTTATAGTGGCCCTCATATGAAGATGAGCTAGGGGCATAGTGTGGGACACTCTTATTTATTCCTGACCCTCACCTGATTGTGCGCTGAGCGCAACTAGAGCCTTAGTAGGCTTCGACCATAGTCTGAGAGGTTCATCGTTATGGTGAAACATTTTTTCCTTTTCATGTTGATTTTTGAGCCAATGAGATTGACATAACATTTATCCTTAAATTGTTATTCATTGACTTCTAATGGTGGCAATGCATAAATGTTTTCAAAAATTTTGAGGGAGAGCATTATTATTTATTTTATATTTCAGAACATCAGAACATCAGTATCCATATTTGGTTATTATTTTTGTCATCTCACGCTAACGTTTTTAAATGTTTCTCTCTTAGGCCTTTTGTTTTAAAATGTTCAGTCTGCAGTGTTCATCTCGGTTATCATAGGAGGCGAGGCATAGTTACCACTTACCGCCATTTTCATTTTTCTCTAGTACGTTCCTGTTATACCTACATGTGTATTTTTCTCACTTTCTACTGATTTGTAACACCCCGCACTTTTAACTTTTCCCGAAACTACTATTTGAGATTAACATCGAGATATTCTCGGTTTTGGGGAAAACTAGAATCAATGTTACGAGGGGTAGATTACGTTAATACGAGTCCTCCGGTATGTCCAGAATATTTTCCAGAGCTATGGGCTGTTTATTATGAATTTATCCATTTACGGAAGTAATAAATGTTAATTACTTTACCGTAAAAGATGACTTTGCGATCAGTCGATAATTTGAGAAGGTTTCCTTCGGGAAAGTTGTAGAGGACATTAATATGAACCCGTAGGTATGTCCTACGCTTTTATCGGAGTTCGTATACGAAAGTTATGAGGGATAAAGTGTTGTTACCGTACGGTAAAAGTAAATAGCAAAATATTTATTTACTGTTCACAGTAACTATTTATTAGCTGATTTGGGCTGTTGATTTCATTAAGATCAAATCTGGACCGTTGACTTCGTTTATATATAGGGGGCGTTGACCTTGATCCCTCTCTCCTCCCTCGATCACTCCCTCACTCTCTTTCTCTCTCCTCGGGGAGACCGCCCAAGCGAGCCTCGCCGGCGCGCGTGCTGCCTCACTGCCGTCACCTCCACGTTCGCCAAGCTCTGGCGATCATTTCCTGACCACCAGATAAGCCAGCGCCGCCGTGGTGATGTCCAGCAGAGGAGAGAGAGGGAGAACTGCCCTCTCTAACTCGAGGCAGAACCAGGCGAGAGGGAGGGGCTTGGGACATCCTGGCAGCACCAGGAGTTACCCAGAAGCATGGAGGAAATCAGAACGGTAACCTGCCGCCCAGCGCCTATGTGCCGATTTTTAGAACACTGGTCCCAATTGGGGATAAATCAAATTACTTTTGTTGAGGGATGCCAACCCCGTGGAGGAGCTTGTCTATTCTGTCGAGGATGATGACGCGGTGGAGCTTGTCGGGTCGTAATGGAGGTCACGTTTATCTTTTGAAATGGAGCTAGTGGAATGAGGCTGATAACGATTATGTGGAAAGTTTGAAAGAGAGTGACCGTTTTGGAACACAATAATTATGAGGACATAAATAAATATTACAGTAATCAAAGGGAGTGCAACTTATAAAATTAAGAGTGTAAATTTTAGCTCTCTTCTAATAAACCTAATAATCTTTATATAAGTGAAAAAAACTTGGAAAAATGAGAACAATGTCAAATATGTTTGCATGAATTTCAACAATTACAACTAAAGATATATGTCTGCCCACGGTTATTCGCTTAAACACCAAACTGTCGCGGTTCAAAAGCTAAGTTTCTAGCAACCAACCTCTAGCCGAACTCGTACCAATGTCTAACTCAATGCACACCGACGAGATGTCAATGTCAGAGAACCTATATGTCTTCCCTCGTCGTGTTCCTACCCTCCTCCAAAGAATGGGAGCAAGGGAGCCCGATCCTTGTCGTACCTCGTTGCTTTTCACGCTTTACGCAATCCTTATGCTGCACCCTAAGGCAAATCGTTGGAGTCGTACGAAACAAGCGGAGGGAATGAAGCAGCCGCCTGCCGCTGCCCTACACCAGAAAACCTTAAAGGTTATGGCTTGCGCAACTTCGAAAAGGGTGGAGCTGAATTCCTTAATATTTGATTACTGTCCCATTCTTTTTCTTCCATTAAATATATTGCCAAAGAAATGTAATCAGCAAGCTAACACGTCCTGCATTTCGTGCATTTCAAATTTGGGCAGAAAAATACCACAATAGCTTTTCAATGTTCTCCAATATAATGCATCGTTTTGATTCTTATCAATTTACTTTTATGAGAACTAAAATTCTATTAAAACCTACCCAATTTTCCCAAAACGTCCACAGTTTAATAAAATGATTAATTTTCGTTTACCCACCTGAGGTTTGAGGCTAACATCATTTTACCCCCGTACTCTTAATTTTGAAAGTTTACCCCCTAAGGTTTTCAATTTTCATCAATCATGCCTAATTACTGAAATTTCGACCAATTTAGACGTTAAATGCTAATATGTAGTATTCGAAATAGGATTCTAAAAGACGATTTTTGCTGTTAGATAATTATATTTGCCTTTAAAATGAGTTATAAAGTTATAATGAACGTCTAAATTATACAAAATTTCAGCAATTGAGCATGATTGATGAAAATTGAAAACTCTAAGGGTAAAATTTTAAAATTAAGAGTGCAGAGGGTGAAATGACGTTAGCCCAAATCTCAGGTGGGTAAACTGAAATTAATCCTTAATAAAATTAATAAAACCATTTTAATTTTAAAAGATTATATTCATACCTCCATACCACATTCGATTTTTAGGCATCTGACAATGATATTTTCTATTCAAAATCCATCCAATTGGTTAAAATCCATTATTAGATATATCGAACCGAACTTATTTGTTCAGGCACAATAACAATCAGCAAATAAATAACTCTATATATATATTTTTTTAAATATATATATATATATATATATTTATTAATAACACACGTTGTTGGTTAAATACTTTAACCAACCAAGTCATAAGTATATATATATATATTTATTAATAACACACGTTGTTGGTTAAATACTTTAACCAACCAAGTCATAAGTTATTCAAACTCATTATTGATTACAACAAATGTGTTAAAATGAAATTAAAAAAAAGAAAATGATAGAGAAGAGCAGCTAAACAAAAAAAATGTATATCAATTGTATCATCTTTCAAAATTAAATCAAAGAGTATGCCTATATGTTGCATAATGTTTAAAATTTTCATAAATTTTTTCTTTATCAACAATTATGAATGATTATTGATTTATGGTTTTTGAGCAACAGATGGTTCAACAATCAAGATGGTCCTGATATTTAGAATACATATATCAACCTTTTATGTCAATGTTGAAGACTCCAATCGTAAAGGTAAGTTGAGAATTTATTTTATATTAACTTTTATTGATATGTTTTTATTGATAATTTCATATAAGTTGACAAAGTCAATACTAAGTTTGAAAAAGAGAGAGGCATAAAACCTAACAATTTGTTTCAAACGTAAACCCAAATCCAAATTTTAGACAACTCAAACCTATTTTTGTTTATGGAGTTTTTACATCTTCAACCCATAAAACCTAAACTCAAACCTATTTTGATAGTTAATCATTCTTATATTATTATTTAGAGTTAATTCCCACTATTATCCCTAAATTTAAGATTTTTTTCTCACTAACAAAATCAGATTTATAAATTCTCACTAGCGCAGTGGTAAACACATCAACTACCTATTGACAGTCATGAGTTCGAGTCATCATAGGGGTATAAGTGATATTCTTTGATCCTCTTTGAAAAAACATTTTCTAAATTAAATAAACTACAATAAGTCATTATAATAATATATTATTAAATAAACTGAGAACAAATTCGTCAAGATTTGAGAGAGACATCAGAGAGGGAAAGACCTGAGAAGAAATTCGTCGGGATGTGTGAGAGAAGACATAGAGGGAAAGATCAATGATGTAATTCCTGGAGGCGGACCTCGACGACGAGGATGACTCTTAAAGGCTACGCTCAAGATTGACACCTGTCAGAGAGAGGGGTGAATGTCAAACGATGTAGTGAGGGAGATAAGAAAGTAGGGTATTTGGGTCAAAAAAAATATGTAAAAAGTTAAAAGTTTTGTTAGAGGGAATATATCTCTAACAATGTTTTTGGATACACATGAAATTTTCTAGGTATTTAATAAAAAACAGGAAATTCTCAATTTCTTAGGACTGTTTTTTCCGTTTGGATATTTATCCTATGGATTTAGCAATTTCCACAGAAAATTAATCGTAGAATTTAAGTGCTTAAATTTTCGAGTTGAATTACTCCTAAAATAGGTGTAATTTCTCAATTCTCTCGATTGAGGTTAATATAAATATTAATTCTTCGTAATTTAAAACTCTACCTCAACAAATTCAAACAATGAAATTCTCAATTAATAGAATTTAAATTCATACAATTGTAATTCCCATGTCTTTGAAATTCCTATTGAAATTAGAATTGCTTCATCCAAACACACTACACGAGTCTCTAGAGTTGGTGAATATTTTAAATTCACTTTTTGTTACTTGGAAAAAATCTTTAAATTTAGGGCTAATAAGAATTTTTTGTATTATTTAATTACAATATGAGATATCTTATAAATAAATGATAATGAATAATAAAACCCACATTAAAATCTTTAAAAATATAGTTACCAAAAAAACTCTGTAAAAATATGACTTTTTCTATCTACTTGAGTTAAAATAGAACTATTGACCGTTTTGCCCAACGGTTTTTGCAAAGTGTCTCTACTCGAACAAAGCTCCTGAATTGGGAGAAGAAGAATCAAACTCAGCACTCTCCTCCCGCAAAGCAAAGATGAGTGAATTCGTGGACCTAGAAAACCAGGACGGCGTCCGCATGCCATGGAATGTGATCCCTGGAACTAAACAGGAATCCACCAACAGCGTCATCCCCGTCTCCGCCATCTACACTCCGATCAAGCCCTTCCCCAAGGTCCCTCTCCTCCCTTACTCCCCTCTCCGCTGCCGTACCTGCCGCTCCGTCCTCAACCCCTTCTCCACCGTCGATTACGCCGCCAAGATCTGGATCTGCCCCTTCTGCTTCACCCGCAACCACTTCCCTCCTCACTACGCCTCCATCACCGACGACAATCTCCCCGCCGAGCTCTTCCCCGAATACACCACCATCGAATACGACTCGTCGTTGGAGAAGCCTTCCACGCCTCCCGTCTTCATCTTCGTCGTTGACACGTGTATGATCGAGGAGGAGCTGTCCTATCTCAAGTCGGCCTTGTCTCAGGCGCTGGGGCTGTTACCGGATCACTCGCTCGTCGGGCTCGTCACGTTCGGGAGCTTCGTACATGTACACGAGCTTGGATTCTCCACGATTCCCAAGACGTATGTGTTCAAAGGATCCATGGAAGTCAACAAGGATCAGCTGCTGGAGCAGATGAGCTTCTTTTTGAAAAAGCCTAAGCCGGCTACCGGAGTCATTGCCGGCCCTAGGGACGGGCTCTCCGCCGAGAGCATTGCCAGGTTTCTGTTGCCGGCGTCGGATTGTGAGTTTACGCTCAATTCAGTGCTGGAGGAGCTGCAGAGGGATCCGTGGCCGGTTCCGGCGGATCAGCGGGCTAGTAGGTGCGCCAGTACGGCGCTTAGCGTTGCGGCAAGCTTGTTGGGAGCTTGTGTGCCTGGTACGGGAGCTAGGATTATGGCATTCATAGGTGGACCGTCTACCGAAGGCCAGGGTGCTGTAAGGACTCCCCTGATTGCTTATAATTTTGTTATAGTAACTTAGACATTGATCACTGTTAGTGATCATTAATTTACTTTGATTATGCTTATAGAGATTTTCGTTTGTTATTTATGGTTGATGAAGATTGTGGCCCGGTTAATGTGGAGAGCTCTCCTACTAGGTGAAGTTACTTAGAGTTATAGAAAGAGAATTGGTATATGGAAGCATCAGTTCTTTTGTACTGTTGGATACCTTGTGGTCTTGTTATTGTACTCCTTGTATTGGTCTTGGTTAGAAGGGGATTAAAAAAACTAAAAACGGTGATAGAAGAGCTCAGAGTTGGGAAGTGCACAGTTGATGAATGGATTTTTAGTCATATGGGTTTGGTAAAACTCTATTTCTTTTGTACATTGCATAATAAATGTAGTGCTCCATGCTGTCTTTTTCTTTTAATCCCCTCTGTGAGCTCACCTTATCAAATTACTCTTCCCAATTCATCCTTCTCTCCCTCCACTTTCTACAGTTGATGCTTCCCTTGTGTTATCATTTTTTTTCATGATTAGAATAGTTTTTGTTGAACTTTTATCCTGTATATTTACGGTTAATCTAAAGTAGTACTGAGCTGGTCATTGTGTATCTTCTGTAGATTGTGTCAAAAAGCCTATCTGAACCAATTCGTTCTCATAAGGACCTGGATAAAGATTCAGCCGCTCATTTTCATAAAGCTGTGAAGTTCTACGAGGGACTTTCAAAGCAGCTTGTACATCAAGGACATGTACTTGATCTTTTTGCTTGCGCGCTGGACCAGGTAACTTACTATTTTTTCTGTGTGTATACTGATTTTAGTGTTTATAAACTATGAACTACGCTAATTACTGTAATGGATGTCCGATACTAGGGTTCTTATAGCTTAGTAACTGAGGATTGTCATGAGTGAATACTGTTCCTCTCCTTTTGATATGGATATACGTACATATTTGTATCTATGTTACTATGTATACCATGGTAAGGAGAATCCTTTTAACTTCGATAAATGAGATATCAAGTACTGTCTTTCTGAATAGTTGGCATACCTACTTTCTTTCTTCTCCAAATCGTACGTGTAGGAGCTAATTGGTCAGAATGTCAGATAGATTAGTCAAACGTTTTTGTTGGTAGGTGTAGGTCAAGGAAGAAAGGATCGCTTAGTTGATTTAGAGGTGGTTTCTCATACAAAGAAGAATAAAGTTTATGGGTGGAGAGTTTAAAGAAAATGATTTCCTAGGAACTGGTTATCAGTAAGAAAGGGAGTCCCTTTGGTATGCTGTCACTGGAAGTAAATATGGGTCAGCAAATGGAGAACATTGTGATCCAGGGTTAGAGCAAAGCCTGTGGAGCATTCCTGCAACGAATTAATTCATTTCCTGCCTTTTTCCATCTGTGGTGGGAAGTCGAGAAACTTTAGGTTAATGGAGAACATTGTGGTCCAGGGTTAGAGCAAAGCCTGTGGAGCATTCCTGCAACGAATTAATTCATTTCCTGCCTTTTTCCATCTGTGGTGGGAAGTCGAGAAACTTGAGGTTCTGTGGAGAAGGTTGGTCGGATGACGTAGCTGTTTGGTTCTATTTCTTGTAAGTATACATTATAGCTGTCTCATAAATGTTTCTCATTTCTAGGATGTGTACTAGTGGTCTATTCTTTGTTTGAGTTGGCTTTTGGGTTATCTGGATGACCTGGAAGTTGGGGAGCTTTTGTCCTTTTCTCAGATTGAGGACTTTGTGATGGTCTCATTTAGACACGGTACAGTAGGTGGATGTTTGAAGCTTTGAGAGAATTTTCTTGCGAATCTTACTCTAAGCTGTTGATGGTTAACCCTTCTCTTCCTCAAGTAATTCCCTAACCTTTAATTTGCAAGACTAAACTCCCCTCCTAATGATCAGTTGTTTAGTTTGGATTATTGCATGTGTGGTTGTAAACTGCTGTGACAGGATGCCGAATGTGAGTTATCTGTTTTTCCACTGTCCCAGTTCTGTAGCTTTTGGAAAAGGGTATCTATTTACACAACTTGAGCTGGGACATTCTAGCCATTTATGTGACTTTGTTGTGTGAAAGGTGCTTTTCTTTTGGACGAAAACTGAAGGTTGGTTCTGTGGAGATGTTGTATGTAGATTATGTTTTAAGTCTTTTGGATAGAGAGGAACAGAAGAACTGTTGATAAAGTGTGGATGGATGAGTTTGTCATCTTATGGGATAGTGCCTGCTTCTGGGCATCTGTTTGTAGCTTCAACATATTCAGTTTTAGGCTTCCTGTATTGCTCTTCTCTTAGATTGGAATGGAGCAATCTGTTAATTCTTTGCTTAGTGAATTTTCTTTTTTGATATGTTTGCTGGTTTTCTTGGAGTACTTGTGAGTGGATGTCATGTCCAGTTTGAAAATTTTCTTTCTAATCAATAAAATCTGTCTACGAAACAGGATATCAACTATCCTCTTCTTCACATCCAGGACATGCATTTCATCTTCTTACTTGTGTGCTTGACCAGGGTGTTTAAAACCTTTTTAGCTTTGTGTTTACTGTTGGTATATATTTTATTAGGATCCGGCTTCTCTGCTTGGACTAAACAGTGCTTGGATCTGCTTGGACATCACTCCTTAGCCGACACAATCTAAAGGATGATAATCAAAGAACCCCAAAACACTATATTGATGCTGCCACACCCAATAATCAGCCATTGCAACGTAATTGTCTTGCTCTTTTTCTGGCTTTGTCTTCTCTGGTTTTAGATGGATGATTGTCTTGCTGTTTTTCTGGCCTTTTCTTCTCTGGTTTTAGATGGATAAATTGCATATATATGTAAATGATAATTATTCATTATCAAAGCATCATCAGCTGCTGAGCTTCTGGGTTCGTTTCGAATTAAGCAACAACCATCCATATTCAATTAAACTTAAATCAGATCACCCAAATTCAACTGCGAACAAATATGGAGTCTCAAGTACCAAATACCCATCTGAATTTGAAGTCTGAAGTACCAAATACCGATTCCGGCGAGAGAGAAAGTGGTCAGGAACGAGGAGCTGAAGAGACAACAATACACCCACTCTTGATCCATTTTGGATCCGCGACGCCCTTAGATTTCGACTCTTTTCCGGTGACCCAAAATCCCTTGCTCCGGAGCTCTCGATCTTTTGTCGACGAAGTCGGAGACTTGCTCAATCTGCCTTCCTGCTGGCGTGAGAGAGAGAGATATTGATACGCTGTGTGTGGTATGTAAGATTTGTGTCTTGGGGTTTAATTGTTGTCCATTAGATCATATACAACATGTGAGTCTGAGATGAGTCCAAGCAAATCAAGCACTGCTTAGTCCAAGCAGAGAAGCCAGATCCATTTTATTAACTATCACATATGTATTGATCACTATCTTTGGAGTCGTAATTATGGTCTTCTTGCTCAATTCAGAATAATTAAGCTTTCGGAGTGGAGAGCCAAAATTCTTATGGCGTTGTAGCCAGATGTCTGTATGCATTAATATGGATGGTATCTCTCTCTTTATTTCCTCTTAAAGTTGTAGAGGATAGAAGTTTGCATTTGCTGTTGCTGTCCATATGCTTGAAAATAATGTTCTGAATTTTGTTTAGAAACTGAGCACTGGAGAAATGATGGTTTGTCCTTTAAGCCTCCCTCTTTGTACATAACACACCGTTTTTGGCATAGACTATCATTAGGCCTCTAATTCGTGCGTATGTACTATATCATGAGCAATAGTTCACTTATGCCGTGTTGGTACTTCAGCTTTCACATCATACTGACCTAGACATAGTAACTACATAGTAAAAGAATAGTAAGGCTACAACCAACCCAGACTCAAATATTTAACACCTTGAACAACTACTGATGATAAATGGGTCCCATTGTTTTATATTTTCTAGGACATTGACTTGATCCTTACAAATTAATTGTTTCCTTCTCGGATTCTGCACAGCCCCCTTTGGTGAATATGATCACAATATCTCACCGTAGGGAATGATCACTTTCAGCTTCTCCAACCTATACTCTCTTTGGAATGAGTACATTTTATTTTGTAGATATGTTTGTTTAAAATTTGAGAACTGGTAACTGAATAATTTTATTATTAATAGGGCAACTAGTTGCAGGTAATTTCCCTTTATTACTGGGGGAGTATCATATTGGCTGGGATCGTGGGGGAAATTATTGTAAATTGGAGTGTTGTCCTGATATTGTGATTAAATATATTATGCAGCTTCTTGAGCTTGTGGCCTGGATTAAACTGATGTTTTGTGTTTGTCTGTTTAAAGTAATCTTATGTCTGTTTTCCCTGCTGCTGTTTTTTTTTCAGGTGGGGATTGCTGAACTTAAAATTGCAGTTGAAAGAACTGGAGGATTGGTTGTGCTTGCAGAGAGTTTTGGTCATTCAGTGTTCAAAGACTCACTTATACGTGTTTTCCAATCGGGTGATCATGAGCTTGGTTTGTCATCAAAGTATGCTTTCTTGTATCAATCTTGTAATGAAAAATTCCTCCTGTTCCGTTTCATGTTTTGTTATCTTCAATTAATTGTTTTGGCGTATGAAATTTGTTACTGTTTATAGTCTTCCCTTGTTTACAATGATCAAGAACCAAGTCTTGTCTTTGTCTCTGGAAATTTATTTATAAAAGGAAGAGACTCGTACAACTAAATTCCATTGCTTAAAGGAAGTTAGAAAAAGAGACTCCCTACATAAATACTCTACAGGCTGTTCCAGTAAAACAGTAAAAGAAAGAACTCCATATGATAAAATCCTTGAAACCTGCCCTTAAATTAAAGTAAAAATAAATAAATAAAAAACTACTCTTAAAACTCATATATGATGCTATCTACAGGTTATGTTCATAGTACATTTTCCCTTCAGTTGGCGTTAATAACTTGCATTATCTTTATTGTGTTAGAGACTGCTGATACAGATACTATTATATTAGATACCTTCTGGTCCACTGTTGACTTTGTTGCTGTCATAGTATGAGATTAATGAATTTAGGATCATAGAAATTGCTTTTACATGTTTTTTCTTTTCTTCTTTTGTATACAGCAGAATATATTGCTTTTATCTGAGAGGAATTTCTGTATAGCATAATCCTTGACGTGATAACTTGACTCCAGTAATTTCCATATAATGCTCCTTGGAAAGGTCTTGTGTTGTGGAATCCCAATGGACTTGTGAAGGGATGCTTTTGTGGAACTTAATTTTTCTTATTTTAGCTGTTAAACTTATGCTAGATCTTGACAAACAAATTTCTTTTTGATTTTCTATGCAGTGGCATATTTGAGATAAACTGCTCAAAAGACATAAAAATTCAGGGCATAATTGGTCCTTGTGCATCCCTCGAAAAGGTATACTCTACGGCATTTCAGTTATCACTCATTATGTTTAGTTTTTTACCTTCATATTGGACACATTGTGCAGAAAGGTCCTTTATGCTCTGACACAGTCGTCGGCCAGGGTAGTACGTCTGCGTGGAAGATGTGTGGCCTTGACAAAACTACATCTTTATGTCTAATATTTGAAATTGTTAAGAAGGAAATCCCAGATGCTACTATTCAACCAGCTAGCAATCAATTCTACTTCCAGTTTCTAACATAGTATAAACTCCCTCCTTATAACTCCTCCACTAGTTATTCCTGTAGTGCCTAGGGTAGATGGAATTATGTTTACTTATTGTAGATATTTTGCTTCAGTTATCAGCATAATAACGGTCAGATGAGACTTCGTGTTACAACCCTTTCAAGAAGATGGAATGCTGGAACCGGAAGCATACAGGTAAGTCTTGCTGTCCTCCATATGTGATGTATTGTTTATATGATTACACAAACTATTACCTACGAAGTGGGCTTCAGTGTATATATCCTCTGAGATGTACTCGTGTTTTTCTTTTCCGATTTAACTAAAACAATATTCCGTAGAGCACGTGTATTCTGCTCCCAGACCTGTAGTATTTTAACACTCTCTCTCACACACACACATTTAAATCATAGGATCGGCATCTGTTTTGAATATTGTGGTTTTCCTTATAGTAGATTAGTTTTATTGTATAAATTCCATTGCATTGATGCACTGTGATTTTTGCTTTGGGGATGCAATTTTACTTCCACATGTATTGGTTCTATGTTTTATATGGAAATCTGAACTTATTTAATTGTACCACAGGATTTGATTGCCGGATTTGATCAAGAAGCTGCTGCTGTAGTCATGGCACGCCTAGTTTCTTTCAAAATGGAAACCGAGGTAACTAACAATATATTACATGGTTCTGTACACTGAATCTCAGGTCCTTGAACCTATATCTGTGCAATACAATCCTTATATGTTATTTGTTGCATAGTTTCTATTTGATATGGCAATGGCACTGAATTCTATTCCCTCACTCTCCCAGAGAACTGTTCAACCCAAGTTAACATGCCAATACTAGGATCTTATTTTGTATTGTATTTTTATGATGCGGAACAAGAGGAACAAGCTATTCTAGTGTTAGAGAATAGAGCTGTTGGTTGATTTTTTCCTCATACTTATGGGACATAAGTTGACTAGCGATGGAAAATGAGCAGGGGACATACATTAGTGTCAAAAAAGCATCAGTGCTAAAAGTGTATGAGTATCACAATGTCACTAAAATTACCAGTATCTGATTCATTGTTATAATATTTGAGTGCCTTGTAATGAAAAAGTGATTTTCAGCAGTTTAGAATTTTATTATGCATTTTAAACATTTTAGTTTCTCAAATATGACATTCTGTGCAATCACAAGTATGGTCCTTGGTGATACAGGCAGAGTTTGATCCTATAAGATGGCTGGATAAATCATTGATACATATGTGTTCTCGATTTGGAGAATACCAGAAGGACAGTCCGTCATCTTTTAGCTTATCTCCACGGTTTTCAATCTTCCCTCAATTTATGTTTCATTTACGGCGTTCTCAATTTGTTCAGGTATATATTTAGTTCTTTCAGGAGTCATCTTCAAAATGTTTTATTATCATTATCCTTTTGTATAGACCTTGTGGTTTAAGTCGAACAAAATTTTCTTACAGGTTTTCAACAACAGCCCAGACGAGACGGCATACTACAGAATGATTTTGAATAGGGAAAATGTTACCAATTCAGTTGTCATGATTCAGCCGTCATTGATTTCCTACTCATTTCATTCGGGCCCTGAGCCGGCACTTCTTGATGTTGCCGCCATTGCCGCTGACAGGATTCTGCTTTTAGACTCTTTCTTTACTGTTGTCATTTTTCATGGTTCAACTATTGCTCAGTGGCGAAAAGCTGGGTATCAAGACTTGCCTGAACATCAGGTAATCTTTTTCCAGTCAATCTATTGAAGTAAAGTTGATCTGAACAGAAAATGCATTTCTTTACCTTGGATCCATATATGATTTCATATGTTTGGAATGCTACATATTCCAGTTGCTGAAAGACTCGTATGCTTTGTTTTCTTTCCTCTTGATTTTTTTTCTTAACCCTCTTTTCATGTGTTTTTATAGGAAGAATTAAATCTTTTCTAATTTTAATTCAAAACCATTTTATCTGCTTATTTTTATATAAAGAATTAGAGGTATGCTTGATAGAATGTTGAGTGTGGGTAAAGCTGGGTACTGAATCTATTCCTTTGATTCATGGCCCTGTCTTTAGGTTGTAGACTGACCTGTACATAGATAGTTGATAATTTTCCTCCCAAAAGAATGTAGAGTAGAACTTCCCCGTATTTGTCTTTTGTAACAATGTTTAACTTCCTTTGACATGTAACTGAAGTTATGTTTTCTTTCTGGAGTGGAAGTAACTAGAACCCCAGTATCACTGACTACCAACTCTTTTGAAATCTGGCCTACGTGTTTGTGTATATGCACAGGAGTAAATGAATTTT
This sequence comes from Comarum palustre, assembly GCA_951800085.1. Classification (NCBI taxonomy): domain Eukaryota; kingdom Viridiplantae; phylum Streptophyta; class Magnoliopsida; order Rosales; family Rosaceae; genus Comarum; species Comarum palustre. The sequence continues at coordinate 10,117,093 of OX637581.1, read as the reverse complement.
TCTATTTGCTCTAGGATTTATGTTTTTAGCCTCATAATATTTATAATTCTTTTAGTTTTACCTGGGTGAAGAAATAAATCCAACCCGTATCACTGCCTACCAAAATTTCTGAAATTTGACCTACATGTAACTTGTTTTCAGTAGCAACCTATGTGTGCACAGGACTATATGGATTCTTAGATTGATGTTTTCTTTTCGCTCTAGGGTTTATCTTTTGTTTTAGCATCGTTGTATATTCCTGGGTGATCCTTTCAAGCTCCTGTATATAAGGGGTCACTTTGCATGGTAGCATAGGCATGACAGTTTGCAAGTAAGCAGTTAGGACTGCTAACGAGAATTTGTTGCTTGTAGTTCTGGCAATAGTACAATGTTGGTAGTAGTAAACCTCTTTCGTGAAATTTTACTTGTCCACTGAAGCAAATCTGTGCTCGCAGGCATTCGCTCAGTTGTTAAAAGCTCCTCGTGATGATTCAGATACAATAATCAAGGAGAGATTTCCAGTACCTCGCCTAGTGGTTTGTGATCAGCATGGTTCTCAGGTAACTGTGATACTCTTTAATCTCAATCTGTTTGATGCCCGCCGAGACCTATATTTCTGTTTTACAAGCGATGCTTAGATCGGGTTGACCTGAGACTTTCTGTTGCTGACTAGCAACTCATTTGTAAAAAGTTAGTGTCGGGCAGTATTGCAATCTGCATCACCTTTTTCGACCATGTATCTTAATGCATTTCATTTATTCGTCATGAATTGACAACAGAGACATATCTCTATTCAATTTGCATTTTTTCTGATCACTTTGATGATTAAAGTAATAGATAGGTATCTGGTTAGATGCCTGGGTTGAGTGTTATAATTATCAAAGGCACATGCATTATAAATTTGAGTTGTCATAACTCATGCACATCCATTATGTCCTTGTGCAGGCTCGTTTCCTTTTGGCAAAGTTGAACCCTTCAGCTACTTATAACAATGAAGGTCCACTTCCGGGAGGAGATGTTATCTTTACAGACGATGTTAGTTTTGAAGTCTTCTTGGACCATCTCCAGAGATTAGCAGTTCAATAATGTACAAGAGGTTATGGAGCAGTTTTGTATCTTGTCTCAATTCCTTGTACAGTAGTCGCATACGAATTCAATCCAAATTTTGATTGTTTCAGCTCTATAGAATAGAAAAGATTCTTACGCTCAATTTTGGAAATAAATTATATGAACTGATCCGAATGTTAAGAGCGTGTGTGTGATATATATATCTGTGAAAGAAAACAAAATCATATCAGTCTGGCTCATTGCAATCATCTAATAATTTTTAAATATGATTAGAATTATCTTTTTTTGGTAAGCAACATGAATTTGCCTAACCTAGAAAATGTAGTCTCATAACTATATGTGCTCATCCCAAAATGTACAAACACCATCATCCAATTAGAGAATTGACAGTGTTGTCGACGGTCATGTAACTAGTGCAGACCATTTTATAGCTCTAGAAGAAGCATCTACACTATCGGGAAAGTAGGCCATATGAGGGCAAGGTTTCGTAGGATGCAGCATGGTTGGACAATCTCTTGAAGCTCACAAGGGAAAAACGAATTGGAAGTATGTTGAAGGCTCTTCACAGCATGATTGGCTGCATCCTGAACTTAATTAGGATCATGAGGCTGCACATCATGCCACCCTAGAGCATGCCCACCTTGATCACAACCCAATTCAGTTTCACACCCTCCAAATTCATATCAACACTCGAAATAAAAAAAATTAAAATATGTCACCTTGCTTAACCCCTACATCAGAAGAGGTAAACAAAGGCCTTTCGGACACAGCCTCGGGATCATCAGGGTGCTTTTATTCCTGAAATTGTTTGAAGTTCAACCAAGGCTTGACCCAAACCTTGGCTTCATAGAGCTTCCTCTTGCCGCTGTCGATTGCCTCCCGGGCGAGATCAAACATCAATGATTTTGGGGACATGGATTTCGGGTGGAGAATGTGCGAGACAAGATCGGGCTGAGAAAGAAAGAGGAGAAAGTTGGGTTTGTCACTAATCGTGCAACCTGTTCGCGATCGAGAGAGAGAGAGGAGAACACTTGGGTCGCATTTAACTTCGGGTCGGGTTTGGGTGGAGAACTGGAGATGATGACTGTGATTTTTGGGTGGAGGACTGGAGAAGAAGACGATAGTGATTTGGGTGAGGAGTCGGGTTTGAGGTGAGGAGAATCGAGACCGCTGCTTTTCATTTAATACAACCTAAACTACACCTAGGTGTGGTATTTGAGTTTAGGGTTTAAAAAATGCTTTTTATGATTAATCCTATTATTTGTTTTTCTTCAAAAATGCTAAACATATTTAATATATATATATATATATATATATATATATATATATATATATACCTAGGTGTGGTATTTGAGTCGATTAATCCTATTATTTGTTTTTCCTCAAAAGTGCTAAACATGTTTAATATATATATATATGTCATCTTCTAATGCGGGATCTATTTTTTTGACATATATGAGGGATCGAGGTTTACACTAACTATTTGATCATAAAATCACATCTTCATTGTTCAATATGTAGTTCTATATGAGTAGACAATTTCTGTAAAATTTTATCTAAATTGGTAATCGTTAGGGTGCTCAAAACTGTAAATTAAAAGTTAAAGCATGAACGGTTTAGGTTATTTATAAGGATAGGCATTCAACTAAGGGATCCATATTTTTAGTTTATTTATAGGGATAGACATTCAACAAACGTTTCAATCATATTTTTTCAATCTTAACTGGTCAATTCTTAGGTCCTAATATATAGATCACCTCTGCAAAATTTCATCCAAATCGACAATCGTTAAGATATTCAAAAATGAGAATTAAAATTATAGGCATTAAAGGTTCAAGTTTGGCAGATTTGATCCGTCAAATGATTTCCGTTATTTTAAAGCCTTAACGATCATGAATTTTGATGAAATTTTATAGAAATGATCTATATATATGCATCTACATATTAAACAGTGGAGTTGTTGTTATGTGATCGAAAGTTTGATAAGCTGCTTGAGTTAGATGTCATAGGAATTTCACGTTCCATGATTGGCAATTGTGTAAATCAGGTATAGCTTCGTCAGTCAAAACAGAGTTTCATAGTATCTCTGATCTCTCTTTGTATGACCAAGTGATGAACTTGCTGTGAAACTGGTATTGCTGCTTGCAGATGAAGAAGTGTTTTTGTTTTTTGTTTTTTTTGTCGATGAAAAAAGTAGAAGATGAGGGTTGACGTTTGGTCTTCAACATCAGATTTTAATAAATAAAATACAATTAAATTAGGGACGAGTTAAAGTTGGGTTACGGTTAGAGTTTAACAAGGTTAACAAGGGCTAGAGATTGTTAAGATGAGTAAAAATCGCCACATGTCAAAAATTAATAGGATTAAAGGGAAGGAGTTAGGAATTTAGTGACAAAGAATTTACAACCCCAAGTAATATTGTGTTATAAATACTCATCCTTGTACACACAATTGTTTGTATAATTTTTGATACAACTTCTATACTAATATTCACTCCAAATGTCTCAATCTCCTAATTTACGCATCAAGTCATGCCGGCTATTTGTATTCGAATTAGCTTAGATTTGTTGACCTGCTTACTGGGACTTTTGCAGCGTGCAAAACAAGAAAGACAAAAGAAAATGACACTGCAAAGGCCTCGAAAACTACAAACATAAAGCTTCCGATGCAGTTAGAGTACCAGCAAAATGATTCCAGGTATGTGAAAATGAACTTCTTGTTACGACTTGCGAAAATATATTGCCTATAACTAGTACTATATATTAAGTATTAACAATTGTTGTTGGCTACTAAAAGTCTATGAACCCTCGGAATATATGTTAAACTTGTCCCATTTAGTGCCACACAACTGCATCCAACATAGAGGCCAGTTTTCTCAGCTATACATCTTGGCTAAGAAAAGATAGATTTCTGGGTTACCTTGAGCTGCAAGTTCCACAGGGTTTTCTGCGTCAAACCCTTTCCTCAGATAACAAGAAAGGCGGAGATACCAGTATTTGGTAACTCACAATGCTTGATAGAAAGCATGTCAGTCATTCTTTTAGCATCATGGCAAAGTTGCAGACCATTTTTACACACAAAATGTTCTGATAAACATTTTACAGGTAGTACCACACCTTATTAAGTTCCACAGTAGTACTCACGCATGCATGTACGTAGTTCAAGCCATGCGTGATAGCAAACTAGTACTGACGCATGCAACAAAAAACAACGATAGTCTCGGCAGCAGCTCGAAAGAGAGCATTATACCCAAAGAAATATCAAGACATAATATTTCTTAGGGAACTTGTGTTTGGTTAGCAGTCTAGCTAGCCAACAAGAAGTCTCTCCCTATGACGGAGTATCTTGAGTTTTGGTATTCAGGTAACTCTTGTATGTGCTCATGAATTTGGCCATAAACTCTGCAGAAAGTGATAGTAAACTTGTGTTAAACCAGAAGATCAGAAACATCGATGACGAATTTACTCAAACTCATGCACATGTGATTTACCTTCTATCCTCAAGAACTGTTGTATGTTCTTCTTGAATGAATCATTGAGCCTTTCACCCATTTCCTCTTGATGTCCTGTAAGTGTCAGTGCTTTGTTACTCTCAAATATAGATTCATCATTTCTCTGCATTTATAAAACATAATTTGATAACATAAGTCATTATAGGAAAAAATAATAATAATAACTGAAAAACGTTCTGAGTAAATTGGTATCCATACATTGAATTCACCATACATCCCCTCAAGTCGAATCTGGCAGTTCCCATCCAAATACTTCTTCAGCTCTGCAACTAGGGACTACACAATGTACTCACCATTGTATTTGGAAGAATAGGTTAGTACTAATCGTTGCTTCCATTATAGTTTCTACTCAAAAGAGGCAAGAAAAAACATACTTTGAAAATAAATTCAGGAGATACACCATGCACTATCAGATTTTGAAGCTTTCCGCGGATAATGTATAGCCTGTCAAAGGACATGGATGACTTCATTTCAGTTTTCTCGTTAACAAACAGAAATTAGAAAGAGTTTTTTGAATAGGAAATTAGAAAGAGTTTAGTTGACTGAATCCACTAAGAACTTTAATGTGTGTGACTTCATAGAACTTCATCCCTAGTACTCATCACATAACTGATGGCTACATGCATGGTGCGAGACTGCGAGAGGAAAGTTTTATTTAATCGGCACACTGCACAACTACTACTGCCCCGGCGAGCATGTGTACTAAGTTGGCAGAGGGTTTAGTACCCCTATATAAACAGTGTCAAAGTTTCAAATGAACATACTGTTTCGGGCTTTGCTCTTCGATCATATTTTTGCCAATATCTGCAATTTCATCCTCCCAACCTGTCAAAATTACTTGATCTTCTGTAAAGGGATAAGAACTGCAGGTGCATACATCATTCAAACACATCGAATTACAAATAAGTCAGGAATAAGGGGATATATAGTAACACTAACAAATTCAAACCTCAAGTTGCATATGCATGTAAAATTCACACCAAATATTCTCTTACCCCTTTTTCCAAGTGGCCTCAAATGAACGAATTGCCAGACGACAACTGTTTTTGGAATTCTCAGCAAACCTTTCAGCAAGTTGATGTGGCAAATCTAAGCCTTCTTGTTTGGCTATAAACTTTAGAACTTCAACAATCTGAAAATGCAGAGAAATGCTTAGAAACATACTTTTTTAAGGAACCTAAAAGTACAACATTGGATTTGCCATTTTGTATACCCTTCGATTCTTAGGATTAGTAACTAGTACAAGTCCCCACCTCATTCTTAGAAGGCGGTAAAAGCTCAACGACAGTACAAATGGCCTTAATGGCCTGAAGCTTTGCCACATCAGAACAGCAGAAGAAGACCTTAGTACGCCCTTTATACCTTTCTAATAGCCATTTGATATAAAGTAGGGCATCTGTGGATAGCTTATCCGCTTCATATAAGATCAACGCTGCAGAAACACAAATGTAACTTTGTCGTCCTAATAATAAACTACTTCCTGTACTCTGTAAGATTGATACGAAATTGATTCAAACATATACCTCGACAGTTGTTAAGGCTAAATGTCGTAGCTGATTTGTTAGGTATCTTGTGCTGTGTTTCCTTCATAAGTTCAACAATCACATGCTTCTCATAACCTTTCAGTTCAGAGAGATTTACTTCTACATGTTGAGGGGATTGCTTCACATGTACTTCAATGCTGCCAACCACTTCACCCTATAGAAATAGTTCTCGAAAAGGACATGAGTCTGTATCTATGCCTACATATAATCTATATAGATAAATAATGTCATAATGCGGATAAATGAAGATTGAGATGCAGATGGTGTATAAGATGGATCATTGTACATGATGACATTGTGGTTAAAAACTACAAGGTTGCAGCTTTTTGTACATTGAGCACAGGTAAATCTGATGCTCAAAAATGGGGTAAATCACCGTGAAGGCTAGATCATAGCCGCCAGGGGATACAAATTGATGTAGAGGACAATTGAAGATTGTAAATTTGTTTATATCCAAATAGGGCAGGTTTTAAATGGTGGAGTTGCTCATAAATTCTCCATGCTATTGTTAATGTGTCTAACTTAAACAGAATCATACACAAATTAGCTAGAGCGGTGATGTGGTTGCATATGTCAAAGATCCAGCACGGTTCTTTCTTGTGAAATTCATGGTCATAGTTATTGTGAGCTACATTTGGTTCAAATTAGTTAGTATTTGTTCCCTTTTTGGGATTTCCGATAGCTCTACCTTTGTGGCACATGTAGCTAGTAAAGGTACAGATTTGAACATGGTTTTACATTGCTGAGAGTTCAGATTAAGTTTTGAAAGATTTTGAGTGCTTATGAAGTCATATTAATTGTATTTATTTATTTATTTTTCTGATCTTCTGAAGTGATGAAACCTAAATTACCCTAAATAGTCTTAATTATTTACTGCATTAGTGCATTACTATCTTGATCTATAATGGTATTGGCTCCCTATATTTCTCTTAATAGTAATCTGTTTTTAGGGTACAAGTACTGGTGATATGCTGAAAAGTTTGATTTCATTTGTTGTAGTTACCCAGAGGAAAAGTGGTCAGTGAGTATGGGATGAATGATCCCAAAGTAATTTGAGAACTACCTTTAAGTCGAATGCCTTGAATTCCTCTGTGGCCTGATCATTTCAAAGGGAAAAGAAGAACTGATATTAACAAAAACTGTTCATTTGTCAAAGATCAATATAGAGTTGATCTTCAAAGGATCTGTCATAACATACATTTATAGTGTCGCGTCCAAAAGCCTCTCTCAGCATAGCCCAGATCATAGTTCTCTTGCCCACACCCGGAGGCCCTACGAATATGATATGTCCACAGCCTCCACCTCTAGCCTGTGATACAATCATCAAGTATTTATCTACCATATATATCAGATGTAATCAGACCAAAATAAAAAACATATCATATGTCAGATGCATGTTATAGTAGGATTACAAATAAAGATGAATCAATCAATTGATCAAAGTAGGGTAAGTGTTGATGCTTACCAAAACCTTGAGCTGAGTTGCTTTGTCTCTATTACATATGAAATCTTCTAGGCACTGGGGCTGGTACTTGTCCGCCCATATATACTCTTTTTCATCTGTCACCTTTTCGGTATTTTTTGGTGTAGCAATTGTAGCTGCTGCTTCAAGTACTCTCTCCCTCAATGGCTTCTCATTGTTTTCAACAGTGCGGATGATGCCTTCAGTAACCACCGTATTCGATGTTCCTGAATGAACTGACGGTTCATAAGGTCTTACTGGTGTAGGACGCTTAGATTTCACAGCAGTGTAGGTTGCTTGAGCCTTAAGCTTCTTGGTGCAAAGCTTGCCTTCCATATGGCCGCAAGAGCTCCACTCCCTCACTTTTATCATGAAAGTTGAGAAAGATGTCCTAGTAGAAGCAGAAGATAATTGGTTTTCGCCTGGTACAAGAGCTTTTGCATTCGGATACGTGAGTCCCCGAATGTAGTATGGACTATATTTCGAGAAGTCTCTCTCAAGCTCGGCAGTGAAGGCCTCATGAAGACTAATTTCGTGAACCCTGTTCTGAAGATCACGATCGAGACTCTCCAGTCTCCGGTTGTGGTTCTCCAGACACTCTTCTGTGAAGTTTGTGTCAGTACTCCTCCTGCCAACAAGTTTTTGTATCTTCTGCACCCAACCGAACTTCGTAGTTAGTGCTTTCGATATGGGAGCTGAAGATATAGAGGGAGCGGGAGGAGAAAGCTTATTAGTGTCGGAGAGCTGGGGATAGGAAGAAGGTGGGACTGAAGGGCGTGGCATTGCATGTATGAAACTGCAGATCTGCAACTTCTATTGCTTGCAAAGGGTTGGAGATATCATGGATGTAGATGAAAGATGGGTATGTGTTGTGAATCTTGTGCTGTAATATCAGATGGTGGAAACAACTATGAGAGGCGTGAAATTTCATGAAGAAGAATGTCGTTATGAACTAGATATATTGTTTTTTTAGACTTGAAGAGTTGAGGGTCAAACTAACCATGCCGCAGCAGAATTATATAACATATACGATTCTAAACATTGTTTGAGAAACCAATTGTATTTGGTGTTTGTTGGCTTTTGTTTGGGAGCTTATTTGCCTTGTACATGCCAGACGGTAATTGTTTTTAATCTTTCGAGAGATTTTAAAGAACTCCTGGTGCCAACTAGTTTACCACATCCACAATTCCAGGTAGATTTCAGAAACTATTCCACACCTCGTAATGCTCAAACCTCTTGATCAAAGAGTTAACTCAACAGTAAGTTTCGGATGCAGGTACTCTAGAGCTTAATCTGTATTTTTAGGAGGTACTAAACAATTAAACACTAGTAGGAGGAGAGTTGCGTGGCAAATTCACCAGAGCAAGAACTAAGATTTTCTTTTCTCATAAGCAACAGTGTTACATACTCGGAATAAAAGATGCTTAGTGACCTGAACCTTTGAATTAGGCCTACCCCATTCTCTTCGATCTTGGATTGTAGTTTTTTCATTTGGCTTGTTGCTCCATTTTGCTGCTAAAAGAGTTTTGACATTATGTCCCGCCTTTGCTTCGATTTTTTTTTTCTCTAAATCTTACATTATTCTGTGAAGAAATGAAAAAGGGAGATCAATTTGCTAAAAGATTAATCACTAAATTGATACCTCACAAGCACATGACCAAAAGTTCATGAAAGCACCATTCTCTTATGAAAGACAAGAAAAACCACGAAATTTCTGATTAAATTGTTGGACTAGATGAAAAGACGAGCACATACATCGTAGAAGCTAAACCGATGATGCTTATTCACCTCCACAACATCATCAACGTTTTCTAACCAAGGTTTGACATGCCTATTGAATACTCTTGATAGATACGTAGTACTAAAAATCTCAACAAAGAGAGGAATTTTCATGAAAGCAAATAAGATCACTGGAATGCCAGCAAGAGATATGATGGGAAAGACAGTCCACGGCTTTCCTTGAAGCATTATGAGAAGTGCAGCACAAAATGCTAGCATCATGGTACTGATAGAGAGAAATAGGCTGAGAAGGCCTATTAACATCTTTTGCGGCAGAGACTTCAGGAAATCATCTTCTGCGTAGCGTGCTGTCAGGATTTCCAAGAACATCAATGATGCCGTTGTGGAAGAAAAGAGTGACATAGCATCTGAGATGATAAAAAGACTAAATATCTTGTCATCGACGAATATGGGAATTCCAGTAACTTGATTATTGCCTCCCGGGACCGTAAACGCTGCAGCAAACATAATGGTTACAATGAGAGCACCAACGACAGAACATGACCGTGCAGTATCCTTCATCCACTTTTCTCCCTCCTCCACTAACCGCTTGTGGTTGATGGTAAACAGCTCGTGCGGTCTCTTACAATCAGAGTGATTCATTTTTTCCCGTAATTGGGAAGGTAAAATCTTCTCCACCTCCTGCATTATAACACATGTTTAAAAAAACATCCATAATCCAAGCAACATGTGTTACATCAACCAGATATTGGGAGTAGGTTGAAAAAGATAGTCTCTTTTATGTAGTTTTAAAGATTCTAACCTTGAACCATTGGAGTTCTCTCTGCATTTGAAGAGCTGCACCAGTAATACCGCTTAGCTGCCCAAAAGAGGGCATTGCTGCCATATGTAGCATACTGTTATTTGATACATCCACATGAGTTGCAAATACATCTTTTGTACGGAGTCCATATATAAGGTTATAAATCTTTTCTTGGCGGTACTCAACTGCCACATGAAATATGCTCCTGTTGTATTCATTAGTGATCAGCATAAGTTCTGGTTTTGTCTTCAATATTTGAATAATGAACTCAGAAATCCCTCGTTCGACAGCTTGGAAAATAGCATTATTTACACCAGCAGTTTGCAATTCACTCGCGTCTAAATTTTTTATCGTCTCGCACATGTGAACCAAAAACTCCTGAGATCGTTTATGAATCCGTTTCATGTCTTGTAGGTAGCTTATTCCTAAAGGGATGTTGAGAAAAATACACTAATTGGTAAATATGATTCAGTAGATTTGATTTGATTGCTATAACAAATGAGAGAAACACTACATACCCGATATCCTGAGAAGAGCAGCAAGTATGATATGACAAATACCTGAAACTGCAATGCAATATCAACTAAGTTCCTTTTTTTCTTTTTCTTTCTAAGAAATAAAGAAACAGGGAGAAAAAAAATTGAGAATCAGTATTATTTTCTGTAGTCTTGTATGTAAAAGTACTTTTATTTTATGTTGATAACCAGAACCCAAACCACACGATTCTTTTGTGTAAGTAGGTTAGGGAATGCATACCTGATCGGAAATCTCTTCTGTTACCTTCATCAATTTCCATATTACCAACATTTATATAAATATCATTGGCAGACAAGGGCGCAGGCTGTATCTTTATCCCTATATAGGCAAGGAGAAATGGATTTCGGTTAACACTTTATTTTTAGACTTCAGCAATCGTTTGTTAGAAAGATCATCAACACTTTGGAGACCATGCAGCTAATAGTTATAGGATTTAAAACATTTTGCAACACAAGTAATGGTACATGCTAAGAAGTTCAGATAATAAAAAACCGAAGACATGTCGAGCTACGCTTTTCATGCTAAGTTTACTGGAAACCCCATACGCGTGGTACCTGTAAGTTCACTCAAACAATACTTCTCTACATATACTTTACTGTAAATCTGTAATATGTAGTACAACTGATTGGTAATCCAAAAATTATGCAGCACAAGTATAGATCAATCCATATGATCTGTCAAATAATTATACTACAAAACTTGCGGCTTGCTGCGTGATAGCATAAAAAAGAGATTGTGGTTCTCACAGTTATAGATCCATTGCTGCCAGAATCTGAGCTTCATTCCACTCGGAAATGCTGATGGCACACCCGACAATGCATAAAAAGGGGTTATATCATAATGGTCTTTAGATATGGCCAAGCGCGGGAAACGCTGTATTAAAGCCCAGGCAATATCTGGATCATAGTGAAAAGTGACAATAAAGAAAAAGTTACACATAAATTTTAACATGTCAAAAAACAAAACCGTCCTTGTTAACAAACAAAACCGTTTAAGACTCTGAACGTTATGATTGGATCTTACCGTATTTTTTTTCATTGAAACATTCAGAAACAATTGTAGCGCCGTTTGGACCTGTCTCTGGCATTAAATCTTCCCGTGGAGTAACACAATATAGATAGCGCGCCATATTCAGATGACCCATGCGATAAGCTAGTACAAGTGGAATTCTATTTGAAGCATCCCCAATGCTAAGAATTCTCTTGTTCTTTGCAACCATGCATTTAGCCATTCGAGTGAATCCCTTACTTGCAGCTGCAGCTAGAGCTGTCATGCCATCATTTCCTCTTATTTCTAAGTACTCTCGTGGCATCAAGTGCACCAACTGTTCCACTATATGCGGGCGCCCAGCATCCGTTGCGATGTGAAGAATTGTCCTTCCAGAAATTGGAATTCTTGCTCTTATCGTATCAGGATTCTTCTTATACAACTCGTATGCTGCTTCCCAATGACCTTGCTTCACAGCATCAATGAAAGGTATACAGTTGTCGAAGTCCTTGGGATCAAACTCAAATCCTGTCAATGTGACCTTTATGAAATATAACATTGTTGGCACCAGACTTTCTGTGTTACTGGACGACTAACTAAAATACTTATATATTTCGACACACATACCTGTATCAAATAGAAAACCTTGCGATCTTGACGACGAAGTTTGCTGTTGGTATGCAGTCAACAACGTAGCCCAAGCAACTCGGGCTCTAGTAACATTGTTGATCAGAGAGAAAGCAGCCAGTCCGCAAGAAATCTGAATTGCGTGGAGAGCTTGGGCATTCTTCTGCGTCGACTGATACCCAGATTCGGTTTGAGGGTCACTGCCGGTTTCGACAATGTCCCAAAGATCATGAGCCAGCAAGTAGGTTCTGACCCAAACACTCCATTCTCCGTAGTTGTTTTTGTTGAGCTTGAAGAACGATTGCATTTGGGGCAACTGAAGCTTCCATGCTCGATCAACTGCAGTTGAGATCTAATTCATTGATGAATGCTATTTTGTTTTCTACTAGTGAACAGATACATCATCCACCAGCATGTTTTTTATCTAAAGCTCGGGCCCACTTAGTCGATTAGTCGGGGTTGAGAATTAACCTTCGTTTTGGTCTGGACTCACAGACCCACATACATCATTATTAATTACCAATAACAACTTGCACATTGGAGGCCGTTCTGATCAAAATCAAGTGGACCATATTTAAAGCAACATTGACTTTATTAATTAAATTAAATTAAAATTAATGTTACTCTCATGACTTTAGCAACATTGAGAGTTTGTCTAACCCATCTAAAATGAGTGCATTTGCTCTAAAGAAAGACATGACCAATTAAATAAATGTATTTCAAGGTTCTTTTTATTTATTATTCTAAACAACTACTCTAAAAAGTTGTTGCAAGAAACTAGGGGTGTTATTTGGTGGTTTCGGTTTGGTTTTCACTTAAAACCAGAAACCAAATCTAACTTAATATTCGTTTCGGTTTCCGGTTTTTTTGAAGGACAAATTATAAACCAAACCAAAACTGTACGGTTCGGTTGGTTTCAGATTTTTTAGGTTTTTTGGGCAATAAAAATATGTAAATTTCTAATTAATATGTTACACTAAATATCAAAATTGCAATAAAAAGATAAAAATAAATTGATTTTCTACTATCAGCACCGAGACGTTACCCAAATTACGTGATTTTTAAACATAGTCATATTTCACCATTCAGATCATATCTTATTTCACTAGATTTTTGATAATTTTGCTTTTATGTAGAGTTGGTTCACAAAATTGTGCATTTGCTTAAAATCTACTAAACAAGTTATACAACATTAGTATGCACATTATGTTTCCGATGACTAAAATTCGCAAACGAAAAATTCGACCCTCAGATATGATCATTTTGACGAAAGATGTCTATGATAAAAAATTCAACTGGATCCGACAACGTTAAGGGCTCGATCGAAACGGTCAATTCTAATTCGTCGTCACTTATTACATGGAAACGCTCATATCTTTCTCTATATAATGTAGTTTGGTCGAACCTTCCACGCACAAAACTCTCACATAGATGAGACGCAATCACCCATATAAAAATTTAAGGATATTTACCCCTCGACGATAGGACTCTCCATAGAGAAAAGTAATGGTAAATAGGGTTGACCGCTACTATCGGTAACAAGACGTTACCCGAATTACGTATTTTTTCAACCATAGCCGTATTTCACTATTCTGATCTCTTATTTCACGAGATTTTTGATAATTTTGCTTCTATGTAAAACTGGTTCACAAAGTTGTATTTGCTTAAAACTTACTAAACAAGTTATACAACATTAGTATGCACATTGTCATTCCGATGATAAAATTCACAAATGAAAAATCGACCGTCAGATATGATCATTATGATGAAAGATTTCTATGGTAAAAAATTCAACTGGATCCGACAACGTTAAGGGCTGGATAGAAACAGTTAACCATAATCCAATGACTAGGCGTAGCATCTAAAAATATAAAAATTTCTATTGTAGCATCTAAAAATTTCTCATCCACGTGCACTTTCATTTGAATTTTTCATCGATTTCAATAGTAATGTGCTTTTTGCGTAACTTTTGCTGAGAAATGAAAGAGCTCTGATATGAGTCGGAGCTTTCATAGAAGGTTAAAGATCGAGATTATAATCTGTTAGAGACATTGATATGAAGGAAGGTTAAGAGATTGATATAATCTGTCCTTCAATTTCTATGCACACAAGGTGTTTGATTAGTTGTGTCATTGCGATAACGTTGCAATTAGGTGTTTGATTAGTCTCTCATCTCCTGGATTAATTTGAAGTTGATTTCAGTTGGAATTCAGGTTTTGATTTCAGTTGCCTTCCTGAGACAGAACAGTGTTGCAGATCTTTCTCCACCGAGGAAGAGTAGGAACAATGGTGATGCGGATCTTTCTCCCCCAAGGAAAAAGATGCAAGTATCTCCAGCTCCTTTAAAAGAGAAGCCAAAAAGTGGTTTGATATCTGGCCGAGATATCAGCGAAGAGATTTTTAAACCAAGAGGGCAGAGCAGTTGAGGTATACATCTGTTTTTGCAAACTTGTTTATGAACTGTGTTTTTTTGTTAGCCATTTTATGTTACTGTTCAGCAGTAAAAAAATAGAGAAACCTCTCCGGGCTGCATATGATTATATTCAAAATAAATAAATAAAACCACAGTCAAATACAAAGTCTAAATTTGACCACTTCTTTAACAAGTGAAACTACCGAAACATAACTGACAACAGAAATGAAAGAGAAGAGAAATGAGGATCGAGATATCTGAATTTAAATCAAGGATCAGACTTCAGTATTTCAAATTTTAAAGTGGATCATTCATCAACCGGTTTTTCAGTCAATTTGCTATCTTAGCTTTCATTATATTATCAATTTGTTACCCTACATTTTTTCTGTCATTCTTCTACCTTAACTTTCATAAATTTATCAAATTGTTATCCAACCGTCATATATGTCTTTTTCTGTTAGGTGTTCCGTCAATTTTTTTTCCTGTTAGGTGTGCCTTTCACGTGAGAGAATTTTCATAATTTTAAATTCAAATTGAGTTTTTTAACAATTGAATTTCTCTTTAAATTCTGAACTTCATTTAGAAAATAAAATAATATATGTATTCCGTTCAAAAAAGAAAAATACATCCATGAGACTAGAAAAAAAACAAAGAACTGGGCATCAATTCAATCCCATTGATGTGTTTTCTTTTTTGATCGGAATACATGTATTATTTTATTTTATTTTTTCTGAAAGAAGTTCAGAATTTAAAGAAGTTTAGAATTCAATCCCATGGATGTGTTTTTCTCGTCCCATGGATGTGTTTTCTTTTTTGATCGGAATACATGTATTATTTTATTTTATTTTTCCTGAAAGAAGTTCAGAATTTAAAGAGACAAATTCAATTGTTAAAAAACCCAATTTGAATTCAAAATTATGAAAATTCTCTCACATGAAAGACGCACCTAACAGGAAAAAAAATGACGGAACACATAACAGAAAAAGCATATATGATGGTTTGGTAGCAATTTAGAAAATTTATGAAAGTTAGGGTAGCAAAATGACAGAAAATAAAGGTATGGTAGCAAATTGACAATATAATGAAAGCTAGGGTAACAAATTGGCTAAAAAGCCTTCATCAGCTCATCTTTTCGTGATTGTTAGGAAGTTTTGATAGATTTCGAAAGAGAATAATCAGTAGTTTGCGTAAAGTGAGTTTTTTTGCTGGAGTAATTACTGTTTCTAAATAGGTGATTTCAAGATTCAGTTATTAAAAGAAAAATAAAAATAAAAATAAATAAATGAAAGGTAGTTCGGACTGTTTATAAACAAAATTGAGTTGAGGTGTATTAATAATAACACTAAGAAATAGAATGTCAGACTTTATAACAAACAGAGATATTCTAAAAAATCTATAATGCGAGATAATCCTTCATTGATTTCCTTCGTCAAAACGTTTGCAACTGGAATCTATAGGCGTCAGTGATGTCACCCACCAACCCACCACTGACCTCATTTTTCGGATCCTATTTCTAAATTTCTTTTTAAATGGAGGAGCTGGGACGAAGTCAACGACTGAGCCCAGGAGGCATGTGAATGTAGAAGCCAGGAGCCCAGGACAGGGACAGAGAGAAGACTTTTTATTTTTTATTTTTACTAATGTACTAACCTCAGGCATGTGAACTGAGGTTAGGTATGACTAATGTACTCGACCAGCAGCACGTTTGTTGTGAAACTTGTGATTACTGATTGGAATCTTTCCTAACCCGGCCAACCACCCTCAAGTTGGACGGAACTTGCATCATATATACGAAACGGAAGACTCATGAGATCGACCAGAAAAACATTGTAGTTTGCTGATTTTGTTTTGCCAACAACAACAATATGGCTGAGAATATCGTTTTAATGGTGGCGGAGAGACTCACGAGCTTGATGATTAAGGAAGTGACTCGGGTGATGCGGACTCGACTCATGGGTCAGATTCAGGAAGCACAAACAGAGCTAGAAATGGTACGTAGCTTCCTCAAAGATGCAAGACAAAGCGACGATGACGTAGTGAGCAACTGGGTTGCAACGATCAGAGACGCTGCTTGTGATTTGGAGGATGTCATCGAATCTTATCTATTGAAAGAGGCTTCCCCGAGGAACGGAAGTATCATGCAGATTCTTGCAAGGTTTGCTTGCCTCGGTGCCGTTGATTTTCGTAAGAGTATGTCAAATATTGAAAGAATCAGGACCCAACTACGCGTTTTGGTCTCTCATATGATCAGTCATGGCATAATTAGTCATCCACCAGTGAACAGATACATCATCCACCAGCATGTTTTTTATAAACATGTCCCTAGCGCGCTCCCTAGGTGAATGTCCTCGCCCAGAATAAATACACCTAGCACAGAAACCATCACTACGCACAGCGGATTGAACGCTGTGAGGTATACTGGACCTCTGGCATCCATAACAATCCCCTGGACATAATATTGAAGAGCTGAGGGACTATGCCCTGCAAAATAGAGAACAATATATTAATCACAAATCATTTATGGAATATTCAATAACTAATTTATTGGAATATTCACTCTCCTTTACAGTTCAAACCAATATATTAAACTTAGAATATCTAAAAATGAATGTGAGAGTTTGGATTGTAAAATCGCAAATGTAAATGTAAATTTCAATTTTATTTATATTTATATATCACAAATTTAATTGAAATTAATAAGGATTGGGGAATAACCGTGTACAACACAGCTATTAGTCTACTGTGAAAAAAAATTTCGTCGTTTAAACTAATTTTTTTATTAGCTATAATTAAATTTTAACCGACGAATTATCTACTAGTGAACAGATACATCATCCACCAGCATGTTTTTTATCTAAAGCTCGGGCCCACGTGAGTCGATTAGTCAGGGTTGAGAATAAACCTTCGTTTTGGTCTGGACTGATTTTGTCACGGACCCACATACCATTATTAATTACCAATAACAACTTGCACATTGGAGGCCGTTCTGATCAAAATCAAGTGGACCATATTTAAAGCAACATTGACTTTATTTATTAAATTAAAAGAAACTAATCAAAAGACATATTTGAGACGGTAGATTAAAATCTGACAGCTCACACTCAATACCGATGGATTTGGACTCAAAAATATCAACGGATTTACGCTTCTTTTACAAAAAAAAAATAATAATAATAAATTTGATAAAAATGTATTTTTATAAAATATAAATAGTAATTGATCATTCAATTGGTCTTATTGTTGTATTATCGAACCAAGAACCATAGACGAATTCGCATGAATAATATATTAACCATGATTCAGAATTTGTCTAACCCGTCTAAAATGGGTGCATTTGCTCTAAAGAAAGACCGGACCAATTAAATAAATGTATTTCAAGGTTCTTTTTATTTATAATTCTAAACGACTACTCTACAAAGTTGCTGCAAGAAACGAGGGGTGTTATTGGGTGATTTCGATTTGATTTTCAGCCAAAACCAGAAACCAAACCTAACTTAATATTCGTTTCGGTTTCTGGTTTTTTTGAAGGACAAACTATAAACCAAACCAAAACTGTACGGTTCGGTTGGTTTCGGATTTTTTAGGTTTTTTGGGCAATAAAAAATATGTAAATTTCTAATTAATATGTTACACTAAATATCAAAATTGCAATAAAAAGATAAAAATAAATTGATTTTCTACTATCAGCACCGAGACGTTACCCGAATTATGTGATTTTTAAACATAGTCATATTTCACCATTCCGATCATATCTTATTTCACTAGATTTTTGATAATTTTACTTTTATGTAGAGTTAGTTCATAAAATTGTGCATTTGCTTAAAATCTACTAAACAAGTTATACAACATTAGTATGCACATTGTGTTTCCGATGACTAAAATTCAAAAACGAAAAATTCGACCCTCAGATATGATCATTTTGACCAAAGATGTCTATGGTAAAAAATTCAACTGGATCCGACAACGTTAAGGGCTCGATCGAAACGGTCAACTCTAATTCGTCGTCACTTATTACACAGAAACGCTCATATCTCCCTCTATATAATTTAGTTTGGTCGAACCTTCCACGCACAAAACTCTCACATAGATGAAACGCAACCACCCATATAAAAATTTTAGAATATTTACCCCTCGACGATAGGGCTCTCCATAGAGAAAAATAATGGTAAATAAGGTTGACCGCTACTATCGGTAACAAGATGTTATTTTTTCAACCATAGCCGTATTTCACCATTCTGATCACATCTTATTTCACGAGATTTTTGATCTTCTATGTAAAACTTGTTCACAAAGTTGTGCATTTGCTTAAAACCTACTAAACAAGTTATACAACATTAGTATGCACATTGTCATTCCGATGATAAAATTCACAAACGAAAAATCGACCGTCAGATATGATCATTATGACGAAAGATTTCTATGGTAAAAAATTCAACTGGATCCGACAACGTCAAGAGCTGGATCGAAACAGTTAACCATAATCCAATGACTAGGCGTAACTTCTAAAAATATAAAAATTTCTATTGTAGCATCTAAAAATTTCTCTTCCACATGAACTTTCATTTGAATTTTTCATCGATTTCAATAGTAATGTGCTTTTTGAGTATCTTTTGCTGAGAAATGAAGGAACTCTGATGTGAGTCGGAGCATTCATAGAAGGTTAAAGATCGAGATTACAATTTGTTAGAGAGATTGATATAATCTGTCCAATTTTATGCACACAAGGTGTTTGATTAGTTGTGTCATTGCGATAACGTTGCAATTAGGTGTTTGATTAGTCTCTCATCTCCTGGATTAATTTGAAGTTGATTTCAGTTGGAATTCAGGTTTTGATTTCAGTTGCCTCCCTGAGACAGAACAGTGTTGCAGATCTTTCTCCACCGAGGAAGAGTAGGAACAATGGTGATGCGGATCTTTCTCCCCCAAGGAAAAAGAAGCAAGTATCTCCAGCTCCTTTAAAAGAGTAGCCAAAAAGTGGTTTGATATCTGGACGAGATATCGATATATGGCCGAGATATCAGCGAAGGGATTTCTAAACCAAGAGGGCAGAGCAGTTGAGGTATACATCTGTTTTTGCAAACTTGTTTATGAACTGTGTTTTTTTGTTAGCCATTTTATGTTACTGTTCAGCAGTAAAAAAAGAGAAATCTCTCCGGGCTGCATATGATTATATTCAAAATAAATAAATAAAATCACAGTCAAATACAAAGTTTAAATTTGACCACTTCTTTAGCAAGTGAAACTACCGAAACATAACTTACAACAGAAATGAAAGAGAAGAGAAATGAGGATCGAGATATCTGAATTTGAATCAAGGATCAGACTTCAGTATTTCAAATTTTAAAGTGGATCATTCATCAACCGGTTTTTCAGTCAATTTGCTATCTTAGCTTTCATTATATTATCAATTTGTTACCCTACATTTTTTTTGTCATTCTTCTACCTTAACTTTCATAAATTTATCAAATTGTTATCCAACCGTCATATATGTCTTTTTCTGTTAGGTGTTCCGTCAATTTTTTTTCCTGTTAGGTGTGCCTTTCACGTGAGAGAATTTTCATAATTTTAAATTCAAATTGAGTTTTTTAACAATTGAATTTCTCTTTAAATTCTGAACTTCATTTAGAAAATAAAATAATATATGTATTCCGATCAAAAAAGAAAAATACATCCATGAGACTAGAAAAAAAACAAAGAACTGGGCATCAATTCAATCCCATGGATGTGTTTTTTTATCGGAATACATGTATTATTTTATTTTTCCTGAAAGATGTTCTGAATTTAAAGAGACAAATTCAATTATTAAAAAACCCAATTTGAATTCAAAATTATAAAAATTCTCTCACGTGAAAGACGCATGTAACAGGAAAAAAATTGACAGAACACGTAACAGAAAAAGACACATATGATGGTTGGGTAGCAATTTAGAAAATTTATGAAAGTTAGGGTAGCAAAATGACAGAAAATAAAGGTATGGTAGCAAATTGATAATATAATGAAAGCTAGGGTAGCAAATTGGCTAAAAAGCCTTCATCAGCTCATCTTTTCGTGATCGTTGGGAAGTTTTGATAGATTTTGAAAGAGAATAATCACTGCTTTGCGTAAAGTGGGTTTTCTTTAAAGTTGATGAATTTTGCTAGAGTAATTACTGTTTCTAAATGGGTGATTTCAAGATTCAGTTATTAAAAGAAAAATAAAAATAAATAAATGAAAGGTAGTTCAGACTGTTTATAAACAAAATTGAATTGAGGTGTATTAATAATAACACTAAGAACACTATTTATAAGCAAAATCTATGTCATGCTCGGCAGCTGGGTGCTCAGTGGTTGGAAACTACCACTCGGCAGCTATGCGACACTGGTCCTCTGTAGCTAGGCACTAGGCGCACTACAGCTGGCAGCTGGGCAGCCTGTGCTCTGCAGCGTGGCGGTGGTGCTCTGCAGCTAGACGCTAGGCATCCTACACCGGTAGCTGATTCTCCTACCATATTCTCAACAGGACTTCTACCCGGAGAAATGTGCTAACGTTGATCAAACACAACGCGGGTTCAATGAATGAGATGATTCTCTAATTTCGAACTCTCTTTAATAGCATAACACAAACCAACGTTGGATACCTCACAACGTGGACCTAAAAACATCTTCGGTGCATGGTGCATGGCAACTAGTGCTTGTCACTCGGCAGCTAGTGCTCGACAGTGCTCAGCAGCTGCCCTAGGCAGTACTCGGTAGCAATCGGTAGTTAGCGCTCGACAGTGCATAGCAATTAGTGTGCAAGGCTTCGGCAGCTGGTAGCCATGTACACATATAGTGCCTGGCAGCAGCGCACGTGTGCACATGCCGTGCCCGGCAGTAGCGCGCGACAGCGCCTAGTCAGGTGCACATACAGTGTCTGGCAGCAGTGCACATGTGCACAGGGGTAAGCCCTGGCAGCAACGTGCACCCGCACAGGCGCAGGTGCACATACAGTGCCCGACAGCAGCGTACGCGTGCATAGGGGCAAGCCCTGGCAGCAGCGTGCACGCGCATAGGGGCAGACCCTTGCAACAGTGCTCAGCAGGTGCACGCGCACAGAGGCAGGTGCACAGGGGCAAACCCTGGCAGCAGCGTGCACGCACATAGGGGCAGGCCCTTGCAACAGTGCTCAGCAGGTGCACTCATCAGCACAACAGTCAGTAGGTGCATGCGACAGCACAATGGTCAGTAGGTACGCGCGGCAGCAGCGCACGTGTGTCAAGGCACAACGCTCAGCAGCTATGCACGCGCCAGAGCAGAGCGCTCGGCAGCTGTGCACGCGCCAGAGCATAGTGCTCGACAACAGCGCACAACGAGCAGCATGTAGGCTAATGATGCCGGTAGCCAAAATGCACATATGTTTTAGGATTTCTATAATAACCTGCAAAGACAAACGTCCCAAGCATAGAATGGGGATGGAGAAGGGAGGACAGATTTTATCCTCTCCGAGGTTATTGAAATTTGAAATTACTCAAAAAGTAAAATTTACTTGCTAGTCTGCCAAATAGACTGCATTTATATAAGCTGCTCCATGCTTCCATGCTCAAGTCCATACGCGTTTGGCGATCGTTCGCGCAATTCCATCATGAATTGTCGCATGTGAAGGCCATGAAACACATGAAAATCATATGGTTAGTTAATGTTGCCATAAAACAGTAGCAAATCATTGAAAAACATCAACTATATGAAGGATTCAAAAAAATAGGAATACAACCCGTTTTTCTCAAGGAAAAGTGATTCCTATGCGCGTTGAAGTCATTGGGAGGACCGGTTCACCCACTTTTACTCCGGTTCGGGGGGTTTCATTTTGTCTGAAGGATCCTGACATCCTTGTGCATAACCTCTCCAAATTTCACTGAAATCGGAGTTTCGAAAGTGCCCTAACCGGTTGCTTGAATATTTCGGCTGGTCTGGGGATTCCGGAGACCGGTTCGGTTCCTTTACGGCCGGTTCTTGGGGTGAGGCCAGCGGCGTTGGAAGCGTATGAGCAATATCTTCAATTTCTCTGTTGGTGACGAAAGCCAATTTGGAAATTATTCTGTCGATATTGGCGTTTGAAACCTGAGACAGATTTTAGGGTTTCTTGGTGCGCAGGTGCACAGGGGGTGCGCGGCGGTGCCCTGAGGGTTGCGTAGTGGTGCCTTGAGGGGTGCGCAGCGGTGCCCAGTGGTGCCCAGTGGTGCGCAGTGGTGTGCGCAGCAGTGCACAGGAGGTGCGCAGCAGTGCCCAAGAGATGCGCAACAGGTGCCCAGGGGTGCGCAGCGGTGCCCAGGAGGTGCGCGGTGGTGCCCGTTGGTGCCCAGCGGTGGTGTGCGCAGCGGTGCACGGTGGTGCCCAGCAGTGTGCGTGCAGTGCACAGGCGTGCGCACGACAGAATTTTCCCTTTTTTCGGTGGCCTACTTGCTCTTTTTTAGGGTTTAGAGCTACGTGCTGATAACGTGTTGTAGAATCATATTGAGAGAATGAATTCTCATTTTCTTATTGATAGAATGAAGCCCCTTTATATAGGGAAATACATGGGTCTCTTGGGCTATTACATGGGCCAATAAGCCTCTTACATGGATATATGTAAAACCCTATTACAACATAGTTTACTACATAAAATCCGTATACATGGCATGAACCAAGACACTCATATATATCAAATATCCTATAATAAATTTCAGATTTTATAACAAACAGAGATATTCTAAAAAATCTATAATGCGAGGTAATCCTTCATTGATTTCCTTCATCAAAACGTTTGCAACTGGAATTTATAGGCGTCAGAGATGTCACCCACCAACCCACCACTGACCTCATTTTTCGGATCTTATTTCTAAATTTCTTTTTAAATGGAGGAGCGGGGAGCGGGGACGAATTCAACGACTGAGCCCAGGAGGCATGTGATAGTAGAAGCCACGAGCCCAGGACAGGGACAGAGAGAAGACTTTTTATTTTTATTTCAGATCTGTCAGTCAACTAAAATGATATTAATAGAAGAAAACCCAAGAAACGAGCAAGAATAAAAAGAAAATTTCGCTGGATACCGCTGAACTGAGGTTAGGTATGTACAATGTACTCGACCAGCAGCACGTTTGTTGTGAAACTTGTGATTACTTATTGGAGATCGAGAGAGCATCTTTCCTAACCCGGCCAACCACCCTCAAGTTGGACGGAACTTGCATCATATATACGAAACGGAAGACTCATGAGATCGACCAGAAAAACATTGTAGTTTGCTGATTTTGTTTTGCCAACAACAACAATATGGCTGAGATTATCGTTTCAATAGTGGCGGAGAGACTCACGAGCTTGATGATTAAGGAAGTGACTCCGGTGATGCGGACTCGACTCATGGGTCAGATTCAGGAAGCACAAACAGAGCTAGAAATGGTACGTAGCTTCCTCAAAGATGCAAGACAAAGCGACGATGACGTAGTAAGCAACTGGGTTGCAACGATCAGAGACGCTGCTTGTGATTTGGAGGATGTCATCGAATCTTATCTCTTGAAAGAGGCTTCCCCGAGGAACGGAAGTATCATGCAGACTCTTGCAAGGTTTGCTTGCCTCGGTGCCGTTGATTTTCGTAAGAGTATGTCAAATATTGAAAGAATCAGGACCCAACTAGACTTTTTGGTCTCTCATATGATCAGTCATGGCATAATTAGTCAGCTGGGCGCGGATAATGAACCTTTCACTTCTGTTGGCAACTATCAAATGTTGAGAGAAACCTATTCTCATGCTACCAAGCGAAGTGTTGTTGGTTTAGTTAACGACGTTCGCATTTTGGTTAGTCATTTGGTGGGAGGAGAATACAGCCCTAGAGTGGTTTCTGTTTGGGGCAAGGCTGGTATAGGGAAGACAACAATTGCAGAAGAAGTTTACCGTCATTACAAGGTTAGAGATCATTTTGACTGCTTTGCTTGGGTGTGTGTGACTCAAGAATTTCAATCCACAGATGTTTTCCAAGAAATCTTGACTCAACTTATCAATGCTACCGATGAGGAAAGAAGAGAGTTTGCAGAGATGAATGCTTCGGAAATAGTACAGCTGCTGCACAATACACAACAAAGAAACAAGTGTTTCGTAGTACTTGATGACATTTGGACCTGTAATGCATGGGATTCTTTGAAACTTGCGTTTCCCGGTACGAAAAGTAGCAAAATATTGCTCACCACTCGTAGTGAAGAAGTAGCTTCATATGCTGCAGGTGGAGGAGGTTTTCTCCATCGAGCTCGGCCTCTAAGTGAATGGGAAAGCTGGATACTGTTTAAGAAGATAGCAATTCCTGGACCAGATGCTCACACACACACAGGTAATTTATCATCAGTTTGTCATTTATATATATCTAGTTTTTGTGCCTTATTAATCGATTGATGCCGACACGCGCGTCATGCATTATGAATTCTGTTCACATCTTCTGTCTAGCTCTTTCTCAACTTGGTAAAATTTAGCAGGCAGCTCCCTAATATATTTTACAGATAGAGAATGTTCCAGCAACTAAGATGGAGTGATTCCACAGAACTAAGATTGCACAGAAACTTACTGACCAAATAATAACATATTAGATCACATAGTGTGTAAAATTTTCCTTTATTTGGTGAGAAATGTTGAGTAATGATATTAAAGGTTCATATGTATTATAAATTTATAATTGATGACCTGGCCTTCAATTGAAACTTTGATATAGTAACAAAGTTATCAGAGATCTTTTGGGTTGTTATCAGATAAATGTATTTTAGTTTATTTGAAACGTATAAGTACTTCATATCTTGTTTCTATACCCTAAAGTTGCTGATTTGGAAAAAGAAAAAGATGTTAAGTAAATCATCTGGTCATTTTCAGCTTATATGTATTTCAATGTTTTCAGGATCTCTCCGACGAAAGGAGGAATTAGGAAGGCAAATGGTTCAGAGGTGTAATGGATTGCCATTAGCTGTCATTGTGCTTGCAGGACTTCTAGCTAGGAAGAACACAGTTGAAGAATGGGTAACTGTGAGTGAAAATGTTGAGGCGTACTTAATGGGAGGCAGACATATTGAAAGCAGCAAATATGAAGGTACATCATGGGTGTTGACAATGAGTTACGATAACTTGCCAGAACGTTTACAGATATGCTTTCAATATTTAGGCAATTTTCCGGCGGATTATGAGATACCAGTGAAAACATTGACCCGGTTATGGATTGCAGAAGGTCTCATAGCCCCAATATCTTCGGAATCAGCAGAGAATTTAGAAGATGCGTCATATGGTTACTTAAATGAGTTGGTTGAAAGGTGCATGGTTCAAGTTGTAAAACATGGTTTAGCTGGAAAAATCAAAACCATTCGTTTCCAGGGTCCAATGCTAGAACTGTGCCGTAAAATGGCAGAACGTGAAAACTTTCTCCATGTGGTCAAGTCTTCTGAAGCCACACAGACCCAGATGGCAGTATCAGGCAACAAAGTTCGAAGACTTGCAGTCCATTTAGAAGGAATTGGTCATGAGTTAGGTCCGCCAAGTGATAAAAGATATGCCTCCCTCAGGTCTCTATTATTCTTTGTTGGTGGACATTATTACTCAGACTTATATAGAAAGTTACTGAGGTCACTTTGCAGAGATTTCAAATTTCTTAGAGTTTTGAAATTTGAAGATATGAAGGCAGAACCAGAGGTAGAGTTGCCGAGCAATATTGGGAATTTGGTCCACTTGAGGTTTTTAAGTCTGAAGAACAGTGAAATAAAACGGTTACCATCATCTGTGGCTAATTTGGTATTTTTGCAGACTCTAGATTTACGTTCTGCGGAATGGGTTAGTGTTAAAATTCCAAATGTATTTTGGAAGATGGCGGAGTTGAGACATTTATATTTACCCTTGAATCACAGAGTAACTGAGAAGCTGTCATTGGCCACTCTTCACAATTTGCAGACATTAGCAAATATTTCAAGTCAAGATTGTGATTTGAAGGATCTAATTGAGCTATCTGTTCTAAGAAAGCTAGTCCTGGATGCAGGGGAACCAACCGAGCTCAAAGTTCTGGAGGAAATTATGAAATCTAGAAGCATCACATTTGACCATCTTCAGTCTCTATCTTTGGTGACAGGCAATGGCAATGGGGATATACCTACACATATAGTACTGGGCTGCCCTCATGTTTTGAAGTTGAATTTGTATGGTAGAATCAAAGAGTTCCCAGAAGATGACCAATTCTCAAACCTCATCAAGTTAACCCTGGAGGAAACTAATCTACAGGCCTGCCATATAGAAAGACTAGAGAAGCTAACCAAGTTAAAAGCGCTTTACCTTAGAACGGGTGCTTGCAAGTCAGAAACTATGGTTTTCTCCAAGGAAGGCTTTCGTCAACTTGAGTTTCTTTCCCTGCTTGGCTTATGTGAGCTAAAGGAGTGGACAGTGGAGGAAGGAGCCATGCCAAGACTCTACAGTTTGCACATTGGATATTGCTGGAGGTTGAGGGCAGTTCCAGATGGACTTCAACATATTTCTACCCTCAAGAAGTTAACCATCAAACGGATGTATCATGAATTCTGTAAAAGACTAGAAAAAGGAGGAGCAGATTTCGACAAATTCAGGCATGCATCGGTTACAATAACAAACAAGAGATGAATCGAAGGCAAGCATGAAGCTGCTGGTGTGTATAAAGTCTACTATACTCGGCATGGATGCATGGTATGCCATTCACTGGTAAACTCTATTCAAGTATCATGAAGTTTAGAACCAGTTATTAATTTTTAGTCTTTTACTGATTTTCCCATACATAAATAACATAATTACATATAGTTCCAATTTATTTCTGATTGCTTGTATAGCTGCTATTTGATAAAGGAATAACTTCGATTCTCACTACATGGTGATTGAGATCTGGTAAAGGAATAACTTCTGATTGCACGAGAGCTGTTAACATTCCATTGGTTAATTCTGTATTGTATTATGTATATGTATTGTCATATTTAATGTATATGTGAAGTCATTTCTATCTATCTTCTTAGTTGTGTTAGTTTTCCAAGTATGTTGTCCATGCTGTCAGCTAATGCAACTGTTGCAATTTCATATGTGTGATATTCTTTCTACTAAATCCACTTCCCTTAATTATTGTACGATAATGTATGTAATGTTTCTTTTGCAGAACATAACATGCTGTTCCTGACTTCCTGGCGAACCTATCCAGTTTCAAGTTATATATTTGGCAATATACCTGGTATGAAATATCTCGTCAAGAACTCAGTTTCTGGAAATTCATTCTTGTAATTACCAGTTCTAGCTACTTTGTAAGTTTAATTAGCTTTTCACAATTTGTTTTATTGTAATGATTTTGTTACAACCCAGTTGAATCCTAGCGGGTGTTGTGGTTTTGTGTTTCTTTCAACTGGTGTATGTATTTTTTTTGTTAGGAAATTAATCATTCCATCATGCAAGTAGTATCGATGGAAAGAAGAAATAAGCAACCAAGCCAAGAAGACAATAAGGTTTTAACGAGGTTTGGAAAATTTTTTTGCCTACGTCCTCGAAGAGTTTTCATCTTAATTATGAGAGAATGACACAAGTACAAAATACACTACTCAAGTTTATACCCAACCCAAACCCTTGCATCTAAAAGGAAACACCATTGTACATCTTCTTTGAACATAGAAGATCACTCTACCCCAAGAGTTGTACACGTCATTGAACACAACCCCCTATCTTTATCTTGAATACCCTTGGAGTTCTCCACCTCTTGTTGTGTTCTCTCGTTGTCTTTTACTCCTACGTCTGCTTTCTCACAAGCTTCACCCCTTTATAGTCTTTAATAGACGTCTCTACAGTGACTTCATCAATGTTCATTCATGAACCACTCCTTCCATCTTCCCCATTATCTCCATGTAACTCTCTAAGAAGACTAAAAGATAACTCATGAATTTTAACCATGCATTTATTCCCAATGCATCAACTCCACCATTTTTAGAGAGAGGCTCCATTTTTCCCGGAGCCTAATACCAAAACCTAGGTCTCCCTAGGTTTTGTGTAGTATGGCGGCGGCGGCCCAACGAGTTATCAATTTGCTACAGGGCGTCTCTGGCACGGTTTCTCATCGGAGAGTTGATCACTTCTAGCTATCTAGAAGCTGGTTCTTCCCAGATATTTCATGCAAGGAAGCAAAGGTAAACGTCAAGAAGAGGGTTGTGAAGGAGAGGCAGGTTTATTTGGGGACAGAGATTGTTGATCACCGACGACTGAGGAGTAGAAAAAAAAGGCGCATGAAGATTTGTGGTTCCATGACGGAGGTAGTTTTCTGAGACTGTGGTTGGTTGTGATCGGTGAGAGCAGCGACTACCTGGTTTTTCTAGACATGTTCTAGTTTGTTGCGACATGTTCTGGTTTCTATGGCACCACGGCCAGGAAAGCCATCAGATTGACCCAAAGGTGGCAGAACCCTAGAAGTCCTTCGGTGGTCGAGGCTGGATGAACGAAGGGAGAAAGGAGAACTTTCGTGTTTGGCTCTTGTTTGAGTTGGGCCTATTGGATCTCTCTCATTTTCTTACAGGATGGACTATCATTAGGGCTTTTGGGGTTTAAGACCCATGTCGGTATCTTATTCAGTGATACTTCATTCCTATTACGATGAAAGGTATATCATTAGGCCTTAGGTCTCTAATCGGGGAAGGAATTCTTAGTGTTTATATCCACCTTTTTGGATATAGCTTTGAGTCTGTTCTTTAATTATTAGAGGTAGTTTGATTTAGCGTAGCTATGCATATGTATGGTCTTCGGACTATTCATGCTTGACCTTTTGGTCGTATGATCTTTGATCAATAGATATTTCTCATTTTCCCAAAAAATACATCAACTCCACCTTTTATTTATTCACAGTACATGCACTTAACTATGCATCAATTACCATGCATATATGATCATCATGAATATACAAACCATAACCATCATGCATTCATACCGTGTAAAATATCTTCACCATGGAGGGATATACACCAAACCCAACAATCTCTTCCTCTGACATTGGTGGAGAGCTTCGCACCACCACTTTAAACCTTGAAGTCCATCTCTATTCAAGACATAACTTGTTATACACACAAGTCACCATTACTTCAATCTTGAAGTTCATCTACTTCCGAGACATATCTTGTTATGCCCACAAGCATTCCACTAGCCTTATTCTTATACCAATTACACATAACTTTAATCAATTGTACACGGTTCTAACTCCCGCTAATTGAATCAGCCAACACCATGTGTAACTACATTGAGACAACAATTTCAGTTGGCTCTGAAGAGGTACCTTGACTTCACCTCTTTCCTAGCAGGATTTACCTTCTCACCATCGTTTGAAACCCAAAAACATATAATTGGCGTCTATGCTATACCCGCAAACGAGACCCACCATAGGTACCTGCATCCTTATGCACTCCATTTTCACAAAACCTTCGAGATCTTAGTTTTTCTCATCAGATGGAACACACCACCACACTTTTCTCTTATATTAGAACCATTCAGCCATGTATATACAACTCTCATTGTTGTTGACACATGTAGCCCTTCAGAGTGTAACTGGCTCAACTTGAGAAAAGTGTCATAACCATTGGAGTGTTAGAAATCTCCAAGATTATTCGTGCTACACCAAATTTGAAGCAATCTTCACCCTTGATTGTCATTCTTCCATCTTTCAACCTCAAACAATCTAGCTTCATGTGTCCATACTCCTTTAAATTGCAGCACTTCTTGCCCATTCTCTGCCCTTAGATTTAGACCTGTTATGTCCACTAAATACTCTGGCAGTTAATTTATCTTGACTTACATCCTTTTCCATCAATAATTAAACAGGGTCATGTTGATTCTAATGTCTTCCCCTCTTTATACCTAAGAGTGATATTTCTCTTCTATCGACATTCACCACCTTGAAATGTGAAGCACTAGAACTTGCCATGACAAACAAATTTCACCAACCATCATCTCATGAGTCATGTCATGATCCATTTGAAGCTTCATTTTCTAATAGAATTTTTCCCGAGTCCACCTTGCTCCCTCCCCCTAGCTTGCGAATCCGTTCCACCTATTGAGTGCACCACCGATGAGGATTTCTTTGAGCTTCTGACCCGTTTTAACTGCTAGAATTTTTCCTGAGCTGACTCTACCTATTGTACCGTTGGGCTGCCACCTTGACCATTTGTTTGACTCCTCCGTGGATGATAAGCCCAACCAAGTCATTGGCTATGATACCATTTGTTAGGAAATTAATCCTTCCATCATGCAAGTAGTAGATATGGAAAGAAGAAATAAGTAACCAAGCCAAGAAGATAATAAGGTTTTAAGGAGGTTAGGTCAATTTCCTTGCCTACATCCTCAGAGAGTTTTCATATTCACTATGAGAGAATGACACAAGTACAAAGTACACCACTTAAGTTTATACCTAAACCGAACCCTTGCATCCAAAAGGATACACCATTGTACACACTCTCTCAACCTAGAAGATCACTTTACTTAACAACTGTACATGTCCTTGAACGTAACTCCTCCTATCTTCTACAACTTGAAGACCCTTGGAGTTCACACCCTCTTGTTGTCTTTCACTCCCACGTATGCTTCCTCACAAGCTTCACTTTTTTATAGCTTTTGATAGAAGTCTTTAGAGTTACTTTATCAATGTCCATTTATGAACCACTCTTTCCATCTTCACCATTATCTCCATGTAACTCTCTAAGAAAATTAAAAGATAACTCATGAATTTAATTATGCATTTATTCCCAATGCATCAACTCCACCATATATTTATTTTCAATACATGCACTTAACTATGCATCAATTTTCATGCATAAATGATCATCATGAATGCACAAACCAAAACTATCATTCATACAATGCAAAATATCTCCACCATGGAGGGATACACACCAAACCCCACTTTTGCAGTATTACTTTTTCTTTGGGTTTCATATGTATTATTGCTTGATTTTCTGTTTTGGGTCAATTACATAGAGGTTCACCTAAACATTTTTACTCACATACGTCCACCCAAGCCTAAATAGAGTTTTATATTAGATATTGAACTTCAACAAAATTACAAACTGTCATCCACTAAAAAATTATATTATTTCTCTTATATTTACAAAAATACCATTCCTCCTAAGAAAAGTCTCTGGCCGACCTCTGGTGAATTTTTCGGCCAACCTTCAATGAGGATTTCGACGACAATAAAAAAAACTACTACCACCGCTAATAAAAGATACTACTACTGTAACAAAAACTGCTACCATAGGTAAGAAAAACTACTATCTCTGGAGTCAAAAGTTACTTCCAACATAAACAAAAGATACTATCACCAACAACAAATCGTCAGCAACAAAAACTACTGCTACAATGATCAAAAGCTACTACCAGTGACACTAAAAACTACTACCTACTACTACAAGGATCAAAAGCTACTACCACTAGCACTAAAAACTAATATCACTACAAAAAAAACTACTACCTACTACTACAAAGATCAAAAACTACTACCACTAGCACCAAAAACTAATATCGCTAGCAACAAAAACTACTACATCTAGCTACAAAAGCTATTACCACCGACTACAGTCAACAACAAAAGCTACTATTATTAGCAAAAAAACTACTACCTCTGGAGTCAAAAGTAACTACCAACATAAACAAAAGATGATACCACCAACAACAAAATCTACTACCGTTAGCAACAAAAACTACTACCATGTACAAAGACCAACAACAACTACTAGTGTCACTAAAAGCTATTACCAACTACTACAAAAACTAAAAGCTACTACCATGATGTGCTTGTATTTTCCTATATTTCTATGCCCTTTAATCTTGATATTTGTATAAAGTTCTCCTTGTTTTAGCCTATTTACTTAAAATAGTGTGTTTGTAGGTTTGAAGAGCAAAGATGAGGAAAAGAAGCAAAAACGGGATAAAGAAGGATTGAAAGGAGTTTGCAATCCTGACAGCTGAAGCAGTCGTGACAGAACAGCCAACTTCGGGGATTTAACTGTGCTGTTCCAGGAAGAATCAGAGAGTGAGCCTTATATGCACGGAAAGGCCTGGATGTCTAGTTTCTATAGAATTTTACGGTTCGTGATTTCGATATTCCTAGAGGGAGATATAGCCGTTTTAGTACAGACTGTTCAGGAATGACGAATCTACACTGCATTTGAAGAGCTCAAGTTTACAAGACTAGAATGACTTGGCAAAATTCCAGGCGAGTTAATTCAGCATTATGGACCTTTTGAGAGTCCAATACATGTTTCCTTGGACATTTAGAAGTCTCCTTTCGGGCTATGCAATTAAAGAGAAAACCCAAGTCTGAAGGAAGAAGGAAAAGGGTACCATATAAATAGAGATTTTGTCAAGCATACAGGAAGGATCAGATCATTCAAGACCATACTTTCATACCAGAGGCTGCTGTCCTTCACCGATTCCATGCTCCATCTCCATTCAATTAGATTCTTTATGTTTTCTTTAAGCATGAGTAGCTAAACTCTTTTCTAGGGCTAGGATGAAGCCCTAACATGACTGTCTACATGTTTTGATATTCAATTGATGGATTGTTAGTTTCTTTTTAGATAAATTCTTAATCTCTGCTTGATTTGTTGCTTGTGATAATGTTCTATTGATTCGCGACCATTAGGCTTTGCATCTAGCTATCAGAAGTAGAATTTGAGGCGTAACTGCAATAGAATTCTATTTAGCTTCTTGAGATTAGGAATTGTGAATTATACTGTTGTCGTAACTGGAATGGTAGTTTGCATGGTTCTCTGTTTTCTAAAGCATCATGAGTCCTAAGTGTTAAATTTATGCCGTAACTGGATAGACTGCATTTTAGGATATACGAGCTCTGCCGTACCTGGAGAGAATCATACGATTAAGGAGAACTAAGGTCTAAGTGCCGTAACTGGACTTAGATACGAGAACTGTTATCTGGAGGAACATAATAATCCATTAGTTGTGTCAAACCGTAGATAGGATTGTTTGTGGTAGATTCCGACACCCTAGATCCATCATCATCATCATATACATACTCTTTTCGAATTCAATTGTTTCCCTCTTATTATTTTTATTTACGAGTTACTCTTCAGTTTCATAAAACCCTTTATCAATCCTCATAAATCACAAGTTCATTTAGTCTTGAGTCATTGTTTCCGTGTTCGTTGCATTTTGCTTCTTGTTCTTGTATGTTTCAGAGTAGTTAGATTATGTATTTTATAATTTAGATTGAACTAATATCCTCGTGGGATCGACAACCCTTTCTTCTTCCGTTTTCTAAACTACATCCACCCTGTATACTTGCAGGATTTCATCATACCACCCGCACCAAAAGCTACTACTGCCGGTACGAAAAACTACTACCGCCAGCAACAAAATTACTACCCATAACTACAAATGCTACTACCTCTAACTACAAAGCTACTACCACCGACTTTAAAAACTAATACAACCAACAACAAAAGCTATTATTGTCAGCAACAAAAACTATTACCAAACATAACAGAAGCTACTACCAAAGGTTGAGAAAACTATTTTTTTTTCAGAACTTACAAGACTACGAAAATGT
The DNA here is from genome assembly GCA_951800085.1 of Comarum palustre. NCBI lineage: Eukaryota > Viridiplantae > Streptophyta > Magnoliopsida > Rosales > Rosaceae > Comarum > Comarum palustre. Next base: position 10,082,875 of record OX637581.1, on the reverse strand, counting down.
AGAGAATACGACTAAAATAAAAATGTAAACGCAATCGAGTTAATAAAAAATATTCATTGATACAAAAGGATGTAGTTTTCAACAATGATAAAATTATTTACAAAGCTACTTGCATAGTTGTAAAAAGCTACTACTATAGTTTCCGAAGTATACTATAATAGCTTTATAAAAATACTATCAGTTCTCAATAATGATGCGCTAAACCATATATGCATAATTTTCCTTTAAGAACGAGACTTGATTTCTTGGTTGGTCGCATAACTCCTTGGTTAACAGAGGCTTCAATATCAGAATTCATATGATTTCAAAATCTACTGTCACAATTCCAAAGCGAAGATTTCTGCAAGAGTAACACACCATAATATTATATTTGAAATGAAAATAAAAGTTATTGACATCATGTGGAAAAGATACTACTGTAGGATTAGAAAGCTACTATCACTATGTTTATAAGATACTAACACAGACACATGAACATACAAAATCACAAATAGAGATCCAAAATCATGATAATACGTGTTTACTCTAATTCATTCTAAAACAAAATCTGAGTAGCTATCATTCAGATCTCAAAATAAACACAAGAATCAAACAGACTCAAATTTCGACATGATTCAAATCAACATAGTAATCAAACCATGCTCAGAAATTACCCCCGAAGAAGGAGATCTTGTAGGCCGAGTCGTTGAAATCGCCGGAAGTCCGCTCCCATCGCTGGAGTAAGAAGCATAAGGTTGCCGAGCAGGGAATCGATATTTGACAACATCTTCATCGTCCTCGTCTTCATCTACAGTAGTCAGTGACACTACGACCTACGCGAGCCGCAACCCGGCGGCTTTGGCGGTGACGTTCTGGTTGCGCTTGACGGTGGAGAATGCAATCGCGGAAGGATTGAGGCGCGACTTAGGATGCGTCGGCGACATCGCGGGAGATGAGCCCATATTTCTGGAACCTTAGGTCCACTGTCGCGTGTACACTGGACTTGTTTGTCTCGTCCAATCCATTCTGGTGATGTAGCTATGTATGTATATTTTAGGGATTTTCAGTGAGATAGTAAAAGAAGGTAGAAATTATCGAAGGAATAGAGAGAGAGAAGACCGATTATAGTGGACTTACATGGACAAAAAAGTTTGGGATTAGATATACCATAAAAAATAGTTGATGGGTTTAGACCCCAAAGTAGACTTTGCATGAACAAAAATGTTTAAGTGAACTTACAAAGGAACTTCTATGAAATTTTCTATTCTGTTTACTGGGACTTGCTAATTTTTTTTAAAAGCATATTAATTTATTTTTTGATAAATACATTTTATTTTTAAATAAAAATTAAACAATATATGCAGACACGAAGAGACAAAGCTGAACAAAGAAAGATTACATCACCACCAAAATCCATACCCAAGTCTGTAAGCTACTTATCTTTTATATTCAACAATAAATTAGACTTCCTGTATTATGAATTATTCGGGAGATCTTTTGTCACCATATTGTTTGGTAAAATCGAAAATCTTGAATCTTCTATCTACTGATTAGTACATGTTACGACCCCAGTAATGAGCTGGGACTCTGTTTAGAATTTTTTTTCAGTAATCTTCTATTGATAATGTGTGTTAACACAGGGTGGAACCCCTCCTCTTGTGTTGGAAAAGAGACCTACTGCCCAGTTGCCGAAGGTCGTAGGGTTGAAACCCTTCTCCAACAACGACCCAGGTGCATGAACTACTAGAAACGAAACCGAACGTGCCAATCAAATCCTTCCCGAGCCATTTAACCCCTTAAATGGAGGTGCTGGGGAGGACCTCTCTGTTAGTCCCACATCGGGGAGGAAAGACACACCTCTATATAGCCAGCAAAAGGCTCCAGAACCGGTAAAGTTCTTCTAGCCCAAACTCTGTCAAGTCACTTACCTACAGTGACACTAACTTAGGCATTAGAGAGTCAAAGACTAAGCCCACCCCAGTCCTGACTCTTGACATCGGTGTTACTTGTGCAGGGTCTCGGAGTAACAGTTGGCGCTAGAAGGAGGGCTTTCTTGTTTCCTTTCTATACATTCTACCAGCTCTATTCTAAGCACTCATCATGGTTGAGATAATGGACAATTCTAGTGATCCATAGCCCCATGAAGATCTTGAAATAAGATTTCCATTAGTTCCGAGAGCAAGCTGCCAAGGAACACGCTGAGGCCGAGGCTTATCGTTTCGGATAGCGGAACTTGAGAATGAACAGTTATTATTATGAGCCATGCTAGAACACATAAATGCTTACAACGAGACTGGAACAACCATGACTATCCAACGAGAGTTCATTTTACATGGCACACAGTAACGCCTCTCAGTTACGCCAACGACTAAATACAAACAACACTAGCACACATGTGCAACCCAAGCTACACACACCACGAGTGTACATAGCTAGCACTGTCGCATCCCAGAGACTATTCCCGGCCCCGGAACACGACGGTAACCGTCGTAACCCCGATCTAGCGAGTAATCAATACGTCATTTGACGTATTGATAACCCACCGGACCGAAACTACAAGGCTATGAATTAAATAAACAACACATGAACAATATGGATGTCAAATACGAAATGACAAATACACAGAGTAGCATACAAATGTTATACAAGCGGAAGATAATGGAAAATACCCGAGACGAAAATAATACAAAAAAAGGTCTCCGAACAACGAGCCCGAATGGGTGTCCTCGAAAACGGAAATGCACGATAACCGTCGACGCTCCGCGATCTCCTAGTCCAGCTCCTCTAGTGATGGGTGCTGTAGACCTGAAAAGATGTAGAGGTGAGCAACTCGTCCTCGCTAACCCAAATGGGGCCAAAGCCAACCAAGTCGGGGTTTAAAACCCATGAGAAAACATTTTTACTTATATATGTAGGTACTCGTAAGTATACGAAAGAGCATGTGGAAATGTAAATGCAAGCCACGCACATAAAGCTCGGTAAAACATGAGACCACACATGAAAGAACTTTCTGGATCTGAGCGGCCGAAATCCCGGGTTTGTCTTCACTGCAAACCGGGGCCAACTACCTAAGCGCCCGAGCGCGCAAAGTAGCGAGAGCATCCATTTCCAGCTAACGCCCAACAAACAGCAGGCCGCACTTACGTCACGCTTTACTCTGTACGAGGCGAGCGTAAGCGGGATAAATAAATAAAATAAACAGGGCATAGCCCCTCCGGAGGTTTACGGTCATGGACACCGCAGGAGTGCTAGATACTAGGTCCCGTCGCTCTCAGGCCAAGCACCGGAAATCAGGACGACGGTACTACTTTTCGATCCAAACTCACACACACACACACACACACCAAGTGCTATAAGAAGCGTGTGGTCAAGCTTAAAACAATGCAACAGTACTTTTATAGATATAAGTAAAGTGAAAGAGCCACCGACCCAAGAGGGTTTCGGCTCACCCATTGGGCGTGCCCCCTACTACCTGGTATGACGGTACAGCTGGCTGCGCTCCAACTCCTAGTCCTCCTGAAGCCTACGTCGACGAGCTCCTGAGTCTGTGGGTGAGATAACAATGATAGTCAGGTATAAGTAATTCGAGGATCTACTATCTACGACTAAGACTTGATAAACATTCTTTGTTTATCTTTCTGACATTAGGGTTTGACTTGTTTACCACTCCGATTCTCGAACCAGCGAGAAGTTGGGATTATTTCTTATTCAGTACGTACGTCGTTTTGCCACGTTTGTAAACTAAAAGTCTTTAAAACGTTTAACCGTAGTGTTCGAAAACGTAAAATAGGTGTCCTACGGTATAAGTTAAAAGTCAACTTTGAAATAGTAAAAGTCAACGGTCAACAGTAAAGTCAACGGTCAACGGCCAAAAAGTCAACGGGTCAAGGTCAACGGTCAAAAAGTCAACCGGTCAAAGTCAACAGTAAAAAGTAAACAGTAAAAGTAAAACTGTAACAGTAAACAGTAAACGTAAATAGTAAAACAGTGAAAGTAAACAGTAAAAACAGTAAATGTAATTAGTTAAACAGTAGGGGCAAATTGGTAACTCTGTCCCTGGGTAAATGGTAAAAGTAAAACTGACACGGTAAAAACCCTGGTTTTTACCGTGCCGGTCTCCGATCGACTGTGTCGCCGGATTTAGCCAGTTTTCCGGCCAAATCGAGCCTTATGATCTGTCCTATCTCCTTCTACACAACCTAAGCTACCCAACAAGACTTCAAACATCAGAAAAGGTCAAGATCTATACCTCTCATTGCCTCCCTGGGTTTTTCCGGCGAAACCCCTCCGGCGGAGCTCCGCTGGCCCTCTCCTTCTTCCTCCTTGCTCCTGGGCGGCTCCTGGTGGCGCCTGGGAGCTTCCTAGCTCTTCAAAAGGGCTGAGGCGCTTCGATCTGCTTCGCACAGTATCTCCGAGTTTCTGTCCTCGACTGGGCGGCGTTGGCGGCGGCGCTGGCGTCGCTGGTGGCTTGGGTAAGGTCGCCGGGGCCAGGCGAGGCGACTGGTGGCGGCGGTGAGGCTCGACGCGCGCTGGTGGAGTGGCTGGCCGGCTGCTGTCGAGAGGAAGGAGGGAGAGAGCAGACTTTCTGCTTCGGGAGAGAACGAAAGAGGAAAGAGAAGAAAAAGGGGAAAGTGAGGAAAGGGAAAGGAAGGGTGGAGAGATAAGGGAGAAAGAGATAGGGTTTTAAAGGAAAATGAGTGGCCACGATTCGACGATCGAATCAACGGCCACGATTTAATCCCACTTCCAAAATAATTTTAAAACCAAATCCATTTTTGAAAATTCATTTAAAATACCCAAACGTCAAATTCAAACGTAAAAGTCGTACGAAAAATACGTGAAGTGCCGGAAAATATTCCGTAAATACTTTCCCGCATGTGGCGACGTGTGTCTTAACGTGAAAACGTTAGACGAAATTAACGACGTACTGAAAAGTATTCGGAATTAAACCCTAAATGTGTCGAAAAATTAAATTAAAGTTTCGGGGTCTCACAAGCACCCTTAGTGTGCAATCTAAGGTTATATACATAACAAGTGCAAACAACTAGTGTAACACCCCGCACTTTTAACTTTCCCCAAAACTACTAATCGAGATTGACAATCGAGATATTTTCAGTTCTGGAAAAAAAATAGAATTTATGTCTCGAGGGGTAGATTATATTAATACAAGTCCTCCGGTATGTCCGGAAGTTTTTCCAGAGCTACGAGCTGTTGTTTCCGGGTAAACTCGTGGTCCCTTTAGCGGGTGGCACGGCTCCAGAAATAGCGTACTTCCTCGTACTCCGAGTTTTCCTGTGTAAAGAACAAACACGTCAAAGAGGCGTCCCCGGGTTTACCGAGGGAAGCCACTCCGATGCTTAAGTCAGACACTGTCAATTAAGCAGAAAACTCAAGAATAGTCAAGGAGTTGCGCGTCCCCTTACCGGGAGGTCCACGCTGGTATTTATAGTAGCATTAAAGGCAGCATGCCTTGTCCTTTTCCAATGTGGGAACAGTTTCCCTTGCTTTTCCTTAGCTTTACGACGAACTGGGCCCTGATAAAGGACCCAGAGTGGCTTCTCACATTTGACTGGGCTTTCACCCTGTAAACAATACTTCAAGCACAATAAATAATGCACATTTAATAATTGACCAGACATTTGGAGGTTCTTTCTCGAATTGTAACTCGGTAAAGGTGAAATATTAGGTTCCACCTATAAACAGCTGTTAGTGGTGAATTTATCCAATTTACGGAAGTAATAAATGTTAATTACTTTGCCGTAAAAAGATGACTTTGCGATAAGTCGAGAATTTGGGGAAAGTTCCTTCAAGAAAGTTTTAGAGGACGTTAATACGAACCTGTGGGTATGTCCTATGCATTAATCGCAGTTCGTATAAGAAAGTTATTCAAGATAATATGTTGTTACCGTGCGGTAAAAGTAAAATACCCATTTACCACTCATTGTAACTTTTAATAAACTAATTTGGGCCTTTAGATCGATTTAAAATTTGATCTGGGCCGTTGGTTTCTTTATAAAAGGAAGAGAGAGGTTTGACCCGAGTCAAACCCCCCTTCAGGTTGACCCGAGTTCCTTTCTCTCTCTCTCTTTTTCTCTCTCTCTCTCTCTTGCTGCTCCACTGTATTCCGCCCGGCACCGATGACTTCGGCCGCCTCAGGCCGGCGGACCACTCCCATCTTCTTCCCCTCTTCCTCCTCTATCTAACCCAGCCCTCCAAACTTCCAAACAACCGCCATGGCTGGAGATCGAGGGAGGAGAAGAGCGGCTGTGTTTGGCCGGTTTCCGGCAAACCAAGCGGAGTTAGGGCGCGTGGAAGGTAAGGATCTTCTTCTCTTCTCTTTTGCTTCCTTCCTGTGTCTTTTGTTTGTTGGTTTGGAGCCTAATCGGAGTCTCCCCATTCTACTGTGTCACTGTTTTCTTGTTGGGTTGGTCGAGCACTCCGGTGAGCCTCCAGTGGCCGTGCTCTTGGGTGTAAGAGACGGAGGCGAGGCTGCGGGTGGCAAAGGAGGTCCAGCTGGAGGAGATTGGAGCTACTGCCGTCGAACTCAGAGTAGAGGCAGAGGGTAAAATTCTGTCTCCTAGGAATTATGTTTTCGAATTGTTGTTGTTGCGTTGTTGTTGTTAGTGTTGTTGATGTGTTTGTGTTTGTGTTTGTTGAATTGGTTAGGGTAGGGAGGTTGGCAGGGAAATCTCGGATTTCCGGCCAAACCAGTTGACCGGTGTAGACTATGGTAAAATGGGGTAAATCCCCAGGTTTTTACTGTGGTAGATCCAGGTTTTTACTGATTTACCGTGATTATAAAATGGCAAAACTGCCCCTGGTAGTTTAGGTTAATTACAGGGGTGCCATCAGGGTTGAAATCCCCAAAATATCCCTGATAGTTTTGTTTAATTTCAAGACTGCCACTGAGTTGGAAATTACTAAATACCCCTTACAGATGTGTATTTTTTCTAGGATGCCATTGAGGTTAAAAAGACCATACTACCCCTGACTGTTTTGTATTTTTATTTTCACAGGCTGCCACTAAGGCTGAATTTCCTAAAATGCTCCTGGTAGTTCAAATTATTTTACCAAACTGCCATTATGGCCAAAAGACAATACTGTCCTTGACAGTTTTAGTTAATTACAGGGTTGTCCTAAGGGTGAAATTCCAAAAATGGCCCTGGCAGCTTGCTTAATTACCAAACTACCATCGAGATAGAATTGACTATATTACCCTTGACAGTTTAAGATAATTACAAGGGTACCATCTAGTTGATATTACAGTTATGCCCTGGAGGATTTGTTATTTATATGGTGGCATTTACGTTTTATTTTACGTGTGATTGTTGTGTTTGAATGTGATGTTGGTTTGGGTTAGTCCCGATAGATAGTGGTAGGTGGTTACCTCAGCGGAGAGGTTAAACTTCGGATACGCAATAGTTGTTGCTATCCATACTATTAGATCGAATGATAAGTAGAAAATCAGGATTTTTCCCGGTTAGGGCGTTAAATAAAAATAAGAGCTACGTGTGGCTTGATCCCTGAGGACAAGGTACGTAGGCAGCGTGACCGGGATTCGGGTGCAGTCATAAATATTATTAGAACCCTAGGTTCTCTAAATGACTTGTTTGTGATCCAAATATGGATATCGGGATAACCTCCGGCTGTGAGATCTATTCCGGCTGTGATCCAAACCCCTTTCTTGCATTTTTTTTTCTGGGTTCCTCTGTTCTTCTTTGGTGAGCTTGCTCATGGCGTTTCTAACGAATTTCTCGAGCTTAGGCGAGGCTGGCAGCGTCTGCTGGGCACTCAGGCGCGTCTTGGGAAGGTAGAGGTGGTAGCTACAGGGGTGAGGGTAGTGTGGTTGGTTGCTGATGTAAGGGTTGGAGGCAGTCGCCTTGGCCATGGTTAGGAAACTCTCTACTCCTTCCTCGACGTTTGTGCCTCATTGAGGCAAGGAGAAACGACTGAGTTGATCTGAGGACATATTGAAGGTGAGAGTGTGTTTGAAGTGTCTATGTTGTTAGTTTTGTGGATTTGGTATTGATTCTAGTTATTTTTCATGTGTTTATGTCGAGAACTTGGTAAAATAGAGCTACGGCGAAGCCATGACTATTTTCCAGCAAGATTGCTGGAATCCGGCAAAATATTTCAGCAACTTGTTGGAATCCGGTGAAGCAGTAGAATTTCCGACAGAAGTCGAAGAGGTAGAAATCGATTTTCCCTTGATAAGCTTAAAGTCGTAAAGTTGCTGTTAATTGTTAAGTCGAGTTAACTACGAAAAACTTACTATAAATAGGAAACTTGCTACGGCTGCCTCTAACCATCACAACAGCAACCAACCACACCACCCTCACCCTTGCAGCTACCACCTCTGCCTCCCCAAGACGCGCCTAAGTGCCCAGCAGACGTTGCCAGCCCCGCCTAATATCGAGAAATTCGTTAGAAACGTCATGAGAAAGCTCGCCGGAGAAGAACCCCAGAAAAAAATGCAAGAAAGTTTGATTTCATTTGTTGTAGTTACCCAGAGGAAAAGTGGTCAGTGAGTATGGGATGAATGATCCCAAAGTAATTTGAGAACTACCTTTAAGTCGAATGCCTTGAATTCCTCTGTGGCCTGATCATTTCAAAGGGAAAAGAAGAACTGATATTAACAAAAACTGTTCATTTGTCAAAGAGCAATATAGTAGTTGATCTTCAAAGGATCTGTCATAACATACATTTATAGTGTCGCGTCCAAAAGCCTCTCTCAGCATAGCCCAGATCATAGTTCTCTTGCCCACACCCGGAGGCCCTACGAATATGATATGTCCACAGCCTCCACCTCTAGCCTGTGATACAATCATCAAGTATTTATCTACCATATATATCAGATGTAATCAGACCAAAATAAAAAACATATCATATGTCAGATGCATGTTATAGTAGGATTACAAATAAAGATGAATCAATCAATTGATCAAAGTAGGGTAAGTGTTGATGCTTACCAAAACCTTGAGCTGAGTTGCTTTGTCTCTATTACATATGAAATCTTCTAGGCACTGGGGCTGGTACTTGTCTGCCCATATATACTCTTTTTCATCTGTTACCTTTTCGGTATTTTTTGGTGTAGCAATTGTAGCTGCTGCTTCAAGTACTCTCTCCCTCAATGACTTCTCATTGTTTTCAACAGTGCGGATGATGCCTTCAGTAACCACCGTATTCGATGTTTCTGAATGAACTGACGGTTCATAAGGTCTTACTGGTGTAGGACGCTTAGATTTCACAGCAGTGTAGGTTGCTTGAGCCTTAAGCTTCTTGGTGTAAAGCTTGCCTTCCATATGGCCGCAAGAGCTCCACTCCCTCACTTTTATCATGAAAGTTGAGAAAGATGTCCTAGTAGAAGCAGAAGATAATTGGTTTTCGCCTGGTACAAGAGCTTTTGCATTCGGATACGTGAGTCCCCGAATAGAGTATGGACTATATTTCGAGAAGTCTCTCTCAAGCTCGGCAGTGAATGTTGGAAACAGTCAAGTAGTTGGTATGCACACCTCCTAGTTTTCAGGAATAAAAGCTAGTCTTTAGGCTAGTTTAGTGCCATTTGAATTATTCTTGTTGTTGGTTTACCACTAAGCCGTAGTAGAAGCTTAGTAGGCTGTTTTTTAGTTTTCTGTTATCTTGTAGGGCATATAAATAGCCACAGTTGTTTTCAATAAATTATCTGATCATTCAACCAGTTTTGTTTTGTGTTCTTGTTCCTTTGAATCTTAACATCTGGTATCAGAGCCCGCACCTGGGTTTAGAGAGAAAAGCAGCATTTCTTTTTGAGTGATCAGTAACAGTAAGGATGGGTGATGATAAAACCCTAACCAAAATTCCCCATTTTGATGGTCATTATGATCACTGGGCCGAATTAATGGAGAATTTTCTTAGGGCGAAGGGTTTGTGGAGTTGTGTGGAGCATGGAGTCGAACCACCAACAGACGTAACAAGACTGACGGAGGCACAGCTAACTCAGCTACATGATGCAGTCACCAAAGATCATCAGGTCAAGCACTATCTTTTCCAAGCCATCGATCGCAATGTATTCCAGCAGATCTTGGATCGCCGCACATCCAAGATAGTGTGGGATTCAATGAAGCTGAAATTTGGTGGAACCGCCAAGGTGAAGAAATCTCTTCTTAATTCCTTAAGGAGAGAGTTCGAAATCCTGGCCATGAAAAATGATGAAAGCATCACTGAGTACTTTGCATGTGTGATGACGGTGGCAAATCAGATGCGGAGCAACGGGGAAGTAATGGCAGACTCAAAGATTGTGGAGAAGATCCTTTGAACACACTGATAAGTTCACTTATGTTGTTGTGTCAATAGAAGAGGCGAAGGACACAGACACCATGTCCATTGATGAACTGCAAAGTTCGTTAGTGGTACATGAGCAGAAATTTCGAAGGGTTACTCAGCAGAGTGAGGACCAAGTGCTGAAAGTTGAGGGCCGCTTCAGAGGAAGAGCATCAGCAATGGCGTTCAGAGGACGAGGACGAGGACGAAGCAGAGCAACATTCAACAAGGCAACGATTGAGTGTTACAAGTGTCATAAGCTAGGGCATTTTCAGTATGAATGCCCTATTTGGGATAAGGAGGCTAACTATGCCAAGCTAGAGGAGGAAGAAGAGATGTTGTTGATGGCGCAAGTGGAGCTCCATGAAGCCAAGAGGAGTAATGTATGGTTTGTTGATTCTGGGTGCTCGAATCACATGTGTGGTGACTTTGGTATGTTTTCAAGTTTGGACACTAGTTTTTCACACTCTGTTAAACTTGGAAATAATGCTAGAATGGTGGTGAGTGGGAAAGGAGTGGTAAAAATTGTGTTGAAAGGAATTAACTATGCCATTGGTGATGTTTATTATGTACCTGAGCTAAAAAACAACCTCCTTAGTGTTGGGCAGTTTCAAGAGAAAGGTGTAGCTGTTCTCTTTCAAAATGGTGTGTGCAGTTTGTTCCATCCTTTGAAGGGAAAGATGGCTGAGTCTGTAATGAGTGCAAACAAGATGTTTGCTCTATTGGGTGAGACTTCCACAGCGAATGAAAGTGAGGAATGCCTTCAAGTCGCTAATGATGATTAATCGAGACTTTGGCATCACCGCTATGGCCATCTTAGCTACAAAGGATTGTGCACGTTGCATTCCAAGAAGATGGTGTTAGATCTGCCGGAGATTGCAATTTCAAGAGAGTTATGTGAAGCATGTATGAAGGGGAAACAACATCGCACTCCAATTCCTAAAGCAAGTCGATGGAGAGCTTCAGAGAGGTTGCAACTAGTTCATGCAGATTTATGTGGACCCATAGAACCAATGTCGAGTGGCGGGAAGAGATATTTGCTATGTTTTATTGATGATCTTTCACGAAAAGCATGGGGTTATTTCTTGTCGCTAAAGTCTGAGGTCTTTTATTACTTCAAGCATTTTAAGACCTTAGTTGAAAAGGAGATTGGTTCACCTATCAAGTGCCTTAGAACAGACAGAGGGGGTGAGTTTAATTCTACTGAGTTCAATGACTTCTGTAGGGAACAAGGGATAAGGAAACAGCTCACCACCTCATACACTCCACAGCAAAACGGAGTGGCTGAGCGTAAGAACCGTACGGTGATGAACATGGTTAGAGCAATGCTCTCTGAAAAGTGAAAAGAAAGTTCCCAGGTCTTTTTGGCCAGAAGCTGCAAGGTGGACATTTCATGTCTTGAATCGGTCACCTACCCTAGCTGTGAAAGATATGACTCCAGAGGAGGCATGGAGTGGTGAAAAGCCTTCTGTAGAACACTTTAGGGTCTTTGGTTGTGTAGGACACGTTCACATTCCTGACGCAAGAAGGATTAAGTTGGATGATAAGAGTGTGAAATGTGTTTTACTTGGCTACAGTGAGCAATCCAAATCTCATAAAATGTATGATCCAGTTGCTGAAAAGGTTCACATCAGTCGTGACGTAGTTTTTGAGGAAGACAACGGATGGAATTGGGGAGCTGATGGTGAGAAGGAGTCAACAGAAATTGAATGGGATGATGGTGATAAAGAAGTAGTGAATGAGCAGGAAGATGAAGCGGCTGCAGATGATGGAGTAAATGGAGTGAACTCACCGGTTGCTGAGGAAGTTTTGGAACTAAGGGAGGGTAGAATTCGAGGCCCTCCTGCATGGGCAGCAGATTATGTCTCTGGTGAGGGACTGTCTGAAGAAGAGGAGGATGATGTGGCACTAATGGTGACAGAGGACCCCGAAACTTTTGAAGAGGCAGTTCAGACTTCAACATGGAGGAGAGCTATGAATGAAGAGATGGACTCTATCAACAAGAATCAGACTTGGAGCTTGGTAGAACTGCCTACAGGAGCCAAGAAAATAGGAGTTAAATGGGTGTATAAGACTAAGCTGGATGAGCATGGGGATGTGAGCAAGCACAAAGCAAGGTTGGTTGTCAAAGGCTACTCACAACGATATGGTGTCGATTATTCAGAAGTATATGCCCCTGTAGCAAGGATGGACACCGTTAGATTAATAATAGCTCTAGCTGCTCAAAGAGGGTGGAGGCTCCATCAATTAGACGTGAAATCAGCTTTCCTACATGGTGAATTGGAAGAGGATGTCTATATTGAGCAACCGAAGGGCTATCAGAGGCTGGGAAGTGAACACATGGTGTACAAGTTGCATAAGGCTCTATACGGCTTAAAACAAGCACCAAGAGCTTGGTTTAGCCTGATTGAGTCCCATTTTTTGGAGGGTTTTGTTTCCAGTCCAAGTGAGCAGACATTATTTGTAAAGAGCAAGGGAGATAGCATTCTCATCGTAAGTATTTATGTTGATGATTTACTCTTTACTAGTAATAATGATGAGATGCTTAGGGAGTTCAAGTGCTCTATGAAAGAGGAGTTCGAGATGACAGACCTAGGAGAATCAAAATTCTTTCTGGGAATTGAAGTTCTTCAGGGTTCAAAAGGTGTCTTTATCTGTCAGAAGAAATATGCTGCTGAAGTACTGTCTCGTTTTGGCATGGCGGAAAGCAATCCAGTCTATAATCCAATAGTTCCCGGTCAGAAAATGTGCAAGGATGAAGATGGAGAAAGAGTGGATGCAACTCTTTTCAAGCAGATAGTCGGGAGCCTTATGTATCTTACAGCAACTCGGCCTGATTTAATGTATGCTGTCAGTCTCATTAGTCGTTACATGGCAAACCCTACACAGATGCATTTCGCAGCTGCAAAGAGAATACTTAGGTATCTACAAGGGACTGTGGATTTTGGAGTGTTTTACAAGAAAGGTGGTGAAATTGATCTAGTGGGCTTCACTGACAGTGACTATGCAGGAGATTATGAAGATAGCAAGAGCACTTCAGGTTATGTTTTTATGTTGAGTGGTGGTGCAATAGCTTGGTCTTCTCGAAAGCAGCCCATTGTTACTTTATCTAGCACAGAAGCTGAGTACGTTGCTGCTGTAGGGTGTGCTTGCCAAGCTATATGGTTAAAGAAAGTTCTGAAGGAAGTAAAACATGAGCAAGTTGATGGTACGGTGATCAAGTGTGATAACACCTCTGCAATTAAGCTGTCCAAGAACTCAGTATTTCATGGAAGAACTAAGCACATGAGAGTGCGGTATCATTTCCTTCGTAACCTCACTAAGGAAAGAGTCGTTCAGCTGTTGTTTTGTGGTACTCAGGATCAACTTGCTGACCTGATGACCAAACCACTCAAGTTAGAGGCATTTCGGAAGCTTCGCAAGGAATTGGGAGTGTGCATTGCTCCAGACATGAACTGATTGCTTTAAGGCAATGAGTTCAAGGGAGGGAATGTTGGAAACAGTCAAGTAGTTGGTATGCACACCTCCTAGTTTTCAGGAACAAAAGCTAGTCTTTAGGCTAGTTTAGTGCCATTTGAATTATTCTTGTTGTTGGTTTACCACTAAGCCGTAGTAGAAGCTTAGTAGGCTGTTTTTTAGTTTTCTGTTATCTTGTAGGGCTTATAAATAGCCACAGTTGTTTTCAATAAATTATCTGATCATTCAACCAGTTTTGTTTTGTGTTCTTTTTCCTTTGAATCTTAACAGTGAAGGCCTCATGAAGACTAATTTCGTGAACCCTGTTCTGAAGATCACGATCGAGACTCTCCAGTCTCCGGTTGTGGTTCTCCAGACACTCTTCTGTGAAGTTTGTGTCAGTACTCCTCCTGCCAACAAGTTTTTGTATCTGCTGCACCCAACCGAACTTCGTAGTTAGTGCTTTCGATATGGGAGCTGAAGATATAGAGGGAGCGGGAGGAGAAAGCTTATTAGTGTCGGAGAGCTGGGGATAGGAAGAAGGTGGGACTGAAGGGCGTGGCATTGCATGTATGAAACTGCAGATCTGCAACTTCTATTGCTTGCAAAGGGTTGGGATATCATGGATGTAGATGAAAGATGGGTATTTTGGTTGATGGTGATGTGTTGTGAATCTTGTGCTGTAATATAAGATGGTGGAAACAACTATGAGAGGCGTGAAATTTCATGAAGAATGTCGTTATGAACTAGATATATTGTTTTGTTAGACTTGAAGAGTTGAGGGTCAAACTAACCATGCCGCAGCAGAATTATATAACATATACGATTCTAAACATTGTTTGAGAAACCAATTATATTTGGTGTTTGTTGGCTTTTGTTTGGGAGCTTATTTGCCTTGTACATGCCAGACGGTAATTGTTTTTAATCATTCGAGAGATTTCAAAGAACTCCTGGTGCCAACTAGTTTACCACATCCACAATTCCAGGTAGATTTCAGAAACTATTCCACACCTCGTAATGCTCAAACCTCTTGATCAAAGAGTTAACTCAACAGTAAGTTTCGGATGCAGGTACTCTAGAGCTTAATCTGTATTTTTAGGAGGTACTAAACAATTAAACACTAGTAGGAGGAGACTTGCGTGGCAAATTCACCAGAGCAAGAACTAAGATTTTCTTTTCTCATAAGCAACAGTGTTACATACTCGGAATAAAAGATGCTTAGTGACCTGAACCTTTGAATTAGGCCTACCCCATTCTCTTCGATCTTGGATTGTAGTTTTTTCATTTGGCTTGTTGCTCCATTTTGCTGCTAAAAGAGTTTTGACATTATGTCCCGCCTTTGCTTCGATTTTTTTTTTCTCTAAATCTTACATTATTCTGTGAAGAAATGAAAAAGGGAGATCAATTTGCTAAAAGATTAATCACTAAATTGATACCTCACAAGCACATGACCAAAAGTTCATGAAAGCACCATTCTCTTATGAAAGACAAGAAAAACCACGAAATTTCTGATTAAATTGTTGGACTAGATGAAAAGACGAGCACATACATCATAGAAGCTAAACCGATGATGCTTATTCACCTCCACAACATCATCAACGTTTTCTAACCAAGGTTTGACATGCCTATTGAATACTCTTGATAGATACGTAGTACTAAAAATCTCAACAAAGAGAGGAATTTTCATGAAAGCAAATAAGATCACTGGAATGCCAGCAAGAGATATGATGGGAAAGACAGTCCACGGCTTTCCTTGAAGCATTATGAGAAGTGCAGCACAAAATGCTAGCATCATGGTACTGATAGAGAGAAATAGGCTGAGAAGGCCTATTAACATCTTTTGCGGCAGAGACTTCAGGAAATCATCTTCTGCGTAGCGTGCTGTCAGGATTTCCAAGAACATCAATGATGCAATTGTGGAAGAAAAGAGTGACATAGCATCTGAGATGATAAAAAGACTAAATATCTTGTCATCGACGAATATGGGAATTCCAGTAACTTGATTATTGCCTCCCGGGACCGTAAACGCTGCAGCAAACATAATGGTTACAATGAGAGTGTTAGATCCAAAAGTAAAAAACCCATTTAAACAAAAGCAAGTGGACCGGTGCCTGCGGTCAAGAAGGTCAGAGGACGCTTAGAGAGTCAAATGCGCTCGCGAGGAGTACAGTAACGAAATACGTTCGCAAAGGGAGATAGTTTGCTTGCCGAAGGAAACGCGCTCGCGGAAGGGGCTGTGTATTAATGAAATACGTTCGCGGGAGGAAAAGCGTTCGCGAGAGTATTATAAGAGATGAAGCACGTGGTCGTAGGAGGTTAAGTTACCAACAGAAGAGTGTTGGGCTTAGAGGATTGGGCTTGAAGAGTTTGGATTGCCTTACAAGAAGGATTCTTAGCTTTAACAGTATGATGCCGTGCCTTGATTCACAAGTAAAAATCTGCCCTAATAATCACTATATAAAGGGGTTAAGATGTAAGAGAAAAGAACAACGACATCTATCAACAAACAGACAACAACTTCGCCACGCGAAAGTCTTCAAGCCTCTCCGGAGCAACCAAGCCTGATCCGTCAGCAACCGTAGTCTGATCCGTCAGCTGCACAAGGGACTTAATCCGTTAAGTCTGACAGGTTTCAATCCGTTGAAATCTCTCTACTCCCCTGTTCAATCCGTTGAGCAGTTTTACTCCCGTAACCAGTTCTGGAGAATCCGTTCGCCAGTCCATATCCTGCATATCTTGATACCCGCTGCTTAGTTTCTTTGCATACTAAGTAAGATTCGGCCATCCGCAAAGGTTGGAGAAAAATCCTAGAGGGACTTTTCCCTTGTAGGTCTAAAGAGAGAACCTAGCACAGAGGAAGAAGATCGGCGTCTGTCACGGTCGCTGTGAGAAGAAGTCAGAAGAGGGACGCGAGCAGTATCCAACTTCAAGGTTGTACCTGACCCAAAGGTACTGGCACGCCTAGCACAAATTTACAAGCCGGTTGTTTGAAGGACTGCAAATTCTAAACCAAACATCTGGCACGCCCAGTGGGACAGTGTCAAGATTACAGGCTTCGGCGAATATCAAAAGGAATATCCTTCGTGTTCCAAACCAGAACACGTAATCGCAAGGCCGCACAACTCGGCTTATTGTAGGAAGTTATCTACAGAACAAGCCATTAGCAAGTTTGGTGCTATGACTAAAGAAGGTCAGTCACAAAACCTTGCTGAGCAAGTAGGAGCGTTGAGCTCATCATTGGATAACCTGACAAAAGGTTTCCAAGAGGTCCGCGATCGAGCCCGGCAGCAGGACAGAAAGGCCGAGATTCAGGACCTAAGGTATACAGACCTAGCAACTAAGATGAACGAGAATCAGCAAGCGCTGAACAAGAGGATGGATATGTTCATCGAGACTTTAAATGCCATGAGAACTGAACAGCTTATCCGCCAACATCCTCCAGAAGAAGAGTTGCTAGAAGAGGTAGATCACCAGGTGGATAGAAGAACCGTGCACCGAGAGGGATTTGGCCCACTTCGCGTGGGTGATGACCAATTAGCGGTGCACAATGATCAGAACCCTGGAGGAGCTAGAGGACGACAGAGAGCTCCAAGGCAACAACCACGTCGTTCGCCTACGCCTATTCAGAGGATACCTCAGCTGGACTGGGATGCAGTCCAGAATATGATACAGGAAGCAATAAGGGCAACTCCCATTGTTGCTGCTGTGAACACTGCATACACGCATCCGTATCCAGAATGGGTGGCTGAGAGCCCATGGCCAGAACATTATCGACAGATAAGATTCACTTCGTTCTCGGGAGAGGGGTCTGAAGATGCAGCCACCCACATTGCAAGGTTCACAGGCGAGTGTGGACCATATGGCACGGATACTGTGTTTAAGCTGCGCACGTTTGGAGCTTCTTTGTCGGGGTCAGCACTGACATGGTACACCAAGTTGATACCAAGATCAGTCCCTGACTGGAACGTGATGGAGAATATGTTTAGAACCACATTTGGAACTGTGGAACCAGAGGTTGACTTGTCTTCTTTGACAGCTATGTATCAGCAACCTATGGAGTCATCAGTAGAGTTCCTTAAGAGGTTCAAGGTTTAGCAGGCCAAATGCAAGACTCCAATCCCAGAGCCTGACTTGATCAAAATTGCAATCCGGGGGTTGGAGAAGAGGCAGAGAGCAAAACATCACGATGGAGTGTTCTCTAGCATGGCCGACCTAATGAACAGGGTTGGCAGTTACCAGTACTTCCTGAATGAGCTAGACGAGGAAGCCAACAATTCCAGGAACAATTTGGCCCTTATCCCAAGAACGCTGAGGCCCAGAATGCCTCCAGCAAGGCATAAGACAGTGGGGGCAATATATTCCCACATGGATCCCTACTACTCAGCTCCACAAGCTATGCCCTATGCAGATCCATACATGATGGGGTATGAGGAAGAAGTCGCAGCGGTGGAGTTAGCAGGCAGACAGCCTATCAAGTCCCAGGTATTAAAAATGTCTAAGGAGCCAGTAAAGATTTCGTTCGCCGCGTTTGCAAAACCGGAGTATGAATCTTATACGTATAATGCACACAAGGCCCCGGAAATTTTGGACGATTTGACAGCGTTGGGGAAAGTGAGGAATGACTTTGGACCTCCCCTACCCAGGAGCAGCTCAAGGGAAAGAAGTACTGCAGGTTCCATAATCTTTGGAACCATAATACATCAGAGTGCATTCGCTTGAAAGACACTATCCAGACGTGGATTAACGAAGGAAAACTGGGAGCGAATGAAGAAAAGACTGCAGCTTGGGTCGACATCGATCCTTTTCCCACAATCAATATGGTTGACTTAGTGCCGTGTGAGGGGAAGAAGGAGAAGCCACTGCCAGCAAGGCCAGAGTTCAAAGAGTACACCTACAATGCTAGTAGGGCTCATGTTATCCTGAACAAGCTGATCGTGGCCAATGAGGTGGCCATCCCATGGGGAGTCTACCCCCTAGAAGAAGCAATAGCTGGTAAGACCTATTGTAAATTTCATAACATGTGGACTCACAAGACTTCTTAGTGCATGCAGCTCAAAGATCAGATACAACAGTGGGTCAATGAGGGGTCAATCACCTTTTGTGATCCAGCAGTAGCGGATGTGGCTGTAGTTGATTTGGTTCGGGGTAACGGAAAACTGACGCTTGACCTGAGTACTGTAGATGGAGAAACGGAAGATATCCAGCGGAAAGAATCAAGAGCAGGCGCATCAGCAGTCATGTTGTGTGCTAGGTGCAAAACTGAATGTGGCATTGCTAAAGAGCCACAACAGGAGCAGAGGAGTGCTGTTACTACACCCCCCGAAGCGTATCAGCCATATAGTCCAAAGCAGGTGAGAAGATCAGCAAGTCCTAGTCAGAGGGATTCTAACCTCTACCTTCGTTTGCGCCAGGCGAGAATGGAGAAGAAGCCAACGGTCTACCCGCAGGACGTAGTGATCAAGCCTTACATACTGCCAGCTTCCAGGAACGTACTCAAGGACAACGTTTGGATGGTCAGAGAAAGAGGAAAGGTGGTAGAAGCTACGCCTACTCAGACTAGGAATGTGCAGCGAAGGTATGGTAAGACCAAGAGGCTTTTGGAAGCTTTGGATAAAGGTCTGGTTAGCCCAGACAAAATCAGAGAGACTCCAGAACAGTTAAGGCGAAAACTGGAATTATTGTCAGCAAGACCTTATTGCCCAGTCAGGAACGTTCGCGATATTCCCGAGACTGCTACAACAGAGCATAGCGGACAGAAGAGTCTCGCGAGAAGAAAATAGCGGTGAGCGAAAGTCTGTATGGTCAAGGGTCGGCATTGACAAAAGTCAACACACGCGGGAATCAGTTTGGTCGCGAGTAGGCCAAAAGGTGGTAGGTAAAGCATCTACCTTCACCTCCAATGAGATACCTGAGGCGTCTCCAGCAAAAAGGTTAGGATCTCAGAGGGTCCTAAGAACGATGACAAGAGGGAGACGTCGAAAACGAAGTTTGAATGGAGACCAAAGGCAGTTCAGCGTCAAGAGCATGGGTCTCAAGAAACAAATAAGGTTGAACCTATAACTGAGGTTGAGCAGCAGAAACCTACTCCAGAGGTTTCTTTAGTGAAGCAGATGGCTGAAGCGTTTGCCCGTGCAGAAAAAGAATCAGAAGTTGGTACAACTAGCGTTACAGAAGACGACATGGAGGAAGACAAAGAAGAAACCGGGGGCATGGATGAAAGCTTGTCATGCAGCATGCTTTACGTAGAAGACGAGCAGGGTGAGATGATCACAGACCAGTCTGAATCTGCTCAGATTTACGTAACAACCGAAGCTGCGATAACAGCCCCAGAGACAAACACGTATTGCAATATGGTGTATGTCTTACCTTCTATGTACGCATTGGATGAGCCAATTTCGTCTGAAGTTTTCCTTAACATGTCAGAAGGTGAGGCTGGAGCGGAGTCACCTATTCGCAGAGAAGAGCTTGCTGCGAGGGAAGATAAAGAAGACATGGACCCTGAGTTGAGAAAGAAATATGTTTTGTTCTCCAAGCCCACATTCGCCATGAGGCAACATTTGCGACCATTATACGTGTCTGCTGACATATTGGACAAAAGGGTCAGTAAGATATTGGTGGATACAGGGGCTGCTGTAAGTGTCCTTACCGTACAGACCATGAATTACCTTCAGATTCCGAAGGAGAAGATTCTAGAAAGCAAGATGAAGGTAAAGAGTTTTACCGGAAACAAAGCTCAGACACTCGGAGTGGTGATACTGAAAATTAGGGTTGGTCCATCAGAGATGTATCAGACTTTCTTTGTGGCTGAGTGCACAGCTCCTTATACTATGATCCTGGGTAGAGATTGGCTTCACCAAGCCGGTTGTGTTCCATCTTCTCTCCATCAAGAGCTTGCCATCTGGAACCCAGAGACCGACGAGTCCGAAGTAATCAAAGCTGACCCTAGGCCATTTTCAGTAGCGGCTTGCTTTGTTGAGGCAAGTTATTACAGTGAGGATATGAGGCCTTTGAAAATCAGTGGTGTTACAAAGAAAGGGCATCCATATGGGGTGACCTTCACTGAGCTTACACAATGGGGATTGGCGCAGCTTCAAGCAAACGCCAGTAGACCAATCTCCATGATTTTACCCCAAAACAATCAATGAAGCCACAACTCAGCAAGGAGGAGTTGGAAGCCTACGCTTCCCTGCACCAGAGATTATCTATTTTTAGGCAGGAGCAAGAGGCTTACCAACAGGTGGCAGCAGTAGAATGCGTTAATGACGATGTTTTGGAATATGATAAAGAGGAGGAGGAGATTATCCAAGCAGCTCCGGCAGCCTTGGATGATACGCCACCTAAGGTCAATGATCCAGTAGAAAAAGTCAACCTAGGGACCCCAGAGGAACCAATGGAGGTTGGTATAAGTATGTATTTGGAACCTGAGCAAAAGCATAAGCTCATTGAGCTTCTTCACGAGTACAAGGATTGCTTCGCAGAGAAATACGAAGACATGCCTGGATTAGCACCAGAGTTAGTTTGTCACAAACTACCAATCATGGAAGGTTATAGGCCAGTCAGGTAAGAACCTAGGCGAATGCATGCCGATAAAGTGGCTTCGGTAAAAGAAGAGGTGGAAAAAATGCTCAAGTCTGGAATTATTCGACCTGCCAAGTATGCCAAATGGTTATCTAACATAGTGCCAGTCAGAAAGAAGAATGGTAAGATGAGGGTGTGCGTGGATTACAGAAATTTAAACACAGCCACACCTAAGGACGTGTATCCTATGCCAATGGCAGACATGTTAGTTGATGCAGTAGCAGGGCATGAGCTGTTGTCATTTATGGATGGAACCGCAGGGTATCACCAGATTCCTGTGGAGGAAGAAGACAAGCACAAGACGGCCTTTAGATGTCCAGGCTTTACAGGAGCATTCGAGTATCAAGTCATGCCTTTTGGGCTTAAGAATGCTGGTGCCACATATCAAAGGGCGATGAACCTTATCTTCCATGACATACTGGGGAAGATATTAGAGGTTTATATTGATGATGTGGTAGTAAAGTCCAAGATTAAGGCAGACCACATAGAGGATCTACGAAAGGTCTTCATAAGGATGCGAAAACATAAACTCAGGATGAACCCAGCTAAATGTGTCTTTGGGGTTCAGTCAGGCGATTTCCTAGGGTTTGTGGTTCATCAGCGTGGTATCGAGATTCCAGCGGACAAAGTTAAGTCGGTAATAGAAGCTCCAGCTCCAACTAACAAGAAGGAATTACAGCAGTTATTGGGTAAGATTAACTTCTTGCGTAGATTCATCTCGAACTCGGCAGGAAAAATTCAACCCTTTACATCACTGTTAAAGTTGAGGGCAGATACGGAATTTC
This sequence comes from Comarum palustre, assembly GCA_951800085.1. Classification (NCBI taxonomy): domain Eukaryota; kingdom Viridiplantae; phylum Streptophyta; class Magnoliopsida; order Rosales; family Rosaceae; genus Comarum; species Comarum palustre. The sequence continues at coordinate 10,060,778 of OX637581.1, read as the reverse complement.
GTTGGGAAGCAAGTCATCAGGAAGCGTTTGACAGGATAAAACAGTATCTAACTTCACCGCCAGTTCTGATGCCTCCGCCGCCTGGTCACCCTTTGAAGCTCTACATTTCAGCCTGTGAAACATCCATTGCTGCGCTCTTAGCGCAAGATGAACGCCAAGATAACGATAAGGTGGTTGAACATGATGTATATTACCTTAGCAGGACATTAATCGATGCAGAAACCAGATATAGTGACATGGAACGGTTGTGCCTCGCTTTGTATTTTGCTGGTTGCAAGTTACGTCATTATATGTTATCTTTCACAACAATAGTGGTGGTACAGACAGACTTGGTAAAGTACATGTTGACCAGACCTATTCTCAGGGGTCGTATTGGCAAATGGGTGTTAGCTTTGTCTGAGTTTTCACTACAATATACACCTTTGAAGGCACAAACCGGACAGGCGGTTTCGGATTTCTTGCTTCATCATCCAGTAGAACAAGATTTACAGTACAGAGAGTTAGACGTAGTGGCCATTCTAATGCAGCCTTAGGAATTGTATTTTGATGGAAGCAGCACTGAAAGTTTGTCTGGCACTGGGATATCTTTGGTAAGTCCTCTGGGGGTTCGTCATGCTTATTCTTTTCAACTAGAGTGGAAATGCACCAACAATCAGGCTGAATATGAGGCACTCATAATCGGATTGGAAATGTTACTCGCAATGGGGGCAACAGTGGTAAGTGTGTTCGGCGACTCTTTGTTGGTGATTAACCAGCTTAAGGGATTATACAAGTGTACAACCTTTACTTTGGTTCCATTTTGGGAAAGGGCTACAGAGCTACTGGAGCAGTTCAGTGATATCACTTTAGATTATATCCCTAGGGCACACAACTTTGCGGCGAATGAGGTGGCACAAATTGCCACTGGCATAACTTTGACTGATGGAGTCTGCGAGCGGATTTTGAAAGTTGAAAGGAGAACGTTACCTTCTTTCATGGCTCGGAGGGTAGACGCGGATGAATGGTATGTTGCTACAGTCGAGGCTATCGATACAGATTGGCGTCAGCCACTCATTGACTACTTGGATAATCCATCTACTCCAGTGGATAGACAAGTCAGATACTTTGCCACTAACTATGTATTACGAGGTGGCGAACTCCTACACAGAGGGGAGGATGGAGTTGATCTTAGGTGTATCTTTGGAAAAGAAGCCAAGCGAGTGATGAGGGAGGTGCATTTAGGAGTTTGTGGTTCACACCAGGCTGGACCAAAGATGAGGTGGCTGATCCGTCGTTACGGTTACTTTTGGCCTTCGATCTTAAAAGACTGCATTACATTTGCTCAAGGATGTCAGGAGTGTCAAGCGCATGGGCCAGTGCAGCATGTTCCAGATGTGCCCATGCAACCCATTATTAAGCCATGGCCAGCAAGAGGATGGGCGTTGGATTTCATAGGAATTATTCATCCAGCTTCGTCTCAACACCATAAATTTATCTTGTTGGCAACAGATTATTTCACAAAGTGGGTGGAGGCCGTACCCTTAAGGGATGCATCTGCTCATACAGTTTGCAGCTTCATCTTCAGCAATATCATAAGCAGGTATGGCATTCCAGAGTGTTTGGTAGCAGACAGGGGGGCAGCATTTCTAGCAAAGGAAACTGAAGACTTCATCGCTGACTATGGGATTAAGTTTCTACATTCCACACCATATTATGCTCAGGCGAATGGACAAGCTGAGGCTAGCAACAAAGTCATAATCAATATCTTGCGAAAGATGTTGATTGATAATCCTAGAGATTGGCATAATGAGCTGGATCATACTCTGTGGGCGTATCGAACATCTAAGCGGTCACCTACAGGAACCACACCCTATGCCTTGATGTTTGGACATGATGCAGTTTTACCTATGGAGATAAGTGTCAATTCTTTAAGGGTTCGCGAGCAACATCAGTTAGTAGGGGAGGATTATGTTCAAGCCATGTTTCAAGAGCATGAACAGCTGGATACTACTCGTTTGGAAGTCTTAGATCATATAATGGTTGAGAAGCAACGAGTTGCTCGCGCATATGATGCCAGGACACGTGGCAGAAGTTTTGGAGTTGGCGACGTAGTTTGGAAAGCAGTACTTCCCTTTGGCGAACATGTTCGCGGCAGGGGTAAGTGGTCTCCTACGTGGCAGGGGCCTTTTGTGATTGACCAGATCGTGGGTAAGGGTGCTTACTATCTGCGAGATTTGGATGGAGAAGTCCATAATAACCCTATTAATGGGAGGCATCTGAAACAGTATTTTCCAAGTGTTTGGGCTTCTGACGATCCTTTGCCGCCACAGACCACAGAACAGCCTGTTTCCCAGCAAGGGGGGCAGAGTTTATAACCTTAGGGTTTCGTTCGCAGAACCGGGGTCTTGTCAGTTTCATTCAGGTTGCTCAACGCTTAACCTGTTTGAGGTTGTGGCTTTTTGTGCACCTGATAAAACTGGGGGGCACCATAGTTATACAGAAACCAATTAATGTGGTTTTTTTCTTTATTTTCGAATTTTTCGATGTTTTTGGAAACAAGTTGTGTTTTTTCAAGCCCTGATTTATTTTGAACCAACACCTGTGGTTTACACATTGAATATAAACAATTTGTGTTTATTGATTCATACATACATTTCAACGAATACAGTGTTGAACAAGAACTTATTGCAACAAATACAGTGTTGAACAAGAACAGAGCTGTTTGAAGTAAAATCTATTACAATTCCTTTCATAAAGTCTCTCTTCAAACTTTTACAGTTTTCGTTTCATCCTCCACCTTGCGCGGCCAACATGTTGAAAGTGAACCGACGGTGGTGGAGTAGAAGCAACTTGATCAGACCTGGCGCGGAAGAGGCTCGACGGAGGAATCCTGTCGGCACAGAAGCCTTCTTCGATCCAATACCAGAAGTCAATCCCCTCACCAAGTGGAATTTGGTTCCAGTGGTGCACTTTGAAGCGACTTCTGGGCTAGGCGCATCAGATCTTATACCTGAGGTTAGGTTGTGAAGCCTACCCAGGATTTGAGGTTTGGTTGTGAAGCCTAAAGGATAGGAAGATAAAAGAAAGAGGTCTGGAGGAACTGCTTTGAGACTGAAAGGAGAATACATGTTCTTGATTGCTGAAGGTGATGAAAAGAGTTGATCACTATTTATAGGCGAAACGCTAGGTTTTCACCGAAGGGAACTGGATGGTTTGCTGTTCATTCATTGGCTAGGCATTTATCACGCGTGCTGTGTTAGTTGAATGCGGTAAATGCGCAAGTTAATGGTGCAACGTTGTAGTTAAAGCGTGGAACAGTTTTCGAGAAGATCAAAGATATGGAATTAATCACGGGAACTCTTTGCATTCAAAATAATGTTCGCAAGCAGAGTTGATACAGATGGACAGTCAAATAAATTTGCTGATGTGTCTAATATTAGCTAAGGCAGCGTCAAGGGCTCTTTGGACATTCTCTTCATTGATCAGGGAGTCTTCGACCTTGTCTTCCACTATGTCAATCGTCTGTTGGAGGGTTTGGTAGGAACTTTTTTCTTGTTCCAGGACTCCTAAGTTTTGCTGGGCTTCTGCTTCTGCAATTGCTAGCTGAGCTTCAATTTCGGTTTTTTGTCGTTTAAGTTCAGCAATTCGGTCAGGAAGCAAATGAGTAGCGTTATGCATAAGTCCAGTGAGATTAGTAGCCTTGGCAGCCCGTTCAGCTCGGAGTTCCTCAGTCTGCTGACGATGTTGAAAGGCCTCCAATCGAATTACTTTGGCACGCTCAGACAGGGATGCAGCGTTGGATGTGAATTCCCATAGACGCCGCAATTTCTTCAAAAGCCTTTCGTCAGCTTGAACTCTCAGGATACGAATTGCATCTTCAACTTGGCTTCTGGTGTTTGGGTGGAGAAGATCCTTGTGCTCCAGGCTTCGAAGGAATTCTTTAGCGTCCAAAGTTGAGCAGTCTACCTGGAGAGGAGCCAGCATCTGTTGAACTTGCTCAATAATGGAAGGCATAGCATGATCAGGAGAAAAGGTAACTGAGAAGTTTTCCGGAATCTGGCAAGTAAAGAAACAGTTAGTGTTTGTAAAAATACAAACAAAAGCTATAGAGTAAAGAAAAGGTTTACCTTTGAGTTAGTTCCAATTGGGATTACCGATTGAGGCACTGGTTGAGCAATATCATTCGCACGATTGTCATTCGCGGCAGCAGTTTCGCTCGCGAGAGAGACCGCACTCGCGGGAAGAATGTTGCTCGCGGGAATATCAGCCACTATTCTCTGCGGCGAACAGGAAATCGTCTCGCGAGGGTTTGGCTCGTTCGCAACAACAGTTTGGATAGGAACGAGCTTAGTACTTTCACTAAAGATTTCTCCCATCATAGTATCCAGGACCGGAGAAGCAACTGACTCGGAGGAGGAGCTAACTTCACATACAGGAATTGGTCCCTGAAACGTCAGAAGCATAATTGAGCTCAAGTTTTCAAGGAATTTCCAATTGAGTGGATCGGCGAAACAAATACCTTTGGAGCTGCTTCCGTAGGAATCTCAGTACCTAAGTTGACTAAAGGAGGAGCTGCCTCCTGGGCCATGACAGAGGTTGCTTCAGCCAGAACGGTTAGGTTAGGAGCACCAGAGACGGCAGGATTTTGGCTGCATTCTTTGGGGGATCGCGCGGCTTCAGGGCTAGATTGCATAGGCTGATCCACCTATAAGGCAATTATATGATTAGTTGACTTGGCTACATAAGCATACGAGTTTTCAAATTAAATGAACCCATACCTGGGGTTGAGAAACGGTCTCTGCTGAAGGAAGACTTGGTTTGAGCCTTTTGAGAGGGCGAACTCCAATCTTGTTCGCACGCTTCTTGGTTCTTTGGGGAAGCTGCAAGGGAAGAAGTTGGTCAGAAAAGGTATATAGATCAGGAAGTTGATCATTGTAGTTGAGGAGTTTTGAAATACCTGGGGGGCAGGGAACACTTCTGTTCGCGCCTCAGAAACCGAGGAAGGTTCAACGCTTTGGCGAGGGCCTTCGATAGCGAACACAGCCAAATCTTCAGCATGGTGGAAATGTTTTTGATATGGCTGGAAGATCTTTCTGAACACAGACGGGTGGGTTCCATCTACCCTCGTTGATTGAACTCCACCACCTAGTGAACTCATCGTTAGCAGCAAAGCTCAGACGTACTCCACCAAGGGGATAGGTGTTTACAGGCTGTATGATGTCCTTGAAGCGGGAGGAAATGGATTCAGGATCAGTTCCAGCATTGTAGGTTTCTCGCCACGAGGTAAAATAGTTGCGGCTAGCCAATGGGGGATATGGAATGCTTTGGCACATTCCAAATTGCCTGGCGAAGAAGTTGGGTGCATAGATTTCTACTCCAGCTCTGCCTGGCAGTTTGAGGTCGCGAGTGGAGAGGAGGCGTAGAAAGAAAAAGAGCTGCAGGACGTTGTGACGGTTACTAAAAATAAAGCCTTCATTTACAAGTGAAGGGTATGTCCGTCTACAAACAAGGGTAATAGAATCTGAAGGCAGGTTTTCCATACTATACAGGTGGTGGAAACAACGCGAATAACTAATGGCTGGAGTATGTGAGGCAGACACGATGGTTTGGCCTAAGACCTTATCTTTCAGAAAGCTGGTGATAGAAGAAGAACGGAAAATAGGAAAATAGGTTTGAAGCCACAAGTCTAAAATCCAAAGAGGACCGCTAACAGATCTGTGTTTGAAGGGTTCTAAGGATAGAAAGTGTAACGCCCTGTATAACAATCCAGTGGCTAGCTCTAAGAGGTTAAGAGGGATACCATTGTAAAGCAGCTCAGCAGTTCTGGCCCAGGCGAAGGTGGGTTTGTTGGTGGCGCTGCATTCGACATATTTGAGTAGCCAGAATTCCAGGAATGCTAGGCCACTTAAATCATCATCAGTACTCCCATAGTGACTGACCCACGCGGTGTATGAGTTGGGGCGAGGCTGATCAGAAGGGATTTGATGTTCCAACGCAAGGTCATTAAGAGGGCTCGGTGCGTTGGAGAAAGGAAGCCCAGTAATCGTGTACACATCCAGTAAAGTGATACCCATCGGGCCTGCGGGGAGATGGAAGGTGTTTGAAGAAGTGTCCCAGAAACAAATTGCTGCTGCCAGGGGAGCTCTGTTGCAGCCAGACTTCAGGGAGAAATAGAGGTCGATGGGATCGGCAATTCCAACGGCTTGCCATCGTTCAAGGTCTCTATTGCGGCGCTGTTGGTACCATTGGATTTCGGCATCATTGGTGTTTGGCCATTGCCCAAATCTGGTTTGAGCGTCTGATTTCTGCCAGTCGACAAAGGAAGCTTCTTCCTCGCGAAAAACTAAAGGAGGAATTCGGGATGCATGTTGACGATAAGGTGGTTGAAATTGGTTTGGGAAGAGATCGACCCAAGGACCCAGGTCGCAGGAATTGTCAGGCTTAACTTTCAACCAAGAGCATTTTGGTCTTAGAGCAGGTCGGAAATCGGCCATGGCTTGGACGAAGTCTCTAGCTTCGTGCTCAGAAGGGGTTCTGGGTGAGGTTTTCACAGCAGAGAAAGTATGTTTGGGTGCCATTGATTTGGAAGCAGTGGAGGAAAGCAGAAGCGGCGGCGGTTTGTTTCAGGGAAGTTTGAAAAGAGTTGCAGAGGGAAATGATGGTTGAGTGTTCTGAGGAGTTTGGCAATGAAAAGACGTTTGCTTTTGTTCACAAATCGATGCCTAGGTATAACTCTTTTCGATTTTCGCAAGCGGGCTTAATCTCAAGAGCTGGGGGGCAATGTTAGATCCAAAAGTAAAAAGCCCATTTAAACAAAAGCAAGTGGACCGGTGCCTGCGGTCAAGAAGGTCAGAGGACGCTTAGAGAGTCAAATGCGCTCGCGAGGAGTACAGTAACGAAATACGTTCGCAAAGGGAGATAGTTTGCTTGCCGAAGGAAACGCGCTCGCGGAAGGGGCTGTGTATTAATGAAATACGTTCGCGGGAGGAAAAGCGTTCGCGAGAGTATTATAAGAGATGAAGCACGTGGTCGCAGGAGGTTAAGTTACCAACAGAAGAGTGTTGGGCTTAGAGGATTGGGCTTGAAGAGTTTGGATTGCCTTACAAGAAGGATTCTTAGCTTTAACAGTACGATGCCGTGCCTTGATTCACAAGTAAAAATCTGCCCTAATAATCACTATATAAAGGGGTTAAGATGTAAGAGAAAAGAACAACGACATCTATCAACAAACAGACAACAACTTCGCCACGTGAAAGTCTTCAAGCCTCTCCGGAGCAACCAAGCCTGATCCGTCAGCAACCGTAGTCTGATCCGTCAGCTGCACAAGGGACTTAATCCGTTAAGTCTGACAGGTTTCAATCCGTTGAAATCTCTCTACTCCCCTGTTCAATCTGTTGAGCAGTTTTACTCCCGCAACCAGTTCTGGAGAATCCGTTCGCCAGTCCATATCCTGCATATCTTGATACCCGCTGCTTAGTTTCTTTGCATACTAAGTAAGATTCGGTCATCCGCAAAGGTTGGAGAAAAATCTTAGAGGGACTTTTCCCTTGTAGGTCTAAAGAGAGAACCTAGCACAGAGGAAGAAGATCGGCGTCTGTCACGGTCGCTGTGAGAAGAAGTCAGAAGAGGGACGCGAGCAGCATCCAACTTCAAGGTTGTACCTGACCCAAAGGTACTGGCACGCCTAGCACAAATTTACAAGCCGGTTGTTTGAAGGACTGCAAATTCTAAACCAAACAGAGAGCACCAACGACAGAACATGACCGTGCAGTATCCTTCATCCACTTTTCTCCCTCCTCCTTGTGGTTGATGGTAAACAGCTCGTGCGGTCTCTTACAATCAGAGTGATTCATTTTTTCCCGTAATTGGGAAGGTAAAATCTTCTCCACCTCCTGCATTATAACACATGTTATCCATAATCCAAGCAACATGTGTGTTACATCAACCAGATATTGGGAGTAGGTTGAAAAAGAGTCTCTTTTATGTAGTTTTAAAGATTCTAACCTTGAACCATTGGAGTTCTCTCTGCATTTGAAGAGCTGCACCAGTAATACCGCTTAGCTGCCCAAAAGAGGGCATTGCTGCCATATGTAGCATACTGTTATTTGATACATCCACATGAGTTGCAAATACATCTTTTGTACGGAGTCCATATATAAGGTTATAAATCTTTTCTTGGCGGTACTCAACTGCCACATGAAATATGCTCCTGTTGTATTCATTAGTGATCAGCATAAGTTCTGGTTTTGTCTTCAATATTTGAATAATGAACTCAGAAATCCCTCGTTCGACAGCTTGGAAAATAGCATTATTTACACCAGCAGTTTGCAATTCACTCGCGTCTAAATTTTTTATCGTCTCGCACATGTGAACCAAAAACTCCTGAGATCGTTTATGAATCCGTTTCATGTCTTGTAGGTAGCTTATTCCTAAAGGGATGTTGAGAAAAATATACTAATTGGTAAATATGATTCAGTAGATTTGATTTGATTGTTATAGCAAATGAGAGAAACACTACATACCCGATATCCTGAGAAGAGCAGCAAGTATGATATGACAAATACCTGAAACTGCAATGCAATATCAACTAAGTAAATATGTCGTCAAAAAGTTCATACACTACGTAAGTGGTAACCCTTGCATGTGACATCCAGGGTTACATATAGTTCCTTTTTTTCTTTTTCTTTCTAAGAAATAAAGAAACAGAGAGAAAAAAAATTGAGAATCAGTATTATTTTCTGTAGTCTTGTATGTAAAAGTACTTTTATTTTATGTTGATACCCAGAACCCAAACCACACGATTCTTTTGTGTAAGTAGGTTAGGGAATGCATACCTGATCGGAAATCTCTTCTGTTACCTTCATCAATTTCCATATTACCAACATTTATATAAATATCATTGGCAGACAAGGGCGCAGGCTGTATCTTTATCCCTATATAGGCAAGGAGAAATGGATTTCGGTTAACACTTTATTTTTAGACTTCAGCAATCGTTTGTTAGAAAGATCATCAACACTTTGGAGACCATGCAGCTAATAGTTATAGGATTTAAAACATTTTGCAACACAAGTAATGGTACATGCTAAGAAGCTCAGATAATAAAAAACCGAAGACATGTCGAGCTACGCTTTTCATGCTAAGTTTACTGGAAACCCCATACGCGTGGTACCTGTAAGTTCACTCAAACAATACTTCTCTACATATACTTTACTGTAAATCTGTAATATGTAGTACAACTGATTGGTAATCCAAAAATTATGCAGCACAAGTATAGATCAATCCATATGATCTGTCAAATAATTATACTACAAAACTTGCGGCTTGCTGCGTGATAGCATAAAAAAGAGATTGTGGTTCTCACAGTTATAGATCCATTGCTGCCAGAATCTGAGCTTCATTCCACTCGGAAATGCTGATGGCACACCCGACAATGCATAAAAAGGGGTTATATCATAATGGTCTTTAGATATGGCCAAGCGCGGGAAACGCTGTATTAAAGCCCAGGCAATATCTGGATCATAGTGAAAAGTGACAATAAAGAAAAAGTTACACATAAATTTTAACATGTCAAAAAACAAAACCGTCCTTCTCAAAAAACAAAACCGTTTAGGACTCTGAACGTTATGATTGGATCTTACCATATTTTTTTTCATTGAAACATTCAGAAACAATTGTGGCGCCGTTTGGACCTGTCTCTGGCATTAAATCTTCCCGTGGAGTAACACAATATAGATAGCGCGCCATATTCAGATGACCCATGCGATAAGCTAGTACAAGTGGAATTCTATTTGAAGCATCCCCAATGCTAAGAATTCTCTTGTTCTTTGCAACCATGCATTTAGCCATTCGAGTGAATCCCTTACTTGCAGCTGCAGCTAGAGCTGTCATGCCATCATTTCCTCTTATTTCCAAGTACTCTCGTGGCATCAAGTGCACCAACTGTTCCACTATATGCGGGCGCCCAGCATCCGTTGCGATGTGAAGAATTGTCCTTCCAGAAATTGGAATTCTTGCTCTTATCGTATCAGGATTCTTCTTATACAACTCGTATGCTGCTTCCCAATGACCTTGCTTCACAGCATCAATGAAAGGTATACAGTTGTCGAAGTCCTTGGGATCAAACTCAAATCCTGTCAATGTGACCTTTATGAAATATAACATTGTTGGCACCAGACTTTCTGTGTTACTGGACGACTAACTAAAATACTTATATATTTCGACAAACATACCTGTATCAAATAGAAAACCTTGCGATCTTGACGACGAAGTTTGCTGTTGGTATGCAGTCAACAACGTAGCCCAAGCAACTCGGGCTCTAGTAACATTGTTGATCAGAGAGAAAGCAGCCAGTCCGCAAGAAATCTGAATTGCGTGGAGAGCTTGGGCATTCTTCTGCGTCGACTGATACCCAGATTCGGTTTGAGGGTCACTGCCGGTTTCGACAATGTCCCAAAGATCATGAGCCAGCAAGTAGGTTCTGACCCAAACACTCCATTCTCCGTAGTTGTTTTTGTTGAGAACTTGAAGAACGATTGCATTTGGGGCAACTGAAGCTTCCATGCTCGATCAACTGCAGTTGAGATCTAATTCATTGATGAATGCTATTTTGTTTTCTACTAGTGAACAGATACATCATCCACCAGCATGTTTTTTATCTAAAGCTCGGGCCCACGTGAGTCGATTAGTCGACTACTCTACAAAGTTGCTGCAAGAAACTAGGGGTGTTATTGGGTGGTTTCGGTTTGATTTTCACCTAAAATCAGAAACCAAACCTAACTTAATATTCGTTTCGGTTTCCGATTTTTTTGAAGGACAAACTATAAACCAAACCAAAACTGTATGGTTCGGTTGGTTTCGGATATTTTAGGTTTTTTTGGGCAATAAAAAATATGTAAATTTCTAATTAATATGTTACACTAAATATCAAAATTGCAATAAAAAGATAAAAATAAATTGATTTTCTACTATCAGCACCGAGACGTTACCCGAATTACGTGATTTTTAAACATAGTCATATTTCACAATTCCGATCATATCTTATTTCACTAGATTTTTGATAATTTTGATTTTATGTAGAGTTGGTTCACAAAATTGTTCATTTGCTTAAAACCTACTAAACAAGTTATACAACATTAGTATGCACATTGTGTTTCCGATGACTAAAATTCACAAACGAAAAATTCGACCCTCAGATATGATCATTTTGACGAAAGATGTCTATGGTAAAAAATTCAACTGGATCCGACAACGTTAAGGGCTCGATCGAAACGGTCAACTCTAATTCGTCGTCGCTTATTACACGGAAACGCTCATCTCTCTCTCTATATAATGTAGTTTGGTCGAACCTTCCACGCACAAAACTCTCACATAGATGAGACGCGACCACTCATATAAAAATTTTGGAATATTTACCCTTCGACGATAGGGCTCTCCATAGATAAAAATAATGGTAAATAGGGTTGACCGCTACTATCGGTAACAAGACGTTACCTGAATTACGTATTTTTTCAACCATAGCCGTATTTCACAATTCTGATCACATCTTATTTCACGAGATTTTTGATAATTTTACTTCTATGTAAAACTGGTTCACAAAGTTGTGCATTTGCTTAAAATCTACTGAATAAGTTATACAACATTAGTATGCATATTGTCATTCCGATGATAAAATTCACAAACGAAAAATCGACCGTCAGATATGATCATTATGACGAAAGATTTCTATGGTAAAAAATTCAACTGGATCAGACAACGTTAAGAGCTGGATCGAAACAGTTAACCATAATCGAATAACTAGGCGTAGCATCTAAAAATATAAAAATTTCTATTGCAGCGTCTAAAAATTTCTCATCCACATGCACTTTCATTTGAATTTTTCATCGATTTCAATAATAATGTGCTTTTTGCGTAACTTTTGTTGAGAAATGAAAGAGCTCTGATGTGAGTCGGAGCTTTCATAGAAGGTTAAAGATCGAGATTACAATCTGTTAGAGAGATTGATATGAAGGAAGGTTAAGAGATTGATATAATCTGTCCTTCAATTTTATGCACACAAGGTGTTTGATTAGTTGTGTCATTGCGATAACGTTGCAATTAGGTGTTTGATTAGTCTCTCATCTCCTGGATTAATTTGAAGTTGATTTCAGTTGGAATTCAGGTTTTGATTTCAGTTGCCTCCTTGAGACAGAACAGTGTTGCAGATCTTTCTCCATCGAGGAAGAGTAGGAACTAGGGGTGGCCATACGAAACCGAAAACTGAAAAAATCTGAACCGAAACCGAAAAAAACCGAACCGGAGAAAACCGAACCGAAAAACAAAAACCGGACCGAACAGGGTATGTATGGTCCGGTTTGCGGTTTGGGGTTCGTAGAAACCGGACCGGACTGGAAAACCGAAAAAATAAATAAATAAATAAACTCATGAATTAAAAGGACTTTAATTATGTAGTAGGAAGGAAAAAGACTTTAATTATGGAAGAAAAATTATCAAAAATCTCGTAATATAAGATGTGTTAGGAATGGTGAAATACGACTATGGTTAAAAAATCATGTAATTCGGGTAACGTCTCGGTGTCGATAGTAGCGGTCAACCCTATTTACCGTTTTTATTCCCTATGGGAAGCCATATCCTCGGAAGGTAAATGTGCCAAAATTTTTATATGGACGGTTGTGTCTCATCTACGTGAGTGTTTTTCGTGTAGAAGGTTTGACAAAAATACGTAATATAGAGATAGATATGAGTGTTTCCGTGTGATAACTAACGACGTATCAGGGTTGACTGTTTCGATCGATCCCTTAACTTTGTCGGATCTAGTTGAATTTTTTACCACAGACATATATCGTCATAATTATCATATCTGACGGTCGAATTTTAATTTTTGACTTTTAGTCATTGGAATCACAGTATGCATACTAATGTTGTATAACTTGTTTTTTAGGTTTTAAGCAAATGCACAACTTTATGAACCAACTCTACATAGAAGCAAAATTATCAAAAAACTCGTGAAAAAAGATGTGTTCAGAATGATGAAATACAGCTCTGGTTAAAAAATCACGTAATTCGGGTAACATCTCGGTGCCGATTGTAGCAGTCAACCCTATTTACCTTTATTATTCCCTATGGGGAGCCCTATCGTTGGAAAGTAAATGTCCCAAAAATTTTTATATGGGCGGTTGCGTCTCATCTACGCGAGTGTTTTTCGTGTAGAAGGTTTGACAAAAATACGTAATATAGAGGTAGATATGAGTGTTTCCGTGTGATAAGTGACGACGTATTAGGGTTGACCGTTTCGATCGAGCCCTTAACTTTGTCGGATTTAGTTGAATTTTATTCCACAGACATATTTCGTCATAATGATCATATCTGACGATCGAATTTTAATTTTTCACTTTTAGTCATCGGAATCATAATATGCATACTAATGTTGTATAACTTGTTTATTAGGTTTTAAGCAAATGCATAACTTTATGAACCAACTCTACATAGAAGCAAAATTATCAAAAAACTCGTGAAATAAGATGTGTTCGGAATGATGAAATACAGCTCTAGTTAAAAAATCATGTAATTCGGGTAACGTCTCGGTGCCGATTGTAGCGGTCAACCCTATTTACCTTTATTATTCCCTATGGAGAGCCCTATCGTTATAAGGTAAATGTCCCAAAATTTTTATATGGGCAGTTGCGTCTCATCTACGCGAGTGTTTTTCGTGTAGAAGGTTTGACAAAAATACGTAATATAGAGGTAGATATGAGTGTTTCCGTGTGATAAGTGACGATGGATCAGGGTTGACCGTTTCGATCGAGCCCTTAACTTTGTCGGATCTAGTTGAATTTTTTTCCACAGACATATTTCGTCATAATGATCATATCTGACGGTCGAATTTTAATTTTTGACTTTTAGTCATTGGAATCACAGTATGCATACTAATGTTGTATAACTTGTTTATTAGGTTTTAAGCAAATGCACAACTTTATGAACCAACTCTACATAGAAGCAAAATTATCAAAAAACTTATGAAATAAGATGTGTTTGGAATGATGAAATACAGCTCTGGTTAAAAAATCACGTAGTTCGGGTAACGTCTCGGTGCCGATTGTAGCGGTCAACCCTATTTACCTTTATTATTCCCTATGGGGAGCCCTATCGTTGGAAAGTAAATGTCCCAAAAATTTTTATATGGGCGGTTGCGTCTCATCTACGCGAGTGTTTTTCGTGTAGAAGGTTTGACAAAAATACGTAATATAGAGGTAGATATGAGTGTTTCCGTGTGATAAGTGACGACGTATTAGGGTTGACCGTTTCGATCGAGCCCTTAACTTTGTCGGATTTAGTTGAATTTTATTCCACAGACATATTTCGTCATAATGATCATATCTGACGATCGAATTTTAATTTTTCACTTTTAGTCATCGGAATCATAATATGCATACTAATGTTGTATAACTTGTTTATTAGGTTTTAAGCAAATGCATAACTTTATGAACCAACTCTACATAGAAGCAAAATTATCAAAAAACTCGTGAAATAAGATGTGTTCGGAATGATGAAATACAGCTCTAGTTAAAAAATCATGTAATTCGGGTAACGTCTCGGTGCCGATTGTAGCGGTCAACCCTATTTACCTTTATTATTCCCTATGGAGAGCCCTATCGTTGGAAGGTAAATGTCCCAAAATTTTTATATGGGCAGTTGCGTCTCATCTACGTGAGTGTTTTTCGTGTAGAAGGTTTGACAAAAATACGTAATATAGAGGTAGATATGAGTGTTTCCGTGTGATAAGTGACGATGGATCAGGGTTGACCGTTTCGATCGAGCCCTTAACTTTGTCGGATCTAGTTGAATTTTTTTCCACAGACATATTTCGTCATAATGATCATATCTGACGGTCGAATTTTAATTTTTGACTTTTAGTCATTGGAATCACAGTATGCATACTAATGTTGTATAACTTGTTTATTAGGTTTTAAGCAAATGCACAACTTTATGAACCAACTCTACATAGAAGCAAAATTATCAAAAAACTTATGAAATAAGATGTGTTTGGAATGATGAAATACAGCTCTGGTTAAAAAATCACGTAGTTCGGGTAACGTCTCGGTGCCGATTGTAGCGGTCAACCCTATTTACCTTTATTATTCCCTATGGGGAGCCCTATCGTTGGAAAGTAAATGTCCCAAAAATTTTTATATGGGCGGTTGCGTCTCATCTACGCGAGTGTTTTTCGTGTAGAAGGTTTGACAAAAATACGTAATATAGAGGTAGATATGAGTGTTTCCGTGTGATAAGTGACGACGTATTAGGGTTGACCGTTTCGATCGAGCCCTTAACTTTGTCGGATTTAGTTGAATTTTATTCCACAGACATATTTCGTCATAATGATCATATCTGACGATCGAATTTTAATTTTTCACTTTTAGTCATCGGAATCATAATATGCATACTAATGTTGTATAACTTGTTTATTAGGTTTTAAGCAAATGCATAACTTTATGAACCAACTCTACATAGAAGCAAAATTATCAAAAAACTCGTGAAATAAGATGTGTTCGGAATGATGAAATACAGCTCTAGTTAAAAAATCATGTAATTCGGGTAACGTCTCGGTGCCGATTGTAGCGGTCAACCCTATTTACCTTTATTATTCCCTATGGAGAGCCCTATCGTTGGAAGGTAAATGTCCCAAAATTTTAATATGGGCAGTTGCGTCTCATCTACGCGAGTGTTTTTCGTGTAGAAGGTTTGACAAAAATACGTAATATAGAGGTAGATATGAGTGTTTCCGTGTGATAAGTGACGATGGATCAGGGTTGACCGTTTCGATCGAGCCCTTAACTTTGTCGGATCTAGTTGAATTTTTTTTCCACAGACATATTTCGTCATAATGATCATATCTGACGGTCGAATTTTAATTTTTGACTTTTAGTCATTGGAATCACAGTATGCATACTAATGTTGTATAACTTGTTTATTAGGTTTTAAGCAAATGCACAACTTTATGAACCAACTCTACATAGAAGCAAAATTATCAAAAAACTTATGAAATAAGATGTGTTTGGAATGATGAAATACAGCTCTGGTTAAAAAATCACGTAGTTCGGGTAACGTCTCGGTGCCGATTGTAGCGGTCAACCCTATTTACCTTTATTATTCCCTATGGGGAGCCCTATCGTTGGAAAGTAAATGTCCCAAAAATTTTTATATGGGCGGTTGCGTCTCATCTACGCGAGTGTTTTTCGTGTAGAAGGTTTGACAAAAATACGTAATATAGAGGTAGATATGAGTGTTTCCGTGTGATAAGTGACGACGTATTAGGGTTGACCGTTTCGATCGAGCCCTTAACTTTGTCGGATTTAGTTGAATTTTATTCCACAGACATATTTCGTCATAATGATCATATCTGACGATCGAATTTTAATTTTTCACTTTTAGTCATCGGAATCATAATATGCATACTAATGTTGTATAACTTGTTTATTAGGTTTTAAGCAAATGCATAACTTTATGAACCAACTCTACATAGAAGCAAAATTATCAAAAAACTCGTGAAATAAGATGTGTTCGGAATGATGAAATACAGCTCTAGTTAAAAAATCATGTAATTCGGGTAACGTCTCGGTGCCGATTGTAGCGGTCAACCCTATTTACCTTTATTATTCCCTATGGAGAGCCCTATCGTTGGAAGGTAAATGTCCCAAAATTTTTATATGGGCAGTTGCGTCTCATCTACGCGAGTGTTTTTCGTGTAGAAGGTTTGACAAAAATACGTAATATAGAGGTAGATATGAGTGTTTCCGTGTGATAAGTGACGATGGATCAGGGTTGACCGTTTCGATCGAGCCCTTAACTTTGTCGGATCTAGTTGAATTTTTTTCCACAGACATATTTCGTCATAATGATCATATCTGACGGTCGAATTTTAATTTTTGACTTTTAGTCATTGGAATCACAGTATGCATACTAATGTTGTATAACTTGTTTATTAGGTTTTAAGCAAATGCACAACTTTATGAACCAACTCTACATAGAAGCAAAATTATCAAAAAACTTATGAAATAAGATGTGTTTGGAATGATGAAATACAGCTCTGGTTAAAAAATCACGTAGTTCGGGTAACGTCTCGGTGCCGATTGTAGCGGTCAACCCTATTTACCTTTATTATTCCCTATGGGGAGCCCTATCGTTGGAAAGTAAATGTCCCAAGAATTTTTATATGGGCGGTTGCGTCTCATCTACGCGAGTGTTTTTCGTGTAGAAGGTTTGACAAAAATACGTAATATAGAGGTAGATATGAGTGTTTCCGTGTGATAAGTGACGACGTATTAGGGTTGACCGTTTCGATCGAGCCCTTAACTTTGTCGGATTTAGTTGAATTTTATTCCACAGACATATTTCGTCATAATGATCATATCTGACGATCGAATTTTAATTTTTCACTTTTAGTCATCGGAATCATAATATGCATACTAATGTTGTATAACTTGTTTATTAGGTTTTAAGCAAATGCATAACTTTATGAACCAACTCTACATAGAAGCAAAATTATCAAAAAACTCGTGAAATAAGATGTGTTCGGAATGATGAAATACAGCTCTAGTTAAAAAATCATGTAATTCGGGTAACGTCTCGGTGCCGATTGTAGCGGTCAACCCTATTTACCTTTATTATTCCCTATGGAGAGCCCTATCGTTGGAAGGTAAATGTCCCAAAATTTTTATATGGGCAGTTGCGTCTCATCTACGCGAGTGTTTTTCGTGTAGAAGGTTTGACAAAAATACGTAATATAGAGGTAGATATGAGTGTTTCCGTGTGATAAGTGACGATGGATCAGGGTTGACCGTTTCGATCGAGCCCTTAACTTTGTCGGATCTAGTTGAATTTTTTTCCACAGACATATTTCGTCATAATGATCATATCTGACGGTCGAATTTTAATTTTTGACTTTTAGTCATTGGAATCACAGTATGCATACTAATGTTGTATAACTTGTTTATTAGGTTTTAAGCAAATGCACAACTTTATGAACCAACTCTACATAGAAGCAAAATTATCAAAAAACTTATGAAATAAGATGTGTTTGGAATGATGAAATACAGCTCTGGTTAAAAAATCACGTAGTTCGGGTAACGTCTCGGTGCCGATTGTAGCGGTCAACCCTATTTACCTTTATTATTCCCTATGGGGAGCCCTATCGTTGGAAAGTAA
This sequence comes from Comarum palustre, assembly GCA_951800085.1. Taxonomy (NCBI): domain Eukaryota; kingdom Viridiplantae; phylum Streptophyta; class Magnoliopsida; order Rosales; family Rosaceae; genus Comarum; species Comarum palustre. The sequence goes on along the minus strand of OX637581.1, from coordinate 10,042,598 downwards.
ATGTCCCAAAAATTTTTATATGGGCGGTTGCGTCTCATCTACGCGAGTGTTTTTCGTGTAGAAGGTTTGACAAAAATACGTAATATAGAGGTAGATATGAGTGTTTCCGTGTGATAAGTGACGACGTATTAGGGTTGACCGTTTCGATCGAGCCCTTAACTTTGTCGGATTTAGTTGAATTTTATTCCACAGACATATTTCGTCATAATGATCATATCTGACGATCGAATTTTAATTTTTCACTTTTAGTCATCGGAATCATAATATGCATACTAATGTTGTATAACTTGTTTATTAGGTTTTAAGCAAATGCATAACTTTATGAACCAACTCTACATAGAAGCAAAATTATCAAAAAACTCGTGAAATAAGATGTGTTCGGAATGATGAAATACAGCTCTAGTTAAAAAATCATGTAATTCGGGTAACGTCTCGGTGCCGATTGTAGCGGTCAACCCTATTTACCTTTATTATTCCCTATGGAGAGCCCTATCGTTGGAAGGTAAATGTCCCAAAATTTTTATATGGGCAGTTGCGTCTCATCTACGCGAGTGTTTTTCGTGTAGAAGGTTTGACAAAAATACGTAATATAGAGGTAGATATGAGTGTTTCCGTGTGATAAGTGACGATGGATCAGGGTTGACCGTTTCGATCGAGCCCTTAACTTTGTCGGATCTAGTTGAATTTTTTTCCACAGACATATTTCGTCATAATGATCATATCTGACGGTCGAATTTTAATTTTTGACTTTTAGTCATTGGAATCACAGTATGCATACTAATGTTGTATAACTTGTTTATTAGGTTTTAAGCAAATGCACAACTTTATGAACCAACTCTACATAGAAGCAAAATTATCAAAAAACTTATGAAATAAGATGTGTTTGGAATGATGAAATACAGCTCTGGTTAAAAAATCACGTAGTTCGGGTAACGTCTCGGTGCCGATTGTAGCGGTCAACCCTATTTACCTTTATTATTCCCTATGGGGAGCCCTATCGTTGGAAAGTAAATGTCCCAAAAATTTTTATATGGGCGGTTGCGTCTCATCTACGCGAGTGTTTTTCGTGTAGAAGGTTTGACAAAAATACGTAATATAGAGGTAGATATGAGTGTTTCCGTGTGATAAGTGACGACGTATTAGGGTTGACCGTTTCGATCGAGCCCTTAACTTTGTCGGATTTAGTTGAATTTTATTCCACAGACATATTTCGTCATAATGATCATATCTGACGATCGAATTTTAATTTTTCACTTTTAGTCATCGGAATCATAATATGCATACTAATGTTGTATAACTTGTTTATTAGGTTTTAAGCAAATGCATAACTTTATGAACCAACTCTACATAGAAGCAAAATTATCAAAAAACTCGTGAAATAAGATGTGTTCGGAATGATGAAATACAGCTCTAGTTAAAAAATCATGTAATTCGGGTAACGTCTCGGTGCCGATTGTAGCGGTCAACCCTATTTACCTTTATTATTCCCTATGGAGAGCCCTATCGTTGGAAGGTAAATGTCCCAAAATTTTTATATGGGCAGTTGCGTCTCATCTACGCGAGTGTTTTTCGTGTAGAAGGTTTGACAAAAATACGTAATATAGAGGTAGATATGAGTGTTTCCGTGTGATAAGTGACGATGGATCAGGGTTGACCGTTTCGATCGAGCCCTTAACTTTGTCGGATCTAGTTGAATTTTTTTCCACAGACATATTTCGTCATAATGATCATATCTGACGGTCGAATTTTAATTTTTGACTTTTAGTCATTGGAATCACAGTATGCATACTAATGTTGTATAACTTGTTTATTAGGTTTTAAGCAAATGCACAACTTTATGAACCAACTCTACATAGAAGCAAATTATCAAAAAACTTATGAAATAAGATGTGTTTGGAATGATGAAATACAGCTCTGGTTAAAAAATCACGTAGTTCGGGTAACGTCTCGGTGCCGATTGTAGCGGTCAACCCTATTTACCTTTATTATTCCCTATGGGGAGCCCTATCGTTGGAAAGTAAATGTCCCAAGAATTTTTATATGGGCGGTTGCGTCTCATCTACGCGAGTGTTTTTCGTGTAGAAGGTTTGACAAAAATACGTAATATAGAGGTAGATATGAGTGTTTCCGTGTGATAAGTGACGACGTATTAGGGTTGACCGTTTCGATCGAGCCCTTAACTTTGTCGGATTTAGTTGAATTTTATTCCACAGACATATTTCGTCATAATGATCATATCTGACGATCGAATTTTAATTTTTCACTTTTAGTCATCGGAATCATAATATGCATACTAATGTTGTATAACTTGTTTATTAGGTTTTAAGCAAATGCATAACTTTATGAACCAACTCTACATAGAAGCAAAATTATCAAAAAACTCGTGAAATAAGATGTGTTCGGAATGATGAAATACAGCTCTAGTTAAAAAATCATGTAATTCGGGTAACGTCTCGGTGCCGATTGTAGCGGTCAACCCTATTTACCTTTATTATTCCCTATGGAGAGCCCTATCGTTGGAAGGTAAATGTCCCAAAATTTTTATATGGGCAGTTGCGTCTCATCTACGCGAGTGTTTTTCGTGTAGAAGGTTTGACAAAAATACGTAATATAGAGGTAGATATGAGTGTTTCCGTGTGATAAGTGACGATGGATCAGGGTTGACCGTTTCGATCGAGCCCTTAACTTTGTCGGATCTAGTTGAATTTTTTTCCACAGACATATTTCGTCATAATGATCATATCTGACGGTCGAATTTTAATTTTTGACTTTTAGTCATTGGAATCACAGTATGCATACTAATGTTGTATAACTTGTTTATTAGGTTTTAAGCAAATGCACAACTTTATGAACCAACTCTACATAGAAGCAAAATTATCAAAAAACTTATGAAATAAGATGTGTTTGGAATGATGAAATACAGCTCTGGTTAAAAAATCACGTAGTTCGGGTAACGTCTCGGTGCCGATTGTAGCGGTCAACCCTATTTACCTTTATTATTCCCTATGGGGAGCCCTATCGTTGGAAAGTAAATGTCCCAAGAATTTTTATATGGGCGGTTGCGTCTCATCTACGCGAGTGTTTTTCGTGTAGAAGGTTTGACAAAAATACGTAATATAGAGGTAGATATAAGTGTTTCCGTGTGATAAGTGACGACGTATTAGGGTTGACCGTTTCGATCGAGCCCTTAACTTTGTCGGATTTAGTTGAATTTTATTCCACAGACATATTTCGTCATAATGATCATATCTGACGATCGAATTTTAATTTTTCACTTTTAGTCATCGGAATCATAATATGCATACTAATGTTGTATAACTTGTTTATTAGGTTTTAAGCAAATGCATAACTTTATGAACCAACTCTACATAGAAGCAAAATTATCAAAAAACTCGTGAAATAAGATGTGTTCGGAATGATGAAATACAGCTCTAGTTAAAAAATCATGTAATTCGGGTAACGTCTCGGTGCCGATTGTAGCGGTCAACCCTATTTACCTTTATTATTCCCTATAGAGAGCCCTATCGTTGGAAGGTAAATGTCCCAAAATTTTTATATGGGCAGTTGCGTCTCATCTACGCGAGTGTTTTTCGTGTAGAAGGTTTGACAAAAATACGTAATATAGAGGTAGATATGAGTGTTTCCGTGTGATAAGTGACGATGGATCAGGGTTGACCGTTTCGATCGAGCCCTTAACTTTGTCGGATCTAGTTGAATTTTTTTCCACAGACATATTTCGTCATAATGATCATATCTGACGGTCGAATTTTAATTTTTGACTTTTAGTCATTGGAATCACAGTATGCATACTAATGTTGTATAACTTGTTTATTAGGTTTTAAGCAAATGCACAACTTTATGAACCAACTCTACATAGAAGCAAAATTATCAAAAAACTTATGAAATAAGATGTGTTTGGAATGATGAAATACAGCTCTGGTTAAAAAATCACGTAGTTCGGGTAACGTCTCGGTGCCGATTGTAGCGGTCAACCCTATTTACCTTTATTATTCCCTATGGGGAGCCCTATCGTTGGAAAGTAAATGTCCCAAAAATTTTTATATGGGCGGTTGCGTCTCATCTACGCGAGTGTTTTTCGTGTAGAAGGTTTGACAAAAATACGTAATATAGAGGTAGATATGAGTGTTTCCGTGTGATAAGTGACGACGTATTAGGGTTGACCGTTTCGATCGAGCCCTTAACTTTGTCGGATTTAGTTGAATTTTATTCCACAGACATATTTCGTCATAATGATCATATCTGACGATCGAATTTTAATTTTTCACTTTTAGTCATCGGAATCATAATATGCATACTAATGTTGTATAACTTGTTTATTAGGTTTTAAGCAAATGCATAACTTTATGAACCAACTCTACATAGAAGCAAAATTATCAAAAAACTCGTGAAATAAGATGTGTTCGGAATGATGAAATACAGCTCTAGTTAAAAAATCATGTAATTCGGGTAACGTCTCGGTGCCGATTGTAGCGGTCAACCCTATTTACCTTTATTATTCCCTATGGAGAGCCCTATCGTTGGAAGGTAAATGTCCCAAAATTTTTATATGGGCAGTTGCGTCTCATCTACGCGAGTGTTTTTCGTGTAGAAGGTTTGACAAAAATACGTAATATAGAGGTAGATATGAGTGTTTCCGTGTGATAAGTGACGATGGATCAGGGTTGACCGTTTCGATCGAGCCCTTAACTTTGTCGGATCTAGTTGAATTTTTTTCCACAGACATATTTCGTCATAATGATCATATCTGACGGTCGAATTTTAATTTTTGACTTTTAGTCATTGGAATCACAGTATGCATACTAATGTTGTATAACTTGTTTATTAGGTTTTAAGCAAATGCACAACTTTATGAACCAACTCTACATAGAAGCAAAATTATCAAAAAACTTATGAAATAAGATGTGTTTGGAATGATGAAATACAGCTCTGGTTAAAAAATCACGTAGTTCGGGTAACGTCTCGGTGCCGATTGTAGCGGTCAACCCTATTTACCTTTATTATTCCCTATGGGGAGCCCTATCGTTGGAAAGTAAATGTCCCAAAAATTTTTATATGGGCGGTTGCGTCTCATCTACGCGAGTGTTTTTCGTGTAGAAGGTTTGACAAAAATACGTAATATAGAGGTAGATATGAGTGTTTCCGTGTGATAAGTGACGACGTATTAGGGTTGACCGTTTCGATCGAGCCCTTAACTTTGTCGGATTTAGTTGAATTTTATTCCACAGACATATTTCGTCATAATGATCATATCTGACGATCGAATTTTAATTTTTCACTTTTAGTCATCGGAATCATAATATGCATACTAATGTTGTATAACTTGTTTATTAGGTTTTAAGCAAATGCATAACTTTATGAACCAACTCTACATAGAAGCAAAATTATCAAAAAACTCGTGAAATAAGATGTGTTCGGAATGATGAAATACAGCTCTAGTTAAAAAATCATGTAATTCGGGTAACGTCTCGGTGCCGATTGTAGCGGTCAACCCTATTTACCTTTATTATTCCCTATGGAGAGCCCTATCGTTGGAAGGTAAATGTCCCAAAATTTTTATATGGGCAGTTGCGTCTCATCTACGCGAGTGTTTTTCGTGTAGAAGGTTTGACAAAAATACGTAATATAGAGGTAGATATGAGTGTTTCCGTGTGATAAGTGACGATGGATCAGGGTTGACCGTTTCGATCGAGCCCTTAACTTTGTCGGATCTAGTTGAATTTTTTTCCACAGACATATTTCGTCATAATGATCATATCTGACGGTCGAATTTTAATTTTTGACTTTTAGTCATTGGAATCACAGTATGCATACTAATGTTGTATAACTTGTTTATTAGGTTTTAAGCAAATGCACAACTTTATGAACCAACTCTACATAGAAGCAAAATTATCAAAAAACTTATGAAATAAGATGTGTTTGGAATGATGAAATACAGCTCTGGTTAAAAAATCACGTAGTTCGGGTAACGTCTCGGTGCCGATTGTAGCGGTCAACCCTATTTACCTTTATTATTCCCTATGGGGAGCCCTATCGTTGGAAAGTAAATGTCCCAAGAATTTTTATATGGGCGGTTGCGTCTCATCTACGCGAGTGTTTTTCGTGTAGAAGGTTTGACAAAAATACGTAATATAGAGGTAGATATGAGTGTTTCCGTGTGATAAGTGACGACGTATTAGGGTTGACCGTTTCGATCGAGCCCTTAACTTTGTCGGATTTAGTTGAATTTTATTCCACAGACATATTTCGTCATAATGATCATATCTGACGATCGAATTTTAATTTTTCACTTTTAGTCATCGGAATCATAATATGCATACTAATGTTGTATAACTTGTTTATTAGGTTTTAAGCAAATGCATAACTTTATGAACCAACTCTACATAGAAGCAAAATTATCAAAAAACTCGTGAAATAAGATGTGTTCGGAATGATGAAATACAGCTCTAGTTAAAAAATCATGTAATTCGGGTAACGTCTCGGTGCCGATTGTAGCGGTCAACCCTATTTACCTTTATTATTCCCTATGGAGAGCCCTATCGTTGGAAGGTAAATGTCCCAAAATTTTTATATGGGCAGTTGCGTCTCATCTACGCGAGTGTTTTTCGTGTAGAAGGTTTGACAAAAATACGTAATATAGAGGTAGATATGAGTGTTTCCGTGTGATAAGTGACGATGGATCAGGGTTGACCGTTTCGATCGAGCCCTTAACTTTGTCGGATCCAGTTGAATTTTTTTCCACAGACATATTTCGTCATAATGATCATATCTGACGGTCAAATTTTAATTTTTGACTTTTAGTTATCGGAATCACAATATGCATACTAATGTTGTATAACTTGTTTATTAGGTTGTAAATTAATGTGCAACTTTGTGAACTATAACCATTTTTCACTATAATAATAATAAGAAGAAAAATTATCAATTTGAAAAAAAAAACCGAAAAAAAACCGAACCGCACCGAACCATAGGTGTGGTTTGGTTTGCGGTTTGACCTCTTAAATAGTAAAAAACCGAACCGAACCAGACCGAAGTATAACATTGGTTTGGTTCGCGATTTGAGGTATAAACCGAACCGAAGTGGACCGGAGCCAGCCCTAGTAGGAACAATGGTGATGCGGATCTTTCTCCCTCAAGGAAAAAGAAGCAACACTACCAGAATAAGTATCATAGCCGACGAAAAAAAAATTAACAGGCCGACGAAATTTTTTTTCGTCGGCTAAGTTAAAATTTCGTCGGCTAAAGTGGGATTTTAGCCGACGAAAAAAAATTCGTCGGCTAAAGTGGTTTTTTCGTCGGCTAAAGTGGGATTTTAGCCGACGAAAAAAATTTTCGTCGGCTAAAGTGCTTTTTTCGTCGGCTATAGTATGTGAACTTTAGCCGACGAAATTCTACTAAGTTTAGGCGACGAAATTAGGGTATTTCGTCGGCTAAAGTAACTTTTAGTTATAAAATTGCACTACGGATATTTCGGTGTCCGATTGACTATTATGATACCAATCTGGAAGCAGAACGGGCCCAGGAGTAAAACTCATTGCTTGGCCATGACATACAGGCTTTTTTGGGCATCCGAGTTTGTTTAAGGCTTCAAAATGATGTTTTTCTAAACGCTTAATACACGAAAATGTCCATATCTACGCCTATATAAGGTATTTTGGCCGAACCTTCAACACAACAAACACTCACCATAATGAGACGCAACTGTCCATCTAAAAATTTTGAGACATTTACCCCTCCATGATAGGCCTTCCCGTATAGATAAATAATGGTAAATAGTAGGCATGTTGTGATTCCGGTCATCAAAATTCACAAACAAAAATACGACCGTCAGATATCATCAATATGTTGAAATATATCTCTGGTAAAAAATTCAACTTTATCTGATAAATTTAAGAACTTCATCTAGACGGTCAATCTCGTAAGTCAAACCTCTATATTGTATTGACTGCAACTATCGGCACCGAGACTTTACCGGAATTACGTGATTTTTCAACCGTAGGCGTATTTCACCATTTCGGTCATATCTTATTTCACGACTTTTTTGCGTTTGAAGTTTCTACGTACAGTTTGTTTTAGAAATGAAACATTTACTTAAAGCTTAGTAAACAAGTTATACAACATTAGTACGCATGTTGTGATTCCGATGATCAAAGTTGAGAAACAAAATTCCGACCGTCAGATATGATCATTATGTTGAAATATGTATATAGGAAAAAATTTAACTTAATCTGACAACGTTAAGGGCTCGATCCTTACGGTCAATCACGTAAGTCAAACCCCTTAATGCACGGAAACGGTCATTTGACCGTCTAAATTACGTATTTTGCCCGGACCTTCAACTGAAAATAGTTTCAAATCGATGAGACGCAACCAGTGGTATAAAAATTTTATGAAAAATAACTACCGGAGATAGGGCTACCTCTAGGGAGAAAGAATGGAAAATTGAGTTAACCGCAATTATCGGTACCGAGACTTTACCGGAATTACGTGATTTTTCAAGTATAGACGTATTTCACCATTCCGGTCATATCTTATTTCACGACTTTTTTTCGTTTGAAGCTTCTACGTATAGGTTTTAGGGTTTAGGGTTTTAGCCGACGAAATTAGGGTATTTCGTCGGCTAAGGTTAAATTAATTAATAAATAAATAAAATAAATAACTATAGCCGACGAAATTAGGGTATTTCGTCGGCTAAGGTTAAATTAATTAATAAATAAAATAAATAACTATAGCCGACGAAATTAGGGTATTTCGTCGGCTAAGGTTAAATTAATAAATAAAAAAATAAATAACTAAAGCCGACGAAATTAGGGTATTTCGTCGGCTATTGTTAAATTAATAAATAAAATAAATAACTATAGCCGACGAAATTAGGGTATTTCGTCGGCTAAAGTTAATTAAAAATTCAAATTTTTTGGCGGGGATTTTTAAAATTTTAAACTTTAGCCGACGAAATTAGGGTATTTCGTCGGCTAAAGTTTAAAATTTTCTATATCTTTCATTTTTCTCCTCCTCCTCTTCATCTTCCCTCCTCCTCCTTCCCTCCTCTTCATCTTCCCTCCTCCTTCCCTCCTCCTCCTCCTCCTCTTCATCTTCCCTCCTAGCCTTCTCCTCCTTCCCTCCTCCTCCTCCTCCTCCTCCTCCTCTTCATCTTCCCTCCTCCTCCTCTTCATCCTCCCTCTCCTAACCTTCTCCTCCTCTTCATCTTCCTTCAAATCCCTCATCCTCCTTCCTCTCCTAACCTCCTCCTCCTCCTCCTTCAAATCCCTCATCCTCCTTCCTCTCCTCCTCCTCCTCCTCCTTCAAATCCCTCATCCTCCTTCCTCTCCTCTTCTCCTCCTCCTTCCTCTCCTCTTCTCCTCCTCCTTCAAATCCCTCCTCCTCCTACTTCTCTAAATTCTTCTCCTCCTCCTTCCTCTCCTCTTCTCCTCCTTCCTCTCCTACTTCTCTAAAAAAAATATGAAAAAATTAAAAAAAAAAAAAAACTATAGCCAACGAAATACCATAAATTCGTCGGCTAAAATTAAAAAAAAAAGAAAAAAAATTTAAAAAAAAAAATAATAATTACATAAAAAAAATTATAAAATTATAACTTTAGCCGACGAATTTTAATAAAATTCGTCGGCTAAAATTAAAAAAAGAAATAAATTTTAAAAAAATAATAATTACATAAAAAAATTATAAAATTATAACTTTAGCCGACGAATTTTAATAAAATTCGTCGGCTAAAGTGAAATAAATAAATAAAAAAAAATAGCTATAGCCGACGAATTTTATTAAAATTCGTCGGCTAAAATCTATTCGTCGGCTAAATAAATGACTTTAGCCGACGATGAACAGTAATTTCGTCGGCTATAGTGTTGGCCGACGGATTTTACCCGACGACTTTTTAGCCGACGACGTGTCGTCGGCTAAGACTTTAGCCGACGAAATTTAAGGTTTAGCCGACGAAAAAATTTCGTCGGCTAAAATGGTTGTTCTGGTAGTGCAAGTATCTGGCCGAGATATCTCCAACTCCTTTAAAAGAGAAGCCAAAAAGTGGTTTGATATCTGGCCGAGATATCAGCGAAGAGTTTTCTAAACCAAGAGGGCAGAGCAGTTGAGGTATACATCTGTTTTTGCAAACTTGTTTATGAACTGTTTTTTTTGTTAGCCATTTTATGTTACTGTTCAGCTGTAAAAAAAAGAGAAATCTCTCCGGGCTGCATATGATTATATTCAAAATAAATAAATAAAATCACAGTAAATTATCCTGATCAAATACAAAGTCTAAATTTGACCACTTCTTCAGCAAGTGAAACTACCGAAACATAACTGACAACAGAAATGAAAGAGAAGAGAAATGAGGATCGAGATATCTGAATTTGAATTAAGGATCGAGATATCTGAATTTGAATTGAGGATCAGACTTCTGTATTTCAAATTTTAAAGTGGATCATTCATCAACGGCTTTTTCGTCAATTTGCTACCCTAGCTTTCATTATATTGTCACTTTGTTACTCTACATTTTTTCTGCCATTCTCCTACATTAACTTTCATAAATTTATCAAATTGATACCCAACATGTCATATATGCATTTTTTCTGTTAGGTGTTCCGTCAATTTTTTTTCCTGTTAGGTGTGCCTTTTACGTGAGAGAATTTTCATAATTTTCAATTCAAATTGGGTTTTTTAACAATTGAATTTCTCTTTAAATTTTGAACTTCATTCAGAAAAAATAAATAAAATAATACATGGATTCCGATAAAAAAAAATACATCCATGAGACGGGAAAAAAAACAAAGAACTGGGTATCAATTCAATCCTATGGATGTGTTTTACTCGTCCCATGGATGTATTTTTTTATCGGAATACATGTATTTTTTTTAAAGAAGTTCAAAATTTAAAGAGACAAATTCAATTGTTAAAAAAAATCCAATTTGAATTTTAAGATTCAGTTATTAAAAGAAAAATAAAAATAAATAAATGAAAGGTAGTTCGGACTGGTTATAAACAAAATTGAGTTGAGGTGTATTAATAATAACACTAAGAAATAGAATGTTGTTCTAGGAGAAACTCTATAATGACTAGGAATAGAGAATCAGCTCATTGTTGTTATTCATTCATATGATAGGAGCCCTTTATATAGGGACTTTACATAATCTTACTAGGAAACTAGTACATGAATCATATCTCTACTAGGGCCCATAAAGCCCACATACATAGCATGGACCAAGGCACACATACATGTCCAATTATCCTTGAACACTCCCCCTTGTGCCGCGCGTCTTCATGCTAAATGGTGCATCCGGTGTTGCCTCATCAAAACCTTGCCAAGTAACAAAAACCTTGTGGGAAAAACTAAACCTTGGTCGAAGGATAAAAGAGTACAACGCACCAACTGCTTCTTTGAGAATTCCACTATGTGAGGCTCCCCCTGACGAATGACTTAGTCGGTGAGACTTGACAATTTTTGCATTCCAATTCTCTTCACATGCTTCTTGAGAACGTCTTGGAGTTTCAGCATAGGAGATATCGGTGGTGCCGTGAGCAGAGATAGAGATCGTGCTCAGATGCGGTGTCGACAATGGTGGTGATAGAAGCCTGGTCCCGTGACCATCTAGTGCCGAGATCCTCAGTGACATCGCACTCATTTGCGGCCCTTATTGAACCTCAAGCGGTGTATGTAATGTTGCCTCGTTAAAAACCTTGCCAAGCAAAAACCTAGTGGGACAAAAAACTTTAACTAAGGGAAAAAGAGTGCAACATGGTTGACACAAACAACCACACCTTTCACATTTGATCATGACATGTATATGTTAGACTCTCTCTCAAGTCTGCATCTCCCCCTGATTCTAACACCAATCATAAGGAGCTTCCTGATTCTTAGTAACCACGGAAGTATCGATAACTTGACATATCAATGCTCTTTAACATGTCTCCAAATGTGGCATTAGACAATGACTATAACATGCCGTATTGTCCTCAACATGATCTCTCACTTAGACCTGGAGGAGAAGGATGCTCAAGAACTTAAAACACAAGTTCACGCAGAGATTCAGATTCTCGCACAAAATCAGCTCTAACTTCATGTAGAAAATAGATACGGACAATCCGAAAATGGCTTTGGAAAGTAGACAATCATAGCTTTCCAACTTTGGGTCACTCACCCTCTGGTTCGTCCGGAGCTATCCAGAAAGCTCTATCGAATTTAGCTGACTGTTTGACAAAAATCAGATTCTCAGACAGATCCGTCATCCTTCACGAGAATGGCTATAACTCACTCAATATGATAGATATGATCACATGGTTGGTGTCTCTGGAAACTAGACACATAGACCTTTCCAATGGTACCAATTTCACCATTTTCCAGGGAGTGAGCATTCATATAGGTCCTATCGAAGTTGACCTAAGAAACTTAGCAGATTCTGATTTCGCTCTCAATGCATCTTTTACTCATGCATGGCAAGCAAACTCATCGATAGAATCATTCTATCATGCCGTATGCTACTCAGGGACTGAATAAGCCAAATACATTTAAGTATTCAAGGGATGTCCTTAAGCCATTTCATTGACATTGTGTGGGCGCAAAACGACACTTAGCTTTTCAATGAATGAGAGGTCAAGTCTTTCTTTATCATCTATCTTTAGACGACACAGATCACTCTCTCTTTAGAGTAAAGATCTTGACTAATCATGGGAGTATATGTAGGCCTCATAGAGCACCTATGCCGATTGATGGAAAAACATCATCAATACACAATCATCGACTCATTACGATATTGTGTCTTTCCCAAAATAATTTTCATTCTAACATCGGATGTTCAATACATGTCGGCATCTCATTTGCATCAAGACCATGTAAATCCGGAGTCCACACGCAAGGGCATTATTCATCATATCCCTTCCAAATCAAGGAGTTATATAGTAAGCGTCTCAATCTCTTGCAAACGCATGCTCCACTTGATTTGGGTGAATGAAGTCTCTTCAAGACCTTCATACATATCTCTAATCCCATAGAGATGTTACTATGACCACATTCATAGGCTGCATGCTCAGTTTTTCAAAAACTATTAAACTGACAAAGTAGTGGAGTGCAATGACATCCATTACGAGAGCGTATCTCATCGTAGTCGATCTCAGTGCGTGACAGGGTTTACACTTGCGGTGTCGGCATCACCTGCCCAAGGACCTATCTCATTGTTCTGGATCGAATCTTTCCATTAGGCCAATCAACTATGTTCATCAACAAAGTGCGGTTCGATAGACTCATCATTCCACGTCCTCATGTACACTATGTACACTAGTGTAATACTTTGTAGAGTTCAGACTCCATGAGACGGATTTGAGTATCATTGATCAATGGATCAAGTCGTGCCAATCTCGCTTTCTCTCTAGTGCGAGTAGTTATCGAACCTAAGGGCCTCACCCTAACCACTGGGGAGCCACAAGGCCTGTGACACCATGTTTCCATATTATGGCGTCACATCACCCCACCACAGTGATCGAAAAACTGATACTCGGTAGCCGAAGCAGTACTCGAAATCAGTCCCAACACTTGGCATGGTGATGGCGTCAAGACCACCTCATTTGGTCGCGCCATGTCCTCTTGATAGGACATCATTCCTTACAGACATATATGCAGCATTGATCTTGTCACTTTCCTCTAAGCAATCAAGATGAGACTTAGTGGTGACAAACCACGACAATTCACGTCGTTCCACTTGAACACTGGTGTTCATATCTCCCCCTAACGGCGGGAAGACAGTCTCAAAGTGACAAAGAGATCGTATGTCAAGGAGTAAACATAACCGAACTTTAGGTGGAGACTCATATCCAACCTAAGAGTTTATTCATCCCACACAACTCATCATTAGGCACTATGGCGGTGCAATTTGGCACATTGTGGAGCTCAAGGCTTGGAGATCCGTTTCAATCCTTCCGAGCTCAAGGATTACAACTCCATGTCAATCCTTGCACACACTTACAAGTTGTCGTGCAATAACTCAATGATGATAAGTCGTAGACGAATGAGTAATGCTGCATACGGTATAACCTTTATGAATGTATTGGTTCACATCTACCGACCTCAAAACTATTATCGTAGTCGAGTTCCGGTGGACCAAATAGGTTATAAAACTTCTCAATGGGTAGTGAGCCCAGAAAAGTATAAGCAGCATTTAGTAGACGACGGTGTAACACGTGACCTGTGTGTTAACACTTCAACCAACACCATAAAAGCATAAGCGGTGTCCGTACGTTGGTTGTGTCTGTCTACACAATCCCTCTTTGGATTGGTTGTAAGGATGAAATGTCATCTTTTGTGTCACAGCCTAGCTTGTTTGAGTTAATGTTCCAAAATCCATCATAGGATTCGATCATTGAATCATAGTGACATATAGTCCACTAGATTGACTCATGCTTCTCTTCATGATGCCCTCTCATTAGCACTCATGAGAAGTATACACAAAAGTTCACACCATTCTTACCACGTTGGCGTGTATGTTCTTAAACATATCAAGGTTCATTTGCCTCTCAACACATGGAGGGCATATGTGACTTGGATCATGGTGCCATAAGGCATCAACAATTAAGTTCACCCGTGTCACCGGTGATGATCCAATCATCTTATTCACAAGAGATCCCAAGACACAAAATTCGAATTAGGGCCGACCTAATAAGGTGTTGGTTCCTAATCTCATGAATAAGTCCACTATCTGCGTTGCACTCAGTGTCTCTATGAGATGTATCCACCTTAACAAAGTAGATACACAATCAAAGAGTCACCAATAATCTATTTGGGAAGATGCAAAACTAGATGCAATCCCGAGTGCAATTCAATTTCCGTGCAGCATGACCTTTGCGCACTGGAACATCCATAACTCTCACGTCAGGATGGATATAAACAAACCGTGAAAACCGTTGGAAACTATATCAGAGAGCTTTCCAGTGATATACGGTTTGTGTTCTAGTTCATCCGGATCTGTGCACAATGGTCAGACGAAGTTACTGCCCAGAAAGGGACAGATTTGCTGTGTTCGCAGATTTTGACATGACGAAGCTTCAAACTTCAATATGACACTGTAGTACTACTCCCAGGCCAAAGGCAACGTATGGAGGCAGCAGTGAGAGGGCATCATAAGTCTAAACGTCCATGGGAAGACGACATAGGGGGGAATATGAGCCACAAACACGCGCACTCCTACGTGAGGATGCCATGCCGACGTCTCATGTCTTTGTGAAAGACATAGAGCGGCGTAGTCATGTCAAGCTTTTAAGCGTGGTGTCGAACCATAGTAGACAATGGAAGAATACTTTCAATCCAACATGAAAAATTCTTCGACATTGTGCCAACGATTTCATCGATGTCTCAAATTACATATTGCTTGGAAAGAAGATCAAACGTAGTTCCTCAATGACGTCAATGTCAGAGGCTTCCAGAGCTAGATCCGAAAACGGTGAAGTTCACGATCATTAGGATGACATTCATGTTTGATTTCTCGTACACTCTTTGTACATTCTTTGTATGCATTCACGACTTACGAATTAGCTCGACAATCCTTGAAACCGGTGATCTTGAGATCCACAACCGTTTTATTGTTCTAAGTTGGCGTGATTTGTTTTGACAAGTTTGGTGTCTAGGGTTCTAGGCCGTGAACACCACCACTATGGTTGGCTTTGCCTCCCCCTCTCTTCTAGACAATGCCACAAAGTGTATCATTGACAACGTAGTCAAACCAGTGGTAATCAAGCCACGAGACTAATTGCACAACAGGACTTTATACTCGTTGGCACATGTCAATGGCGTCTCAAACCTCAAATGGGAGCGCGTGAGATGTGAAATCTCGGCATTAAGTATGTCAAAACTCAAATGAGCAGAATGTTACCTTGCTCTTGCATACAAAACCAAGCTGTGATGAGACTCGATAGAGGTCACAAAACAATGCTTTATTGGTTTGTCCTTCGGATTGATACTAACAACCCGTTTGAATGTTGTCCAACAACGCGGGTGCTAACAAGCGACCATTTTAATCAAAATAAACCCGGCGTTGGATACCAGACAACGCGGACCCAGGAACACTCTTAGTTCCGGGATTTTCAAAACCTGCACTCACCAAATACCCAACATAGAAGGAGATGGGAGAAAGGGAGGAACCGATTTTATCCTCACCGAGGTTATTGAACTTGAAATTACAGAAAATATAAAGCTTACTTGCTAGTCTGTCAAATAGACTGCATTTATATAAGCTGCTCCAAGCTTCCATGCTCAAGTCCATACGCGTTCGGCGATCGTTCGCGCAATTCCATCATGAATTGTCGCAGGTGAAGGCCATGAAACACATGAAAATCATATGGTTAGTTAATCTTGCCATAAAACAGTAGCAAATCATTGAAAAACATCAACCATATGAAGGATTCAAAGAGAATTTAGGAATACAACCCGTTTTCCTCAAAGAAAAGTGATTCCTATACGCGTTGAAGCCATTGCGAGGACCGGTTTACCCACTTTTACTCTGGTTCTGGGGATTTCCTTTTGTCTGAAGGATTCTGACATCCTTGTGCATAACCTCTCCAAATTTCGCTGAAATCGGAGTTCCGAAAGTTCCTGAACCGGTTGCTTGAATATTTCGACCGGTCTGTGGATTCCGGCGGCCGGTTTGGTTCCTTTCCGGTCGGTTCTTGGGGTGAGACCAGCGGCGTTGGAAGCGTATGATCAATATCTTCAACTTCTTTGTTGGTGACGAAAGCCAGTTCGGAAATTTTTCTGTCGATATTGGCGTTTGAAACCTGAGGCAGATCTTAGGGTTTATTGGTGCGCATGTGCACAGGGGGTGCACAGGGGGGTGCCCGCGGTGCCCAGGGGGGTGCGCAGCGGTGCCCAGGTGGTGCACGGTGGTGGTGCGCAGTGGTGGTGCGCGGAGTGCACAGGCGGGCGCACGACAAAAATTTTTCGGTGGCCTACTTGCTTTTTTTGGGGTTTAGAGCTACGTGCATGATAACGTGTTCTAGGAGAAACTCTCTAATGATTAGGAATAGAGAATCAGCTCCTTGTTGTTATTCATTCATATGATAGGAGCCCTTTATATAGGGACTTTATATAGTCATACTAGGAAACTAGTACATGAATCATATCTCTACTAGGACCCATAAAGCCCACATACATAGCATGGACCAAGGCACACATACATGTCCAATTATCCTTGAACAAATGTCAGATTTTATAACAAACAAAGATATTCTAAAAAATCTATAATGCGAGATAATCCTTCATTGATTTCCTTCGTCAAAACGTTTGCAACTGGAATCTATAGGCGTCAGTGATGTCACCCACCACTGACCTCATTTTTCGGATCCTATTTCTAAATTTCTTTTTAAATGGAGGAGCGGGGACGAAGTCAATGACTGAGCGCAGGACAGGGACAGGAGAGAAGACTTTTTATTTTTTACTTTTATTTCAAATCAGTCAGTCATCAAGAGAAACAAAAGTCAGTCGACTAAAATGATATTTTAAAATGATATTAATAGAAGAAAACCCAAGAAACGAGCAAGAATAAAAAGAAAATTTCTCTGGGTTCTAATAGGAGCACCCTTAAGAAATCTAGACCGCTGAACTGAGGTTAGGTATGTACAATGTACTCGACCAGCAGCACGTTTGTTGTGAAACTTGTGATTACTTATTGGAGATCGAGAGAGCATCTTTCCTAACCCGGCCAACCACGCTCAAGTTGGACGGAACTTGCATCATATATACGAAACGGAAGACTGAGATCGACCAGAAAAACATTGTAGTTTGCTGATTTTGTTTTGCCAACAACAACAATATGGCTGAGATTATCGTTTCAATGGTGGCGGAGAGACTCGCGAGCTTGATGATTAAGGAAGTGACTCCGGTGATGCGGACTCGACTCATGGGTCAGATTCAGAAAGCACAAACAGAGCTAGAAATGGTACGTAGCTTCCTCAAAGATGCGGATGCAAGACAAAGAGACGATGACGTAGTAAGCAACTGGGTTGCAACGATCAGAGACGCTGCTTGTGATTTGGAGGATTTCATCGAATCTTATCTATTGAAAGAGGCTTCCCCGAGGAACGGAAGTATCATGCAGATTCTTGCAAGGTTTGCTTGCCTCGGTGCTTGCCTCGGTGCCGTTGATTTTAGTAAGAGTATGTCAAATATTAAAAGAATCAGGACCCAACTAGACGTTTTGGTCTCTCTTATGATCAGTCATGGCATAATTAGGCAGCTGGGCACGGATAATGAACCTTTCACTTCTGTTGGCAACTATAAAATGTTGAGACAAACCTATTCTCATGCTACCGAGCGAAGTGTTGTTGGTTTAGTTAACGACGTTCGCATTTTGGTTAGACATTTGGTGGGAGGAAAATACAGCCCTAGATTGGTTTCTGTTTGGGGCAACGCTGGTATAGGGAAGACAACAATTGCAGAAAAAGTTTACCGTCATAACAAGGTTAGAGATCATTTTGACTGCTTTGCTTGGGTGTTTGTGACTCAAGAATTTCAATCCACAGATGTTTTCCAAGAAATCTTGACTCAACTTATCAATGCTACCGATGAGGAAAGAAGAGAGTTTGCAGAGATGAATGCTTCGGAAATAGTACAGCTGCTGCACAATACACAACAAAGAAACAAGTGTTTCGTAGTACTTGATGACATTTGGACCTGTAATGCATGGGATTCTTTGAAACTTGCGTTTCCCGGTACGAAAAGTAGCAAAATATTGCTCACCACTCGTAGTGAAGAAGTAGCTTCATATGCTGCAGGTGGAGGAGGTTTTCTCCATCGAGCTCGGCCTCTAAGTAAATGGGAAAGCTGGATACTGTTTAAGAAGATAGCAATTCCTGGACCAGATGCTCACACACACACAGGTAATTTATCATCAGTTTGTCATTTATATATATCTAGTTTTTGTGCCTTATTAATCGATTGATGCCGACACGCGCGTCATGCATTATGAATTCTGTTCACATCTTCTGTCTAGCTCTTTCTCAACTTGGTAAAATTTAGCAGGCAGCTCCCTAATATATTTTACAGATAGAGAATGTTCCAGCAACTAAGATGGAGTGATTCCACAGAACTAAGATTGCACAGAAACTTACTGACCAAATAATAACATATTAGATCACATAGTGTGTAAAATTTTCCTTTATTTGGTGAGAAATGTTGAGTAATGATATTAAAGGTTCATATGTATTATAAATTTATAATTGATGACCTGGCCTTCAATTGAAACTTTGATATAGTAACAAAGTTATCAGAGATCTTTTGGGTTGTTATCAGATAAATGTATTTTAGTTTATTTGAAACGTATAAGTACTTCATATCTTGTTTCTATACCCTAAAGTTGCTGATTTGGAAAAAGAAAAAGATGTTAAGTAAATCATCTGGTCATTTTCAGCTTATATGTATTTCAATGTTTTCAGGATCTCTCCGACGAAAGGAGGAATTAGGAAGGCAAATGGTTCAGAGGTGTAATGGATTGCCATTAGCTGTCATTGTGCTTGCAGGACTTCTAGCTAGGAAGAACACAGTTGAAGAATGGGTAACTGTGAGTGAAAATGTTGAGGCGTACTTAATGGGAGGCAGACATATTGAAAGCAGCAAATATGAAGGTACATCATGGGTGTTGACAATGAGTTACGATAACTTGCCAGAACGTTTACAGATATGCTTTCAATATTTAGGCAATTTTCCGGCGGATTATGAGATACCAGTGAAAACATTGACCCGGTTATGGATTGCAGAAGGTCTCATAGCCCCAATATCTTCGGAATCAGCAGAGAATTTAGAAGATGCGTCATATGGTTACTTAAATGAGTTGGTTGAAAGGTGCATGGTTCAAGTTGTAAAACATGGTTTAGCTGGAAAAATCAAAACCATTCGTTTCCAGGGTCCAATGCTAGAACTGTGCCGTAAAATGGCAGAACGTGAAAACTTTCTCCATGTGGTCAAGTCTTCTGAAGCCACACAGACCCAGATGGCAGTATCAGGCAACAAAGTTCGAAGACTTGCAGTCCATTTAGAAGGAATTGGTCATGAGTTAGGTCCGCCAAGTGATAAAAGATATGCCTCCCTCAGGTCTCTATTATTCTTTGTTGGTGGACATTATTACTCAGACTTATATAGAAAGTTACTGAGGTCACTTTGCAGAGATTTCAAATTTCTTAGAGTTTTGAAATTTGAAGATATGAAGGCAGAACCAGAGGTAGAGTTGCCGAGCAATATTGGGAATTTGGTCCACTTGAGGTTTTTAAGTCTGAAGAACAGTGAAATAAAACGGTTACCATCATCTGTGGCTAATTTGGTATTTTTGCAGACTCTAGATTTACGTTCTGCGGAATGGGTTAGTGTTAAAATTCCAAATGTATTTTGGAAGATGGCGGAGTTGAGACATTTATATTTACCCTTGAATCACAGAGTAACTGAGAAGCTGTCATTGGCCACTCTTCACAATTTGCAGACATTAGCAAATATTTCAAGTCAAGATTGTGATTTGAAGGATCTAATTAAGCTATCTGTTCTAAGAAAGCTAGTCCTGGATGCAGGGGAACCAACCGAGCTCAAAGTTCTGGAGGACATTATGAAATCTAGAAGCATCACATTTGACCATCTTCAGTCTCTATCTTTGGTGACAGGCAATGGCAATGGGGATATACCTACACATATAGTACTGGGCTGCCCTCATGTTTTGAAGTTGAATTTGTATGGTAGAATCAAAGAGTTCCCAGAAGATGACCAATTCTCAAACCTCATCAAGTTAACCCTGGAGGAAACTAATCTACAGGCCTGCCATATAGAAAGACTAGAGAAGCTAACCAAGTTAAAAGCGCTTTACCTTAGAACGGGTGCTTGCAAGTCAGAAACTATGGTTTTCTCCAAGGAAGGCTTTCGTCAACTTGAGTTTCTTTCCCTGCTTGGCTTATGTGAGCTAAAGGAGTGGACAGTGGAGGAAGGAGCCATGCCAAGACTCCACAGTTTGCACATTGGATATTGCTGGAGGTTGAGGGCAGTTCCAGATGGACTTCAACATATTTCTACCCTCAAGAAGTTAACCATCAAACGGATGTATCATGAATTCTGTAAAAGACTAGAAAAAGGAGGAGCAGATTTCGGCAAATTCAGGCATGCATCGGTTACAATAACAAACAAGAGATGAATCGAAGGCAAGCATGAAGCTGCTGGTGTGTATAAAGTCTACTATACTCGGCATGGATGCATGGTATGTCATTCACTGGTAAACTCTATTCAAGTATCATGAAGTTTAGAACCAGTTATTAATTTTTAGTCTTTTACTGATTTTCCCATACATAATTAACATAATTACATATAGTTCCAATTTATTTCTGATTGCTTGTATAGCTGCTATTTGATAAAGGAATAACTTCGATTCTCACTACATGGTGATTGAGATCTGGTAAAGGAATAACTTCTGATTGCACGAGAGCTGTTAACATACCATTGGTTAATTCTGTATTGTATTATGTATATGTATTGTCATATTTAATGTATATGTGAAGTCATTTCTATCTATCTTCTTAGTTGTGTTAGTTTTCCAAGTATGTTGTCCATGCTGTCAGCTAATGCAACTGTTGCAATTTCATATGTGTGATATTCTTTCTACTAAATCCACTTCCCTTAATTGTTGTACGATAATGTATGTAATGTTTCTTTTGCAGAACATAACATGCTGTTCCTGACTTCCTGGCGAACCTATCCAGTTTCAAGTTATATATTTGGCAATATACCTGGTATGAAATATCTCTTCAAGAACTCAGTTTCTGGAAATTCATTCTTGTAATTACCAGTTCTAGCTACTTTGTAAGTTTAATTAGCTTTTCGCAATTTGTTTTATTGTAATGATTTTGTTACAACCCAGTTGAATCCTAGCGGGTGTTGTGGTTTTGTGTTTCTTTCAACTGGTGTATGTATTTTTTTGTTAGGAAATTAATCATTCCATCATGCAAGTAGTATCGATGAAAAGAAGAAATAAGCAACCAAGCCAAGAAGACAATAAGGTTTTAACGAGGTTTGGAAAATTTTTTTGCCTACGTCCTCGAAGAGTTTTCATCTTAATTATGAGAGAATGACACAAGTACAAAATACACTACTCAAGTTTATACCCAACCCAAACCCTTGCATCTAAAAGGAAACACCATTGTACATCTTCTTTGAACATAGAAGATCACTCTACCCTAAGAGTTGTACACGTCATTGAACACAACCCCCTATCTTTATCTTGAATACCCTTGGAGTTCTCCACCTCTTGTTGTGTTCTCTCGTTGTCTTTTACTCCTACGTCTACTTTCTCACAAGCTTCACCCCTTTATAGTCTTTAATAGACGTCTCTACAGTGACTTCATCAATTTTCATTCATGAACCACTCCTTCCATCTTCCCCATTATCTCCATGTAACTCTCTAAGAAGACTAAAAGATTACTTATGAATTTTAACCATGCAATTATTCCCAATGCATCAACTCCACCATTTTTAGAGAGAGGCTCCATTTTTCCCGGAGCCTAATACCAAAACCTAGGTCTCCCTAGGTTTTGTGTAGTATGGCGGCGGCGGCCCAACGAGTTATCAATTTGCTACAGGGCGTCTCTGGCACGGTTTCTCATCAGAGAGTTGATCACTTCTAGCTATCTAGAAGCTGGTTCTTCCCAGATCTTTCATGCAAGGAAGCAAAGGTAAACGCCAAGAAGAGGGTTGTGAAGGAGAGGTAGGTTTATTTGGGGACAGAGATTGTTGATCACCGACGACTGAGGAGTAGAAAAAAAAGGCGCATGAAGATTTGTGGTTCCATGACGGAGGTAGTTTTTTGAGACTGTGGTTGGTTGTGATCGGTGAGAGCAGCGACTACCTGGTTTTTCTAGACATGTTCTAGTTTGTTGCGACATGTTCTGGTTTCTATGGCACCACGGCCAGGAAAGCCATCAGATTGACCCAAAGGTGGCAGAACCCTAGAAGTCCTTCGGTGGTCGAGGCTGGGTGAATGAAGGGAGAAAGGAGAACTTTCGTGTTTGGCTCTTGTTTGAGTTGGGCCTATTGGATCTCTCTCATTTTCTTACAGGATGGACTATCATTAGGGCTTTTGGGGTTTAAGACCCATGTCGGTATCTTATTCAGTGATACTTCATTCCTATTACGATGAAAGGTATATCATTAGGCCTTAGGTCTCTAATCGGGGAAGGAATTCTTAGTGTTTATATCCACCTTTTTGGATATAGCTTTGAGGCTGTTCTTTAATTATTAGAGGTAGTTTGATTTAGCGTAGCTATGCATATGTATGGTCTTCGGACTATTCATGCTTGACCTTTTGGTCGTATGATCTTTGATCAATAGATATTTCTCATTTTCCCAAAAAATACATCAACTCCACCTTGTATTTATTCACAGTACATGTACTTAACTATGCATCAATTACCATGCATATATGATCATCATGAATATACAAACCATAACCATCATGCATTCATACCATGCAAAATATCTTCACCATGGAGGGATATACACCAAACCCAACAATCTCCCCCTCTGACATTGGTGGAGAGCTTCGCACCACCACTTTAAACCTTGAAGTCCATCTCTATTCAAGACACAACTTGTTATACACACAAGTCACCATTACTTCAATCTTGAAGTTCATCTACTTCCGAGGCATATCTTGTTATGCCCACAAGCATTCCACTAGCCTTATTCTTATATCAATTACACATAACTTTAATCAATTGTACACGGTTCTAACTCCCCCTAATTGAATCAGCCAACACCATGTGTAACTACATTGAGACAACAATTTCAGTTGGCTCTGAAGAGGTACCTTGACTTCATCTCTACCCGAGCAGGATTTACCTTCTCACCATCGTTTGAAACCCAAAAACATATAATTGGCGTCTCTGCTATACCCGCAAACGAGACCCACCATAGGTACCTGCATCCTTATGCACTCCATTTTCACAAAACCTTCGAGATCTTAGTTTTTCTCATCATATGGAACACACCACCACACTTTTCTCCTACATTAGAACCATTCAGCCATGTATATACAACTCTCATTATTGTTGACACCTGTAGCCTTTCAGAGTGTAACTGGCTCAACTTGAGAAAAGTGTCATAACCATTGGAGTGTTAGAAATCTCTAAGATTATTCGCGCTACACCAAATTTGAAGCAATCTTCACCCTTGATTGTCATTCTTCCATCTTTCAACCTCAAACAATCTAGCTTCATGTGTCCATACTCCTTTAAATTGCAGCACTTCTTGCCTATTCTCTGCCCTTAGATTTAGACCTGCTATGTCCACTAGATACTCTGACAGTTAATTTATCTTGGCTTACATCATTTTTCATCAATAATTAAACAGGGTCATGTTGATTCTGATGTCTTCCCCTCTTTATACCTAAGAGTGATATTTCTCTTCTATCGACATTCACCACCTTGAAATGTGAAGCACTAGAACTTGTCATGACAAACAAATTTCACCAACCATCATCTCATGAGTCATATCATGATCCATTTGAAGCTTCATTTTCTAATAGAATTTTCCCGAGTCCACCTTGCTCCCCCTAGCTTGCGAATCCGTTCCACCTATTGAGTGCACCACCGATGAGGATTTCTTTGAGCTTCTGACCCGTTTTAACTGCTAGGATTTTTCCTGAGCTGACTCTACCTATTGTACCTTTGGGCTGCCACCTTGACCATTTGTTTGACTCCTCCGTGGATGATAAGCCCAACCAAGTCATTGGCTATGATACCATTTGTTAGGAAATTAATCCTTCCATCATGCAAGTAGTAGATATGGAAAGAAGAAATAAGCAACCAAGCCAAGAAGACAACAAGGTTTTAAGGAGGTTAGGCCAATTTCCTTGCATACATCCTCAGAGAGTTTTCATATTCACTATGAGAGAATGACACAAGTACAAAGTACACCACTTAAGTTTATACCTAAACCGAACCCTTGCATCCAAAAGGATACACCATTGTACACACTCTCTCAACCTAGAAGATCACTTTACTTAAGAACTGTACATGTCCTTGAACATAACTCTTCCTATCTTCTATAACTTGAAGACCCTTGAAGTTCTCACCCTCTTGTTGTCTTTCACTCCCGCGTATGCTTCCTCACAAGCTTCACTTTTTTATAGCTTTTGATAGAAGTCTCTAGAGTTACTTCATCAATGTCCATTTATGAACCACTCCTTCCATCTTCACCATTATCTCCATGTAACTCTTTAGGAAAATTAAAAGATAACTCATGAATTTAATTATGCATTTATTCCCAATGCATCAACTCCACCATATATTTATTTTCAATCCATGCACTTAACTATGCATCAATTTCCATGCATAAATGATCATCATGAATGCACAAACCAAAACTATCATTCATACCATGCAAAATATCTCGACCATCGAGGGATAGACACCAAACCCCACTTTTGCAGTATTACTTTTTCTTTGGGTTTCATATGTATTATTGCTTGATTTTCTGTTTTGGGTCAATTACATAGAGGTTCACCCAAACATTTTTACTCACATGCGTCCACCCAAGCCTAAATAGAGTTATTTATATTAGATATTGAACTTCAACAAAATTACAAACTGTCATCCACTAAAAAATTATATTATTTCTCTTATATTTACAAAAATACCATTCCTCCTAAGAAAAGTCTCTGGCCGACCTCAGGTGAATTTTTCGGCCAACCTTCAATGAGGATTTCAACGACAATAAAAAAACTACTACCACCGCTAATAAAAGATACTACTACTGTAACAAAAACTACTACCACAGGTAACAAAAACTACTATCTCTGGAGTCAAAAGTTACTTACAACATAAACAAAAGATAATATCACCAACAACAAAACGTCAGCAACAAAAACTACTGCTACAATGATCAAAAGCTACTACCAGTGACACTAAAAGCTACTACCTACTACTTACATGGATCAAAATCTACTACCACTAGCACTAAAAACTAATATCACTACGAACAAAAACTACTACCTATTACTACAAAGACCAAAAACTACTACCACTAGCACCAAAAACTAATATCGCTAGCAACAAAAGCTACTACATCTAGCTACAAAAGCTATTACCACCAACTACAGTCAACAACAAAAGCTACTATTATTAGCAAAAAAACTACTACATCTGGAGTGAAAAGTTACTACCAACATAAACAAAAGATGATACCACCAACAACAAAATCTACTACCGTCAGCAACAAAAACTACTACTACGTACAAAGACCAACAACAACTACTAGTGTCACTAAAAGCTATTACCTACTACTACAAAAACTAAAAGCTACTACTACTGGCACTAAAAGCTACTACTGCCGGTACGAAAAACTACTACCGCCAGCAACAAAATTACTACCCATAACTACAAAAGCTACTACCTTTAGCTACAAAGCCACTACCACCGACTATAAAAACTAATACAACCAACAACAAAAGCTATTATTGTCAGCAACAAAAACTATTTCCAAACAGAACAGGAGCTACTACCAAAGGTTGAGAAAACTATTTTTGTTTTCAGAACTTAAAAGACTACGAAAATGTAGAGAATACGACTAAAATAAAAATGCAAACGCAATCGAGTTAATAAAAAATATTCATTGATACAAAAGGATGTAGTTTTCAACAATGATAAAATTATTTACAAAGCTACTTGCATAGTTGTAAAAAGCTACTACTATAGTTTCCGAAGTATACCATAATAGCTTTATAAAAATACTATCAGTTTTCAATAATGATGCTCTAAACCATATATGCATAATTTTCCTTTAAGAACGAGACTTGATTTCTTGGTTGGTCGCATAACTCTTTGGTTAACAGAGGCTTCAATATCAGAATTCATATGATTTCAAAATCTACTGTCACAATTCCAAAGCGAAGATTTCTGCAAGAGTAACACAACATAATATTATATTTGAAATGAAAATAAAAGTTATTGACATCATATGGAAAAGATACTACTGTAGGATTAGAAAGCTACTATCACTATGTTTACAAGATACTAACACAGACACATGAACATACAAAATCACAAATAGAGATCCAAAATCATGATAATACGTGTTCACTCTAATTCATTCTAAAACAAAATCTGAGTAGCTATCATTCAGATCTCAAAATAAACACTAGAATCAAACAGACTCAAATTTCGACATGATTCAAATCAACATAGTAATCAAAACATGCTCAAAAATTACCCCCGAAGAAGGAGATCTTGTAGGCCGAGTCGTTGAAATCGCCGGAAGTCCGCTCCCATCGCTGGAGTAAGAAGCATAAGGTTGCCGAGTAGGGAATCGATATCTGACAACATCTTCATCGTCCTCGTCTTCATTTACAGTAGTCTGTGACACTATGACCTACGCAAGCCGCAGCCCGGCGGCTTTGGCGGTGACGTTCTGGTTGCGCTTGATGGTGGAGAATGCAATAGCGGAAGGATTGAGGCGCGACTTTGGATGCGCCGGCGACATCGCGGGAGATGAGCCCATATTTCTGGAACCTTAGGTCCACTTTCGCGTGTACACTGGACTTGTTTGTCTCGTCCAATCCATTCGGGTGATGTAGCTATGTATGTATAGTTTTAGGGATTTTCAGTGAGATAGTAAAAGAATGTAGAAATTATCGAAGGAATAGAGAGAGACCGATTATAGTGGACTTGCATGGACAAAAAAGTTTGGGATTAGATATACCATATTTGATGGGTTTAGACCCGAAAGTAGACTTTGCATGAACAAAAATGTTTAGGTGAACTTATAATGGAACTTCTATGAAATTTTCTATTCTTTTTACTGGTACTTGCTGATTTTTTTAAAAAGCATATTAATTTATTTTTTGATAAATACATTTGATTTTTAAATAAAAATTAAACAATATATGCGGACACGAAGAGACAAACTGAACAAAGAAAGATTACATCACCACCAAAATCCATACCTAAGTCTGTAAGCTACATATCTTTTGTATTCAACAATAAATTAGACTTCCTGTATTATGAATTATTCGGGAGATCTTTTGTCACCATATTGTTTTGTAAATTGAAAATCTTGAATCTTCTATCTACTGATTATGTACATGTTACGACCCTAGTAATGAGCTGGGACTCTGTTCAGAATTTTTTTTTCAGTAATCTTCTATTGATAATGTGTGTTAACACAGGGTGGAACCCCTCCTCTTGTGTCGGAAAAGAGACCTACTGCCCAGTCGTCGAAGGTCGTAGGGTTGAAACCCTCCTCCAACAGCGACCCAGGTGCATGAACTACTAGAAACGAAACCGAATGTGCCAATCAAATCCTTCCGGAGCCACTTTACAACCCCTTAAATGGAGGTGCTGGGGAGGACCTCTCTGTTAGTCCCACATCGGGGAGGGAAGACACACCTCTATATAGCCAGCAAAAGGCTCCGGAACCGGTAAAGTTCTTCTAGCCCAAACTCTGCCAAGTCACTTACCTACAGTGACACTAACTTAGGCATTAGAGAGTCAAAGACTGAGCCCACCCCAGTCCTGACTCCTGACGTCGGTGTTACTTGTGCAGGGTCTCGGAGTAACAGTTAGCGCTAGAAGGAGGGCTTTCTTGTTTCCTTTCTATACATTCTACCAGCTCTATTCTAAGCACTCATCATGGTTGAGATAATGGACAATTCTAGTGATCCATAGCCCCATATTGAGCAAGTTCTCTTTAATCAAGAGGATAATCCTAATGATTCCATCCCAGCAGTCACAACCCCTATTTTCCATACAGATCCCGCAGCAACCATGAAGATCTTGAAATAAGATTTCCATTAGTTCCGAGAGCAAGCTGCCAAGGAACACGCTGAGGCCGAGGCTTATCGTTCCCGATAGCGGAACTTGAGAATGAACAGTTATTATTATGAGCCACGTTAGAACACAAAAATGCTTACAATGAGACTGGAACAACCATGACTATCCAACGAGAGTTCATTTTACATGGCACACAGTAACGCCTCTCAGTTACGCCAACGACAAAATACAAACAACACTAGCACACATGTGCAACCCAAGCTACACACACCACGAGTGTACATAGCTAGCACCCTTAGTGTGCAATCTAAGGTTATATACATAACAAGTGCAAACAACTAGTGTAACATCCCGCACTTTTAACTTTCCTCGAAACTACTAATCGAGATATTCTCAGTTCCAGGGAAAAAATAGAATTTATGTCTTGAGAGGTAGATTATGTTAATACGAGTCCTCCGGTATGTCCGGAAGTTTTTCCAGAGCTACGAGCTATTAATGGTGAATTTATCCAATTTACGGAAGTAATAAATGTTAATTACTTTGCCGTAAAAAATGACTTTGCGATAAGTCGGGAATTTGGGGAAACTTCCTTCAGGAAAGTTTTAGAGGACGTTAATACGAACCCGTGGGTATGTCCTATGCATTAATCGTAGTTCGTATGCGAAAGTTATTCAAGATAATATGTTGTTACCGTGCGGTCAAAGTAAAATACCCCTTTACCACTCATTGTAACTTTTAATAAACTAATCTGGGCCTTTAGATCGATTTAAGATTTGATCTGGGCCGTTGGTTTCTTTATAAAAGGAAGAGAGAGGTTTGACCCGAGTCAAACCCCCCTTCGGGTTGACCCGAGTTCCTTTCTCTCTCTCTTTTTCTTTCTTTCTCTCTCTCGCTGCTCCACTGTATTCCGCCCGACACCGATGACTCCGGCCGCCTCAGGCCGGCAGACCACTCCCATCTTCTTTCCCTCTTCCTCCTCTATCTAACCCAGCCCTCCAAACTTCCAAACAACCGCCATGGCTGGAGATCGAGGGAGGAGGAGAGCGGTTGTGTTTAGCCGGTTTCTGACAAACCAAGCAGAGTTAGGGCGCGTGGAAGGTAAGGATCTTTTTCTCTTCTCTTTTGCTTCCTTCCTGTGTCTTTTGTTTGTTAGTTTGGAGCCTAATCGGAGTCTCCCCATTCTACTGTGTCACTGTTTTCTTGTTGGGTTGGTCGAACACTCTGGTGAGCCTCCAGTGGCCGTGCTCTTGGGTGTAAGAGACGGAGGCGAGGCTGCGGGTGGCAAAGGAGGTCCAGCTGGAGAAGATTGGAGCTGCTGCCATCGAACTCAGAGTAGAGGCAGAGGGTAAAATTCTGTTCCCTAGGAATTATGTTTTCGAATTGTTATTGTAGCGTTGTTGTTGTTAGTGTTGTTGATGTGTTTATGTTTGTTGAATTGGTTAGGGTAGGGAGGTTGGCCGGGAAATCTTGGATTTCCGGCCAAACCAGTTGACCGGTGTAGGCTATGGTAAAATGGGGTAAATCCCCAGGTTTTTACTATGGTAGATCCAGGTTTTTACTGATTTACCGTGATTGTAAAATGGCAAAACTACCAAGTAGTTTAGGTTAATTATAGGGATGCCATCAAGGTTGAAATCCCAAAAATACCCCTGATAGTTTTATATAATTTCAAGACTGCCACTGAGTTGGAAATTAGTAAATACCCCTTACAGATGTGTATTTTTTTTCTAGGATGTCATTGAGGTTAAAAAGACCATACTACCCCTGACTGTTTTATATTTTTATTTTCACGGGCTGCCACTGAGGCTGAATTTCCTAAAATGCCCCTGGTAGTTCAGATTATTTTACCAAACTGCCACCATGGCCAAAAGACAATACGGTCCTTGACAGTTTTAGTTAATTACAGGGTTACCCTAAGGGTGAAATTCAATAAATGGCCCTGACAGCTTGCTTAATTACCAAACTACCATCGAGATAGAATTGACTATATACCCTTGACAGTTTAAGATAATTACAAGGGTACCCTCCAGTTGATATTACAGTTATGCCCTAGAGGATTTGTTATTTACATGGTTGCATTTACGTTTTATTTTACGTGTGATTGTTGTGTTTGAATGTGATGTTGGTTCGGGTTAGTCCCGATAGATAGTGGTAGGTGGTTACCTCAGCGGAGAGGTTAAACTTCAGATATGCAATAGTTGTTGCTATCCACCTATTAGATCGAATGATAAGTAGAAAATCAGGATTTTTCCCGGTTAGGGCGTTAAATAAAAATAAGAGCTACGTGTGGCTTGATCCCTGAGGACGGGATACGTAGGCAGCCTGACCGGGATTCAGTTGCAGTCATAAATATTATTAGAACCCTAGGTTCTCTAAATGGCTTGTTTATGATCCAAATACGGATATCGGGATAATCTCCGGCTGTGAGCTCTATTCCGGCTATGATCCAAACCCCTTTCTTGCATTTTTTTTCTGGGTTCCTCTGTTCTTCTCCGGCGAGCTTGCTCATGGCTTTTCTAACGAATTTCTCGAGCTTAAGCGAGGCTAGCAGCGTCTGCTGGGCACTCAGGCGCGCCTTGGGAAGGTAGAGGTGGTAGCTACAGGGGTGAGGGTAGTGTGGTTGGTTGCTGATGTAAGGGTTGGAGGCAGTCGCCTTGGCCACGGTTAGGAAACTCTACTCCTTCCTCGACGTTTGTGCCTCACTGAGGCAAGGAGAAACGACTGAGTTGATCTGAGGACATATTGAAGAGAGTGTGTTTGAAGTGTCTATGTTGTAAGTTTTGTGGATTTGGTATTGATTCTAGTTATTTTTCATGTGTTTATGTCGAGAACTTGGTAAAATAGAGCTACGGCGAAGCCATGACTATTTTCCAGCAAGATTGCTGGAATCCGGTAAAATATTTCAGCAACTTGCTGGAATCCGGTGAAGCAGTAGAATTTCTGATAGAAGCCGAAGAGGTAGAAATCGATTTTCCCTTGATAAGCTTAAAGTCGTAAAGTTGCAGTTAATTGTTAAGTCGAGTTAACTACGAAAAACTTACTATAAATAGGAAGCTTGCTACGGCTGCCTCTAACCATCACAGCAGCAACCAACCACACCACCCTCACCCTTGCAGCTACCACCTCTGCCTCCCCAAGACGCGCCTAAGTGCCCAGTAGACGTTGCCAGCCCCGCCTAATATCGAGAAATTCGTTAGAAACGTCATGAGAAAGCTCGCCGGAGAAGAACCCTAGAAAAAATGCAAGAAAGGGGTTTTCAGAATTAGGGCATAATTCAAGAGATTAAAGATATGAAATTGAAGGAAAAGAAAGAAGGAGAAGAACCCTACCTCTCACTGGCTCCATCGTTGCCTGATGTCGCTAGAAATTGATGGACACAATCGAGCTCCTTCTTGGTCAAACTTCTTCCAAAATGGATACTTGGATGAATTAGTAAGGGGCTTTTGTAGAGAATAAGAGAGGAAAAGATTAGAGGTGGTGCGCTAGCAAGAGGTGGCCACGTTCGACGGTTCAACGAAGAAGAAGACTAGAGGTGGAGGAGATGAGAGGGAGAAGCAGAGAAAAAAAGAGACTCGGGGAGGGGGAGGGTCTGACCGAGTCAACCCTCTCCCATCTATTTATACAAAAAATAGACAGTCAAGATCAATTCTTCAATAGATTTGACGGTCCAGATTTAAATATGGTAAAATATTTTTACCGAAGTGGTAATTATAATTTACCAAAACAGTAATTAGAAGTTACCTTTAACTTTGAAAATTCATAGTAAATAGCTTGATGCTATGAAAATAATTCGGATATACCGGTGAGCTCGTCTCAACACTTACTATTTTTTCTTGATTCGAGAAAAACTCGAAAATAAACTCGAGCGATAACTTATTAAATTACCGTCACAGTTAAAAACTCTCTGTAAGTCATAAACCCCTGTAAAAAGAGTAAATTTTAGAAACCACAAAAATCCAGAAAACCCATTTTTGAACCAAATCGATTCTAGGAGAGGGATAGCTTACCAGCAACTAGGGGGGACGAACAAAGTCACCAGAAGCTTGAGGAACTCGCCAAAACCCGAGAATTGGCTCGCCGGCAACTCGTCGTCAAAAACCCAGAAAAAAACTGTAATAGGGGTAATCTAGATTAGGTCTCTATTCAGAAGATTAGGGGCATGAAAATGAAGAATAAGAAGAGGGAAAAAGAATTATACCGGTCACACGCCCTCGCGTCGCCTGGATCGTCCGATTTCCGTCGTTGACCGCCGTGAACAGTGGAGATCGATCTCCCTCCACGGTGGCAGTTAGGTAGAGGAGGAGAAGAGGAGTTTTTTGAGGGTGGTGCGCCGTTGAGTGGCGCATGGAGGCGACGGAGCGCCGCTGCAAAGCTAGTCAGAGACAAGCACTCGGGAGGAAGGAGGGAAGAGAGGTTTGACCGAGTCATACCTCTCTTCTCTATTTATAGAGAAATGAACAGTCAGGATTAAATCCTGGAAAGATCTGACGGTCCAGATTTAATGAAGGGTAAAAGTAAATGATTAAATGATAAAAATTATTTACCAGAATGGTAATTAAAAATTACCAGAAACTTTGAAAATTCGTAGAAAATAGAAAGAATCTCTGAAAAATATTCTGAAAATACCGGGAGGCTCGGGTTGACACATACTACAACATCGAGTTTTTAAATGAGGAATTTAAAGAGTTTAGAAAAATTCTAAAATTAACTCAAGCAATAGCTTAATAAATTACCGGTCACTGTTAAAAGCTCTTGGTAACTTATAAACCCCTGTAAAAATATAACTTTTAGGTACGAGGTTTTACACTCTTTCACTTGAAATTACTACAACTCCATATAGATCAATATTTATTCAAGGTTTCCTTTTCAAATATAATATATAATATAGAAAACAAATATCTCTTAAAATTTTATTTAAAAAATTTTCTTGTTTTTCTTTAAATTTCCGTCTGTTTCCTTAAACTTTTAGTGCTATCGATATATATTTTTTTAAAAATTTTCGTTAAAATATCTATTTTTTGAAGCTTCAATATTTTTATAATTATCGAAATTTAAATCGTTAAAACAGTCCCATGACTCCGATATACTTCCGTACTGTGGGGTAATAATGTAATTATACCCCCGACTAGAATACAAGCTTTGTTACTAATAAATAGTACGTCGTCTGAAACCGCGACTCTGAGTCTTCGACGTATTTCCAAATCCTCGCACTCACCCATATTTCTTTCTTCAATCAATCACTTCAATCATTCCGAATTCCAATCACCAATCCAATCCTCCTCTTTCTCTCTCCCTGTAAGTAACTACCTCACACCTTCAAACTTCCACTCTCAATTGCCGACAGTTTGATTTTGATTTCGGATTCTACGAATCAGGTCTTTTAGTTTGGGGATTTCGTTCAATTTGGTTTTTGAATGTGGGATTTGATCTATGATTTTTTTGCAGGTTTCAGGATACAGAAGACGAATTATTTTTTGGTTTGATTCAGAGTGAGCTGGTTCCTCAAGTCTGGGACTGCAGGTCTGGTTAGGCATTTAGTTTATTTTTATTTGTTATAGATGGATTTAGTAATGTGCTTTCTGTATTTTGAGCATTTTTTGACTTTAAGTAGCTTTATGAGTTGTTTTCGTATGCTGGTTACAGTGCTTTGGGTTGATTAATTTTCTAATTTTAAGGCTTTCGCTATGTTATGGTTCTAATTTGTAATGTAGTATGTATGCATACTCATAGGATATCGAATGGTCGTAGTTTTCTTAGCTCCTTGCAACTTTTTGTAGGGCATACAGGGTTTTTTTGATTAAATTGGGTGATGGGAGAATGAAATGGAGTAAGATGCAAGATTTAACTGCTCATGATGGGAACAATCAGTGATGACGCTATACAAGGTTTTCTTGAAGAGAATCTTGAACTGCAAATGAGATGTCTTCCAGTAAGAGTCCCACTCAGCACCTGAAGGATGCTGGATTGCAGAGTCAAATTGCCGATGCTGTGAACAGGTAATGCCAAAACATGGCTTATTAGAAAGATAGTCTAATCATGAGTATTTTAATTTTTTTTCCGCTTATTAGTCATTTCATTTGAGAATGGGGTGCAAGTGAGGTTGCGCATTAATTCTAATGATATGCTCAGCCCCTGTCCATTAGAACCTTACTATGTGGGTTTATTTTTGTCTCATATTAGCGAAGAGTTTTTTATGTTAAATTCTAAATTTTTCTATTTAAAAAAAATCTACTGGTGTTCTTATTTAGTAACTATTATTATAGCTTAAGGTTTTGAACTTTGAGCTGCTGTCCTTAGTGGTCAGGTACTGGGGTGGGGTTATGGCCACTAAATGTAGTTTACTGGTAGTTGTTGCGAAGAAGTTTGCTGGAGTAGTAGTGATATATAAAAACAGGAAACATTTATGAAATTCACACCACAGCATTTAGAAAACAAGAATATGAAACCTTTTGTTTTTTTGAATGCAAAGAAGAGTTTTATTACTAGATACGATGCAAATCGTACATGATGGCATCCAGTATGATGTCTAGAGCATTGGAGAACCACTCAAGGTGGACATTTGAATCTAAACCGTACCTTCTAATCTGTGCGACACCATATTGCTTTTCTATTAACAAATTGAATCTTGAAACCATTATTAGCAGCTAGAGAAGTCTTGATGTCTGATATGATATCACTGAATCTGAAACCTTGGCATCACAATAGAGCCTTTTAGGTGATAATGGATCCAACCTTGTGGGGTCTAGATCTTCATGGGAGATAAGCTGGAACTCCAACCATCATCTTTTTCTTCATGTTCAGGTTAATGTGCCTCGTTAGTGGGCATGGACCATCATGTCTCTCATCCCCACTTACTGTGTCTTCTTCTATCCTATTAGATAAGAGAATTCTCATTTGACAGATACGTAACGATCTCATAAATCGATAACAAGATCATTATTTTTTGCTAGATAACTCTAAGAAGAAAATCAGTGGAGTACCATGCCAAAGAAACTTGAAAACAAAATGCAATTTGACTGGTGCACAAAAATGTCTTGTGGAAATTAGATAACTGACTTTCCAATTTCTTTATTTTGGTTCCGATCACATACCAGTAGCATGCCCTACTGAGCGCAACCAATTTTGTTGTGTTCTATATTTATATCATGAGATCTTTTGTTTTTCCGATTTCTTTTTGTAGGCATAACTCGAAAGCAAATCTTTTTCCAAATAATCAAGGGGATGACATTGATGTTCATCATAAAGATCCAGAAGCTATGGTACTAATATTTCATCACCTCATTTTTAAACAGACGCGCTATTCAATTTTCTTACAATAATAAGTTATACATGCAGGAACTTTATTCCCGAGCCAGAGCTCAGGAAGAAGAGATCCAATATCTTCGTAGGCAAGTCACTGTTGCCTGTCTGAAGGTATATAAATTCTCACACTTCCTTTCTCAGATGTGCATTCTCCTTGTTGTCATAGGTTTGTTGCTGCACATTTTAAATGCTAGGCGATTTATTGGTCTTTATGGTCATGGGCTTAGCTAGCTAGGGGGCAATGGGAGCAATTGTCCCCTCTCAATTTTCAAAGGAGTAATTAGTCTTAATTTGTATCAGATATTAATAAAAATGAAATATAAATTGACCATTATTCAGTTTTTTTTAAGAAATCCTTAATTAGTGATGATGAAATGCAATAAAAATTTATACTTATTTAAATACTTAATCCAATTAATACAAACCATGTCAAGAGTTTCTTACCTTACTAATCCCTACTAATATGTAATTTAATGTTTTAAATTCTATTTACAGCTTTTTTATTTTATAAACAAGCTAAATGGAAACAACACATTGATGTTTACTATACAATGACGTACATTATGTCTGAAAAATAACATATTTTTCAATACTTATCGTGCATGAAATTCTGAAAATCGAACGTTTATTTGAGATGAATTAATGGTCTTTTCAAGAGTGCATGTTCATTTACGAATTGGTATAATGAACATTGTTGAAATTAATTTTGCATCATTTTTTAAACAAAATCGTGTTGTTGCTAAAGAGTGACCGAAGATAATTTATTTTTTTCGTAATCAAATTTGACCACTCTAAGTGAGATGTTTGGCTACGCCACTGTTTTTGGTATCAGGAATTGCGGCTGCTGAACCAGAAGTATGCGTTGGAGAACAAATTTGCTGACTTAAGAATGGTTTGTCCAATACTTGGGAATGAATAGAATTTGTTTCCTGAAATTCTAAGGGCCTGTCTGGTAACATTTTTGAAATAGATTTATAAAAATAATCTTTAAAAATAAAAATGAGGAAATGAAATTGTAATTTTCAATTTTGGAATGCATTCGGTAGTTTATTGTGAAAAATATTTTCCATGTTTTCTGAACTCGCAGAATGAAAAGTGAAAAACATCAAATTGATGGTTTCAGTTCTTTTTGTAGAAGTTGAAAACATTTTTATTTTTTATTTTCCACGTTTTGGATAATGTGACTGAACACATTTTCATCTCATTTTCATTTTCTAAAATGAAAATACAAGCATGAAAATGTTACCAAACGCCACCTAAGTCTTCGTTTTTCTTTTTCTTGTATCTTTTGCAAATCAGAAAGCTTGTGGTCTATGACTTGTACTAGAGTTCCAAGTAATATAATTTTTTGATAGGCAATAGATGAGAAGCAGAATGAAGCCACTACTTCTGCATTAAATGAGTTGGCCGGCAGAAAAGGTGATATTGAAGAAAATTTGAAATTAACTCATGATTTGAAGGTAATTTGATAGCTAAAATTGGTGCTATTTCTTTGAAAGATTACTATAGCTTTTAGCTCAGAGCCTGAGATGCTTGTTCTTTGTTGTTGTCAGTTATGAAATGGCGAGAATCTGAGATCAATATATTTTTTGTTTTGTTGATTTCTTGGGAACATTAGAAAGTAGGTTGTTCTGTTTGTTCTAAAGCAAATCTATCACTCCATTATCATTCTTTCATGATAATCAAAGTCTTTTGACTTGTATTATCATACGAGGTTAGTATGATACGAGGTTAGTACGAGGTTATCATTAGAAAGTAGGTTGTTCTGTTTGTTCTAAAGCAAATCTATCACTCCATTATCATTCTTTCATGATAATCAAAGTCTTTTGACTTGTATTATCATACGAGGTTAGTATGAATAGATTGTAAATAGTCATAACCTCAGAGAAATTAGTATTACAGAAAAGGGAAAGCTTAGATAGTGCAAAGTGGTTTCCCAATAACCTCAGTTAATGTTTGATTCACAATTGAGAGGTGATATACATATATCAATTTTGTCGTCCTGGACAATTGAGATACCATGATCTCCTGATATTCGGTATTCCTCATGTTCAGCTCATCACAAATCTTGTGTATATATACATAAACTGGTCAAACCACTCTAAAACTGATGAATGTATGCGAGACTTTTGGTCTGCTATCTTTGATTTTTTGCAAACTTCCAATGCTTTGCTTATTACTCAGTAACAGATTTGCTTTTTAGGTTTTTTATTAGCATGTCTACTAAGCTTTCATTTCATTATTCTTCTATTATTATCTTTCTGGCATATCTAATACTATGTCTTATTATATTCTAGGCTGCAGATGATGAAAGATATGTCTTCATGTCATC
The DNA here is from genome assembly GCA_951800085.1 of Comarum palustre. Taxonomy (NCBI): domain Eukaryota; kingdom Viridiplantae; phylum Streptophyta; class Magnoliopsida; order Rosales; family Rosaceae; genus Comarum; species Comarum palustre. The sequence continues at coordinate 10,004,167 of OX637581.1, read as the reverse complement.
CATGCTTGGCTTATTGGCTGAATATGGTATTTGGCCCCATGTCATAAATGCTTCTGCCATATCTAACAGCTTAAAGGTATAAATTGTATGGCACACAAATGATTTATGCAACAATAATACTAGGTTACGATATAGTCTCAGTAAAATGTTAATTTTTTTAGTCGGCCTCTCACTCATGTACTACTTATTTGGGCTATTGTGGCAGGCTGCTGAAACCTATGTTAATCTTTGCTGATGTGGCATTGCAAAAATGCAATATCCCTGTTCATTTAGATTACATTATTAACAAGAAATCTAAGTCATTGTTCTTTCTCTTCTCTTCTTCATACATTATCTACAGCCTTTTATTTGGGGATATATCATATATTGCAATTTGATTTCTGCCAATCAGTGTTACAAATAGCTTTTAATAGTAGGCCTTCATCTTTTCCTCACTTGAATTTGCAGCATCTACATGATGAATTGCAGTGGAAGATTAGAACTTCACATGTAAGTTGGGATTCCTGTGACTTCATGATGTTGTCAACTATGTGTTCTTGTGACTTCATGCTATTTTCAATGATTACTTTTTACTTATAGTACTATACAATGCAAACTTCTTTCCTTTATACATAGAAAGAGTTGATAACTATAGGCAAGCTCATGGTAGTAACATATTACCTATGTGATTTATAATCATGCAGGCTATTTCTTTCAATAGTGACCTCTCTCTCTCTCTCTATATATATATGTATTTACTTTTTCTCCCTACAGGAATATTAGGTGGATAACTAGAAATTCGTTCTCAATATCCATTAGTTTCTGTTTTGGAACTTTTGATTTGTTTTGCGAAGCAGAACTGTTGTCAGATAAGTACCATGGCTCCTGGAACAGCATGAACAGTAGGACTCTTGGACATAATTTAAACAATCTACAGTTTTACATATGACTATTAAGGTTCTGGGGTACTATTTTCATAGCTGCAAACAGATGACAGGTGGGGAATTAGGTAGGACTAATATGAACTGTGGGAAACTATTGTAGAGAAGGGACCTAGGTTTTACAGATAGTCAAGCGAGACTGGGTGGGGCTTGTAGCTCGGAGCATCCAGGATAGTAAATGACTTTTGGTCATGGTTACACATTAGAGACCATAGGAGCAAGACGTCTGCTTACTTTTGGCAGTATAGAATTAAACAATTAACATAGCATAGTTATGCTATGTTAACAAACATAGCATAGTTATGGCATTTGAGTTTCTTGTGGGATCTGCAGTAATACTCATTCAAGTTCATTACTATGCTTTGTTGGTTTCTGATCTTTATCAATTATTGTTATCCTTCATGGTTCACTTGTTCACTAAACATTCTCTCTCTCTCTCTCTCTCTCTCTCTCTACACAGGAACAGCAAGGTTTTGATCGTTATACTGAAGCTCAATATCTGGAGCCAACTGAAAAAGGGCAGCTCCACATGAACGATTTTACAGACACGGAAAATTTGATGCTAATTAATAAAGAAAATCCACAGAAGCTCACAGCCAATATAGATAGGTATGCAACGCCTCTCAGCTGTTGGAGTATTTATAAGCGTCTATGTTGAAAATAGCTATCAATGTTGTGACGTTTTACTTCAAAATTTTCTGGACTAAAAGTTTTTATTAGTATTATTGAAGACATGAATGAATAAATGAGTCTTGATAATTGAATAAAATTTCTCAAAAGTAGTTAAAGCTGATTTTGTGATTTGGGATATACTTTTGTTCGTGTTACAGTAGGAGTTGCCTAGATGAGTCTTGTAGAATTTTGTAAGTTCAGTGTTTGATATTGTACAACTTTTTTATGAAAATGAATGACAATTCCATGTGGAGCCGCTCTAAATAAATTTTTGATGTGATTTTAATTGCTTCATGCCACCCTTGAGTTCTGTCATTTACTGGGAATATATAGGAAACGTGCAAAATGTTTGTAATACAGAATATTACTGGTTTCTAGAAGCTTCATAGTGGCACGTAGTTGGTACTATTCTTCAGTTTGAGAAAAAGTATGTCTTTTATAAATCAAATATAGAAAAGATGAGGACAAGAGCTCCAAAGCAGTGAAAGACAGCAGAAACAAATGAACAAATACATTAACAGCTGGGATTTCATGCATGCACCTTACTTGAGACAAAACCCTGCTGCCTTCCAATCTTGGAGGATATAGAGAGATTGTATTCTAAGGAAAATTATTGAAATAGATATCCAAAAAGCTTACCAGAATCTTTTTCATAGTGTCTCCACCCCTACACTTATATGCATTTCAAACAACGTAGTCACTGAAAATAGATTTGGCGATATACTTAGACAAGCTGATTCTTATGGAGGAAATTGGTGCATATATCAAGGGGCTACTCTGAAATTTAACATTCTATCAATGACATTAGTGAATAATGTAGTATTTAGGAGCATTTTTATTCAACATCTTTTCCTCTTTATGACAGTAATACAACTCACAGGAATATGGATGGCTTTATTCTGCATGATTCAGTTGATAAAGATTTTGCGAATGGGAGAGATCAACAAACAACCAATGGCACCTCATATCCTCAGACACCTGATAATGCATCCTCTATTTCACAAGGTAATTAGTGTTTTATCTTTAATCAGGGTCTTCCCTGTGATTCACTATGGAACCTGATGCGGCTTATTCATTTTACAAGGGCCTGGTATAGAGAATTTTCAGATCATTGGTGATGCTGTACCTGGAGGCAAACTTCTTGGATGTGGATTTCCAGTACGCGGGACTTCACTTTGCATGTTTCAGGTATAATTCCTTAAATATTCTGATCAACATTCATCTAATTAGTGGTTTGCTTATTATATGAGTTGCTTATGTACATCTTTTTATACCAGTGGGTTCGTCATCTTCAAGATGGCACTAGGGAGGTTATTGAAGGTAGAGAACTAAATGAATCTGGACTTTATTGATAATTTTCTTGTGTAGATTAGATCCTTTTAGGGGTAGCTGAAATTTTGACTTTGTACTGTTTATTTCATTCCGTTATTCTTCATTCAGGAGCTACAAATCCAGAATATATAGTCACAGCTGATGATGTTGATAAAATTATTGCTGTCGACTGCATACCAATGGATGACCAAGGCCACCAGGTTCTCTATATTACCTTTGCACATGTTGATACTGCTATTTTTTCTGTATGTATGTATGCTTGCTTCCAAACGTGTGCACCGCTCTTTATGTTTTTTCAGTATGTTTTCTCTAGAACAAAATGGTGATGATTATGATGTGCATATGTTCAAGTTTCTGGGGAAGTAGACGGCAAAAATAAAACAAGTAGGAGTCTCTCTTTGAAGCTCAAACTGCTGCAATATATGCTGATATTTACATAAATGTGTCTCAAACCATTTAAAAAGTGCAATTTAACCAGCAAAGCATTTACCAAAAGTTTAAGATGATTTTCTTAAGATGGAAACGTTGTTAAAGGTCATTTTAGTCAAAGTCGAGAAGGTGTCTGTATTATTCATAAGCAGGTGGACTTTTATATCCAAAGATGCACCAAAATATGATCCTATGAATTCGTGTCACTCCAAAGTTTATGTTAATTGTTAACTTCTGAGTTGTGACAGCTACAACAGAGATGATAACATCAGGCCTTACCCACTCATACCCTTTGATATCTATTCAGACTTCTAGATATGTGTGTTGGTGTAAATATCTACTCCACTTAAAATCTGCACGATTTCGTGTACAATTAACCACCTTAACTGTGGAGTTGTAGTGTGTTTGGTAGTACATTTTGGGGAAAGCTGTCACTATCATTTTATGGTTTTGCAACTTATGCTTCTTATTTTTAACTGAAATCCGTGGAAAAGAAAAAAACAGGATTTTTGAGGATGTAGGAGGAGATAGTTGATCAGTGAAGAGTTTGTTTTCTAGCCTATTTGTGGGCTTCAGTTTCTTCGTAGTTACAAATAGTTCTTGTTTTTGTTATTTTATAAGGAAGAGAAGTTGTCTAGCTTATTTTTTGAATTACATGTTGTCTGTTTAGTTTTCTATATGCTCAGTTCTGTGGATGTCACACTGTTTTGTTATGTAAATCACTTCTGATGAATAATGTTTTCTATAAAAAAAGGAGGAAATTACAAAGCCTTGTTTTGGTACATATTTAAAAATTACAAACCCTTATTCAGCGAAGTATATCCAAACTAGTCATTATTGCTTCTTTTATTTTGGAATTGGCTATTTATATCTTTACATATCCATTTTCTTTTAGCCTAGAGTCTATTTATTGTTGATACCCACGGAATCCCTTTTTGCATGGTTTGTTATACTTGATCAATTGTTGAAAATATTTTTACAGCCTAGTCTTGTCTGATATAAATTAGTCCCGTGAAGCGCCCAGGTCACAAGTGTGTTGTTTTCTGCGCTTGTCATGCAGTTTCGCCCAGAATCTTATCTCTTGACAAATCATCTGTTTTTCATTATCAGGGGGAACTAGTGAGGCTTTTTGCTAATGATCAGAACAAAATTAAATGTGGTATGTGTACTATGATGCCTGATGTGGTCTACATAAACATTTATTCTGCAATTTGATTCTTATATGCATTTTTATTAAGTTGGATTGATTAATATTTATTAGTATGTATAATAATATCCTCTATAATCCATATTGAGGCGTGTTATTTAAGGCTTGTCAGTTTTTTGGTTTCACTTCTGGCTATAAGTTCGCTCCTTTTTCTCCAAATTCAACTGTATACACTTGACTATTAACAAAAGAAAGATCATCAATTTTAGCTTGTACTTTTGTGTGTTGATATGAGTGGGATGTGTCACTCATGGGACTCAATAAGATTGAGACATGCATATTGAATTTCATCTCTTCTGTTTCCTTTATATTTTCAATACACCACCCCTCTGTTTCCTGAGTGGGCCCAGTCAGTCTTGTTATGAATACACTATCAAATCCTTTGCTAAGATAGGTTTATTGACTTTTATTTTCTTTGTTCTTTGTTTTGTTTCTCTCTACAGCATCAGACTAGTTCTATTTAATAAATTGTAACCTTATGCTTGTATTTGTTTTTGATAATTAGATGGAAAGAAAAAAATATTCCTGTTAAAAAACCTGACATTTTTCAGGACAACATCGTTGTCTGAATTAATAGGCCTTAATTATCTCTATGCGTCTTCTTTTCAAGTTATTTTTTTGTCATTCTAATTGTTCTATATTTTCATTGTATTCGAGGTACATTATAGACCCGGAGATGCAGCTGGAGATTGACAGGCATATATCTAGAGGACAAGCCACTTTCAGTGTTCTACTGCTGGTAGGTTTAATTTTTGCATCAGTTTGTCTATTTTGCTAAAAGTATACCTTATTTACCAGTCTCCATCTTTAGTATATATTTATAAATCCCACCTCCAGACATAATTGGTGATTTTCAAATATATGATTGTGCATTAGGGAAATGAAGTCATTTAGGAGGAAACTTCATATTGGTACACAAGTACAATATTTTTTTTACTAATTGTGTTCATTTAGGTTCAGATTCATTGTTGAGGTTTACTTGCTTTTTATTTCCTTCTTTTGCATTTACTAATTGAAAATTGCATGACTATGGAATCAACAGTATTCTGTGTTCTTTCTTTCTGGATTTTTCTTTCTTGTACAAGAAAATAAGATGCTTGGAAAGAATTTGAGTGGTTAGATTCAGTTATCATTTGAATACCATCGCAATTTTATAATTAAAGTTTTTATTTTTCTATTTTAAAAGAATTCTAGAAGATTATTACAGAGCCAACCAGCATTTGGCCTGTTGGTAAGGCATTTCTCTCCAACAAACCGTTGCTAGTGGTCCCAAGTTCAACTTTCTCTCCCAGAGTCGCAGTTTTTTCACAAAATGGTAAAAGTCCATTATGTAAAGCGACAACTTGCAATTTAGATATCCAATGCAACCGGGAGCGTACTTTGGCAATTTAGATATCCAATGCTATTATACATTCACTGCCATATATGCTTGTGTTAATAGTGCCTGGCTCCCAGGTTTCTTTTGTTTCTTTGGAAGGTGAGGGAGGTTGACTTTGTCTTGTGAATTGAGTTACCTTAATTTTTTTACTATTATTGCATATTTTCTTTTAATTTTGCTTCTGTGGTGATATAGATTTGTCACTTGTTTTTTATCTTTATTTTTAATTGTCTGGTTAAGTTAGGGTTGTTACTATATAATGCTGCACAGTTTTTATTATTAAGCTAATTTCCTTTACCTTGAGTTTTCCGTTGTCTTATTTTTATGCTTATCAACCAAGTAATTGCTTATACATCTTATGACAACATTTTTGCAATATTTTCTTGTTGGAAAAACAGATGGATTCTGCTGAGAATTGGGAGCCAGCAACTCTATTTCTGAGAAGGTCAGTCTATCAGATCAAGATCAATAGCACAGAAGCCTTTGTCATTGCCGAGAAATTCTCAAATGATTTATCAGTATGTTCTTTACTTGGTGATGCCTAAATTTAAAAGTTACCTTTTAATTGACACTCCCAAGTAATTCTTTTGCATAATAGCATATGCTGTATTGTGGATTAATCATTTGTAAACTGCAAACAAAATTTCGAAGTCAAGCTGTCATCTATGGTGGATTTATTTAAAACAATATTTGAACATTTAGTGTGAAGTTTCCATTTTGTATATAAGAGATGATGCATTTCAATTTCTTTGTTTTCTGGTTGCAGATTAAAGTTCCTTGTGGCTTCTCAACTCAATTTGTGCTGACATGTTCCGATGGATCTTCTCATCCTTTTAGCGCACACAGTGTTCGGTAAGGCATAACTGTTGAGATATATATCCCACATCGGGAATATGGGACCTTGCCTGTAGGTTTATAAGGGTTTGGGCTACTCTCTCTATTGCCAATTGGTTTTGGAGTTGAACCCCAGACTACTTTATCATGGTATCAGAGCGGGTTACCCACGTACACGTGTGAAGCCCAAAGGCCACACGAACTCCACGACCACCCAAGTTGTTGTCCACGTGTTAGGCTTGAAGATTCGCCACACGTGCGGGGGCGTGTTGAGATATATATCCCACATCGGGAATATGAGACCTTGCCTGTAGGTTTATAAGGGTTTGGGCTACTCTCTCTATTACCAATTGTTTTTGGAGTTGAACCCCAGCCTACTTTATCAATAACATTTACACCGCATATTATTTAACAAATATAACAGTGAACTTGCTGCTGCTATGTACATCACTAGTACACAGTTAAATATTTGTTCTCCGAGGATAGTTCCCTTATTGGAGAAGATCAGCCACTTTTGTTCTCATTTTTTCAGTTTCAATTTTGCTTGTGGATTTAGATTTATATCTTAAAACGGTGTGGTTTGGTTATAGACCGGCATAATTGGTCAATCACAATATAATAATATAAAATGCTTATGTTTTGCTATTATGAATGCAATTAAACATGTTTACGATTTACTTATATGGGTTGGCTGAACTTCCTTTGTAGGATGCGCGATACTCTTGTGTTGACAATGAGAATGCTACAAAGCAAGGTATATGTTCATTAATATGCTAAACTTATGCATGAGTTCTTTTATTTAATTATATTTTTTGGTTGAGAATAAGGAGAGGACTAGTTATTATCATTCGTTTCCATAACTATTTAACTTCAACATATCAAAATTTTAGTCTACCTTGTGATCTTGATGCACACCTTATGGGGTTTATCACAAATTAAACTAACTACTGGGGGGCTTCTTTGTACTGCTTATTGATTAAAGATTGTGTTATGCTCGAGAGCTCAAGAAAGAAAAACATCTAGCTAGTTGCAATTGGCATCTGAAGCTTGAAGTAAAAAGAGATCTCTGCAGAACATGTCTACTGTTAGTTTAACTTGTTAAAATAGACCACGATGAAACTTAGGAGCTGAAGCATGTGGAAAATCAGTAATCATTTTCTGATTCTAGGTTTCCATCCCTATCATTCAATTGAGCAAGTAGGGGGCTATATTCAATGTAGCTTTCAAAATCACCGTACTGATGAGTGTATATATTAAAAAGAATCTATATACTCCGCAAATCCATTTAGTAGATTCATTGTCTAGTTGTGTGTTGCAATACTTTTAATCGAGATCATTGGTTAGTTGAAGTCGCATCTAAATGTATTTTGTGATCTGAGTTATTCGTAATTGTATGTAAAGAGTGAATCTGTAAGTCAATATATCCACGCATGTTTTGACATGAATATTACTTTTGATGGAGCAGGCACTGGATGACAGAAGAAAAGGAAGGGTGTAATGGCTTATATGAGCATAATGTTTATAGCCTTTAGTCATTCATGGTAGAAATTAGAAAGTAAAATATGATTAATAAGACGTTGAACATCTCAGGTTGCAGAAGTGAACATATTTTCACCCATTTATTATTGTTATTATTAGTTATCATCATATAGTATTCTGTATAGTAGACTAGCCTGCAAAATATGACCGTAAAGATTTTGCAATCGAGCTAATTTATATTTTACAGCCTTTGATTCGAATGCGAGTTCTCAGAATATGCTTTTATCTGTCAAGAATTTGTACCCGTCGAGTTTCAGGTATTGCCGCCACAATATTGGGGTGATTGCTGAGCTGCCCAAAATCGTATTTATTAAGCACTGTTAAAATTTCTTTTCCCGTCCATCTTCTGAGAGGCACACCGTTGTTTACGGTCCAATCAAATGCTTTGTCATTGAACCGCCATTCGTGACCCAATTTGCTTATCTTGTTGTAATTTGCTTATCTTGTCGTGACCCAATAAAATTGTATAATTGATCAACTACACAAAATCTATATCCGATTCTGGGGGTTGTTGCGGAGGAGGTTGCGACGGTTGAGGTAACGGTATAGGCGTAGGCATGGGCGGAGTCAGAATTCCCTCAAGCTAGGCAGCTATAAACTCCTGCAAGTACTGGAACATCTACTATTGTTGGGCCTGATGGGTGGCATTATACTCTTGTATGTCGGCAGTATAGGCTATTTGGGCGGCGATCTAGGCTGTATGAGTGGCAACCTGAGCAGGATGAGCGGCTTGTTGTTCCTGTAGTCTCTGAACTTTCGACTCTACCAGAGTCATCTTTCTGCTAGTTGAGCCTTCCTTCGTTGAAATCCTAGAGTGGTCTTCAGGACCCCCTTGCCCATCTGTCCTAGATCCCAGCAGTAGAAGTTGTTTTCTCGAGGTGGGAAGGTTGTGTCCATGATACTCGCTCCAACCCTCGGATCCGAAGTGTCGATCTAGGTCATGAATTCAGACATCTCTTCATTCTGCGTGTCCGACTATGTCTCTCTCACTAACACTCATCACCTCGTCACAAGCATGTCTCAAATGCCTAATTGGATAGGAAAAAAATAATTAATTAATATTTTTACATATATATAAGTAAAATTAAAATTTAAAAACGTAAGATGACTTACAATATCCTCCTGTGCGTCAGGATATGGATTCTCTTACGTATAGACGTACCGGTTGACTTCTAAATGTTCACTGGCCACCTCATCGGCTATTGTCCAAGACTTTAGCCGATGAACATCTGGTATTTTTCATCGGCTAAAGTCTAAGACTATAGCCGACGATACAACATGTCGTCGAGCATAGTCTGAGACTTTAGCCGACGAAACAGACAAAATATTCGTCAGCTAATATTTAAAAAAAAAAAAAAATCAATACTTTAGCTGACAAATTATGGAAAGTTTCATCGGCTTTAGTAGGGTTTAGCCGACGAAACATGTCATAATTCATCGGTAAAACCTTAAAAAAATAAAAAGAAAATACTATAGCCAAGAATTATGGCAAGTTTCGTCGGTTATATGTCAATTCCAATAAAAAATCCCCCAAAATTTCTAAATTACCATTTCAAGCAACCTGCAAAATACATCTAAACAATTCCATATAACCAACAACACCAAAAATGGTGAAAAAACACGTTTTTCATTAAAAAATTTAAAAATTGTTCATAAAGGCATAAAATTGTATAATTGATCAACTACACAAAATCTATATTGTCTAAATCTATATCCGATTCTGGGGGTTGTTGCGGAGGAGGTTGCGACGGTTGAGGTAACGGTATAGGCGTAGGCATGGGCGGAGTCGGAATTCCCTCAAGCTAGGCAGCTATAAACTCCTGCACATCTACTATTGTTGGGCCTGCTGGGTGGCATTATACTCTTGCATGTCGGCAGTATAGGCTATTTGGGCGGCGATCTAGGCTGTATGAGTGGCAACCTGAGCAGGATGAACGGCTTGTTGTTCCTGTAGTCTCTGAACTTTCGACTCTACCTGAGTCGTCTTTCTGCTGGTTGAGCCTTCCTTCGTTGAAATCCTAGAGTGGTCTTCAGGACCCCCTTGCCCATCTGTCTTAGATCCCAGCAGTAGAAGTTGTTTTCTCGAGGTGGGAAGGTTGTGCCCATGATACTCGCTCCAACCCTCGGATCTGAAGTGTCGATCTAGGTCATGAATTCAGACATCTCTTCATTCTGCGTGTCCGACTATGTCTTTCTCACTATAACACTCATCACCTCGTCACAAGCATGTCTCAAAGGCCTAATTGGATAGGAAAAAATAATTAATTAATATTTTTACATATATATAAGTAAAATTAAAATTTAAAAACGTAAGATGACTTACAATATCCTCCTGTGCGTCAGGATATGGATTCTCGTACGTATAGACATACCGGTTGACTTCTAAATGTTCACTGGCCACCTCATCCTTGAAGACATCGAACGGTCTAGAACCAGTATGATGGTTTCTTGTGTTGTCGTTTATGAGCGTTAGCCCGGGAAACGACTTTCAAATAAAAAAAATAAAATATTAGTAAAATATGTAAAAACGGACGTACATAATGACAATTTAACCAATTAGTTTTTTCAAATACTTGTTTTTGAGGGTTGTTGAATTCTGATGTCAGAAGCCAACGCCACTCGTACTCCTTGTACTGGAACTCAGCAGGGGTACCAGAATGTGCGTTCCCGTACGTAGTTTAGTGGGTCCGCAACTCAATCTTCCACTCCTTACCTACCGTTATCACAAAAATATTAGAATTATTAATATCACATAATTTTTTTTTCATTAAATTCCCAATGTACCTTCCCCCATGCACAACGACCGCCTAGCTTCTTTGTCAGCTTGGCTTGACATGACATTTGTGCAAACATAACATTGAAATGTAGTGTTTCACTTATCTCATGCGCGTTTGGGCGTAGGAGAGGTGTGTGGATCGGGCACAAGGGTGCGCGCTAAAGTGCATGCAAGTGCGCATTGATGTTGATCTGTCAGAGTTGATCCGCATGGGTTAACCAGGCTGCAGTTGATCCGCATGAGTTGTCCCGGCTACGGTTGATCCACATACGGACGTCTGATGCTTTTTTTACTAACCACCAATATAATTAAGCAATGAATAGACTTGGCTAATGCTAGCCGCTTAACAATTCAAATGTCATTTAAGAAAATGTCGAGATGACATAGCTCATGGAAGTGTGACGAAGCCATTCGTATCGACTTCCCACAGACGACGCCAAATGTTTGTGCATAAGATTATCGTTGCATAAGATTATCGTTGGAATAATCTCATGTACCTAACGAGATGTTGTTGATGATTAGTAGCAAGACACAAGGTTTTTAGTGGTTTTCCTTGCCATCAGTGGGCAAGGCTACGTCCACTTTAATATGAACTAAGTTGTGAGAGCCTTGAATGGACCCTCACAAGTATTACAAGTGGAGTGTTATCTACATGTTATGATGTCTAGATAAGTGGGGTAGAGTCTATTTTATAGAGGAGCGAGACTCCCCCCTTTACATATTCTTTAATGTGGGACTAAGAGTCTTATTCTAGTCTTCAAGTATTCTATAAGCACATGTTGGTGAGACCGGGAGAGTGGTTTTCTGGTAAGCTCTTTGTGGCTTCTTGGTACTGACATGTAGCTTGCATGTCGAGCTTCGTGATGCACGTCATGGTCATGTCCCACCATAGCTCGTGGACCCATAAAGAGGGTGTCAATTATGCTTGGTGGTGTAGGCATATTAGCCATAATATTAGCTACACATACATCTATCACATGATAAACTAAATTGATTATTAAAATCAGAGACCCTTTATTATTAATTAAAAGAAAAAAATATTCATTTTTCATTACCCGAGGGTGACGCGACGGATTCTGTCTCTGTCACCGATGATAATACCCTCGCGGAAATAAGAGACGTATCAAAAGGCACGAACCGGTACGCCACTGATGGAGCTATTGGCTGGGGCAGTGGATGAGTCGACGTCCTTGAGTCATCGACTGTTGGTAGGGCCGGTATCATATGTGGAAGGAACAGATGAGGCGGCGGCATCTGTACCCTAGATGGCCCACCATCCGAAGCAATAGGCCCCAGAGTGGACGCCTCGGTGTATCACAGGCATACGGGGTGCAGACATCTTCGTCTGGGTCTGAGGCCACAACTGTCTCGATGAATGGAGGACACCCAACTGCCTCTGCTTCGTCTCTATAAGGGTCGCATGTTTGGCTGTTATGGGGCCCCGAAATGACGTTTGAGGGTTTCTAGAGGTTTTCTCAGACGAATCCGTCCTTTGACCCTTCAAACCTTTCGTGGATCTAAAATTGCAGCTAATCCTATTTAAAATATTAATTTGAATCAAATTAATGAAAATGTCATTAATATTTTAATAAATTATTTGAACATGTAATTTTTAATTTTTACTGAATTTTTAATTTTAAATCAAATTATCTAAACTGAACAACAATGAATTTAAGCATGAACATAATGTAATTTGAGTTTATTACAACAATGAATTCAGTGACAGAGTTCAGTTGTAAAGAAGTTTCCCTTCACTATGTTTGATCATTTAATTGAAGAAATAATCATTCTACAAACTTTTATTTACCATTTCAATAAATACAGCAGTTTAAATTATAGCAATTATAAGGTCATAACCTAGCATAACATTTTAATCTCTTTGGGATATTTCATGTCTATTATGCTCTTATTGCAACTTTGCAAGTAGGATCTGTCAAATTTCATTGAAAGCCAGATGCTCATCTTTGTAAAGTGTACTTGCATGGTATGTCTCAGAAAAGAAAAAACAATTCATCCGCATCATATTTTTCCTCGCTAATAAAAATGCAAATGGTCATGTTAATATAACAGAAAATCTGCACATTAGCATTATTAGCAGTTTCATTCCATTATTTAAGAAAAAAAATGCAAATCAGTGAACAAAGAGACCTTTTGATAGCAAACACATAAAACAAAAAAGTAAACTTTGACAGCATCTTCCAACCTCTGAACAAGATCTCAGCTAAACCTTCGATCAGTTAACTGATTTACACTGTGGAGCAAACTCTGAAGATAATTGATCGAATTTCCTATATTGAAAATGTCACATCCCGATCCTATAATCAATTTACGGACGATTACTTTTGCTTACTTTAATCGTTAACCATTTGAGATAACCGTTTTACCGTAGAAGGTCATAAAGTTGAATTTTCGTAAATTCAAGAATTTGGGAAAACTTTCTTTATGAAAGTCATAGAGGATGTCGATACAAGTTCGTGGATACGTAGCATGCTCAAATCAGAGTTCGTATGTGGAAGTTATGGTCTAAAAACTAAAGTTACCGTGTAGTACCGTATATAAATATGAAAACTTACCGAGATGAATTGGTAAAAAGTGAAAACTGGAAAAAGTTACTGTAGCACTCCGAATCGGCGGTTTTCTAGGCCGAACTTTCAGGCCGTTGACCGGAGTTAGGTCGAGTTCTTGGTCTTGTTTTGAAGCTGTCACTCCTACCTACATTATGGGATAACTGGCCGGAGCTATAATGCCACCGTGAGGGAGAAATCATGGCCTAATGATACGACTATGCGCGGCGGAGATTTGCTGGATTTCTCCCTCCTCAGGCTACCTCTTAGTGAGTTCGTTATATGGTTTTGTTGGGTTTGATTAGAACAACAATCCTGTGAAATATAGTAGTCTAATTTGGAGTGTGTATAGAGTATTAAGGATTTGAAAATCTAGGGTTTATAATTTGGGAAATTTTGGATTTTTCATATTTCTATTCGATTGACCTAGTTAGAGTTAGAATTGGTCTTCGAGCTGAACTACAAAGTTGTTCAAAAAGATGAGAATAAGCTAATGTTAAAATTGGTGGCGATTGGAGGTATCCAGAATTTCTGCCAGAGGCGTTTCCACTTTTTGGACATATTTTTCTATTGAAAAATAGTATAAAATAAGAGGAGTCTATGATTTAAATTTGGTAATTTTTGGAGGAGTTTTGGTTAGGTTTTGGAATTTTTTCAAGTTTAGTATTATTGACGGATAATAAAATATTATTCTGGTCATCGATTATTATCGATTAAGGTTTGAGAAATATTTTAAGGACTCCTAAGCTATTGATGAAGGTCAAGGATTTTATTGACTAAGTTTGAGGGTTTTGGCCGAGGGTATTGTTATTGCCAATATTAAATAATTATTAGTTTGGCGATTGAGAATTTTATTTCATTCGTTGAATAGATAGGAATTCTCGCTTGAGAAGCAATCTGGATTTCGACAGGCTTAGGCCTAAGTGAGTGAGTGGACTTTTATTTTTAAGTCATGCATGCACTACCGTACTTCAAAAAAATATAAGCAACATGATTTTATTCATATATTGAGCCGGTGAGGCTGAAAAGACGGGTTGCTCCCCTCTCGAAAGCTCCTTGTTTAAATCGGCTAGAAGCCGAGATAGGTTTACTTTATTAAGAAATTCTTTGATTATGACCATTATTATGAAGACGGTTGAAGAACCGTGCTTGATGCATATTTTAATTAATGGGTAAGAGTCTTTTATGACTTTTCGAATTTGTTGATTTGTTTTTCTTCATCATGAAGGGTCGTTAATATATATATATATATATATATATATATATATATATATATGACCCCCACATTATAGGGTGGCACGGGATGCGAGAGTGATAACCCCCACCTATTTAGGGTAGCGCGGGATGCGTGTGGAGTGATGACCCCCACCTAATTAGAGTGGCGCAGGATGAACCCCCTCACTTAAAAAAGTGGTGTGGGTGGATAGGTTGATGACCCCCCACTTTATAGGGTGGCGTGAGGTGAACCCTCCTCTTAAGGAAGTGGCGCGGGGTGCATGTGGAGTGATGACCCCCTACCTAATTAGGGTGGAGCAAGTGGACCCCCCACTTAAGGAAGTGGCGCGGGATGCGTTTAGATTGATGACCCCCACCTTATTAACTGAATAAGGTGGAGCGGGGCATACTTAGAAGCCTTAGGAGGCTCCAACCCTAGCTTTGAAGACTCATTGTCATGGTGAAACCTCTTCCTTCATTATTTATTGTTGAGAGTTATGACTTATTTTGTTTTCAATGATTATTCCGGATTTTTTCCAATGTTGCATGCATATGTGGTTTTAAATTAACGAAGTTCTAGAAAGGCTTAAAAATAAGTTTTCTTTTAAGTAACCGTTGATTTTGTCCACTCAGTCTAACTTTTATTTTTAAATGCTTTTCCCTGGGCCATTCGTTTTTAAATGTCTAGTGTTACAGGGTTGCTGAGAGGAGATCGTGCGTACAGAAGGCAAGTCATAGTCAAATAATCCGTTGTCGCTAGCATGTTTATTTAGGTATTACTTCCATATAGATTAACTCTGATTACTCCAGCTTAGTTTAGTCAAATTGTTTGGTGAAGCGTAGATGTGATTTGGGAAGAATGATGCCTCCAGATGTTTGGGTTTGTTTATATAATATGTGAAAGTGCTTAGTTGATTTGTAGAAAAGGTTGTCCATTTCAAAGGGGATTTTAGTAAGAAGTTCTTCCGTGATAGACCCCGCAGAATTTACTCTGGGTTAAAAGGGTTAATTCGGGGTGGGTCTTGACAGTTGGTATCAGAGCATTAGGTTATCGTTTCCTTTTACTACCTCATGCACTTGGTAGCACTTGGTGTCTATAAAGTGATGGTCCAACCGCGGCAGATCCATTGACATTTTATGCTTGAGACACTTAGTGTATATTAAGGATATGAGTTAGTACTTCTTGGTTGGTTTATGGACCGAGTGGCTCTATAAATATTTGAATATTCAAGACTATACCTCAGTATGTCGACCTCTCAGAGAGTTCCTGTACGGAAAAAGGTAAGTAAATTGTTATTTCCATTTGTGCATTTGCGGGATTAATTGAGATTTGGAATAGAGATACGAGTTGGGAACTTGAGTTGGGAAACTCCAATATTTGATGTTGTCTGGGCATATTGTGCAAATGCTCATAAGGTGAAACATTTGATTCATGCCTAGAAGGTTGTTGTGAAAGCTGGCAAGGATGGAGTTGTAGAAACCTAAGGCGAGACCTTGGTATCCGAGTTACGAGACTCTTAGAAGTAAAGAGTCGGAAGGGATATTAAAAGTGTTTAAGCTCACGCAATGGAAAAGTGAGTTTATACGCACTTTCTTATGAGTTTCAAGTGTTTAAGCGGGATACTGAAGTGAATTACGAGTTGGAAACTCGTTTATATAATATTTATTTTGGGCTATGGTGGAAAAGTTCAGTTGGGCATTTGATGCCTATTGATTGTGTTTTAATAACATAATTGTGCCTTGGAGTAGTTGGTGTAGACCATAGGTAACTGAAGAAAGTGTTTCTGAAGTGAGAGGATAAAAATAATAGTAGTCGAAGAACGATAATAATTCTGATTATTTTCGACTATGAAGAAATATTGGAATTGCGTAACTTGTCAAACATCAATTCTAATATTTTTATTCCTCGAGGTTTGAGTTAATTAAAAGTTGTCGGTCCTAGCGTTGTGGCCAACTGGAGGTTGGGGCACGGATGAAGAATTTTTAGTGATTAAATTATGTCACTAAATGTTTAGAATTTTTGGTGATTATCGATTTATGAGTTGTATTATCTGTTGGGTAAGTGAAATTAATTTTGAGGCCATGGCAAGATCTCTACGATAGTTGGAGTTGGAGGTCAGACTGCTAATATTGTTGGATGTTTTAATAAGGCCGTTAATGGACCTCCCGGATAGTCATGTTGGAAGTTGGAACTGGGTTTTGTCGGGTGATGCTAGCAAGGTTTGTAAGTTGAAGAAGTCCATGTATGGACTAAAACAATCTCCTAGAGCGTGGTTTGGGAGATTCTCTAAATCAATAAAAACGTTTGGTTACAGACAAAGCAACTCGGATCACACTTTCTTCATCAAGCGTAGTCATCACTACCGAAATCAGTAGTTTGGCCGACGAAAAATTTTCGTCGGCCTATTAGCCAAATTCTTCGGCTAAGATGTCGTCCGCAAAGCCTCGTCGGCTCTGACTTTAGCCGACGAAATAAAAGTGGTCGTCAGCTATAGTTTAACACTTAGTCGACCACTTATTTTTATATTTTTCGTCGGCTCAAGTAAGACTAAAGCCGATGAAATAAATTATCGTCGGCCTCAACCTAAGACTTTGGCCGACGAACTATAAATATTTCGTCGGCCAATTTAAAAAACTATAGCCGACGAAATTTACTATAAATCGTCAGCTAAATATTAAAAAAATAAAAAATAAAATAATATAGCCGACAAAATATAGTTCATTTCGTCAGCTAAAATACTACTAAAGCCGACGAATTAAGCCATATTTCGTCAACTAAACGTTGAAAAAAATAAAATAAAATACTATAGCCGACGAATTATGGTAAATTTCGCCGGCTATAGTACTTTTTATACTAAAAAAACTACAAAATTTCTAAATTATTATCCGAGCAAGCTGTAAATTACACAAACAATTTCATATAACTAACAACGAACACCATCAAAAATAGTCTGAACGTTTTGTATTAAATTATTAATTTATGAATTGTTCATAAACCCATAAAACTATATAAAATTTATATCATTTAAATCTATATCCGCGCTAGGAGGAGGTTGTGGCGGCTGAGGTAGGGAAATAGGCGTAGGCATGGGCGGTGTCAGAAGTCCTTGAAGCTGGGCAGATGAAAACTCTTGCAAGTAATGGAATATCTGCTGCTGCTGCTATGCCTTCTGGGTGGCATATACTGCCGCATTATACTCTTGTAAAGAGGCTTGGTGTTCCCGTAGAATCTAAATTTTCGCCTCTAGCTGAGTCGTTCTGCTGCTGGTCGAGGCTGCCTTTTTTTGAACTCCGGGAGTGGTCTTCAGTACCCCCTCGCCCTTCTTTCCTAGACCCCGACAGTAGAAGTTATTTCCTCGTGGTGGGTATGTTGTGCCCAAGATCCTCGCCTCAACCCTGAGATCCGAAGTGTCGATCTGAGACATGGCTTCGGACATGTCTTCCTCTTGCGTATCTGGTCATGTCTCCCTCACTATAGCAGTCATCACCTCATCATTAGCCTGCCTCACCCTCACCTAATTGGATAGGAAAAAATAATTAATTAACATTTTAATATATATATATATATATAATTTAAAAAATTTGAAAACGTAAAACGACTTACAATATCCTCATGGGCGTTAGGATATGTCTTCTCGTACGTATAGACGTACCAGTTGACTTACCCATGAACCATAGTCGATCAAGTTCATTTATTTTAAAAGAAAAACTTCATTTTCAAGAAGACGGTTCCCCAATTTATGATAAATAAACTATAATATAATATTAATTTCTTTCATGATAAAGTGAAATTTACTCACCTCTAATCCCGTTACGTCTTCACTCAACACAATAGCAAGAGAGGCTCAATCTCCGTCAACAACCTAAATTGCACAATCTACAACTTAGTTACAAGCAAAACAATTACTACTATTACACCAACTACTTAGACCATAACTCGAAGATTTGCCAATCGAGGCATTCTTCCTTTGAGACCTCCTAAGGTCCCCGGAACACACACACCAACCAATGAACATGGTTTCTAAGCACGAATCTCAAAACTCAACAACCTATAACAAATCGAATTAACCTTAAACTTAACATGCATTGATTAAGCATAACATCACCTCATGACATGTCAACATGATAGTGACCAAGACGACTCTCTAGTTAACACCACATGCCTCACCAACATGAACAGACGCGTGGCCACGCGCTGCCACAAGCGGCGGCGAGTGGACCCTACCTACTACCCCACCAACATCAAAATCTGGGCAACCTCCCAACTACAAACTTGTAGATTACAGCAAAAGGGACTCTTTTCATACTTGAGATTAAACTCGATTTGGCTGAAACCCGCCTCAAATGCCGCCATGAAGCTAAACCTCCAAGCCAACAACTTTTGAGTGAGATTTGACGTCGATGGACACCGCAGGGTTGAACAAAAGGAAGAGACGAAGTCAACTGGGATAGCGTCGTCGCCAGGAGACGCCAAATCGAGCGGAGGAAGTCGGGTTGCCTTCGGACCCGCCATCACCCCCTATCGAGCTTCAATCTCCACTTTCCAACTTCAGTTGATGGAATCTGATCAAGGAGAGAGGATGAGGAGGAAGAGGCGAGCGAAACTGGGCCGGTGGCGTGGTCGGGCGACGTCAGACGACACCAGAAAGTCCAGGTCGGGTTGTCGGGTCCGGGTCAGGTCGGCTGGAGAATTTTGAATTCTCTCGGGTCGGCCGAGAGAGAAAATGTTTGTGGAAATAAAATAAGAACCCTAGACTTTTCTATTTATACATATTTTAAAGTCAACGACTAAGCTTTGACTCAATTTAACTTTTCTCATACGAAATTTGTTTTACACTTTTCACGTGTTTACCGACTCGTATCGCCGTGTTCTACAACTTTCGTAAAGAAAGTTTCACGAGAATCCTAACGAATAAAAAGTCAACTCATTGACCCATCGTTTAGAACTGTTTTCGAGTTATTTAAATCGTTCCAACATTTTCGCTCTTCTCGAGCCGCTAACTTCGCTTAATAATTTCTAAAAATAATATTAAAAGTTATTTATAAATGCCGGAGTATTAAATTATCTATCATGTCAAATAGTATCGTTATTGTATAAAAGATAGTAAATATAAACGCTATGAGATGTACGTTAATCTGTAATGTCTTTTCCATTATTGTAAATATATAGGTGTGTTATGGACAGAACAGATGCATGTCTTGATGTCTTCTAACCTTTTCAATCTTAAAATGTAAGGGAGTTCATCTTATAGATAAAATGATCCCAAGTGTATACAATCTTAAATTAAGCTTAGCTAATGGAATATCTAATGTCTCTCCATTCTTAATTTTAAAAGCAACCACCACTTTAAAATATATAATGTTACCAACAAAGAAAAGGTTTACAAATTTATGCTCTCTCATGTGAATGGTTTGATAGCTATATTTCTCACGCGTGAAAAACATAACTGAACACGTATTAATCGTATATGATAATATGCAATACGCATAGTTGTTAGGCCAAACACGTAATGCGACAAGTCAAAAATCAAATCACAATACGCATAATTAAAAAGATTGAATCATGTATTCTCGCGCACCTTATTATATAATGGCACACTACATATGAACTTAAATCAACATAGCATCTATCTCTAAACCGAAGGACTTGATCTTCAAATCATATTTCTGAAATGAGGACCTATTATTCTCTGAAATGCGAAAGAAGTTCCCAACGTTGGACTTTGCTTAAAATGCGAACAAAAGTTTATGCGGAGCCATTTTGCCCTAAGATTAGGTATATTCCCTTTTGCAGAGATTTTGATTTTTGGTAAAATAAAAAACAAATCGTCCATTAGCACAACGTGGTGGGGTCCGACGGACTTGATGAGACATTAGGGAACTGTTAATTACTTTTCCTTGTGTCCGTAGACGCGTTTTGATTGGTCGATAATGAGATAGACAATGAAAGCTAACTAAGTGCTTAATCTAATATCAACAGTAATCCTTTTGAAGCAGTCAAAGTTAGACGAACTGTATTTTACAACGTTTAAAACATCATTTTGAATTCCAATTTTAATTAGTTTAGTGAGGCCAAAGTGAATAATGAATTGGGGTCAACACATGTGTAAACATAGAAATATGCATTTACGTTAGCTAGGGTTAGGGTTTCTGCCTCATCTCCGATCCTTTCCGTATATAAAACCTTGCATAAACAAATACTTACGTATCTATGTAAGCAGTGACGGATTCAGAATTTAAAATCAGATGAAATTTAGAGTTCTTATAGAAAAGAGTCACCGGTGCGAGAGCAATTTATAGTTAACAAAAGTTTATGCGATAAAACAATATTAATTTCTTTGTGAATATTTAATGAATTGATAAAGCTTTGTTGAATTCATGTAATTGATGATTTAGCTAGCGAGTTACTATATAGTTACTATATATTCTGAGACTATGCAAATGAAGGTGTGGACTTGGAACCACTAACCCTATTACCTGATTTACCTAGCTCCCATCTCGTGAGTGGGACTTAGGTTCAACTGTCATCAATCTAATATTTATATTATAAGCTAAATATATGTAATAAATTTTTTTCCTCAAAAAATTTGCCTAGGACTTGAGTCCCAGTCTTCAACATCCTAGATCCGTCGGTAAGTATGCATTTGTGTTCATCTAGCTACTGGTGATTTAAGAAAGGGAAATTGGGGAGTGAAAAAAGGAATAGGATGGTGAAGTGTGATTTGGACAGAATGATACGGGCAAGGGATTAATGGGCAATTCTCGCATCCAAGAATTAGATTTCCAAATAGAAGCTAGGGTTTTTCGTCGTCGGCTAATCGCAAACCCTAAACTGTTCATCTATCTAATGATAGTTTATGTTCATCACTTGGTTTAAGGAGGTGTGCTTAGTGTAAATGCATAACTTTATTAGTGTTTACTTTTATGGCAGCTAGCTTTTGGAACATGCACGTAGGGCTTGGTGATGGCGCCCGGAATTCATGGGGAGCACTTGCAGAAAAATCTTAGATTCAAGTCTAATCCAATAATATTAATTATATCTAGATTTTTACGAGAATTAACATATTAAAAAAAGAAAAAGAAAAATTAATACTCAAACAGTACAACTGGTTTTCTCATACAAGCTCTCCATCGATCTAATTGAGTTTTTTTTGTTTTTTTAATTAGAAAATTAAAGTTGTCGCTAAGAGCATCTTCAACACACTAGTGGATTTGCACTCTTAGCCGACGGAACAATTCTGTCTCCTAAGAGTATTTTTCTGTCTCCTAAGATCTTAGCCGACGAAAATTCCGTCGACTAAGATCCGTCGGCTAAGACGCGTCGGTGAAGACCCTAGCCGACGAAAAATTTTATTTCGTCCACTAAGAAATAACCTGTCACACCCCGAATCTTTTGAAGTTAATAAAAGTTACCTTTCACAGAGATTCACGAGTTACCGAGGACTTTTAATTGCGATCGGTAATTCGATAAGTTATCGCTCGAGTTAATTTTCGAGTTTTTAAAAGTACTCCAAATACCTGAATTTATGACTCGATGTTGTAGTACGTGTCGTCACGAGTCTCCCGGTATTTTCGGAATATTTTTCGGAGCTTCCGGCTAATTTCTGTGAATTTCTGAATTTTAGGGTAATTTTGGATTTCTATGCCGGTAAAAAGGAGATTTACCATTTAACCTTTTTACTTTTTACCTTCTTTAAATCTGGACCGTTGGATCTATTCCAGATTGAATCAGGACCGTTCATTTCCCTATAAATAGGGGGTGAGTTTTGACTCGGTCAAAAATCACTAAACCGGTCAACACGAGCTCTCCCCGAGCTCTCTCGCTTGTCTCCCTGTTCTCCGCCCGGCGCCGGCGACTCCGGCCACCTCAGGCCGGCGGACTACTGTCATTCTCTCCCTCTTCTCTTCCTCTACCTAGCCCAGCCTCCACAACCACCATACACCCACCACAGCCGGAGATCGAGCAAGGGGAAGGCTCGGCTGTTTTCCGGCAAGAACTCGCCGTCCAGGCGGCGATTCGGCGCGTGAGAGGTACTGTTCTTCTTCTTTTCTCTTCCTCTTCCTTTTCCATGTTTCTGATCAATCGATTGGAGCTTGAATCGAAAACTCCTTAATCCACTGTTTTCCACTGTTTTCGGCTTTTTCTGGGTTTCGGGTTCTTGGCCTCCGGCGAGCAGTTTTGCGAGCTTCAGTGAGGCTCTGGAGTTAGAGAAGATGGAAGGAAGGTGAAGGAAGAAGAGAAGCTGCTGTTGGATCGATTTTGGAGGTGAGGGACAGATCTCCTGGTTTTTGAGCTACTATGCTTTGTTACTGTGTCTGATTAAATGTTGCTGTGTTGTTGAAATGTTGATAATTTGGATGTTTCCTGCATGTGTTGTCGTAACTTGGTAAACGAGGAAAACAAGGAGGTTATGGCGAATTTCCGGCAAGTTACCGGAATCCGGTAACGATTCCGGAGATGCAGTTAAACCGGCAGAAATGCCGAGAAGGTAGTCTTCGAATCCCTTCAAAGGTGTTGTTTCCGTTTAGGGTTAAAGAGTCGTAATCGGAAATTACGTAAGGAAACGTATTAAAAACGGAAACTAACCGTATTTGGGAACCTTCCATTTTGGGAAACCTTCTATGTTTGGAAACCTGCTAAATTGGGAAACTTTCCATTAAGGGAAAGTTTCCACTTTGGGAAAGTTGCATTTTCAGAAAAATGGTTTAAGAACTGAAGTTCAATGAATGTGACACTTTTTGGTTAAATGGGTAAAGTGTTAAATTGTTATCGGAAATTGATAACTGGAATTTATGAGAAAATGTTAAATCGGTATATCGACTCGAGGTTAAATATATTGATTAATACGTGACACCCTAACGTCAAGTTAAAGTGATAAAGGGAAGTTCGGAAGCTGAGTCGGACTTCCAGTGAATTGAGTTAAGAGTCGATAACCGGGAAAGAAAGTCAAAAAGGTTAAAGTGCCATAAAAAGGAACTTGGTCAACATGTGGTCAAATAGGATTTCCTGGTCAAACTAGGAAAAGACCAAGTTAACTATGGAATGACTAATATGATGATTTGTTTGTACAGTCTCTGGTTGAACGTGAGACGGGCTCGACTACGAGGTTAGTTCGAGGGTTTCGCTCGAGGAGCTTTCCGAGCGGGAAGGTCGCAATAGTACTGTGAGTGGACATATTATTTTAAATGAATGCATGCCTTAATTATTGATTTAATTGCATGGTTTTTATGATTGTTTTTGAGAATTATATTTTTCTCGGGTTCTTGGATGAAGTTTAGCGGGAACCTCGGTTAAAGATTTTCTTTATTATGTTTGAGGTATTGATTTTTATGCTTGAACGTATTTACCATTATTACTCCAATTTTCTATTTCTTTCTGAAAATGGTTATAAACGGGGATGGCCCGTCCTTCGAATGGAATTTAACCCGAGACTTCGTTGGAAATTGGATTTATGCATATATGACAAGGAATTGTTTTACTTATTTGTTTTGGGAAGAGAATTTGAGTAAAGTATTGTTATGAATTTTTATTATAAGGGTTGACCAATGAATATGCTAGCTAGAGTAGCGTGAGGGCGTTACTAGAGCTCTTAGCTCCGACCCTAGCTTGAGAAGTTAGGCAAACTACGTAGTGCACTATGAGGGTTGACCGTTCACTACCAGGATAAGCATTTTAGCCGACGAAATTTTTTCGTCGGCCTGTTCACATTTTTCGTCGGCTATAACCTTAGCCGACGACACGTCATCGGCTAAGTAGTCGTCGGCTATAAGTCGTCGGCTATACTTATAGCCGACGAAATAAAGTCCGTCGTCGGCTATACTCCACCACTTAGCCGACGAATTTTTAATATTATTTCGTCGGCTAAGTGTTGGTGTCACACCCCGAATCTTCTAAAGTTAACAAAAGTTACTTTTCACCGAGGTTTACGAGTTACCGAGGATTTTTAACTACGATCGACAATTCGATAAGTTATCGCTCGAGTTAATTTTCGAGTTTTTAAAAGTACTCCAAATATCTGAATTGATGACTCGATGTTGTAGTACGTGTCGACACGAGTCTCCCGGTATTTTCGGATTATTATTCGGAGCTTCGGTTTATTTTCTACGAATTTTCGAAGTTTTCGGTAACTTTTAATTATAATCCGGTAAATCAGTTTTACCATTTAACCTTTTCACTTTTCACCTTCTTTGAATCTTGACCGTTGGATCTTTCAAGAATGAATCTGGACCGTCCATTCAAGTATAAAAGAGAAGTGATGGGTTGACTTGGTCAAAAGGACCAAAATCGGGTCAAACCCGAGTTTTTGTTCTTTCTCCTCTCCTTCCGCGACGCAGCGTCGCCATCTTGCTCCGATTGACACCACCGGCGCGTCCGGCCAACCCACACCGGCGCGCCACCACTAATATCTTCCTCTCCTCCTCCTCTTCAAAACCCCCTTGCCAATTTGTCTCAGCACCCATTGTGGAAGGAGTTTAGCCGAGGGGAGACGCGACTGTGCTCACCGGTTTTTGGGCGAACTCAGGCGACGGCGAGGGCAGCATGAGGTAGAGCTCTTCTTTCTTCTTCTCCCTCCTCCTTCCCTTACCAGTTTCCGGGTCGAATCGAGCCTAATCGAGAAATCCCCGTCTCACTGTTTCAACAGTTTTTGGGTTTCTCCTGGGTGCCTCTTCTTCCTCCTCCGGCGGTCTTTTCAAGTGAGCTTTCAAGCTCAGGCGAGCTGCAGGGCAGCAGCTGGTGCATGGGCGGAGGCGGAGGCAGAGGTCTGGTGTTCTGCCTCGGATTGAGGTGAAGGTGAGCGGTTAATCTGGAGCTACTGTGTGGTACAACTTGTGCTGTATTGTATGTTGTTAAAGTGATGCTGATTTGTGTGGTTTTTGTTGTTGTGTCGATAACTTGGTGAACCGAAGAAACGGGGAGGTTATGGCGAAATTCCAGCAAGTTACCGGGATCCGGTGACGGTTCCGGTGTTACTGTAAACCGGCTGAAAGCCGAAGAGGTAGAAATCGAACCTTGTTAAGCTTTTAGTCAAAAAGTACGGTTATTTCGAAATTGAGACATTTACGGAGAAATTGGACGTAAATAGGAGGTTTCCATTTTGGGAAACTTTCTAAGTTTAGAAACCTGTTAATTCGGGAAACTCTCCATTTTGGGAAAGTTTCCATTAAAGGAAAGTTTTCACTTTGGGGAAGTTGCATTTTCAGAAAAATGGTTAATTTGGTAAAATGTTAAATTGTTATCAGAAATTGATAACTGGAATTTATGAGGAAAGGTTAAATCGGTAAATCGACTCAAGGTTAACTGTACTGATTAATATGACACGTTAGGTGTCCATAGTAATTCAACGAATTAATACGTGACACCCTAACGTCAAGTTAAAAGTAATAAAGGAAAGTTCGGAAGCTGAGCCGGACTTTCGGTAAATTGAAAAAGAGTCGATGACCGGGAAAGAAAGTTAAAAAGGTTAAAGTGCTAAAGAAAGGAACTTGGTCAACACGTGGTCAAATAGGATTCCAGGTCAAACTAGGAAAAGACCAAGTCAACGATGAAATGACTAATTTAGTGGTTTGTTTGTACAGTCTCTGATTGAACATGAGACGGGCTCGACTACGCGGGTAGTTCGAGGGTTTCGCTCGAGGAGCTTTCCGAGCGGAAAGGTCGCAATAGTACTGTGAGTGGACATATTATTTTAAATGCACGCATGCCTTAATTATCGATTTAATTGCATGGTTTTTATGATCGTTTTCGAGAATTATATTTTCTCGGGTTCTTGGAGGTGTTATTTGGATAAAGTTTAGCGGGAACCTCGGTTAAAGGTTTTTCTTGATTTTTATGCTTATACGTAATTACCATTATTCCTCCAATTTGCTATTTCTTTCTGAAAATGGTTAATAACGGGGATGGCCCGTCATTTGAATGGAATTGAACCCGAGATTTCGTTGGAAAGTGGATGATTGCATATATGACAAGGAATTGTTTTAATTAATTGTTTTGGGAAGAGAATTTGATTAATGTATTGTTATGAATGTTTATGTTAAGGGTTGACCAATAAATATGCTAGCTAGAGTAGCGTGAGGGCGCTACTAGAGCTCTTAGCTCCGACCCTAGCCTGAGAGGTCAGGCAAATTACGTAGTGCACTATGAGGGTTGACCATTTCCACTTTATCTAGAGCTCTTAGCTCCGACCCTGGTCTGAGAGGTCAGACAAGCCTGAGAGGTCAGGTTGATATTATAAGGGTTGACCGTTATCACATATTCTAGAGCTCTTAGCTCCGACCCTGGTCTGAGAGGTCAGACAAGCCTGAGAGGTCAGGTTGATATTATAAGGGTTGACCGTATTATTTTATCTAGCTAGCATAGCGTAGCGTGAGGGCGCTACTAGAGCTCTTAGCTCCGACCCTAGTCTGAGAGGTCAGACTTATTATGTTTGGTGAACATTTCTCTTCCCATATTCCTTGCTTGTTTATCTTATCATGCATTTGTGGAAATTGAGAAATTGTGGGCATGCATAAATGTTATTTGTAACATTACAGTTTTGGGAGAGCATTAAAGGAAATGCAGTTTTAAAATTTGATTTTTGTCCACTCACTCTAACGGTTTTTAAATGTTTCTCCCCTGGGCCTTTCGTTTTTAAATGCCCAGTGATGCAGGGTTCTTGAGAGGAGGTCGAGCGCGTACGAGAGTCGAGGCATAGTCGATCATTTCCGTTGCTGCTTGAAATTCTTTGGGTAATCATCTCTATAGACTGCTCTGACTAACCCGGTTTAGTTAGTTGTGTAGGAAGGGTTGGCCATTTCAAGGGAGTTGCGGTAAGAAGTTCCCTTGAGGTGGTCCCCGCAGGATTTACTTCGGGTTAAAGGGGTTTAATCCGGGGTGGGTCCTGTCAATGGTATCAGAGCATTAGGTTATCGTTCCTGTTACTACCTCATATACTTGGTATCACTTAGTGTCTATAGAGTGATGGTCCGACCGCGGCGGATCCATCGGCATTTTATGCTTGGACGCTTAGTGTTTATTAAGGATATGAGTTAGTACTTCCTGATTGAGATATGGACCGAGTGGTCCTATAAACGATCGAATTTTCAAGACTATGCCTCAGTACGCGCGACCTCATAGAGAGTTCCTGTAAGGAACAAGGTAAGCTCGTTACGTATTTATGTTTTTGGTATCCCCCATTGATTTACGAGATTTGAGTTGGGGATCGAGCTGTAAACTCCCGCTATTTAACGAGCTTGAACATTTGTGTGAATATTCGGTGGTGAAACAGCTAATTCACACCTGAGGGGCTGTCATGGTTGTTGACAGGGATGCTGTAGAAGCCTAAGACAAGGCTTTGGTGTTCGAGTTATGAGACTCTTAACAGTGGAGAGTCGTACGAGTTAATGTAAGAGATGAAGTCGCCTAACGCGATTGTTCAGAAAGGATGAATAATAAGATTTGACGATTGCCACGATTTTGTTGAGGTTCGTCATGAGTGTGGTTTCAGAAAAACCAACTGACGTATGAAGAGGAAAGACTCAAGGGAATTGAGTGTTATTATTTGTGATCAATGGACTTTTTCTAGTGACGAGTGTCACGCCCCGAATCTTTTGAAGTTACTAAAAGTTACTTTCACAGAGATTCGCGAGTTACCGAGGATTTTTAATTGCGATCGGTAATTCGATAAGTTATCGCTCGAGTTAATTTTCGAGTTTTTAAAAGTACTCCAAATATCTGAATTGATGACTCGATGTTGTAGTACGTGTCGACACGAGTCTCCCGGTATTTTCGGAATATTTTTCGGAGCTTCCGGCTAATTTCTGTGAATTTCTGAAGTTTGTGGTAATTTCCAATTACTATTCCGGTAAAAAGAGAAAGTTACCATTTAACTTTATTTACTTTTCACCTTCTTTGAATCTGGACCGTTGAATCTTTTCAAGATTTAATCTCAACCGTTGATTTCTCTATAAATAGAGAAGAGAGGTTTGACCGAGTCAAACCTCCCCAAATCGAGTCAACGGCTTCCCCCCCCCGAGCCTTCTCTCCGCTCCACTGTTTCTCCGCCGGTGCCGGCGACTCCGGCCACCATAGGCCGGCGGACAACCACCAATCTCTTCCTCTTCTCATCCTCTTCAAAACCCCCTTACTAATTCTTTCCAGTAGCCCTTGTGGGAGAAGATCCGCCGACGAAGAACTCGACTGTGCTCCGATCGAGTTTTCCGATTTTGGCCACGACAGAGAGCGCGAGTGGTGGTGGCAGCTTCGCCTCGCCGTCCACAACCTCCCTATGGCCTTAGTTTCAAGAGAGGAGCTATGGTGACAGAGGAAGGGAGGTCAGAAGATAGTTCTGCGTCTTCAGGCGAATTCGTGATGTTTTGGTAACCGGCGGACACGACTGAGGTATGAAAGACGATCAACTCTTCGTGTTTTACTCCTCCATTTAAGTGGAATTAAGTTTGATTAGTGTTTGGAGGAGCTGGGTTTTGGCAGAGGACCACCGTGTGAAGCTGCTGTGCTTGGCAGCGGAAGCAGCGAGGTAGTGGTGTTGGTTGGAGCTGGAGGAGCTGCTGGGGGTGGTCTTGGAGGTGGTGGACAGCAGAGGAGCTGCTAGGTCAGTGTTGGTTCGAATTGGAAACACAGAAGCAGAGGGTGAGGTTTATTCCCTCTTTGAACTGTGAAATTCTTCTTTGTGTGGTTTTGGTTCTTTGATGCTTGAGATTGTGTTGCTGATGATGTTTGTTGTTTCCCTACGCTTGTGTTGTCGTAACTTGGAGGCGAAGAAACGAGGGAAACTCTGGCGAATTTCCGGCAAATTGCCGGAATCCGGTGAAGGTCCGGTGATGCAATAAATCCGGCTGAGATGCCGAGAGGTAGTCTTCGACACCTGTTTAAAGTTCATCGTTTCCGTTTAATTGAGTGAAAGTGTCGTACTTGGAAATTACGTAAGGGAATGTGTTAAAAACGGAAACTAACCGTAATTGGGAATCTTTCCATTTTAGGAAACTTTATAAGTTGGAAACCTGTTAATTTGGGAAACTTTCCATTTTGAGAAAGTTTCCATTAAAGGAAAGTTTCCATTTTGGGAAAGTCCCACTTTCAGAAAAACGGCTAATTAAAGAATTGAAGTTCAGTGAGGTTTGACACAGTTTGGTTAAATTGGTTAAGTGTTAAATTGTTATCGGAAATTGATAACTGGAATTTATGAGGAAAGGTTAAATCGGTAAATCGACTCAAGGTTAAATGTACTGATTAATGTGACACGTTGGGTGTCCATAGAAATTCAATGAATTAATACGTGACACCCTAACGTCAAGTTAAAGTAATAAATGAAAGTTCGGAAGCTGAGTCGGACTTCCGGTAAATTGAGTTAAGAGTCGATAACCGGGAAAGAAAGTTATAAAGGTTAAAGTGCTATAAGAAAGGAACTTGGTCAACATGTGGTCAAATAGGATTTCCTGGTCAAACTAGGAAAAGACCAAGTCAACTGTGGTATGACTAATGTGATGATTTGTTGTACAGTCTCTGGTCGGACGTGAGACGGGCTCGACTACGCGGGTAGTTCGAGGGTTTCGCTCGAGGAGCTTTCCGAGCGGGAAGGTCACAATAGTAATGTGAGTGGACATATTATTTTAAATGAATGCATGCCTTAATGATTGATTTAATTGCATGGTTTTTATGATGGTTTTCGAGAAACATATTTTCCTCGGGTTCATAAATGTTTATTTGGAGAAAGTTTAGCGGGAACCTCGGTTAATGATTTTATCATGTTGAGGCATTGATTTTGATGATTGAACGTATTTACATTATTACTCAATTTTCTATTTCTCCCGGAAATGGTTATAGACGGTGATGGCCGTCCTTTGGATGGATTTGAACCCGAGACTCGTTGGAAATTGGTTTTATGCATATATGACAAGGAATGGTTTTAAATAATTGTTTTGGGAAGAGAATTTGATTATCATTATGAATTTTAAGGGTTGACCAATAAATATGCTAGTTAGAGTAGCGTGAGGGCGCTACTAGAGCTCTTAGCTCCGACCCTAGCCTGAGAGGTCAGGCAACTACGTAGTGCACTATGAGGGTTGACCATATCATTTCCTTAGAGCTCTTAGCTCCGACCCTGGTCTGAGTGGACAGACAAACCTGAGAGGTCAGGTTGATATTATAAGGGTTGACCGTTATCACTTCATCCAGAGCTCTTAGCTCCGACCCTGGTCTGAGAGGTCAGACAAGCCTGAGAGGTCAGGTTGATATTATAAGGGTTGACCGTATTATTTTATCTAGCTAGCATAGCGTAGCGTGAGGGCGCTACTAGAGCTCTTAGCTCCGACCCTAGTCTGAGAGGTCAGACTTATTATGTTTGGTGAACATTTCTCTTCCCATATTCCTTGCTTGTTTATCTTATCATGCAATTGTGGAATATTTGGTATTTGTGGGCATGCATAAATGATGTTTAAATCAAAACATTTTTGGGAGAACATTAGAAGAAATAGAGCTTTTATATTTGATTTTCGTCCACTCACTCTAACAGTTTTTAAATGTTTCTCCCCTGGGCCTTTCGTTTTTAAATGCCCAGTGATGCAGGGTTCTTGAGAGGAGGTCGAGCGCGTACGAGAGTCGAGGCATAGTCGATCATTCCGTTGCTGCGTAAAATTCTTTCGGGTAATCATCTCTGTAGACTGCTCTGACTAACCCGGTTTAGTTAGTTTAGTAGGAAGGGTTGGCCATTTCAAGGGGGTTTCGGTAAGAAGTTCCCTTGAGGTGGTCCCCGCAGGATTTACTTCGGGTTAAAAGGGTTTAACCCGGGGTGGGTCCTGTCAATGGTATCAGAGCATTAGGTTATCGTTCCTGTTACTACCTCATATACTTGGTATCACTTAGTGTCTATAGAGTGATGGTCCGACCGCGGCGGATCCATCGGCATTTTATGCTTGGACGCTTAGTGTTTATTAAGGATATGAGTTAGTACTTCCTGATTGAGATATGGACCGAGTGGTCCTATAAACGATCGAATTTTCAAGACTATGCCTCAGTACGCGCGACCTCATAGAGAGTTCCTGTAAGGAACAAGGTAAGCTCGTTACGTGTTTATGTTTTTGGTATCCCCCATTGATTTACGAGATTTGAGTTGGGGATCGAGCTGTAAACTCCCGCTATTTAACGAGCTTGAACATTTGTGTGAATATTCGGTGGTGAAACAGCTAATTCACACCTGAGGGGCTGTCATGGTTGTTGACAGGGATGCTGTAGAAGCCTAAGACAAGGCTTTGGTGTTCGAGTTATGAGACTCTTAACAGTGGAGAGTCGTACGAGTTAATGTAAGAGATGAAGTCGCCTAACGCGATTGTTCAGAAAGGATGAATAATAAGATTTGACGATTGCCACGATTTTGTTGAGGTTCGTCATGAGTGGTTTCAGAAAAACCAACTGACGTATGAAGAGGAAAGACTCAAGGGAATTGAGTGTTATTATTTGTGATCAATGGACTTTTTCTAGTGACGAGTCCATGATGCGACACTATTGAAGAATGTTAAGGAAGTAAAGGCTGTTTTGGTCACTTGATGCTTTATGGGACAGCCACTGAAAATAATGGTTTGGGTCAGCTTTGGTGCTGACATTGTTGTCGTCAGTTGCGACGAGATCCTCTTCGTTCCAGCCACCCATGTTTAGGGTACTAGAAAGATTTGAATTGTTAGTGAGTCCAAGCGTGAATTGGATTGTTGGTGACCATGGTCATTGGGCCAGTTATCGTGAAGGTAAAAAAAAAAAAAAAAAAAAAAAAATCGTGTCACCAGATCTTGGGGCTCATGCCAACCATAAGGTGAGTTATCCACCTGCGGTCAAAGTGTTGTAATTAGTACACCAGTGGAGGAGTCTCCAGGTTGGCTGTATTAGGGATCGATTTTCAGATCGAGAAAGCGTTACTTGGGGTAATTAAAGTTAAGTGGTTCTGGAATTTTAAGGAACATGTTGAAAGTGGCAACAAGCCACCGGGTCTCGGACCAAGAGTGCTTGGGGTACCGGAGACAGTGATACGAGTCTTGATTGACTTTATATTAATTGTGGCGTTGGAACCGGTTGTTGTGTAAACGACACGGTTTCGACGGCTGAAAATGTACATGGGTATACCCCACTTGAGCACGTGTACCCACCTTTGTAGGGAAGTGGTAAATTGAAATTTGGGTAGCATATGCTGGCAGGACATATTATACGGTACAGCTGTGTGTGGTCAAAATGACACCCGGTAAGTGACTAAGGCTGATGATGACATCATTTTTAAGAATGTGTCATGAGAGTTCCGTTTATTGAGAACGGAGATTAAGGATGCTTGATTAGAGGTTTTGGTGCAAAACGTCCAGTAGTTGGCCTAACCATTTAAGTACAGGTCGGAAGTGGGTCATTGATGGTCGCTCCGACTCTTATGATGGTTAGCGAGATTATTATATGTTGTCAGTAAGTGGTTGATTGCCTACTGAGTTAAATGCACGGAAAAGGTGAAGAGACAGCAGTGGGGCAAGGTTTACTGAATCTTTGAATTTGAGTGAGAATACTTGTAGATGGTCAAGCTTCAACCTGCAACCAAAGTCGTCCGTTATGACACTTGGTTTCATCGAAGGTGAGTAACTGAGCTTGATGGCATGGGAATTTGTGCACCCACTGGCTGTGGTCTAATCTAGTATTGTAACCGGAAGTGTACTTAGTCGTATTTAGGGTTCATAAGTTACACCCACTGCAGTGACAGGAAATATTCTCAATTCGATCTGTGAAATGCGGATTTGATCTGGGAAATTGAGTTCTGGTGTATATAATGAAATCCTGAGAGGATTAAACTATTGTTGGTATTGCTATGGTCATTGGTCATTTGAGTAGTGACCCTACTTGTTAGGAATTATTGACCTAACGACAGTTCTTGGCGCCACGAGTGTAAAGTGGTAGCAAGAAAGATCATTGGAGGTGACTCTCGAAATTGTCAACATTTTCGGTGAGTGTGAAAGCAGTGAAACTGAGGAAAGAGTTTCTTTGATGACTCAAAGGTGTTACGAGTCAAGGTTTTGGAAACCAAATTGTTACAAGGGTAGTAAAGTATGTTGCTAAGTTGGCAACACTCCATCGGAAACCGTGGAGTGATTAAGCTACGTTCAGATTAAGTTATGATCTGAGAGGATGTTAACGTGTGGCAGTGGATCTTGTGAATTAAGATCTAGAGTGGTAAGCGATTGAGAATTTTGAATCTTACCGAATAGAGGTTGCGGTGGATGGTAAACTGGCAGAGCCTGGGGGACAGTTTTGTTAGAAACTGACCAGTTGTACGAGTTGACTCTGTGGTGTGTACTCACCCAGTGCGGTGATAACTGGATACTTGGTGATCAATGTGGCGAAGTTCAGGCGGAATTAATTTCCCGATGCTTTGATCAAGGGTTCCTTTGGGTGTGCACCAGTGACACTAAATTTCATGTAGATGTCTGATCTAGTTAAATGTCCAAAGTTGCTGGTTATTACCGGACGATGTGGTAATGGAGGCATCTGGGAATAGAATATACTTGTTGAGCGGGTAAGGCTCTGGAATCCTTTTAGTGGTAAATCTATCCCAGATTGTGATGCGGATAACGTTTATTAGACGCACGGTTGGTTGAAGTGCAAGTTTGGCACTATGCGTCGTTCCAGACTGAGGTAAGGGACAGAGAGGCCAGTGGCACCTCACCTTTGAGTAGTACGGTTATGTTTTACCAGTTGTTAAGTACGCTGTGACCCCACAAAGTGATAATTGAATTGGCGACTCTAATGTTTGGCTTGTGAGTAAAAGTCAGGATTTGTATTGTCAGGTTAGTTTCGTGTGCGGTACGTAGCCTGACAAATTGTCTTCATGCGAGGAGTAAGTATTGTTGGCTCTCGATGTCTGGAGACTTGTATCTCCCCGATTTAAAGGCTATGGTTTTGGTTTTATGCTGAAAATTCATGGCAATTCATGTCCTGTGTGTACAAGTGGTTTGAGTAAGGAGAGATCAAGGGAAGACAATTACTCTACAACAGGACAACTCGACAGGATAATTTATAGGAAGCGTAACCAGATCAGGGAGCCTGGTTCAAATGAGGGGATGGTTCGTGTAACATAAGTCGTCATGGTTTTCTCGTGGGCATGTTGTCATGGGTTGACCCCACGTTGTACGGTGTTACCAGAGGATTTAAATCCATTAGTGACATCGGACCCTACTCCTCAGATGTTGTAATCATTTCCTGTGTAGGGAATGTGTGAGCTGATATTTAAGTTCAACGAAAGAATACGAGTATCTTTGAAGGAATTTTACTCGTGATAAGCGAGGGGTGATTGAATTGGCACGAGTATTAGTAGTATTGTGACGACGTCACTTGGGGTTAGTAAGAATATTTGGGTGTGTTGAGTTGACATTGGAGAGCAATATTATTATTTTAAGTGGTACTATCCCCCACAGTATTGGACTTCGAGTATAGAAATTTCGGGGACGAAATTTTTATAAGGTGGGGAGAATTGTCACGCCCCGAATCTTTTGAAGTTACTAAAAGTTACTTTCACAGAGATTCGCGAGTTACCGAGGATTTTTAATTGCGATCGGTAATTCGATAAGTTATCGCTCGAGTTAATTTTCGAGTTTTTAAAAGTACTCCAAATATCTGAATTGATGACTCGATGTTGTAGTACGTGTCGACACGAGTCTCCCGGTATTTTCGGAATATTTTTCGGAGCTTCCGGCTAATTTCTGTGAATTTCTGAAGTTTGTGGTAATTTCCAATTACTATTCCGGTAAAAAGAGAAAGTTACCATTTAACTTTATTTACTTTTCACCTTCTTTGAATCTGGACCGTTGAATCTTTTCAAGATTTAATCTCAACCGTTGATTTCTCTATAAATAGAGAAGAGAGGTTTGACCGAGTCAAACCTCCCCAAATCGAGTCAACGGCTTCCCCCCCCGAGCCTTCTCTCCGCTCCACTGTTTCTCCGCCGGTGCCGGCGACTCCGGCCACCATAGGCCGGCGGACAACCACCAATCTCTTCCTCTTCTCATCCTCTTCAAAACCCCCTTACTAATTCTTTCCAGTAGCCCTTGTGGGAGAAGATCCGCCGACGAAGAACTCGACTGTGCTCCGATCGAGTTTTCCGATTTTGGCCACGACAGAGAGCGCGAGTGGTGGTGGCAGCTTCGCCTCGCCGTCCACAACCTCCCTATGGCCTTAGTTTCAAGAGAGGAGCTATGGTGACAGAGGAAGGGAGGTCAGAAGATAGTTCTGCGTCTTCAGGCGAATTCGTGATGTTTTGGTAACCGGCGGACACGACTGAGGTATGAAAGACGATCAACTCTTCGTGTTTTACTCCTCCATTTAAGTGGAATTAAGTTTGATTAGTGTTTGGAGGAGCTGGGTTTTGGCAGAGGACCACCGTGTGAAGCTGCTGTGCTTGGCAGCGGAAGCAGCGAGGTAGTGGTGTTGGTTGGAGCTGGAGGAGCTGCTGGGGGTGGTCTTGGAGGTGGTGGACAGCAGAGGAGCTGCTAGGTCAGTGTTGGTTCGAATTGGAAACACAGAAGCAGAGGGTGAGGTTTATTCCCTCTTTGAACTGTGAAATTCTTCTTTGTGTGGTTTTGGTTCTTTGATGCTTGAGATTGTGTTGCTGATGATGTTTGTTGTTTCCCTACGCTTGTGTTGTCGTAACTTGGAGGCGAAGAAACGAGGGAAACTCTGGCGAATTTCCGGCAAATTGCCGGAATCCGGTGAAGGTCCGGTGATGCAATAAATCCGGCTGAGATGCCGAGAGGTAGTCTTCGACACCTGTTTAAAGTTCATCGTTTCCGTTTAATTGAGTGAAAGTGTCGTACTTGGAAATTACGTAAGGGAATGTGTTAAAAACGGAAACTAACCGTAATTGGGAATCTTTCCATTTTAGGAAACTTTATAAGTTGGAAACCTGTTAATTTGGGAAACTTTCCATTTTGAGAAAGTTTCCATTAAAGGAAAGTTTCCATTTTGGGAAAGTCCCACTTTCAGAAAAACGGCTAATTAAAGAATTGAAGTTCAGTGAGGTTTGACACAGTTTGGTTAAATTGGTTAAGTGTTAAATTGTTATCGGAAATTGATAACTGGAATTTATGAGGAAAGGTTAAATCGGTAAATCGACTCAAGGTTAAATGTACTGATTAATGTGACACGTTGGGTGTCCATAGAAATTCAATGAATTAATACGTGACACCCTAACGTCAAGTTAAAGTAATAAATGAAAGTTCGGAAGCTGAGTCGGACTTCCGGTAAATTGAGTTAAGAGTCGATAACCGGGAAAGAAAGTTATAAAGGTTAAAGTGCTATAAGAAAGGAACTTGGTCAACATGTGGTCAAATAGGATTTCCTGGTCAAACTAGGAAAAGACCAAGTCAACTGTGGTATGACTAATGTGATGATTTGTTGTACAGTCTCTGGTCGGACGTGAGACGGGCTCGACTACGCGGGTAGTTCGAGGGTTTCGCTCGAGGAGCTTTCCGAGCGGGAAGGTCACAATAGTAATGTGAGTGGACATATTATTTTAAATGAATGCATGCCTTAATGATTGATTTAATTGCATGGTTTTTATGATGGTTTTCGAGAAACATATTTTCCTCGGGTTCATAAATGTTTATTTGGAGAAAGTTTAGCGGGAACCTCGGTTAATGATTTTATCATGTTGAGGCATTGATTTTGATGATTGAACGTATTTACATTATTACTCAATTTTCTATTTCTCCCGGAAATGGTTATAGACGGTGATGGCCGTCCTTTGGATGGATTTGAACCCGAGACTCGTTGGAAATTGGTTTTATGCATATATGACAAGGAATGGTTTTAAATAATTGTTTTGGGAAGAGAATTTGATTATCATTATGAATTTTAAGGGTTGACCAATAAATATGCTAGTTAGAGTAGCGTGAGGGCGCTACTAGAGCTCTTAGCTCCGACCCTAGCCTGAGAGGTCAGGCAACTACGTAGTGCACTATGAGGGTTGACCATATCATTTCCTTAGAGCTCTTAGCTCCGACCCTGGTCTGAGTGGACAGACAAACCTGAGAGGTCAGGTTGATATTATAAGGGTTGACCGTTATCACTTCATCCAGAGCTCTTAGCTCCGACCCTGGTCTGAGAGGTCAGACAAGCCTGAGAGGTCAGGTTGATATTATAAGGGTTGACCGTATTATTTTATCTAGCTAGCATAGCGTAGCGTGAGGGCGCTACTAGAGCTCTTAGCTCCGACCCTAGTCTGAGAGGTCAGACTTATTATGTTTGGTGAACATTTCTCTTCCCATATTCCTTGCTTGTTTATCTTATCATGCAATTGTGGAATATTTGGTATTTGTGGGCATGCATAAATGATGTTTAAATCAAAACATTTTTGGGAGAACATTAGAAGAAATAGAGCTTTTATATTTGATTTTCGTCCACTCACTCTAACAGTTTTTAAATGTTTCTCCCCTGGGCCTTTCGTTTTTAAATGCCCAGTGATGCAGGGTTCTTGAGAGGAGGTCGAGCGCGTACGAGAGTCGAGGCATAGTCGATCATTCCGTTGCTGCGTAAAATTCTTTCGGGTAATCATCTCTGTAGACTGCTCTGACTAACCCGGTTTAGTTAGTTTAGTAGGAAGGGTTGGCCATTTCAAGGGGGTTTCGGTAAGAAGTTCCCTTGAGGTGGTCCCCGCAGGATTTACTTCGGGTTAAAAGGGTTTAACCCGGGGTGGGTCCTGTCAACGAGTCCATGATGTGACACTATTGAAGAATGTTAAGGAAGTAAAGGCTGTCTTGGTCACTTGATGCTTTATGGGACAGCCACTGAAAATAATGGTTTGGGTCAGCTTTGGTGCTGACATTGTTGTCGTCAGTTGCGACGAGATCCTCTTCGTTCCAGCCACCCATGTTTAGGGTACTAGAAAGATTTGAATTGTTAGTGAGTCCAAGCGTGAATTGGATTGTTGGTGACAATGGTCATTGGGCCAGTTATCGTGAAGGTAAAAAAAAAAAAAAAAAAAAATCGTGTCACCAGATCTTGGGGCTCATGTCAACCATAAGGTGAGTTATCCACCTGCGGTCAAAGTGTTGTAATTAGTACACCAGTGGAGGAGTCTCCAGGTTGGCTGTATTAGAGATCGATTTTCAGATCGAGAAAGCGTTACTTGGGGTAATTAAAGTTAAGTGGTTCTGGAATTTTAAGGAACATGTTGAAAGTGGCAACAAGCCACCGGGTCTCGGACCAAGAGTGCTTGGGGTACCGGAGATAGTGATACGAGCCTTGATGGACTTGGTATTATTGTGGTGTAGGAGCCGGTAGTTGTGCAAACGGCACTGTTTGACGGCTGAAGATGTACATGGGTATACTTCACATGAGCACGTGTACCCTCCTGTGTAGGGAAGTGGTAAAGTTGAAATTTGGGTAGCACATGCTGGTAAGGCATAATTATATGGTACAGCTGTGTGTGGTCAAAATGACACCAGGTAAGTGACTAAGGCTGGTGATGACATCATCTTTAGAATGTGTCATGAGAGCTCTGTTTATTGAGAACGGAGATTAAGGATGCTGGATTAGAGGTTTTGGTGCAAAACGTCCAGTAGATGGTCTAACCATTTAAGTACAGGTCGGAAGTGGGTCATTGATAGTCGCTCCGACTCTTATGATGGTTAGCGAGATTATTATATGTTGTCAGTAAGTGGTTGATTGCCTGCTGAGTTAAATGCACGGAAAAGGTGAAGGGACAGCAGTGAGGCAAGGTTTACTGAATCATTGAATAGGAGTGAGAATGTTGTAGATGGTCAAGCTTCAACCTGCAACCAAGTCGTCCGTTATGACACTTGGTTTCCTCGAGGGCGATTAACTGAGCTTGATGGCATGGGAATTTGTGCACTCACTGGCTGTCTACTCAATTATTGTAACCGAATGTGTACTTAGTCGTGTTTGGGGTTCATAAGTTACACTCACTGCAGTGACAGGAAATATTCTCAATCTTGATATGGGAAATAAGGATTAAGATCTGGGAGATCAATTATTGAGGTTAATTTAAGGAAATCCTAAGAGGATTAAAGTTTTGTTGGCGTTGCTATGGTCATTGGTCATTTGAGTAGTGACCCTACTTGTTAGGAATTTTTGACCTAACGGCAGTTCTTGGCGCCACGAGTGTAAAGTGGTAGCAAGAAAGATCATTGGAGGTGACCCTCAAAAATTGTCAACATTTTCGGTGAGTGTGAAAGCGGTGAAACTGAGGAAAGAGTTTCTTTGATGACTCAAAGGTGTTACGAGTCAAGGTTTTGGAAACCAAATTGTTACAAGGGTAGTTAAGTATGTTGCTAAGTTGGCAACACTCCATCGGAAACCGTGGAGTGATTAAGCTACGTTCAGATTAAGTTATGATCTGAGAGGATGTTAACGTGTGGCAGTGGATCTTGTGAATTAAGATCTAGAGTGGTAAGCGATTGAGAATTTTGAATCTTACCGAATAGAGGTTGCGGTGGATGGTAAACTGGCAGAGCCTGAGGGACAGTTTTGTTAGAAACTGTCCAGTTGTACGAGTTGACTCTGTGGTGTGTACTCGCCCAGTGCGGTGATGACATTTGTTAATTTGTGTCTTGATAACTGGATGCTCGGTGATCAGTATGGCTAAGTTCAGGCGGAATTAATTTCCCGATGCTTTGATCAAGGGTTCCTTTGGGTGTGCACCAGTGACACTAAATTTCATGTAGATGCCTGGTCTGGTTAAGTGTCCAGGTTTGTCGGTTGTTACCAGACGATTTGGTAATGGAGGCCTTTGGGAATGGAATATCCTTGTTGAGCGGGTAAGGCTCTGGGAGTCATTTAATGGTAAGTAAATCCCAGATTGTGATGCGGATATTGTTTAATAGACGCACGGTTGGTTGAAGTGCAAGTTCTGCACTATGCGTCATCCCAGGTTAAGGTAAGAGATAGGGAGGGCAGTGGCACCTCACCTAAGAGTAGTACGGGTATGTATTACCAGTTGTAAAGTACGCTATGACATCACCAAGTGATAATTGAGTTGGTGACTCTAATGTTTGGATTGTGAGTAAAAGTCAGGATTTGTGTCAGAATAGTTACGTGAGTAGTACGTAGTCTGACCATTGTCTTCATGCGAGGAGTAAGTATTGTTGGATCTCGATGTCTGGAGATTTGTATCTCCCTGAGTAAAAGGCTATGATTTTGGATTTACGCTAAAATTCATGGCAACTCGTGTCCTGGGTGTACTATGGTTTGAGTAATGATAGAGTAAGGGAAGACAATTACTCTACAACATGACAGAATAGTTTCTAGAAAGCGTAAACCAAATCAGGGAGCCGGTTCAAATGAGGTGATGGTTTGTGTAACACAATGTGATCATGGTTTTCTCGTGGACTTGTTGTCAGTAGATTTGGCTCCACGTGGTATTGTGTTACCAGAGGATTTAAATCCATTAGTGACATCGGACCCTACTCCTCGGGCGTGGTAGTCATTTCCTGCAGAGGGAATGTGTTGAGTTGATATCTAAATTCAACGAAAGAATACGAGTGTTCTTGAAGAAATTTTACTCGCGACAAGCGAGGTGTTATTGGATCAGATGAGTATTAGTAGTATTGTGACGACGTCACTTGTGGTTAGTAAGAATATTGGGTTGTGTTTAGTTGGCTAAACCAGAAGGGATAGGAGGTTGGTTACTGGTCGAAGTTATTATGTTGAGCGTAAAGGGCATGTGTTTAGAGTTTTGACAATGCTATTCGTGAGGCGTTTCAAATGAGTTCTCAGAAGGAAGTGATATTGGAGAACAATATTATTATTTTAAGTGGTACTATCCCCCACAGTATTGGACTTTGAGTATAGAAATTTCGAGGACGAAATTTTTATAAGGTGGGGAGAATTGTCACACCCCGAATCTTCTAAAGTTAACAAAAGTTACTTTTCACCGAGGTTTACGAGTTACCGAGGATTTTTAACTACGATCGACAATTCGATAAGTTATCGCTCGAGTTAATTTTCGAGTTTTTAAAAGTACTCCAAATATCTGAATTGATGACTCGATGTTGTAGTACGTGTCGACACGAGTCTCCCGGTATTTTCGGATTATTATTCGGAGCTTCGGTTTATTTTCTACGAATTTTCGAAGTTTTCGGTAACTTTTAATTATAATCCGGTAAATCAGTTTTACCATTTAACCTTTTCACTTTTCACCTTCTTTGAATCTTGACCGTTGGATCTTTCAAGAATGAATCTGGACCGTCCATTCAAGTATAAAAGAGAAGTGATGGGTTGACTTGGTCAAAAGGACCAAAATCGGGTCAAACCCGAGTTTTTGTTCTTTCTCCTCTCCTTCCGCGACGCAGCGTCGCCATCTTGCTCCGATTGACACCACCGGCGCGTCCGGCCAACCCACACCGGCGCGCCACCACTAATATCTTCCTCTCCTCCTCCTCTTCAAAACCCCCTTGCCAATTTGTCTCAGCACCCATTGTGGAAGGAGTTTAGCCGAGGGGAGACGCGACTGTGCTCACCGGTTTTTGGGCGAACTCAGGCGACGGCGAGGGCAGCATGAGGTAGAGCTCTTCTTTCTTCTTCTCCCTCCTCCTTCCCTTACCAGTTTCCGGGTCGAATCGAGCCTAATCGAGAAATCCCCGTCTCACTGTTTCAACAGTTTTTGGGTTTCTCCTGGGTGCCTCTTCTTCCTCCTCCGGCGGTCTTTTCAAGTGAGCTTTCAAGCTCAGGCGAGCTGCAGGGCAGCAGCTGGTGCATGGGCGGAGGCGGAGGCAGAGGTCTGGTGTTCTGCCTCGGATTGAGGTGAAGGTGAGCGGTTAATCTGGAGCTACTGTGTGTACAACTTGTGCTGTATTGTATGTTGTTAAAGTGATGCTGATTTGTGTGGTTTTTGTTGTTGTGTCGATAACTTGGTGAACCGAAGAAACGGGGAGGTTATGGCGAAATTCCAGCAAGTTACCGGGATCCGGTGACGGTTCCGGTGTTACTGTAAACCGGCTGAAAGCCGAAGAGGTAGAAATCGAACCTTGTTAAGCTTTTAGTCAAAAAGTACGGTTATTTCGAAATTGAGACATTTACGGAGAAATTGGACGTAAATAGGAGGTTTCCATTTTGGGAAACTTTCTAAGTTTAGAAACCTGTTAATTCGGGAAACTCTCCATTTTGGGAAAG
This sequence comes from Comarum palustre, assembly GCA_951800085.1. Taxonomy (NCBI): domain Eukaryota; kingdom Viridiplantae; phylum Streptophyta; class Magnoliopsida; order Rosales; family Rosaceae; genus Comarum; species Comarum palustre. The sequence goes on along the minus strand of OX637581.1, from coordinate 9,961,163 downwards.
TTTCCATTAAAGGAAAGTTTTCACTTTGGGGAAGTTGCATTTTCAGAAAAATGGTTAATTTGGTAAAATGTTAAATTGTTATCAGAAATTGATAACTGGAATTTATGAGGAAAGGTTAAATCGGTAAATCGACTCAAGGTTAACTGTACTGATTAATATGACACGTTAGGTGTCCATAGTAATTCAACGAATTAATACGTGACACCCTAACGTCAAGTTAAAAGTAATAAAGGAAAGTTCGGAAGCTGAGCCGGACTTTCGGTAAATTGAAAAAGAGTCGATGACCGGGAAAGAAAGTTAAAAAGGTTAAAGTGCTAAAGAAAGGAACTTGGTCAACACGTGGTCAAATAGGATTCCAGGTCAAACTAGGAAAAGACCAAGTCAACGATGAAATGACTAATTTAGTGGTTTGTTTGTACAGTCTCTGATTGAACGTGAGACGGGCTCGACTACGCGGGTAGTTCGAGGGTTTCGCTCGAGGAGCTTTCCGAGCGGAAAGGTCGCAATAGTACTGTGAGTGGACATATTATTTTAAATGCACGCATGCCTTAATTATCGATTTAATTGCATGGTTTTTATGATCGTTTTCGAGAATTATATTTTCTCGGGTTCTTGGAGGTGTTATTTGGATAAAGTTTAGCGGGAACCTCGGTTAAAGGTTTTTCTTGATTTTTATGCTTATACGTAATTACCATTATTCCTCCAATTTGCTATTTCTTTCTGAAAATGGTTAATAACGGGGATGGCCCGTCATTTGAATGGAATTGAACCAGAGATTTCGTTGGAAAGCGGATGATTGCATATATGACAAGGAATTGTTTTAATTAATTGTTTTGGGAAGAGAATTTGATTAATGTATTGTTATGAATGTTTATGTTAAGGGTTGACCAATAAATATGCTAGCTAGAGTAGCGTGAGGGCGCTACTAGAGCTCTTAGCTCCGACCCTAGCCTGAGAGGTCAGGCAAATTACGTAGTGCACTATGAGGGTTGACCATTTCCACTTTATCTAGAGCTCTTAGCTCCGACCCTGGCCTGAGAGGTCAGGTTGATATTATAAGGGTTGACCGTTATCACATATTCTAGAGCTCTTAGCTCCGACCCTGGTCTGAGAGGTCAGACAAGCCTGAGAGGTCAGGTTGATATTATAAGGGTTGACCGTATTATTTTATCTAGCTAGCATAGCGTAGCGTGAGGGCGCTACTAGAGCTCTTAGCTCCGACCCTAGTCTGAGAGGTCAGACTTATTATGTTTGGTGAACATTTCTCTTCCCATATTTCTTGCTTGTTTATCTTATCATGCATTTGTGGAAATTGAGAAATTGTGGGCATGCATAAATGTTATTTGTAACATTACAGTTTTGGGAGAGCATTAAAGGAAATGCAGTTTTAAAATTTGATTTTTGTCCACTCACTCTAACGGTTTTTAAATGTTTCTCCCCTGGGCCTTTCGTTTTTAAATGCCCAGTGATGCAGGGTTCTTGAGAGGAGGTCGAGCGCGTACGAGAGTCGAGGCATAGTCGATCATTTCCGTTGCTGCTTGAAATTCTTTGGGTAATCATCTCTATAGACTGCTCTGACTAACCCGGTTTAGTTAGTTGTGTAGGAAGGGTTGGCCATTTCAAGGGAGTTGCGGTAAGAAGTTCCCTTGAGGTGGTCCCCGCAGGATTTACTTCGGGTTAAAGGGGTTTAATCCGGGGTGGGTCCTGTCAGTTGGAGTATAGCCGACGAAATAATATATTTTAATTCGTCGGCTATACTTCCACACTTAGCCGACGAATTTTATATATTATTTCGTCGGCTAAGTGGTAGAGTATAGCCGACGAATTACAATATATTATTTCGTCGGCTATACTTCAACACTTAGCCGACGAAATAATATTAAAAATTCGTCGGCTAAAGTTTTAAAAATTAAAAAATAAATAGAGAATAGCCGACGAAATTAGCACAGTTTCGTCGGCTATGATATTTTTAGCCGACGAAATATGGCAAATTTCGTCGGCTATTGTCTATTTATTTTTTAATTTTTAAAACTTTAGCCGACGAAATATGGTAAATTTCGTCGGCTATAGTACTTTTTATACTAGAAACCCAAACAAAATTTATACATTACCATCCAAGCAAGCTGCAAATTACAGAAACAATTTCATAACCAACAACAACACACCATCTAAAGTAACATAAATATTTTGCATTAAATTTTCAATTCATAAATTGTTCATAAAACCTAAAAAGTAAATTAATATTTGTTCATAAACCTAAAAAACTAAATAAATAATTGTTCATAAACTTAAAAAACTAAATAAAATCGATATCGTCTAAATCAATATCTGCTCCAGGATGAGGTTGTTGGGGAAGTTGGGGAGGTTGCGGCGGCTGAGGTAAGACAATAGGCGGGGGCATGGGCGGAAGCGGAAGTCCCTGCTGCTGTGCAGCTACAAAATCTTGCATGTACTGGTACATCTGCTGCTGCTGTGTCTGCTGGGCGGCATGGGATGCTATAGTGTACTCCTGTAGAGCGGCAGTATATGCTGCTTGGGCGGCCTCTCTCGCGGCAGTATATGCTGCTCGGGCGGCCTCTCTCTCGGCATTATATGCTGCTTGGGCGGCTTGTTGTTCCCGTAACATCTGAACTTCCGCCTCAAGCTGAGTCGTTCTGCTGCTGGTCGAGGCTCCTTTTTTCTGAAACCCAGGAGTGGTTTTTAGTACCCCCTCGCCCTTCTTTCCCAGGCCCCGACAGTAGAAGTTATTTCCTCGCGGTGGGAAGGCTGTGCCCATGATCCTGGCCCCAACGCTGAGATCCGAACTGTCGATCCGGGACATGGCTTCGGACATGTCCTCCTCTTGCGTGTCAGGCCATGTCTCCCTGACTATAGCAGCCATCACCTCGTCACTAGCCTGCCTCACCCTCGCCTAATTTGATAGGAAAAAAAAATTAATTAACATTTTAAAATATATATATATATACATATAATTTACTAAATTTTAAAACGTAAAACGACTTACAATATCCTCCTGGGAGTCAGGATATGCCCTCTCGTACGTATAGACGTACTGGTTGACCTCTGGATGTTCCCTGGCCGCCTCCTCCATCAACGATGCGAACGGTCTAGAACCGGCATGATGGTTCCTCATGTTGCGTTGCCGGTTCTGAGCGTTCACCCGGGAAACGGCCTACAAAGGAATCGAATTAGTAAAATATTTTAAAACGTATTAAATATAATTCAATATAATAAATAATTATTTTTAATTACCTGTTTATGTGGGTTGTTGAATTCCGATATCAGAAGCCAACGCCACTCGTACTCCCTGAACTGGAACTCAAGGGGGGTGCCGGAACGTTCGTTCCCATGTGTAGTCCAGTGGGTCCGTAACTCGTTCTTCCACTCCTTGTACCTGTAATACGCCAAAAAAAATATAAATATTATAAATTAAACATAGTTTTTTTTTGTCCTTAACTTTGCAACGTACCTTCCCCCGTGCACAACGTCCGCCCAGGTGTTCCTCAGGTACTCGGGAACGTCAAACCACACCTGCATTTAAACATTTATTACTTTAGACGTTCATAAATCTACAATGTAATAAATAATGTTAAATATGAATTTTGTTATACTTACCGACATGGCGTTGTGGACCATGTCCTTAACCTCCTGTGGGACCTCGCCCCAGTCTGACCACAACATAGGGACTCTATCCCTAATAAGCGCTCCCACGCGGCCAGAGTACATCCTCGTCTTGCCGCCCGATACTACGTTCCCACCCTCGTCAGTATCAATGACGATCCTTCCCGATGTACTCACTGTCTTCTCGAGAGCTTTCCCCGTGACCGGACCTCTCTTCTTCCTTGTCGGCTTGGCTCCGACGGTACCTATCATAAATTGATGATTAGACGTTGGGGCGTTGGTACATTATAACATAACAAATTACTTGTATAATTATTACCTGAGGGCGTTGGGGCGGATGCGACGGACTCCGACTCTGCAGCCGACGATGATACCCTCGCAGAAATTAACTCTGTAGCAAACGGCACGTACAGATACACCGCTGATGGGGTCACCTGAGGGGGTAGTGGATAAATCGGCGCCCCTGAGTCATCGACTGCAGGTATTGCCGGTATGAAGCGCGGAAGGAAGAGAAGAGGCGGCGGCATCTGTACCCCGGAAGACCCACCCTCCGATGCACTAGGGCCCGGTGCCGGTGCCCTACGTATCTCAGGCATACGTGGTGCAGACACCTCTGCCTGAGTCGGAGGCCACAACTGCCTCGAGGAGTGAGGGCCGCTGGGCTGCCTGGAGGAGCGCGGTACGCTAGGCTGCCTGGAGGAGCGAGGGGCGTCCTGCTGGCCAGAGGAGCGAGGGGCGCTAGGCTGCCTGGAGGAGCGAGAGGCGTCCGGCTGGCCGGAAGAGCGAGGGGCGCTAGGCCTGGAGGCGGGAGGGCCATCTGGCTGCCTGGAGGAATGTGTCGGCTCCAGAAGAGACGCCCGTCGGGCCGTCATTGGGCCCTGAAACGAACCTCGAGGGTTGCTAGACGTTCCCTCTGACGATTCACCCCTGCCCTTCGAACTCTTTGATCTGCTGAATAATCCTTTCATCCTAAAAAAAATAATTAATATTTTGTTAAATTAAAAATGAACAATATACCAAATTAAAAATGAACAATACACCCAACTACACCCAAAATACATCCAAATATACTAAATACACCCAAATATACTAAATACACCCAAATACATCCAAATATACTAAATACACCCAAATACATCCAAATATACTAAATACACCTAAATACACCCAAATACACCCAAATACACCCAAATGTACTAAATACACCCAAATACATCCAAATATACTAAATACACCCAAATACATCCAAATATACTAAATACACCCAAATACATCCAAATATACTAAATACACCCAAATATACTAAATACACCCAAATACATCCAAATATACTAAATACACCCAAATACATCCAAATATACTAAATACACCCAAATACATCCAAATATACTAAATACACCCAAATATACTAAATACACCCAAATACATCCAAATATACTAAATACACCCAAATACACCCAAATGTACTAAATACACCCAAATACATCCAAATATACTAAATACACCCAAATACATCCAAATATACTAAATACACCCAAATACATCCAAATACACCCAAATACACCCAAATACACTAAATACACCCAAATACATCCAAATATACTAAATACATCCAAATATACTAAATACACCCAAATACATCCAAATATACTAAATACACCCAAATACATCCAAATATACTAAATACACCTAAATACACCCAAATACACCCAAATACACCCAAATGTACTAAATACACCCAAATACATCCAAATATACTAAATACACCCAAATACATCCAAATATACTAAATACACCCAAATACATCCAAATATACTAAATACACCCAAATATACTAAATACACCCAAATACATCCAAATATACTAAATACACCCAAATACACCCAAATGTACTAAATACACCCAAATACATCCAAATATACTAAATACACCCTAAATACATCCAAATACCCCCAAAATACATCCAAATATACTAAATACACCCAAATACATCCAAATATACTAAATACACCCAAATACACCCAAATATACTAAATACACCCAAATACACCCAAATACATCCAAATATACTAAATACACCCAAATACACCCAAATACATCCAAATACATCTAAATACACCCAAATACACTCAAATACACCCAAATTCACCCAAATACAACCAAATATACACCCAAATTCAGTAAATACACCCAATATAATTCAACATTATCACAACATAATACAATTCAACATTATCACAATATAATTCAACACAATTCAATATAATGCAATATATTGAAAAAACAACCCAAATTTGTTCTATAATACAATATAAACATGAAATTTCATACCTAATTGGTTTGGGAGATGAGGGAGGCGGAGTGGAGGCCGGAAACCGTCGAAAATGGCGAAAGAAAATCGAGAGGAGAGGAAGAAACCGTCCGGCCGAGAAGGAGAAGTGGAGAAAGTGGGCTTCTGTTCGGCTGCATTCGAATTTATAGGAAGAACTATAGCCGACGAAATAAAAATTTCGTCGGCTATAGTCCAACTTTAGCCGACGAAATAAAAAATTCATCGGCTATAGTTGGACTTTAGCCGACGACAAAACCCTAATGTCGTCGGCTAAAGTCCAACTATAGCCGACGAAATTGTTTTAGTAATTTCGTCGGCTAAAGTCCACCTATAGCCGACGAAATTACTACGAATGTTAGTAATTTCGTCGGCTAAAGTATATTTTATAATTATTTAGTAAGTTCATGCACAATTTATTTGTTTTATCTTGTGAAACGAAAAACCGACCGTCAGATATCATCATTATGTTGAAACATGTGTGAGGGGAAAATTTCAGCATCATCGGACACACGTAAGGGCTCGATCCGCACGGTCAATCCCGTTGGTCAAACCCCTAAACACAAACAAACGGTGATTTGGCCACCTAAAATACGTATTCTGTCCGGACCGTCAACTACAAATAGTTTCATATCGAGGAGACGCAACTAGCGGTATAAAATTTATACGAAAAATAACCGGCGGAGATAGGGCGTCCTCTATGGCGAACGAATAGAAAAAATGCAATGACCGCAAGTATTGGCACCGAAACTTATCGGAATTACGTGAAATTACAACCGTAGACATATTTCATCGTTCCGGGCATATCTTATCTCACGACTTTTTTTTGTTTGAAGCATCTACGTATAGTTTGTTTTTAAAACGGAACATTTATTTAACACTTAGTCAATTAGTTATACAACATTAGTAGGCATACTTTGATTGTGACAATCCATCTTGTGAAACGGAAAACCGACCGTCAGATATCATCATTATGTTGAAACATGTGTGAGGGTAAAATTTCAACATCATCGGACACACGTAAGGGCTCGATCCGCACGGTCAATCCCGTTGGTCAAACCCCTAAACACAAACAAACGGTGATTTGGCCATCTAAAATACGTATTCTGTCCGGACCGTCAACTACAAATAGTTTCATATCGAGAAGACGCAACTAGCGGTATAAATTATTATTTTATTAATTTAACTTTAGCCGACGAAATATTAGGGTATTCGTCGGCTATACTTTAGGGTTTAGGGGTTAGGGTTTAGGGTTTAGCCGACGACATATTAGGGTATTCGTCGGCTAAGATACTTTTAGCCGACGAAACATATTTCGTCGGCTAAGATAAGTTTAGCCGACGAAACATGTTATATTTCGTCGGCTAAAACTGTCAAATAGATAAAAAAAACAGTTGGTTTAACCGTACCCATAACAATTTCCTGCATATATAACCAACATTCAGATACATTATGAATTGTAGAGCTTGTACCATATAAAACGCATCAAATTACGTAGTACAAATTCAAATAACTAAGAAGGCTCGTAATCAGAATCATCCGATGAGTCTTCTTCGGTGTCAGAATTAATTTCCGGTAATCTATGCATTTCTACATCACAAGAGTCGTCGTCTGTTTCTTGATTTGGATCCACATCAATAAGGTGAGCGTCTAAATCACGAATTCGAACCGAACGACCCGGTTTAAAATTATTAAGGCGAATTGTAGAGGAGTCAGGAATATCTATTGCACTGTGTTCTTGATACGCAACATTTTCTTCCTCGTCTTCGGCCTCTCCAAGTGTAGCCGCCCGGTAAATGTTTCGAGGGTGCACAAGATTGACTACTTTCCACGCGTCACCCTTAACAAGGTCATCAAGATAAAACACTTGTTTCACCGATGTCGCAAAAACAAAGGGGTCATCTTCGTAACAGCTTGTGCCAGTGTTCACCGATAAAATCCCGTACTGATCAATCTTCATGCTCTGCGAGCTTCTAGTATCAAACCATCTACACTTGAACAGGTGCACGGTCATGCCTTGCCCATAAACGAGTTCCACCACTGAATCAAGAACACCATAATAATCAACTCCATTCCGGCCACCATGCGCCATAACCCCAGAATTCTGTGTTCTTCGTCTGTTGTCTCTCATTTCACATATAAATTGCACGCCATTGACCTTGCACATCGGGTAAACTCTTGACATTATCGGCTTCATAGCTAGAAGTCTTAGTTCGTGAGACCAATTTGGGTGACCATCAAATTGAATATGGTTCATCTGCAACCAAAGATTCAATGTATTATAAATTAATATGAATAATTATGCAATCAAGGAGACTTGCAACATACAAAATTGGAGAATTACATACCCAATCGCCAAAATAGTTCGCGAACTCCTTGTTGTGGTAGTCGAGATCACCTTGAATGTCTGGACAGTGTAGATGGATGTCTTTCCAGTATTCAACTTCTTGACAGTTAATCAATACCCACCAATGGGCTATGACGAGCTCATGGGGTTGCAACTTGTAGGACTCTGGTAAAATTCCATAAACTTCAACATCATTTGAGAGTATGGAAAGGTTAAACTTCGGTTCATCAACCGGCATGGTCTGTGGAGTTTCCTTCAATGCTCCTAGATACAACTTCATGTAGGTGACGCACTCGTGCGCAATATATGCTTCTGCTATACATCCTTCAGGCGCGGATTTGTTAGCCACATAAGCTTTGTAGTCTCCAAGTTGTCTGTAAATAAATAAATTTGTTGTCATATGTTACGATTATACAATGAACATGTACAATAAAAACATTAGGTGTAAAAAACATACCTTTCCATAGGATACATCCAAGTATAGTGTACTGGACCGGTAAGCAACAATTGCTCGGGAAGATGGATCATCAGGTGCGGCATGATGTCAAAAAAATTTGGAGGAAATATTCTCTCAAATTTACACATGATATAAATAATGTCCTGTTGCATTTCCCGGAGATCAGATTTTGTCACTTCCCTTGTGCATAACTTCTGGAAGAATCTTGACAACGCTACTAACGGCTCCACCACCTGACGGGGAAGGAATGGTCGAATGAAAATAGGGAAGAGCCGTTGTAGCAGAATATGACAGTCATGACTCTTTAACCCGTACATTTTATTGTCCCGAATGTTTACACACCGGGCTATATTTCCTGCGTAGCCTGAAGGATACTTCACAGAACTCAACCACCTGAAAATTACGTTCTTCTGTTCAGGCTTCACGGTGTACGGAGCTTGAGGCATTTTTTTCTTCCCTTCTTTCAACCACAAATGTCTTCGTATCTCCATTTTTTTAAGATCAATGCGTGCCTTCGGACCGTCTTTCGTCTTTCCCTCCAAGTTCAGCACGGTTCCCACCACACTGTCACACACATTCTTTTCTATGTGCATCACATCTAGGTAGTGCCTGATCAACAACTTACTCCAGTATGGGAGTTCCCATAATATGCTCTTATGTGTCCAAAATTTATACCTGTCGGGTCTGTCAGGTATTGCCGCCACTATATTGGGATGATTGCTGAGCTGCCCAAAATCATACTCATTAAGCACTGCTAAAATTTCTTCCCCTGTCCATCTTCTAGGAGGCACACCAAGTTCTACAGTCCCATCAAATGCCTTGTCATCGAACCGCCATTCGTGATCATACGGAAGGAGAGTACGGTGACCCAATCTACATATCTTGTTGCAATGACTACTGCTCCCCTCATCGCTTAGGCACTCTGGACAAGCCTTGTATCCCCTAACAACGTTGCCCGACAACATCCCACGAGCAGGAAAATCACTAATGGTACCAACAACCATAGCATGCATCTGGAACATCTCGTGCATGAACTTATCATAAGTGGGATGACCAACGTCCCAAAAAAACTTAAGCTCTTCAATCAAGGGTCTCAAATACACATCGAGACACTTCCCTGGATAACCGGGTCCCGGAATCAACAAACTCAACATATTGTATTCCTTCTTCATGCACATCCATGGAGGAAGATTGTATGGTACCAAAATCACCGGCCATACACTGTATTGAAGACTCATGTTGCCAAAAGGATTGAACCCGTCGGATGAGAGCCCGAGCCTCACATTTCGGACCTCAGACGCAAAATGAGGAAACTCCCTGTCTATATGCTTCCAGGCCTCCCCGTCAGCAGGGTGTATAAGGGTATCTTCGCCTTGCAATTCCCTATCAGCGTGCCATCTCATAGATTTGGCCGTGTGTGATGACATGTACAACCGTTCCAGCCTATCCCTCAACGGAAAATACCGAAGTACCTTCATAGGTTTCCTATTGCCTGCAGGAGTCAACTTATACCTGTCACTCTGACATACTGGACATGTGTCAAGGTCACCAAGGTCATTCCCTTCTGGATCTTTACCCCAGAAGAGAACACAATCATATCTGCATGCATGGATCTTGATGTAGGAAAGCCCAAGATCTTTCAGTATACATCGGACCTTATGATGAGTGGTAGGAAGACGATGACCGTGGGGCAGCATCGAAGCAGTGTACTGTAGATACTCATCAACAGCCTTCACAGTCGATTTTGTCTCAACTTTAATCTTCATAACGTCCATCACACTTTCAAGAACCGTTTTCTGACAACCGGGGTACACAGGGGTCTGTTGGAAAGCAAGTAGTTTGTTGTACCTGTCAATACCAGCAGTGTTGACAACTCTAGGGAAGGGCTGCACCGGGTCAGACATATACGGTCCTTCAGAGCATACACCCCTCTCATAAGGAAACATATCGTTGATGAAGGCCGTTGTTGGATCGTTGGATGTACTGCCCGTCTCAGAAAATTGCCCATGATCATGCGGACCCCTTGATGATGTTTCACCGTGATATATCCAACATGTGTACTTCTCCCAAAACCCATTACTTTGAAGGTGCTGCCAAACCTTGTCAATTGGAAATTGATACATATCGCTGCGACACTGACATTTAGTGCACGGACAATAGAAAATTGTATTCCCTTTAGCATTATTGATCACATATTCAATAAAACTAACAACTCCTTTAGCATATCTTTTGTCCCATTTTGGAAGCGAAATCCAACTCTTATCCATATCCTGAGAAAATAACATAATATATATGTATAAACGCTAATTAATTAAATTTACGAATCATTCAATTTATATTATATCTGAGTTAACGTACAATTAATATATATAATAATTACTAATTAATATATATATATATATATCAACAACTTCATATATATTATCAAACCCAAATCGATCAACTCAATCACACTCAAAACACAATATAATCAACTCTAATTAAAACACAATATAATCAACTCTAATTAAAACTCAAAATCAATGTGCATAACGAAAATAAAACTCTTAAATCAACTCAAAAACAAGATATATACATATACGTACCTATATATAGCGCCACAAACTAATTTCGGACAGATTTCGACAACACCCAACAATTTCGCCAACCCCAAAACTTTTTCTCTCGTTTTTTCTTTCAAATCAGCTACTGTCTAGATCTGGAAATATAAAGCATTTTAGCCGACGAAATTATATATATCGTCGGCCAAAGTTTTAAAATTTCGTCGGCTATAGTTCACAGACTATAGCCGACGAAAAAAACTATTTTAGCCGACGACACAACATTTCGTCGGCTAAAGTGGACTTTTAGCCGACGAAAATTTAACTTAGGCGACGAAAGTTTTTTTCGTCGGCTAAAAGTCCACTTTAGCCGACGAAAATTTCACTTAGGCGACGAAATTTTTTTTCGTCGGCTAAAATGGACTTTAGCCGACGAAAAAAAATTTCGTCGGCCTGCTAATTAAATATTCGTCGGCTATGATACTTATTCTGGTAGTGGTTATCATTTTATCTAGAGCTCTTAGCTCCGACCCTGGTCTGAGAGGACAGACAAGCCTGAGAGGTCAGGTTAATATTACAAGGGTTGACCGTTATCATTTTATCTAGAGCTCTTAGCTCCGACCCTGGTCTGAGAGGACAGACAAGCCTGAGAGGTCAGGTTAATATTATAAGGGTTGACCGTTATTATTTTATATAGCTAGCATAGCGTGATGGCGCTACTAGAGCTCTTAGCTCCGACCCTAATCTGAGAAGTCAGACTTATTATTTTTGTGAACATTTCTCTTCCCATATTCTTTATTTGTTTACCTTATCAAGCAATTGTGGGAAATTTAGTATTTGTGGGCATGCATAAATGATATTTAAATCAATAAATTTTTGGGAGAGCATTAAAGGGAATAGAGTTTTTATATTTGATTTTCGTCCACTCACTCTAACAGTTTTCAATGTTTCTTCCCTGGGCCCTTCGTTTTTAAATGCCCAGTGATGCAGGGTTCTTGAAAGGAGGTCGAGCGCGTACGAGAGTCGAGGCATAGTCGATCAATCTGTGGTTGCCGCAATTTTTTAGGGTAATCATCTTTGTAGACTGCTCTGACTAACCCAGTTTAGCTAGTTACGTAGGTTAGGGAGCAGGATGCCTTCGTGAGTTAGGGTTTGTTGTTAGATACTCATGGAAGTGCTGAGTTGGTATGTAGGAAGGGTTGGCCATTTCAAGAGGGTTTCGGTAAGAAATTCCCTTGAGGTGGTCCCCGCAGGATTTACTTCGGGTTAAAGGGGTTTAACCCGGGGTGGGTCCTGACATAACCTAACAGACAGAATTTTTGTCGGCTAAGATCCGTCTACTAGGATCTTAGCCTACTGAATAATTCCGTCAGTTAAGTTCCTAGGAGACAGACATATTTTAAAATAAAAAAATTAATAATCATCTTAGCCGACGGAATATTTAATATTCCGTCTCCTAAGTAATTCTTAGCTGACGGAATTGTTTGAATTCCGTCGGCTAAGAATTACTTAGGAGACGGAATTTCCGTCAGACAAAAACTTAGCTAACGGAATTTTTTTTTAAATTAAAAAAATAAAACTCTTAGCCGACGGAATAAAACCTAATTTTATTTTAAAAAAAAAACAGAGATCGATCACCGGAAATCCACCGTCGGCGATCGATCTCCGGCAAGAAACCGGCCATTCCGATTCCACACACCACCATAACCAAAAACCACCACACACCATCACCACACACCATCACCACACACCACCACCACACACCACACCACACAACCCTACCACACCACACACCACCACACACCACCACCACACACAAGAGAAGATAGGAGAGGGAGATGAGAGATTTTGGAGAAGTAAAGAGAGAAGAGAAGATTTAAAGAATTTTTTTTCTTTTTTTGAAACTTTTTCGGAAATTTAGTGCAGGGATTCAAAATTTTGAAATTTTTTAGCCCATAGCCGACGGAATTCAATAACTCCGTCGGCTTAGTGTTCAAAAAATTTTCTAAAATTTTACGCGGGTAATTTGTTCTGATTTTTTAACCCCTTAGCCGACGGAATTAAATAATTTCATCGACTAAGCGATACCTTAAGATACGGAATTATTTAATTCCGTCGGCTAAGGTATTAAAAATTATTAAAAATTATTTTTTGTTTTTTTATTTAATTCTGACGGAATTATTTTTTCCATACACATATTTCAACATAATGATGATATATGACGGTAGGATTTTTTTTTTGAATTTTAATGATCGGAATCACAACATGTCCTACGAGATTGACCGTAAGAATCAAGCCCTTAACGTTATAGGATCAAGTAGAATTTTTTTTTCTAGACATATTTCGACATAATGATCATATCAGACGGTCGGATTTTTGTTTCTTAATTTTGATCATCGGAATCACAACATGTCTACTAATGTTGTATAACTTGTTTACCAAATGTTAAGTAAATGTTCAGTTTATAAAACAAACTATACGTAGAAGCTTCAAATGAAAAAAATCATAAAATAAGATATGACCGAAATGGTGAAATACGTCTACATTAGAAAAATCACATAATTTCGGTAAATTCTCAGTGCCGATAGTTGCGGTCAATGCAATTTTCTATTCTTTCTCCCTAGAGGTAGCCCTATCTTCAGTGGTTATTTTTCATAAAATTTTATACCACTGGTTGAATATCATCGATTTGAAACTATTTTCAGTTGAAGGCCTGGGCAAAATACGTAATTTAGATGGTCAAATGACCGTTTTCGTGCGTAAAGGGGTTTGACTTACGAGATTGACCTTAAGGATCAAGCCCTTAATGTTGTCGGGTCAAGTTGAATTTTTTCCAATATACATATTTCGACATAATGATCATATCAGACGGTCAGATTTTGTTTCTCAAGATTGATCATCGGAATCATAACATGTCTACTAATGTTGTATAACTTGTTTACTAAGTTTTAAGTAAATGTTCTGTTTCAGAAACAAAGTATACGTAGAACCTTCAAACGAAAAAAGTCGTGAAATAAGATATGACCAGAATGGTGAAATACGTCTAAGGTTGAAAAATCACATTATTCCGGTAAAGTCTCGGTGCTGATAGTTGTGGTCATTGCAATTTAGGGGTTTGACTTACGTGATTGACCGTCCGGATGAAACCCTTAAATTTATCGGATCAAGTTGAATTTTTTACCATAGACATATTTCAACATATTGATGATATCTGACGGTTGTATTTTTGTTTGTGAATTTTGATGAGCAAAATCACAACATGCCTACTATTTACCATTATTTATCCATATGAAGGGCCCTATCATCGAGGGATAAATGTCTCAAAAATTTTAGATGGGCGGTTGCTTCTCATCATGGTGAGAGTTTGTTATGTTGAAGGTTTGACCAAAATACCTTATATAGATGTAGATATGGGTGTTTTCGTGTGTTAAGTGTTTAGAAAATTTTTATTTTGAAGCCTTAAACAAACTCGGATAGCCAAAAAGACCATATGTCATGACATTAGCGATGAGTTTGACTCGTACACCTGTTCCGCTTTCAGATTGGTATCATAATAGTCAATCGGACACCAAAATATCCGTAGTGCAACTTTGTAAGTAAATATTATTTTTTCATAGCCGACGGAATACGAGATTTTTCCGTCGACTAAGAGCTTTCTTAGCCGACATAAATATTCAGAATCACAGATCCGTCGGCTAAGAAGGGTTTAGTCGACGGAAATTTCCGACGATCGTATTCCGTCGGCTAAGAGGTTCTTAATCGACGAATTTTTTTTCCTAGCCTACGGAAACACTTCCGTCGGCTAAGAAAATCATAGCCGACGGAACAGTATAGATTCCGTCGGCTAAGAGTGCAAATCCACCAACTTCTTCATATTCTTAAATTTGAAGAATTTTTGTGTATTTTGTAGTCCAACATATTTCCTGTCTCATTCTCCAAAATAGGGATGGAGAAGAAAAATGAGTATTATACTAAATTTGCAGTAAAACTATCATTCTCCAAAATTTAATTATTCACCAATTTCAATAAGAATCAAACATATTTAAATATTTTATTGGTTTTTTGTTGGAATTAATATTGTAATAATATATTTTATTGTTCTATTAAATGTTAAATTTTTTAAAATGAAGAAGTTATTAGAGTTGAAGCAAATTTTATTTAGAGAATTTGCATTTTGCTTCCGCATTTTAGAAAATTTTGAAAAAAAAACTATTAAAGATGCTTTAAAAGATTAACTGACAACTCATAGTCTCGTACGAGCTGTTGTTGAAACAAACATTATGTAACAACATTTATAACTCATCACTACTGAATTGTTTGTTGGCAAGAAAATTAAGTTGTCACATTAACATTTATAAACCATTAATAAAAGTTATATAACCTAACTGGGTTTAATCTGGTAATGAATTTTAAGTTTTTACATAAACATTAAGCGACAAAGGCTGCCTTCTAGTACGTGTCCTTAGATTAAAAAAATCATTGAGCTTGTCACCTAATTGTATTGAAGAGTTTAGGAAAAGAAAATAACTGTCATATATAGTAAAAGAAAATATGTTTATATTAGGAGGCTAGAGTTGAAATCCCCATATCTAGGTGGCTGCTATATGAACTTAAAAAAAATGATAAAAGTACCTCAGCTAACTATTTTATTCTTCTACATATTTCCCCATAACTAGCTAGTGCGGCACCAAGATGAATGGTATAGTAAACAAGTTATGATGTGATAGGGATTATATATATGCTTCATAAGTATAGCAATGCATAGATAATAGCTAACGTACGATACTTGGTTTATTGAAACTTATTTTATCCAACACGAGATAACATTCTGCTCTAAATAAAGTACACGAGTGCCCTTGAGAATTAATTATCAAATTTTCTAACTAGAAACATATACTATAATCTGATTGAGAATCTAGCAAAAGATAAGAATTTTATAAATTTAATTCCGACTGAAGGACACATTTTTCTTTAATAGGTTAGTGTTTAACACAAGTGAGTGATTGTTACTTTGAAAAAAGAAAAAACATAGGTGATCGAGTACGCATCTTTTGTCTTGACACTTCATATAAACTTCAAGGGAGCCCTTCTAGTGAGGACCTCTAAATTGAGGACTTTTCGGTTTATCCTGCTTTTCGATCTTATATCCACATCTTAACCGTTCATTTTATAAATATTTATGAGTAGATCATTTCTGCAAATTTTCAACTAAATTGAAAATCGTTAAGACATTCATAAGTGTGATTTACCAATTATGAACTTGAACGGTTCATGTTTAACAGATTTGGTTCGTCCATTGATTTGATCTAAAACTAGTACTTAACGATCACCAATTTGGCTAAAATTTTGTATGATTGATCTACTTATATAAATCTACAACTTCAACGTTAAGATGTCAAATTTTGATCAAAAAGTTGGTCTAATAAGTAATTAATTGAAAAGTCCTTAACTAGTCCTCAACTTAGAGGTCCTCATTAGAATGGCTCCCTAAACTTCAATTCGATCTTATATAAACTTTATATAAACTTCACCTAGACTAATACAAGTACACAGATAATGAAAAAGAGTCATGCTCTACTCTTCTCCTCTCTCTCTTTCTCGAGAAACTAGGTTCATGGCCTGCTAACCCTAACGTTGGTGGTGGCGGATCCAAAATGTCCGGCGAGGAAAGGGTTTCCCTCCATGGAAGAACCCTGAATTTTGGTGATGGTGTCTTTAGACCTGGTGCTCGTCTTCTTGCTCTACTTGGTGTTTTTGTTTTTATTGGCTTCTTCACGCAGGTGGATGAAGGATCATTCTCTCCACACGAGGTTGATGGATTGGGTAGGCGGTTGTGGGATCGGTGGTGTTCCTTGGTGAAGGAGGGGTGTGATATATGACACATGTTTTGGAGGAATTTGGATTTGAATTGGTCTAGCAAGGAAGAGGTCATGATCTGGATTTCGTTGATGCTGATGGAGGTCGATCAATCCGTTTTGATGGAGGACTGTTGGGTATGAAGGCAGAATCTGGTATGGACGGCGAGCCAGTTTGGGCAGGACGTCCGTGTTGGGAGGTGGCTGTTAAGGCAAGGTTGGTAGATACATCTCTAGATTTGGGTAGGACTGTGTCATTGCCAGTTCATGGTGATGACCAATGGTGGATCTAGGAATTGCAACAGGGTGTGACTTGACTTTTCATCACAAAAAACGGTACGGAAGCAATAATATAGATTAAAAAACGATACATCTAGACAATGAGGTAGTAAGTATTACACTCAAATGTATATTTATGTAAAACAAAATTCATAAAATCTCTGGATGTAACATACAAGAACTAAATAAATACAAATATATAGATGTAAAAACTAGCACAACTAACTAAATCTATTCCTGTGAGTACCTAAAACTTCAAATTTGTTTATCACAAAGGCATTAATTACATACTAAAAAATTGACATATTCTTTCTCAATGTAGAGGAGTGAGGTATATAATCACAAAGAAATTCTTCTTCCATCTTTCTAAGTTTGTTCTTATATTTATGACTTAGAGAGTAAAAAGAACCCATCTTTTTTTGTCAAACAACGATAAACTAAAGCTGCACATTTGAGGAAGCACCTTAGCCCATAGAAACTCAATCTAAGAAATACAATTAATAGTTGTTCAACATTAAGTGGGACTTGAGTGAGACTCAGTCTAAAGAAATATGTCTAAAATAGTTGATAACCATGCATATTTTTTTTTCCCAAATGATTTGGGTGGGACTTGAGTCCCACTCTCCTTTCCTATAGACCCGCCCCTGGTGATGACGGCAGGGGAAGAGATGGAGGCTGCTACGGCAGTGTGCATGGTTTCTCCAGAATTTGGGCTTGAATGGGTTGGGCTTGGATCAATTTGGGCTTCTTTTGAGTGGGCCTTGGATGAGGAGTCTAGGTTTGGGCCCCTAGTTTAGATTTAGTATTGGTCTGAGTAAACTAGTAGTATTCGTAGAGCATTTGATAATTTTTTACGCCTAGCTTTACCTATAAAATAAAAGTGTTTAACCGTTACATGGTGTGTATACTTGAGATTTCTTAATTAGCTTATGTTTGTCTAGTATAAGTTTCATAGCTTATGTTTGTCTAGTATAAGTTTCATACCTTATACTTTATTAAGTATAAGTTTCATAGCTTATACTTTATCAAGTATATGACTTGTGATCTGTAAGATGATACTTTTTGACGACCTCATAGAGGTACGTTGTCTTTGTACTGCTTAGCTCTGATTTAAATGGAATGACTTATGTTTCAAAAAAAATGCACATATAATGTCAAAAAATAGGTCATAGTTTTTTATGTGTGTTTTTTTTTTTAAAAAAATAACCATCGGGTGTCACACCATCGATGTAGGGGTGGACTTTTAGTCACCGAAAAAAAAATGAAACCGGTCAAAACCGTACCGAACTGACACTGAATAACTGAAACTGAATAGAACTGAGACAATCGGTTTTAGAAATCGACTAGTGCGGTTTCGTGTTTTCTAAAAACCGATTAAACCGAACTGAAATATATTTATTTATTTATTAATACTTAATTTTACATTATGTGTCATGTTCTTATTGATTATGAGTTACAAATAGTAGACTTCCACAAACATGTTTATATTTTTAAGTGTTTAAGTCTAACCTAATTCTCTCTCATGTAGTATTCCTTTTTGTTATATATGAATATTAGAGGTTTCAAATGAATGATGTAAGCATTTTATTAAGGGCTATGATAAAAAATTTAACTAGATCCGACAATGTTAAGGGCCCGATCGAAACGGTCAACCATAATCCATCGTTATTTATCATACGAAAACATCTTATTTCATGATATTTTTAATAATTTTGCTTCTTATGAGTTGGTTCACAAAGTTTGTATTTCTATATTTCCATAACTTCAAGCATCATAATATTTTTTTTTCTTTCTTTCATTTACCGTGTGTGAAAGTTATTTCGAAAACTAGGTTTTGTAACTGAAACAGTATCCAATTTCGGTTAACCGACGGGTGCGGTTTCTTGTATGTACTTTGCGCTTTCGGTTTAAAAAATATGTAACCGAGAAATGCGGTCCGGTTCTCGGTTCTTACCCTCAAACCAAACCGATTGGATCGAGTCCACCCCTACATCGATGTAACTGGAAGTTATATCACAAATTAACATGATTCACCAAAATGTCCTAGCTTCATCAATAATGAGCCATGCACAACCTATAAGCAAACCTAGACTCGATCATCTAAAGGAATGAAACTTTAGTCTAACAAGTTCAAAAGAAAGTAATCAATTAAATGACGCTACCAAGGAAGGCACCGGACACAGCTCCAAACACCTACCTCGATTTACTCTTAATCTAAAAACTATGACTTACACCTCTAGGATGCAATCCCAGTACTATCTAGCTCTCCAACATTAGTCACGAAATTAACACCCTTTGTGTTTCTAATTGCTTTTGTTACCATTGAAGATGAGAAGACGACCACCGCAAAATAGATCGATGGAGGAGACGGTGGCTGCACTGATGATAGGTCCAAATAAAAGACCTTTTGCCATTCTCAGAAATGGTGAGAAAGGCTGCAAGAGGGGCGGAGACGGCATCAACCATGATCACAAGAGTGAAATTTGCCGAGAAAACTATAAAGGTCAGAGAGAAAACCCTAACCCTAGTTTTTTTGTTACAAAAACCCTAACCATAGTTGAGACTCCTATCTTCTTAGATATATATGGTATGGTGGTATACTAATCAACCTGCTTAGAGAAATAGCTCTTAATTATTGGTTTCGTGAAAACTTACTAGTTAACCCATCGTTTTTGATAGCTAGGTTAATTTGATCTCCCCAAGTCCCACCCTCCTCTTTCATCACGTACTGTATATTTCTATTATTTATTAGTCTCTTCCTCTCTTTTTTTGTTACAATATTAGTCTCTTCCTTTGAAGCAGGCATAGTGTTTTTATGGAAATTCAACGGACATATTAAAAAATAGAACCACAATTAAAAACTAAAAGTTACCAAATCAAAGAAGTGAAAATAGAAGCACAATTAAAAACTAAAAATCCTAACTTGTAGTGTTGGTGGTGAAGTAAATAGTTTGAAAAATAGATTAGCCCACTTTGCTAGATGTAATAATCTTGATATGTTTAGTTTAGAAGACACACTTATTATTATTCAGGGTGTTCTTTATAAGAATCTGTGTAAGATTTCAGATGTAGCTCGGGGTAAGGCTCTACTACGTCCTCCCCTGACGCAGACTTTTAATTCAATAAAATGGACTGAGTCAATTAAAATTCTTAACTTGTAGTTTGTTTTTGTTGGGTAGTTTTGGCCGATCTATCAAAAAAAGTGAAAATATTAATTCTGTATATCCAGGTTTTTACATTTATATATATTTTAGAATGGCTGCGTTTCCTACTTTATCATGTCTCTCTCCTCCTCCTGTTTTAAGCTTTCCTCTTCCTCTCGATCTAGTACCCTTCCCCTTCTCTGCACTTGATTCCCTTTGTTTTCTATTTGTTGTTCTAGGGCTTGAAATTATTTTGAGGCAACCCATAAAATATTAACGCCCCCTTCCTTCCTTATATTAAAATCCCTCCATATTTTACTATATTTTTCTTGTTTTCTGTTCTCTTTAGCTCTCTGTTTATGGCTGGGTTAGACTTGGGCTCAGCATCTCGCTTGTTCCATCAGCAGCTCCAACTCCCTGACCTTCACCTGCAGAGACCGCTGGAATCTGAAGATCATGACTCCACCAACCTCTTCAACTCGGATCACCACCACAAAAACGACGTTGGTGATGATGACAGCAATCTCCACCAAGGGCTTGACCTTGTGACCCCAAACTCCGGAGGCTCCGGGGGAGATGGAACTGCTCGGAGGTCCAGGGGTCGTCCTCCCGGGTCAAGAAACAAGCCCAAGCCGCCAGTGATCATTACAAGGGAGAGCGCCAACACCCTGAGAGCTCATATTTTGGAAGTCAGCAGCGGCTGTGATGTGTTTGACTGCGTTGGAACCTATGCCAGGAAACGGCAGCGTGGGATTTGCGTGCTGAGTGGGAGTGGGATGGTGACCAACGTGACTTTGCGACAGCCAGCTGGGGCTGGCGCAGTGGTCACGCTACACGGCCGGTTCGAGATCCTGTCGTTGACCGGCTCGTTCCTGCCGCCGCCTGCTCCGCCAGGCGCCACCAGCCTGACGATATTCTTGGCAGGCGGTCAGGGCCAAGTCATGGGAGGAAATGTTGTGGGACCTCTCATCGCATCCGGACCTGTGATCGTCATAGCTTCTTCTTTTACCAACGTTGCTTATGAGAGGTTGCCTTTGGAGGAGGAAGAGGAGCAGCTGCAGATTCAGCCGCCTGTTCCTCAGTCGTCGAGCGGTGGCGGAAGTGGAGGAGTAGGCAATAACAACCCATTTCCGGATCCGTCATCGGGGCTTCCCTTCTTCAATCTGCCCCTGAATAACATGCCTCAGCTGCAAAATGGTTGGAATGGAAACCCTACTGGGCGGCCATCATATTGATACTTTTGTTCTATGCTAGATCAGGTCAGAGAAAACTATATTTGCATTAATTCAGATCTCAATTGAACCCCCACATCGATCGATCTTCCTGTATAATTGTTTCTTGCTTAATTAGTTTTCCTTCAGTCCCTTGTTCGTGGTAACTGGATTCTATTTCTTAATTGATCAAGTGCTTTTTAGTGTGTTGCTTTTCTTATTATTTCCGTTTACAATATTCACTCATGAACTCACCTTGATTTAATTAGTTTAATTAGAATAGTTTCACTACTCTTTTGAATGCTATGGAGAATTTATAACCTGATGGAAATCAAATGGTTTATTCAAAGAATCATACGATATTTACATTTTAGTTTTTCTTTGTTAATATACATTCATAATCTATTATAGACGTTGATCGAATGTTCGCTTTTTAAAAGATGTTGAGAATTTATAATTTGTTTGAAATCAATGATAATTTTTTTGAATCAGGTAGCCAGCTCGTCTTATAGGTCGGTGAACAGTACAATGAAATCAATGATATTTCTTTTTTCCTTCAATTCAGTTAATAGATAAAATCTAGATTTATCGTAAACTTTGAGCGATCATTGTACTCTTAAGAATCGAAAACTCTAAAAGCTTGTTCGATAAAAAAAATGATATTATGGGTTTATTAATTTTTCTTTTAGGATAATGATCATTCATTACAAAAGAATGTCCATTAGGTCTAAAAAAGTTTTTATGTGTCTATTCCAACTCTTACCATCGAAATTACTATCACACCCTTTATTTAATTAACTAGCTATCTCTCTCTCACCTCTCATTCTCACCTTCTCGACTTTACTCTCTGATTCTCTCTGAAATCTCTCTCTCTCGACCTATGGGCCACCATCACACATCGCCGTCACCTCGACGAATGATGACGCCGCGCGCCTCAACAACCTAGCCAGGAAGAAGTCTTCTGCTTAAAGCCTAAATATGATTGAGAAGAACAAGATCTGATCAAGAAGTACAAGTCTGGAATTAGATCCAGCGCCTCGATGTCGCTCCACCCTAGCATTGTCGCTTCATCACTGACTCCAACTAGGTCCACCGGATTTGAATTTGATTCCACTCTCAACATCTTTCTCTCTCTCCTCTCTCTCCGACTCCAAAACCACCCACACCTCCTTCTGCTCCTCCTTTGATCCTCGCGATCGTCTGAGCCCCCTCCATCGACACAAACATCAGATTTGCTTTGATTATGCTTTTCTATACATCTTATGTTGCCTCAAGAGAGATTTGCTTAGATTATGCTTTGTATATTAGTCTTAGTCGTGCTTCTGATATGCGTATTGACGTTTACTAATCTCAGAAGTATGTTTACTATTCCTAGCAAACTTGATTTTGGTGTTTTGAGTTTGGTTTTTGAGAACAGAAGTAAGTTTACTATGAGTAGTAAACTTGATTTTGGTGTTTTGTCTGGTTTTTGGGAACAGAAGTAAGTTTACTAGGGGTAGTAAACTTAAAATTGAATGTTTACTAGGGTCAGTAATTCTGGCCATAGAATTCCGGTCACCGGAGTCCAGCAACCGACGATTGGAGTCGATGAGGTTTCGGTCAACTCTTCTCTTTTTAAGCATATTTAATTAAGGAGTGAGGGGTATAATGATACTAAAATAATATAAGTTCTTAAGAGTGCCTTAAGAGTTTAAAAATAATGGGCATAAATTCTATTTTGAAAGTTCAAATGATCAATGTTTAAAAAAAAGTTAAAATAGGAAGTAGGATACCAAATTTTATAGTGAATGGACATTTTCTCTTTTCTTTTATCAAATGTACAATTGTGCTAAAAAATACTATGAGTCGAACTCACGACATCTCACTTGTAAGGAGAGACTTATGTCACTAGATCAAATAGTATTGAGCTATATATAATTTTTTTTCTCTGATCTACAAAACATATAATCTTTTTTAATTAAATTTTTGTACCAAAAAAGAATGATTAAATTTTGTGTTTACTATGTACGATGACATCAAGCTTTCCACTCCAACAAGGATATATAATATATGATCTCGTGGCTGTGTTTATCGATTTGATTATGTAAAGCTAGCTCTCCCTACCTCTCTCCCTCTCGATCTCCATATCGACACAGATCTTAGAAACAGGACCGGCCATGGGCACAGTCTAGAGCCCCGCATTTCATGGGTCCTTGAAAAAAAATATCTCTTACTATATAAAAGTGAAAAAAATAATGGTAATACTTAATAATTAATTTTAATTATCATCGAATTCTCAATCATTAAATTTTAAATCATCGATTTATTATTGTTGTATGCGATACAATTACTTTATTTTCTTTTTCGTCTTTAATTGATCAAACATACATCAATTTTTTTTCTAAACTTATTTAGGCTTTTAATTAGGTCTGTTTTCATTATTTTATTTTCTTGGTTTGATTTGAGCTTATGAGATTCTCTACTACTTTTAAGTCTAATCAACTACAATTACCGTATATTAATTTTTTAAGCATATTAGCTTAATTTTATTTTTAAGATAAAATGAGTACATTAAAAGATGGAGCCCCAATTTTTTTCTATGTCTAGAGCCCGGTTAACTCAGGGTTGGCCCTGCGTAGAAACATGATATGAATGACATATATCTGTATTATATAATTATCAACATCACCAGTTTTTAAGCTAGCCTACTATATTAATCTATATAATTCTCTTGGTTTGATCGTAAGTCTCAAATTAATTATTATTGCTTTGACTCATTAATCTATGTAATATATATGGGTTCTTTCTAGCTTAGTTTTTAATTACCTGGGATATATAGGAGTATCGATCAGTTTCTCTTTAGATCGATCCCTTCATTTAGAAAATGAAAAAAAACTAAAGTCCAAGGGTTTAAAATATAATCAGAACTAAGGATGATCAAGATCTCCTCTGTTAAATTGATTTCCCCAACCATTTTGCAGCTCCAGATCGATCCTAAACTCCTATATATTATAAGAGCTAGCTAGGTTTTTATGTTAGGGTTCGTTCTGTTAGTATTCTTCTTAAAAAATTTTACTTTTATGGTTCACAGCAGATAAGAGAAGACTGGATCTTAGGCAGTTATTAATTAATTAGCATAGTCTTGTTATTACTACTGATAACTGATAAGTGAGAACGGATCGCTCAATTGGTAAGTACAATGTCAAGACCAAATTAGAATTCAAGAAGATAATTAATCCTATTGATTTCTATAGCTTTTACTTAGAAGATAATATAGTCAATTGGATGCAATGATAAAAGTAACTCACTCAATCTTTCGTACTAACAAGAGAAATATAGTTAATTAACAAAAAAATAGCCTATATAGTAGTGTACTAGGTTACTTTTATTTGAAGGATCCAAGTATGAAAAAAGCATAATGTCTTACACATTCTCATTGTTACATTATAGAGCAAGCATTTGGATTTTCATCACTAAATGTTTGTGGAGCATAAACATAGTGAATGAAATAAGGAGCACCCCCCTCTTTTGTCTTAACCTCCACCACCTTGATCTCTTCCTTAGCTTCTACAACTTTGGTAACTATTTCAGTAGATTTACCACCATCTTTCTTATCCTCCTTTTTCTCTGGGGGTTTTGAGGAACTCTTCTCCTTTTCTTTGGTCTCATCCTTCTTCTCTGGTTTTGGGGGTATAATCTCTGCGTGTTTGTGCACCTTTTTGCGCAAATACGATACTAGTTTTTCAGGATCAATTGTTCCTTCTACTGCTAGGGTTTGTGCTTTCATGTCCGTTTTAACATTGTGAACACCTGCATTATGCATCAATAACATTTCATGATCATACAATATATGAAGACTAGCTTTGAAATGATAAATATATACCTCTGTGCGTTAACAACTTCTTCTTCAGATCTTGCTCGCATTTGTGGCAATGCATGTGAACCTTCACTACTGTTGTCCGTGAAATTGCCTTAATTCGAAATCAAACAAACACAATTAGCTGATTGAATTGCTTGCAGCATCCATCATCATATGAATCAAACAAACACATTGAATTTCTGCAGTTACATATAGATCAATCAATGTCTATGATCATATCAACAGCAGTTTCATTTCTTCAAATATATGAATAATCAGTGAATTACTACAGGATAATTCCGATCTGAAAAATCAAGAAATCACTCTGATCAACTATATCGGCCAAACACTATAACTGTCTTGCCAAATGCACCTAATTAACAATTTGTTTATTAGGTATGCCAAACAAACGAAGACTTGAATCTTACACTAATAATCTTCAATTGCTGGCCATATATGATGGTTCATTTCATGTTTTATGCTTGTGAGATGATACATTAAGTGATGGAAAGATAGAGATAAGTGGCCTAGAAAGTAAAGCAATACATTTGAAGAATAGGGGAGAGAGTGTGAGCACCACTTCTTTGGTTTTGGTTTCCTTCACTATTATTGTCTCAGTTTTGGTGCTTTCCTTGATCTGGATCTTGGGTGACACTAGCTCAATCTTTTTCTTACAGAGTTTCTCAAGCCGTTTCTGAATCTTTATCGGGTCGAAATCACCTTTTACTTTGATTTCACCTTTCTCCCTTTCAACCTCCACGTTGTGAACCCCTGGTAAAGTTCATGTTTACATAGTCAAATTCTCCATTAACATATAAATGTGCCTTAAAGGAAGAATGTATACAAAGGAAAATCAAATGTATATATATCAAGGAAGAACATATGTGCCTTTAATTTTCTCTTCCATTTTTATCACAGATGGAAAATAAATAAACATCCATCTTTAATTATACCTTGGATAGATATGAGAGGCTTCTTAATCTCTCGTGCACACTGTGGGCAGTGCAGGTTAACCTTATAAACAGCTGTGATGACTCCATCTTTCTCCTTGGCTTTCTTTTCATCCTTTGCTTTTTCGTCCTTGTGATCTTTCTCCTTAGCTCCTTCTTTAGCTGCCATGCATACCAATTAGCAACACAGATCGACCAAAGAGGGATTTCAAAACCAATGAAGCCACTAGTCTATACTGCACTTTGAAAGTAGGTGATTGAATAAAAGGGTATTAGTTCTGCATTGTTTTTCAAAGAAAACAGGTTGGTTGGAACTGGCGTGGAGGTAGCTCACCACCCCCTTCTATACTTGTGGCAGATTGTTCATTAGATATGACTGTTTACCTTCTCAATTTTTTTTCCTGGCTAAAAATTTGTTTCGTGTGCGATAAGGGTCATGAAACTAATGTCTCGATCAGTTAATATGGATGTGTATGTGAGTATCCATTACCACCTTGTAGCTGTAGTTCACAAAAATAGCCAACTCCACCCAATCTTGCATAACAAAGTGACTTTCTCTACAATTTTATTAACCAAAACACAAGTAATCAAGTTACTAGATTCCTCGATCGCAATCGTGGAATAAGTATATTGCAGCAATTTGTTATCACATATATATGAATTAGTGGACAAAAGTATTGATTTCTTTTGTACATCATAATCAGACAAATCCCTTGTGAATTTGTGGACTAATTAGTTGTTGTACGTAGATCCCAAGCGTCAATGCATTAGGTACCAAAAAGGGGATGACGCAGTGTCCAGTTTTCAAATTTACTTGTTCAAAGATCAAATGTTTGTTTACTAATGAATATGGTTTGCACAACACGTTTGTGATTTAAAATGGGTTTAATTCATTGGTTTTTTCTATGGTGAAGAACTGAGAGCATGAAAGAACTCACTTTCAAAACTGCTCTTGCGTGCAATGTGGAGAAGTGTTGCAAGGATATCTGACCAACGATAAGATAGGAAGCAGAAGCGTCGAAAGATGAAGGTAAGGTGGAAGAAAGAATGGAGACCGAATTAGAGGTGTTACTTCGAAACCAAAAACCAAAAAAAAATAGCACCGAAAACCGAACCAACACCGAAAAATACCGAACCGAAAGAAACCGCACTGAAAAGAAAATAACCGAACCGGTCTTGTTTGGTTTAATTTATGATTTTGACCTAGCAAAAACCGAACCAAACTAAACCGAATAAACTGAAGTCAAATAGTCAATCATACAAAACGAAGTCATTTTAAGCAATGCACAACTTTATGAACCAACTCTACATAGAAGCAAAATGATCAAAAATCTCGTGAAAAAAGATGTGATCAGAATGGTGAAATACATCTATGGTTAAAAAACCACTTAATTCAGGTAACGTATCAGTGCCGATAGTAGCGGTCAACCCTCTTTACCATTATTATTCCCTATGAGGAGCCCAATCGTCGAGAGGTAAATGTCCCAAAATTTTTATATGGGCGATTGCGTCTCATCCACGTGAGAGTTTTTTGTGTGAAAAGTTCAACCAAACTACGTCATATAGAGGTAGATATATATGAGTGTTTCCGTGTGATAAGTGACGATAGATTAGTGTTGACCGTTTCAATCGATCCCTTAACGTTGTCCAATCCTATTGATTTTTTTATCATAGACATCTTTCATCATAATTATCATATCTGACGGTCGAATTTTAGTTTGTGAATTTTAGTCATCAGAATCACAATATGCATACTAATGTTGTATAACTTGTTTAGTAGGTTTTAAGCAAATGCACAACTTTGTGAACCAACTCTACATAGAAGCAAAATTATCAAAAATCTCATGAAATAAAATGTGATCGGAATGGTGAAACACGGCTATGGTTGAAAAATTATATAATTCGGGTAACGTCTCAGTGCCGATAGTAGCAGTTAACCTTATTTACCATTATTATTCTCTATGGGGATACCAATCGTCAATGGATAAATGTCCTAAAATCTTTATATAGGCAGTTACGTCTCATCCACATTTGAGTTTTTTGTGTGAAAGGTTCGACCAAACTACGTCATATAGAGATAAATATAAGTGTTTCTGTGTGATAAGTGACGACATATTAAGGTTGACCATTTCGATCGAGCCCTTAACATTGTCGAATCCAGTTGAATTTTTTACCATAAACATACTTCATCATAATTATCATATCTGATTGTCGAATTTTTACACTACCAGAAAAAAGACTATAGCCGACGAAATATCTAAAAACAAGCCGACGAAATTTTTTTTTGTCGGCTAAGTTAAAATTTCGTCGGCTAAAGTGGCATTTTAGCCGACGAAAAAAAAATCGTCGGCTAAACTAATTTTTTCGTCGGCTATAGTTAAATTTTAGCCGACAAAAAAAAATTTCGTCGGCTAAAGTGCTTTTTTCGTCGGCTATAGTATGTGAACTTTAGCCGACGAAAATTGAAAAGTTTAGCCGACGAAATTAGAGTATTTCGTCGGCTAAAGTAACTTTTAGTTATAAAATTGTACTACCGATATTTCGGTGTCCGATTGACTATTGTGATACCAATCTGGAAGCAGAACGGCCGTAGAAGTAAAACTCATCGCATTGCTATGACATACAGGCTTTTTTGGCCATCCGAGTTCGTTTAAGGCTTCAAAATGAAGTTTTTCTAAACGCTTAATACACGAAAATGTCCATATCTACACCTATATGAGGTATTTTTGCCGAACCTTCAACACAACAAACACTCACCATAATGAGACGCAACTGTCCATCTAAAAATTTTGAGACATTTACCCCTCCATGATAGGCATCCCCGTATAGATAAATAATGGTAAATAGTAGGCATGTTGTGATTCCGGTCATCAAAATTCACAAACAAAAATACGACCGTCAGATATCATTAATATGTTGAAATATATCTCTGGTAAAAAATTTAACTTTATCTGATAAAGTTAAGGACTTCATCTAGACGGTCAATCTCGTAAGTCAAACCTCTATATTGTATTGACTGCAACTATCGGCACCGAGACTTTACCGGAATTACGTGATTTTTCAACCGTAGGCGTATTTCACCATTCCGGTCATATCTTATTTCACGACTTTTTTGCGTTTGAAGTTTCTACGTACAGTTTGTTTTAGAAACGAAACATTTACTTAAAGCTTAGTAAGCAAGTTATACAACATTAGTACGCATGTTGTGATTCCGATGATCAAAGTTGAGAAACAAAATTCCGACCGTCAAATATGATCATTATGTTGAAATATGTATATAGGAAAAAATTTAACTTAATCTGACAACGTTAAGGGCTCGATCCTTACGGTCAATCACGTAAGTCAAACCCTTAATGCACGGAAACGATCATTTGACCGTCTAAATTACGTATTTTGCCCGGACCTTCAACTGAAAATAGTTTCAAATCGATGAGACGCAACCAGTGGTATAAAAACTTTATGAAAAATAACTACCGGAGATAGGGCTACCTCTAGGGAGAAAGAATAGAAAATTGAGTTAACCGCAATTATCGGTACCGAGACTTTACCGGAATTACGTGATTTTTCAACTATAGACGAATTTCACCATTCCGGTCATATCTTATTTCACGACTTTTTTTCGTTTGAAGCTTCTACGTATAGGGTTTAGGGTTTTAGCCGACGAAATTAAGGTAATTCGTCGGCTAAAGTTAAATTAATAAATAAATAAAATAAATAACTATAGCCGACGAAATTAGGGTATTTCGTCGGCTAAGATTAAATTAATAAAAATAATAATAATAACTATATCCGACGAAATTAGGGTATTTCGTCGGCTAAAGTTAATTAAAAATTTAAATTTTTTGGCGGGGATTTTTAAAATTTTAAAATTTTTCGACTAAAATTTTAAACTTTAGCCGACAAAATTTCGTCGGCTAAATTTCAAAATTTTCTATATCTTTCATTTTTCTCCTCCTCCTCCTCTTCATCTAATTTCGTCGGCTAAAGTTCAAAATTTTCTATATCTTTCATTTTTCTCCTCCTCCTCCTCTTCATCTTCTCCTCCTCCTTCCTCATCTTCATCCTCCCTCTCCTAACCTTCTCCTCCTCCTCCTCCTCCTCATCTTTCCTCCTCCTCCTCTTCATCCTCCCTCTCCTAACCTCCTCCTCCTTCTCCTCCTCCTCCTCCTCTTCATCTTCCTTCCTCCTCCTCCCTCTCCTAACCTTCTCCTCCTCCTTCAAATCCCTCCTCCTCCTACTTCTCTAAATTCTTCTCCTCCTCCTTCCTCTCCTCTTCTCCTCCTCCTCTCCCTCTCCTAACTTTCTCCTCCTCCTCTCCTCCTCCTTACTCTTTTTTCGGTGTAAAAACGAAAAAGAAGTAAAAATTTTAATCAAAAATACAATAAATTAAAAAAGAAAAAAATATGAAAAAATTAAAAAAAAAACTATAGCCGATGAAATACCCTAAAATTCGTCGGCTAAAGTTTTAAAAAAATAATAATTACATAAAAAAAAATAATTACTTTAGCCGACGAATTTTAATAAAATTCGTCGGCTAAAATTTAAAAATAAATAAAAATAATAACTATAGCCGACGAAATACCCTAAAATTCGTCGGCTAAAGTTTTTTAAAAAAATAATAATTACATAAAAAAATAATAATTACATAAAAAATAATAACTTTAGCCGACGAATTTTAATAAAATAAATAAAAATAATAACTATAGCCGACGAAATACCCTAAAATTCGTCGGTTAAAGTTAAATAAATAAATAAATTAAAATAATAGCTATAGCCGACGAATTTTAATAAATTTCGTCAGCTAAAGTCCAGAAATAAAGCGACGAAAAATTTATTCGTCGGCTAAATAAATGACTTTAGCCGACGATGAACAGTAATTTCGTCGGCTA
This sequence comes from Comarum palustre, assembly GCA_951800085.1. Taxonomy (NCBI): domain Eukaryota; kingdom Viridiplantae; phylum Streptophyta; class Magnoliopsida; order Rosales; family Rosaceae; genus Comarum; species Comarum palustre. Next base: position 9,929,704 of record OX637581.1, on the reverse strand, counting down.
AAGTCTTGGCCGACGGATTTTGCCCGACGACTTCTTAGCCGACGACACGTCGTCGGCTAAGACTTTAGCCGACGAAATTTAAGGTTTAGCCGACGAAAAAATTTCGTCGGCTAAAGTGGTTGTTCTGGTAGTGTTATTTGTAAATTTTAGTCATCGGAATCATAATGTGTATACTAATGTTGTATAACTTGTTTAGTAGGTTTTAAACAAATGCACAACTTTGTGAACCAACTCTACATAGAAGCAAAATCATCAAAAATCTTGTGAAATAAGATGTGATCGAAATGGTGATATACGGATATGGTTAAAAATCATGTAATTCGAGAAACGTCTCGGTGCCGATAGTAGTGGTCAACCCTATTTATCATTATTATTCCATATGGGGAGCCCTATTGTCGAGGGGTAAATGTCCCAAAATTTTTATATGACGGTTGCGTCTCATCCACATGAGCGTTTTTTGTATGAAATGTTCGATCAAACTACATCATATAGATGTAGATATGAGCGTTTCTGTGTGATAAGTGATGGCATATTACGGTTGACTGTTTCAATCGAGCCCTCAACGTTGTCGAATCTAGTTGAATTTTTTATCATAGATATATTTCATCATAATTATCATATATGTCGGTCAAATTTTAGTCATCGGAATCATAATGTGCATATTAATGTTGTATAACTTATTTAGTAGGTTTTAAGCAAATGCATAATTTTGTGAACCAACTCCACATAAAAAGCAAAATTATCAAAAATCTCGTGAAATAAGATGTTATCGGAATGCTGAAATACGGCTGTGGTTGAAAAATCACGTAATTCGAGTAACGTCTCGGTACCGATAGTAGCGGTCAACCTTATTTACAATTATTATTCTATATGGAGAGCCCTATAGTCGAGGGGTAAATGTCTTAAAAAATTTATATAGGCGGTTGCGTCTCATTTATATGAGAGTTTTTTGTCTGAAAGGTTCAACCAAACTACGTCATATAACGGTAGATATGAGTGTTTCCGTGTGATAAGTGACGATATATTATAGTTGACCGTTTCGATCGAGTCCTTAATGTTGTCGAATCCAGTTAAATTTTTTACCATAGACATATTTCATCATAATTATCATATCTAACGGTCTAATTTTCGGTTGTGAATTTTAGTCATCGGAATCACATAGCTTGTTTAGTAGGTTGTAAGCAAATGCACAACTTTGTGAACCAACTCTACATAGAAGAAAAAATATCAAAAATCTCGTGAAATAAGATGTGATCGGACTGGTGAAATATGTCTGTGGTTGAAAAATCACGTAATTCGGGTAACGTCTCGACACCGATAATAGATCAATTTATTTTTATTTTTGTTATTTCAATTTTGATATTCAGTGCAACATATTTGAAATTTACATGTAGTTTTTATCGCCAAAAACAATGAAACCGACCAAATCGTACAATTTGGTTCAGTTTACAGTTTGTCTTTCAAAAAAACTGAAAACCGAACCGAATATTAAGTTCGGTTTGATTTCCGATTTTAGGTGAAAACCAAACCGAAACCACCTGTCGACCGAATTGTGTAGGGTGCTAAAGCTGATGGAGATTGACATGGTTATGGTGAAGGCTGTAGCTAGGCCTCATCATGGGTCAGGCTAGGGCCGACCTGACCCTAAATTTTAGGGCTTAGGGTAGTGTAAGGCTCGGTCAAAGTCAACAAAATTTAAGGCCGGATAGGGTATGACCGAGACTTGAATATATAAGCCCTAGCAGCCCATTTCGTTAAAGCTAATAGGGTCGGGTAGGGTCAGTCTTTTAAATAGGGCTAAACAGGGCCGAGATGAACTTGTTATTTTTTTCTCACAATTTAGCTTAGAATTATATGTAATGAACTTTATTGTGTTATATTTAACATGTTTGCATACACATTATACTTAATTTAAGACATCTATTTATAAACTATGTGGTTATACTCATATATCTCATGAACTAATGCTCTAAATCATCAAAATACAATCGTTAATCAACAAAACAAAATTAACTCAAATGAACAAAGCTAACAAATCAACTACAAAAGAGAAGATTATTTATATTGTATCTAAAAAATAATAAACATATTAAAACAATACAAAAATATGAAATTATTAAGGCTTAAAGAGCGATCTTTTAGGATCAGGCCGGATTCGGTCCTAAAGAGCTCATTAAGATAAGGTCGTAGAGTTGGACATGGTTTTATTTGCTCAACCCTTATCCTACCGTACTCAAGAAGGGCTAGGGCCGGCTCGTCCTAATGGAGGGCCAGCTAGGGCTTCGGCCCTAGAGAGTAAGGCGGGGTTTAGAGCAAGCTAGGGTCAAAGGGCCAAATGATAAGGTCTAGTTGCAGCAAAGGACGGGATTTAGAGCGAGGATTGAGCAGGCTAAGGCAAGTTGCAGGCAAACTATACTCTGTTGCTCTATCGTTTTGAAGCCTTCTTTAGCAGCACTCTTGCTCGTAATTCTTCGGTTCAATTGGTAAAAAACCAAAAACCTTCAATGGGTCACTACCATACCCAAACTTTGCAAATGAACTTTTATCTGTCTCATTCATGTTAGTGAAACAGAGCTATAGAAAGTATTCTTATAGCACAGGAAGAGGTGAAGTGAACACTTGCTCTGAAGCAATGGGCACTAATAATATAGATACCAGAACCAGCATGCGTAAAACTTTAGTAAGATGAATGGGACTTAATCCACATGAAGGTCTTTTCTGTTTGATAAAAAAAGATTGAATCTCAAACCCTAATCATTTTGTAAACATATCCCTACCTCCCTGTTTTTTTCTTTCTTTTTGGTTTCTAAATAAGTCCGTTTACATGCTTCAATCATAGACTGAACATGAGGATCATCTTTAGGAATTTTCTGTTCCAAAAGTTTTGCAGCCTTTCTCTCCCCTGAGGCCAAAAGGGCTTGATACATCCTGCAAGTGTTCCAAGATTGAACAAAAGCTAATAAAATCATTCTCCTCCAGGGAACAAAATTCTCAAGCCAGGACAAAAGAAAAACAAAAAATTACCTTAAAAAACTTAGGGTATTGTAAGGCAGGCCAGCGGCTTGATATTCCTGCCATACAAATAAGGAACTTTGCAGATCTTTGGCACTAACACAAGCGTGGAGAAGAAAATCGAGACATTTTCGTGAAGGGGTGAGGCCAAGCTCACTCTTCATAGCATGCAGCAAATCTAGGCCAAACTGCAAAGAGGACTCCGATTCTGCAATGAATGAAAACACCTACAAATTGTTCACAGCAAAGCCGTGTGTGGTCTTGTCAGTTTGAAACATGCAGACTTCCAAAACGGACATGTGAATATATATAGTCAAGTATCAGTAAGAAAAAGTTTTTTCCTTTTCCTTTTGTGTGCATGTGTTGGGTGGGGGTGGGGGTGCAATATGTACCTTCAACCTTCGTATTTTAGAACACTACTTTAAATTTCACACATAACTTCCAATTTGCTACTGAAAGTAATGCAAACATTAGATTCAAAGACTACCACCAAATCCTTATCATCACTGTTGAAATTAACAACCCAACTCTTCTGGCATCAGATGTCTGAGAAGATAGGGACTCATAATGCCTTTGATGGCTGGTGATGCTGGCCAAGGTGGTTGGCCACTGTGCGTAGCTGAGGTTGGAATTGAATGACATGGCTGGAACGATAAATCTTGGGTTTTTGGGGTAAAGGTAAACTAAGAACATTTTTTTTCAAATAAAAGATAAATAATTAAAAGAAATAATTGGAGGTCTAAATATTAAATTGGGAGGTTCAAACAGAATACATTAGAAAGCAATATAGTTTCTCAAAGAGTAGGCCAAAATTTCAAAATTTGATCACCCAAAGGTAGAGAATAATTTAACCAAAACATGGTGGATTGCTGCTTCCAAAACAAGATATTCATTCACACATCACGTCTGAGAGAATGGAAACAAACCTTATCAAAAATCACTTCCAGAGCTAATTCGTCAGTGCAGACTTGATCTCTGAGTTGCTCAAGCAAATTGACGGCAGTTCTAAATCAACAACAGAGATAGAGAGAGAGAGAGAGAGAGAGAGAGATTAAAACTTCGTGATGCCAAAACAATCAAATGAATGGAAATTACTGAACTTGGAGCATTCAAAACGAAACCAAGTGGTAATGGGACCTAGGAGGCCTATGATTTTAGATATTGAAAGAAAATGTTTTTTATTCCATCTTTTGATTCTTTTCTTCCCAACTTACATGGCACATGAAAAAGGCCATCACTTAGTTGCGAAAAGAAAATTAAAAAAATTCATACCTGATGTGAAATGTTATATTCTTAACAACTGCTGTATGAACTGACCTTAAATGCTTGTAGCGAACACAATATAAGATGGTTCTCAAGCAGCCATCAAGCCAATAGTTTGAATCCTTTAGTGTCTCAAGTAGAGGGAGTATTCTGCTTAATGCTACTTCATCAGATTGAAGGTGCTCCTATGAGAAAATTGACAAATAGTAAAAAACGCTTTCACACACCAATAATCTCAAGCATTGCTAAAAGAACTTACGATAAGACTTATAACAGCTTTCGGCTCCAAACTGCATCCAGCTTCTTTGATCTGGTTATATATATTAAATGCATTGGACAATTGCCCATGTGATGCAAAGGCTTGGACGAGCACGCTTCTAATCTCATTGAAGCTCTTTTGTGGAATCCCTTTGTCTAAGAGTACCTACAGGCGAAAGAATAGGTAAGAATACGAACTTTGTAAAGCCATTATAATATGGTTATGTTATAGTTGAGAATTTATAATTAGTAAGGACCGAGGACACTACTAAACCTATAGTACAGGTAAATATCATATGATTACCCAAATAAGAACGATGCACTGATAATACTGAATGCGGGTAATAATGCTAAAACAAACAAATTAATGATTTACCATCAAAAAATGAAAAGAGACCATAGTGAAGAAAATTTTCATATAAAATTCTTTACTCTCCTTCCCTCTTACAAAAAGTTCCTTATAGAATGTTATGGAGAAGAAATCAATCTACTTACACTGGAAATATAATACAAAACAAGTTAGGAAGAAGACAATTATTTTGCTTTACACTGGCAGGAAATGATAATTATGTCAAATTTTTATATAGATTTTTGATAAATGGCTGCATACTGCCAAGGTTTAACACATTTTATAAAATTAAAAAATAAAGAGCCTTGTTTAAACAGGAATCACATAGTACACAGGGCAGGCACGACTGTTTGGGATTGCTTCTCCAGAAGTGCTTTGTTATGAAGCTTCCACTCAAGGTGGTGTTGTAAGAAGCACATAAAGGTTTTCTATACAAACAAGTGTTTCATGTACTAGTGCTTTAAGTACTTTTTCAACATAAAGCACTCTCTGTCTCCAAAAGCAAGTCTACTTCTAGATTTTTCCTTTAAACAACCAACCACTGTTAGGAACACTTTCCTTCTATACAAACAAGTGTTTCATGTACTAGTGCTTTTTCTACAAAGCACATACCAACTGCTTCATAAGAATCCCCCTTTAGCACTCTCTGTCTCCAAAAGCACGTCTACTTCTAAAATTTTTCTTTAAACACCCAACCACGCTGTTATGAATGCTTTCCTAGTCTGAAAGCGCTTTTACCCAGTCTAGAACCAATTCAAAATGGAGCTAGCCAAAAACATGAATAAGATATCAAAAGTCATATTCAATGATAAAGCTAAAACATAATCTGCAAGCATATGCTGTTATTGATTAGGCGTCCAATCTTAATTACATTACATAAAGTTACCTACTCTTGGTTAACACAACAGTTAGTACAGCAAAGTTGCCGGAAGCAGATATACCTGTTTTGCCTTATCAAACTGTCCACAAGCTGCATATGCATTTATAAGTGCCATAAAAACTTGCTTGGTAACATGAATTCCAGATAGCTTCATTTCTTCATAATACTACAATCACATGCTCGTAAAGTTAATTGGACCAGCCACTTGTGTCAACTGCGATATTCTCAGTTGAACTTTGTATTATACGACAGCAAGTCACATATGAAACTTTTGCCTGAATATAAATTTCAGATTACCATGTTTATGTCCTCTTCGGAGTTGCAGTTGGTTATTAGATGGCTGAAAGTCTGGGAATCTGGTTTTAAATTTGCTTCTTTAATTTCTTTAAGAACCTTCAACCCACGGGACATATTCTTCTGCAGGGTTTTGCAGGGGGAAAATAATAAAAATAGGAAGTATCAACCACAAAAATCATGGAAACTAGAAACAGCATAAGAAACATTTTAAATAATAACTAATTCATGTTAAGTACGTCCGTCTAGCTTTAGAATCTGAAATTAGAAAGAGTGTGTATAAAACTGGAGAAGAGAGTGATTGCATGTGAACCAAAGAATTTAGCACAGGATGGATGGATCTCATAAGACCAAGAACAAGTTACCTCTCGGAAATATCCAACCATTATAGCATTGTACATGGCAGTTGTGGGCGTCACTCTCATTTTCTCTAAATCACGCAGCATGTTATAGGCACCCTCATACTACAGGGATAAGGAAATACGGTAAGTTGCATAGGTACAGTTCAAGTTCCACATTACATGATTGTCAAGACAAATATTTGGCTGAAGGCAACAAAGAACAGAGACTTGCATCCTTCATTTTCACACAGAGTTATCATGCTCCTGAAAGTTTCACCATCTGGCTCCAGATTGCCTCGTTTAATCATTGAATAGATTCGGTGAACCTGAAAATAATGAGGCAAAAGACACATCACAACAATTAAACAAAAGACAGCCAGAAACAGGTTACAGATTCTTTATGCCACTATTATAATTATAGAGCCAAACAACATTTAGAAGTCATCTCAAAGTACTCTTCCAACATAAAGAAATTTTTTAAGCATCATATGTCACATGGTCCAAAACTCCAAATTACATCATCAGGCTCAGAAGATTAAGTACTCTTACAGTCTTGCCCTATTTTCCTTCAAACTTTTAAATGCTGAAAATGTCATCATGAGGTTTACCATCTTAACCTTCAAGGCCGTTTCAACCACCCACAACAGCAAAGACTTGCAACTTTCAATCTCAATAAAACACAATTCATTTTTTAGGGTATTCCCGGTGGTGTCCCCCAAAGCTGACAACCAAGGAGACTAGTCCACCTCAGGCAACTGGCTTGACCCTAGCCACATGGAATTTTACCAAGTAGGGATTCGAACTCAGGTGGGGGGTTCCAACCTGCCATTCGCCCCAACTTGGAGAGCCGAGTTTGCCAACCCGACCACCCCATGTGGTTAAACACAGAATTCATTTGCAAGCTTTGGAACGTCAAGTTAATACGGTGGAGCTTACATTCCTGTGTTAAAACAGCACCACAGTTCCATCAGTAGCATTTATTCCAGCATGCCTCGTCAAATTTAACCTCCTATGGAGTAGAAGAGTCTTATCTAAGATGATCAAAATTTAATTTGGAGCTTGAGAGAACAATCAATGATTTTGTTGTGGATTAGCAAATAAATACATCAAAATGCCCAGCCCCACTGCTTCATGGTTGAACAGAAGATAAGAGTTTACAGTCTGGTGAATAAGTATGAACACAAGTAATAAGGAGATCTGAACTGGGAGAGGTGTTTTGCTCTATAGGGGAGATGTATGTCTGAGTCTGAGTTGTGGAATAGTACATAATCAGGTTGTTCCATGCCCAACACATGCTCAGACCTGACCCACCATCCAAAGTTATACACTTTATTTCCCTGTCTTCCCACCACACCATGACCCAAGTACTCAACTCTCTAAAATCAATTATTATTATGATGTAACAGTTAATACTAACAGTTGGATTGATTATGGTAGACTATGGAGAGTGAGACTTGTAGCTGAACCCAACTCTTACACTTTCCTGCAGTATACTAGCGGAAAAGACTTTCCACCATATTGTTTTACACTCAAATTATAAAACGGCCACAGAAGACATAGGTTCTGGGTTATTTTTTTTTGAGAACTTATATGAGACATGGGAAAATGAAGCTGAAGGCTAGAGATGATAATCCCATAGGGAGAGGTATCCTTTTCTGTTTACAAATAAAACAAGGGTCTTGGTTTTATCAGTGAGACTTATAATTATCATAGATAGCGCCCACATGCTATTGTTCTACACCAGACTGTCACGAATTATTACATTGGTAGATAAGAGGAACAGCAAAAGTCATACTACCTTGATGAAATGGAAAGTCATACTATATACAAGGACAGTATATACATGTACAATGCTGCAACTCACCAGATAAAAGTCACAGTTCGCACGACTAGCTTGTAAAACGGAGTGTAATGCTTTCAATGAAAATGTCAAATCCAGTTCAAACATCTCATCCACCAGCTCAAGAGCCACATGCACCTTTGTTAGGATGGAAAAAGGAAAGGAAAAAAAATGTTAAAGCAATCCTCAAATCAGGCTATGGATTTGAAAATATACAGGATAGCTGATTCCTTTAAGTGAGCCAGAAAGCGAGATTCGTATAACTTACAGTTCAATTTTAGTAAAAGAATAAATCTTTACCTGAAGTGAATCGCAACAGTAGATTATAAGCGTCTCGTATGACTCAGATGAAGGTGTCACCTCAAGCTTTGTGTGCAAGTTTCTAAATTTTAAAATGACATCCTCAACCTGAAACACCCAGGATTAGTATAAAACTATAAACCCAACTCTTCTGAGTAACATCAAACACAAAAAAAAACACTTGTACTTAACATTAAAATATCATAACAACGAACCTGACAGTTTTTATTTACAGACTTCCTGTTGAGAGTATCTCAAGAAGATATTCACAAACCATAGAAACGTATACCATATAATTACAACCAAGAATATGTATCATTCCAAAATAAGAAATGGTCCTTGACTAATTAGGAAAATGACATTTTCCTGATACCAAATGTCTAGATCTTCAAGATCCATAGCTTCAATGATGATATTTAGATTCAGAACAAGTGGTTTATTTGTCATTCTGAGGCAATGACACTTTCTAATTTTTTCTATGGAGAAGAAATTAACTTGGTCAAGACAAACTCAGAAATAGTACATACTGACAACTAATAGTCCAATATTCAAAAAAGAACTAGACACCGAGTCAACAACACTTCTCTAGATTCAGCTTTTCCTCCAAGAAAGCACATAATCTCTTATTCAATTAAGATACATATGTAGTTGCATGACTCAATCTTGCCACTCAAAACATCTATTTCCACATATGTTAAGTTTTGATTTTCTCACTCTATCAATTCTCTAAGGAATCCACAGCCTGAATGTGGAAGATAGTTCCACACTAGGCCATTTCAACTACCCCATGTTGTGTTTTTTGGCTCGTTGATATGATTTGAGAGTTAGGATTCAACAGATAAATCCAAGTCTAGAATATGGAAAGAGGACAGAGCTGTAGCTTTTCTATAAGTTTTAGAAAGTTAGTCTTTCAAGATTCTTTTAGGATTTGTAATAGACTTATGTCTATTAGGTTTAGGAATCCTAAACCATGTTGTATCAGCAGCTCCTATTCAGTATAAATATGAGTTGCAGGGGGTTTTCTAAGGTGAGGACAGATTACACAAAAACCGAGAGCCAAGGGTGATAGAGAGATCTAGCAGGGAGTTGGGGATTAGCATAGGGATTACAATAAATACTTGTAATCAAGTTGTTATTCTTCATAGTGCTAGTGATCTCTCAAGAGAGATCACGTAAGTGGACGTAAGCCAGGATTTGGCTGAACCACTATAAAAATTGGTGTGCTGTGTTTCTGTTCTTCAAGTTCTTCTATCCTATACCTTTGCTTAAATCGTATAAAGCACCGGTAAAGACCATAAGAGATCCTTGGGCCCTAACCCACAATACCCCATATTTCACTCCATAAGTTGTCATTTCATCAACTCCTACTCCTAGTGGAACAAAATAGTCCTCAATGACATCACCCTTACCCACCAAATACCCATAAGGCTAAATTCATAACCCTTAAACCGTAGGGAAAGATCCAGTGCAGTCATTCTGTCCTTTAATAAGTGTTGAGATATCTATCCCACATCAAGAAAATGGGGCCTTGCCTGTGAGCTTATAAAGGTTTGGGCTACTATCTCTATTGCCAATTGGTTTTGGAGTTGAACCCTAGACTACTTTATCATGGTATCAGAGCGGGTTACTCACGTCAACGTGTGTTAGCATTACCGGCCACACGCACTCCACGTCATCCCTAATAGTGTCCATGTGTTAGGCTTGAGAGGGTGCCACACGTGTGGGGGCGTGTTGAGATATCTATCCCACATCGAGAAAATATGCATTGCCTGTGAGCTTATAAGGGTTTGGGCTACTCTCTCTATTGCCAATTGGTTTTAGAGTTGAACCCAGACTACTTTATCAATCTCAGGTTTGCATCCGGTCCTTTCACATGTTCAAAGAGATGTACACCTCAGTTAAGAGGTGCTCAGGGTCTCTCTGCTGCACAAAGTTCCCAAAAGGATTTCGCACTAGTTCAAGACGTGTCCACCTATTTTCTAAAAGGGTATGCCACTAGCACATTAACAAAATAGGTGTACTGTAAAGCTTTTCAATAGCGGCAAGCCCAAAACAGTGATGTCTGGCCATGGCTTTATCATGGTTATAGCAAGGTAATAATAATACTGAAGCTAATAACAGTTCCTATCAGACAATTGTGCACAACTTTTACAAAGAAGCAGGCTGCATGAAAAAGCAGAAGTGCCTCCTGTAATTGTGGACTTTAGAAAATTAGCAGCAGCATTCATGAAAAGGTCCTCACCGCTAAATTTGGAATGCTAAAAACATAACTATAGATCAAGTTTGAAGTATTGCCTTCTGCATAGTCTGCATCAAGGAAGATAATGATGTCATTATAAGCAATTTCAGGTCATAAATGTCAAAATCTACAGAATCAATGTAAAACTCATCGATTTCTAGTGTAAAATCAGTTAAGCAGTGTATATCCAATTACTGAATCTTAAAATACAACATAGATTCCAACGGCCATGAATATAATAGTAATGGACATACCACATGCCTTAAATTCCAGAAGGAGTTTCTCTGCAAAAGACTCCAATAGGAGCCTTCCCAGGCATTTCAAGATATGTGCCACAAAATTCAGTGATGACAGCTTTGTGATGTCCATACTTTCTAACAGCCGCAAAATCTCCTTTGTCCGGTCACTTTCACAAAGCGCTGACAAATAACTCTCTACAAGACAAGTTAAATCAAGTTAACTTTTCATTGATGTCGGATACTAGAGCTCTGTCTTTTTTATAAAACCTTATTAAGGTTTAGAAAAGACCAGTATCCGTTTTCCAATTCCAGATTAAAGATGCACTTCCATCTCCAGATAAAAGATGCACTATGTATCAATGGTGGACACATTTGATAAGCTAAATGCTTGACAAATCACTCAAGAATTACAGTGCATTGCAACCATGTCATTCATAGAGTAGTTATCTGAATACTCAGTAAAACAATGATATTGGCATATATATGTAAATAGTAGATACCAAATTGATGGTGTCATTCACTCCATTTAAATCCGATAATATTAAGTTTGAATTTTAAAAATTAACATCCGAGATTAAAATTCACTTCCCATTTTCGGTAACTAGATGAGCAATCCAGCATTCTACAATTTGACATGACCAAGTGAAGCAAAATAACAAGATATAGATGTATCAGGTCTTCACGCACCATCACATCTTGAACAAATAAAAAGCCACTCATTGAAGAAGGTTGTTTGAAAAGAGACCAACTCACTTAGATGTGACAACAAAGAGATTGAAATGGTAAATGATCTAGGTAAAAAAACACCTAAATGGAAAGGAAGCAAGGAATGTCAAAGAGAACTGCAATTACTAGAGAACTAATATTTTTATGTTTAAGCGAACAAATGATCTAGCAAAAGTATAATTTGAACTAGGCTAAAAATAACAGACAGCATGGAAAGTGTACACACTAACCTTGTAAAAGTGTCCTGTTTACTCCATCATAACTCTCAATGTCATCACAGAGCTCTTGAATCTTTTCTTCATGATCAACTCTGATCCATAACTTCATCTCATAGTATCCTAATCTCGTAAGTGATGAAGGGTTTCCATTCTTGATAACCCCGCAGAAAACGCAAAACTCTCTTGTCATACCCATGTCAATATGATATTCAAGAAACTGACCATATGTTTCCTCTTCAAGCGGGAAACCCTGTTCCTTCATTGACTTAACAATTCCGAAAGCCAACTGCATATGTTTTTCTGCAACTACATCATCACTAGCAATCCTCGCCCCCTCTATGTATGTTTTTATCAATGCATTATATCCTTTGATTCCAGTTTCTCTATTTAGCTGACTAATCTTTTGAAGAGTTTGTTCAGACCCTGGCCTACAGACAAATTTATCAACACAAGTAACCTGATTGCCTACGAAACAAAACCTACTCTTCTTTTTTTTAAGATAAACTTCTCTGCCGGCCGACATGTTTGCAAGATGGGATAAATATGTAAGCAACGGTGACAAGTCCAATTCCTTCTCCAACGGTTGGAGATGAGGAGAATCATCTCCTGAAACAAACATACAGAGTAACCCATGACACATTATTAATGCACATTTCGACCTAGTTACATTAAAATGATCACAAAACAATATCAATTGCTTTTCTGGCAATCTAGAGCAAATGCAATGACTTTTCAGTTGTCATACTTACTGCACAGTACCGAACTTATTTCCCTGGAGAGCTGCCCACTCGAATTTTCTGCATTCAAAACACGAAATCCACGCGAAAAAGAAAAAAAATCAACAAACGCCACTGAAATTACCAGCCTCAGAACGGTAAAAACCATAATCTAGGGTTTCGGTGAGGAACATTACCAGAAGCGGAGACGAGTTTGAGGCCAGCGTCGTCGGCGGGTGAGTAAAGAGATTTGGCGGAGGCGGAGGCGGAGGCGGAGGAGTGTTTGTACTTGGTGGCGGAGACAAAGAGAGAGCTGAGCTTGTTGGCTTTCATCTCATTATGGGATACTGTTTCGGCGACTCATCTCTTGCTTTTCTTTTTGTTTTTTAACTATAAATTTGGGTATAAATAATATAAATTTGAAAATATTTATTCATAACAAATGGTTAATATTTTTCTTATCACTCACAAAATCAAATTTATAAATTATCCCTAGTTAACTTATATAATAAAAAAATAATTATACCATTCATAAATTAAATAAACTATAATATACTATTATTAGAATATTATGAAATAAAAATTTTATGACCGGATTCTAACAACCGATAACTAGACTCTGGTGGTCATTAACCTGATTCTGACGACCGTTGACCAGTATGACTGCCCCCAGTATGTCATCTACTACCCCTCGTATGTTGCATACTACTCACATTATGTCGTCTACTACCCTCAGTAGGTCACCTTCTACCCTTAGTATGTCCAGTAGGGTCTTATATTAACCAAAATATTCTGATGAGGATTTGTCTTCTTCTTTTTGGCTTCATGTTACTCACAGTTGGTGTCTACTATCTCTAGTATGTTGTCTACTACCCCTAGTATGTCATCTACTAACCCCTAATAGGGTGTCTATTACTCCTAATAGGGTCTTATCTGATGCTATATACCATCATCTTACAGTCTTATGTGTGAAACATAGTAATACAAGCACGAAAGTGACTTAATCTTAACCACTGTGCATAGAGACCTCATAGTATAAAATGGATTACATAAATGCAGGGGAGTGTATGCACTTAACTAAATCAGAAGTTCAAGGAATTCTTACGTGTGTCGAGCGCACCACATGTCTGGTGCAACCGTCCAATCCAACATTGACACCTGTCCTTTTATTTCCAACTCAGAAAACAGAAAGAAAGAGAGATCAGAATCTCTGATCTCTACGACCTCTCTCACCCTCAAGCTCTTTCTCTCTCTCTCTCTCTCTCTCTCTCTATCTCTTTGTCGTTCCCTCTCAGATCATCCTCTCTCTTTCGACCAAAAGCCCAACCTCTCTTTCTTCACTCCTCCATCTAGTTTACCGGCGCTAGAAGGTTTGGATTGCCGACATAATCGACAAGGTTTTTTTGCAACGATTTATGCACAACTTGGCAGATCTAAGGCGAGATTTGCAGGACATGAATTCTTCGATGGCGTGGGTATCTTCGACAGTGAGAGAGGGTTCTAATCTCTGTTTCTATATGGTGGAGGCGTTGGAGAGAGATGGGTGGAGAGAGAGGCTGGGCTTGAGGGTACGATGGAGAGAGAAGGGGAGAGGAGGAGCTTGAGGGTGAGAGATGAGAGGGAACGACATATAGAGAAAGAGAGGGGTCGACGGAGATGAGAGCGGATTCCGATCTCTCTTTCTTTGTATTTTCTGAGTTGGAAAAGGAAGAACATGTGTCAAAGCGAGATTGGATGGTCACACCAGACACATGGTGCGTCCGACGCAGGCAAAAATTCCTCCAGAAATTCATAGGACATGACATTATAACTTGTAATCATAATACTCAATCTGAGAAAGAACATAATCTAAACGTCAACAATCTCAATCAGGCCAAGCTCATCGAGAATGTCGGCACTTGCTACATCATCGTCTCTGACCCCCGCCATCAACACTTGCCATATCACGAACTTTGATATAAACAATTACATGGACATTCATGTAATTGTATCATCTACGTCATCGACACTCTCTACGTCATGGTCTTTGTCGCTATTGGATCTTGTCGTGACCTGACTCTTCCAGATCTGACTCACCGAGGCGACGCAATGGCCAAGGTTGAGGATTCCAAGGTGATCCCCAAAAACCAAATCGCCAATAAGAAGCAGAATAAACAGAACCACGACTCCATTGAGTTCTTCGTATGTCTATCTTCTTCATCTTCCTCTGCTTCATCGTCTTCAAGATAGTTGAGTTTCAAACTCCAAAAGTCGATGTCGCCAGACCCACCACCGTCCTGGTAGTGGTCAATCCAGAGATAGAAGTTCATCATCTCCAATTATAGCGACTCCCCCGTAGTTTGTTGCCAGAGTGGCATCATTATTCCTCTCTCAAGATGCTCTGAATTGAACCTACTGACGGTTCTCAAACTACTGATCATGAGGTAGAGGAATGAGTTTGATTCCGACGACAGTCATTCTCATTTCTCAACATATCTGGTTTGAGGGAGGAGGGAAAGTAGAAAGAGAAATAGAGAGAAAATAGATCTGTAGAGAGAGAGGAGAGAGAGAGCGAGAGAGACAGGTCGGAGAAGATAAGGGAGAAATTAAAGGAATAGTAGTTTGGTAAAAAAGGTAAAATGCACCAAATGTGTTTAGACTCTTAGGGGACTGACAAAATGATACCTGAACTTGTAAAGTTATCAAAGTAATACCTAAACTCTTAGTTTGTTATCAATAAGATACCTACAAGGAATATTTCTTTAATAATATTATGTTATTATTAGAAAATTACAATTTTAACCATATTTTGTGTAAAAGCATGGTGGGCATAGGTCTATGAATTTGTTTATCTAGCATACTGTAAATATAAACTCATCCTCTTACTCGAAGGTAAACAGTTATTTTTCATTATCAATTGCAAACTTAATAGCTACCCGGCTTGATTTATTAGCTTATGCTAAGATTTCTCATAAAGAATTGCAAGACGAAAAAAGAAAACTAAGAAGATTGAAAAAGTATAAAGATAATCTTCCTAGAAAAAAACAAAAAATTACTAGGATATTATCCTTAGAGTTCAACATAGAATCAAACATACTGAAGAACAGATTGAAGTTCTACATGAAGTTTTTGAATACAATCATAGTCCTCTAAACATTCAGAGCCTCGGTTAGATGCGTCATAGCTGGTATCAGAGCCTGCTTGGCTCAAAAGTAGGTTATCAAGGCTTATCTCACAAAGTTGACTTCTCTTGACTAATAAGACAGAATCTAAACTAAAAAATTATCAGTCATTCGGTATTACAAAAGGTACTGATAAGTGGCAAAATTACTTTCATTCAAGACATATCCAAGAATATCAATACTCGATAGAGTATATCTATAGAGTATTAAATACGCTCTATGACGATCTTTTCTACCTCTAGAGAGAAGTCGGAGTCGAAGAGCTTGATCCTTCCAGACCAAGCTTAATTGAATACCTAGATCATCTATCTAGAAACAAGACTTCAGACGAGGTAGCAATACAACGTGAGAGATTTCATCTCAAGTTCAGACAACTTGAAGAGATAAGTTGAATATTTGGCAAGCTTGAAGTCAAACTTGATTATCTCAAAGAAAAGAAATATCTATTGGATATCGAAAATAAGTTAGTTCGTACTGAGCATCTCACCGACAACATTCTTCAGCAAGCAATTGAGCAAAAATCTTCTCAAAAATCGCTAAAAAAGCTTTTAAAAACTCTGATCACCCGATTAGGATGAATCACAGAGTTGAACTAAAAGTAAAACATGAAGATGATAAAGCTCTAAACTTCTGAATTCTGCACAATGCTGCAAACTCATTGAAATGGTCCTGAGGGTCTTCAGAAGGAGTGCCTCTGAAGTGTGGCAGATTCGAGATGAGAGATGGGGGAATAGCATAAGACCCTAAGTTCTCTAGTAGTACAATTGGCGAATCTGCTGCAACCGTGCCTGGGGTAAAGGATTCCCTAAGCCTTGTGTTTGCCATTGGTGATGGTGGTTTTGATAGAATAAGTCATTCTTCCTGCTCCTCACTTTTTGACTCTTTATCAAGCTCAATTTGTTCACTGTGATCAATGCTCGTATGCAACAATTGTTGTCTCTTCTATTTCCTGATTTGTCTTGTCAAGGGCTCAATTTCAGGATCAAGACGTAGCGGTTCAACACTTGTAGTGTGTCTAGTATGCATGCACAATGCTCCTGCACAAAGTAGAAACCGTAAGACTCAAAGAAAAATAAAAAGAAAACTAAACAAAACAAAACTGAAAACAAAAGAAAACACAATTAAGCAAGTTCCCCAACAACGACACCAATTTTTGGTGAGCGGATGACCGCCTAACAAATATACCCTATTCCCCACTCAGATATATCAATGTAGTACAGATAAATAGAGGTTATCGTCCACAAAGAACTGGTGAAACTAAGTCTTAAAACACTAAATGAACACAAATGACACAAATCTGACAGACTAGACCACTGAACAGTAATCACACCACGAACCTAACCTAGACTAAACCAAAAATTATGAAATTTTGATACAATTAACTAGACACAGTGGCGGACTACCACACAAAATTTGAGGGTAATCAGAGTTGATTTGGTTACTGAAATAAATCGGACAAGATAATGCTATATGCTGAAAATAAATATTGAAAGTAACTATGCTTATGAATGCAAGTTGTTTAAACTATGTGATGAATGAGTTAAGAGGAATGCAATCCACCACAGTCATTCCATCTCTCTAATGCATACTTAACCTAATGCACATATCCCATGAATGAAAGTTCTCAGGAAGAGTTGATCGTTACAACCACATCCTATTACCTAATCCTTATGCCTATGCAAGTTTATCATGGACCTCCCCTGCATCTATCCCTTTATGAACCTATAGTCATGGACCCCAAGGTTTACAAAGAAGAAAGCATTATGATCTAGAGAAGGTTTGAGAAGCTACAAGGGTTCACAGGTACACTATGGGCGTGTCCTGCTAGACCTAGGGTTTCAATCACCCGACGAACTAATCTATCGGTGTATCACTGTAGAGAATCCAGTGGAAGAAATTATCTTCAGTCGCCAATAGATTCCTAGCATGCATACTAAGTTGCGCACCAAAGTAGACATACAAGAAATCATCGCTGAACCACATAGAGAAAGAAACCTCATTCAAGATGAATATGCAAACTAGATTAAAGTATATGCATCAAAAGACTTCATGTACGGGGCTTCAAGCAACCCCTTAACAAGATGTTTAGCTACTGAAATTCATAATGAAACAAACAAAACAAATCATAGAGTTTAGAGATTGGATGAAGAAGAGGGACTGCTCTCCGTTCGATGTCGGAAGACCGGTATGCTGCCCTGCTGCGTGCACAGCTGCCTGCCGAGTGCACTGCTGCCTGCTGTGCACTGCCTTGCGAGATGCTGCGCCTGTTGTGCTGGGTGCTGCGCTGGGTGCCTGGCGTGCGCTGCTGGGTGCACTGCCGTGCGCTGCTGGGTGCCTGGCGTGCGCTGCTAGTGCCTGGGGCATGAGCTGCTGGTGCTCTGCGAGGTGCACGTCTGGGTGCGCGCGAGGTGGTGCACGTCTGCGTGCGCTGCTCTTTTTCTCTTCTTTTTTTTGTCTCTATCTCCTCCTTTTCTCGCCAACTTTCTCCCCTTTCTGTCAAACTCCCCTTTCTAGGTGGCTGCCCTAGAGTCCTTTATAGTCTCTCTTGGCCTCTCTTTCTTCTATTTGCATTAGGACACTTTTATTCTGAATCCCTCTTGGTCTCTCCTTCCTTATGGCACTAGGAATCTTTTTTATTTCTTTATTTTCTTTATTTCTCCACAAAACCTAATAAAACTATAAACATTAATTAAATCACTCAATTAATAGCAATAATCCAAGTGTAACAGTTCAATTAAACACGATAAATACGCATAAATATGTGACTATCACTAATAGAGAGATTAAACAAATTTTGGAAAAAAACTGTGAACCCAAACCGTAAAGACTGGTCTTTCAGATTAAATGATGCACTTTGGGCTTACCGTACAGCATATAAATCTCCAATTGGCATGTCTCCGTATAGATTAATATATGAAAAACCTTGTCACTTACCTGTTGAATTGGAACACAAAGCTTACTAGGCTATTAAGACATTCAACTTTGGTTTAAATGATGCAAGTTCTCTTAGGAAACTTCAGCTCAGCGAGCTAGAAGAGATTCGAAATGAAGCATATGAAAATTCTAGGATTTACAAAGAACGAATGAAAATTTTTCCTAATAAGAAAATTGTGAGGAAAACCTTTGATGATAAGAACCTGATCAAAAAGTTCTTTTGTATAATTCTAGATTGCATTTGTTTCCTGGTCAACTTCGTTCTAGGTGGACAGGTCCTTTTGTGGTTAAAAGAGTCTTCCCTTTTGGTGGTATTAAAGTTGAGGACCCTATAAATGGTAATGTGTTTAAAGTTAATGGACAGCGTTTGAAACCATTTTTGAAAAATATTGTTCTAGAGGATGAAACCATCTATCTAGAAAATCCTGTCTATGAAGATTGATGTGCTGGACTCCAAGTCCACTTCTTGCAAATTGTAACATTATGTTCAAGTTAGTTTGTTTTTATTTTCTGCTTTGGTCACTAACAAGTTGCAGGGTCCTGCTCATAAACGTTTAATCTTTCAGGTGCACTTTTTCCTACTCACTCTTACTTTTAATAACTTGTCCGTTATCTTTTGCTATTGATCATCACATTGGGGACAATGTTTATTTCAAGTTGGGGGGAGTAGCAACTTGCCAGTCTCATTTTTTTAAATAAAAATAAAAAATTAATTAATTATTCTTCACGTTTAAAAAAAATCTTTGTTTTTATTTTGTTTTTGGTTTTGGTTTTGGTTTTGTGTCATAGAAGCCCTTAACAAGTTTGGGATGATATTAATCTTCTGAAATCATGGCTTAAGATTATCATTAAATTGAGATGATGAGCATAACATTCTTTGGTTAATCGAGTCTTATGTGATACAGACGTACTTGTAGTAAATATGGCTTGAGACTTTGGTACAGAATGACACATGTTAGGACGAGTTTCAATTCATTTGACCCTTAACTGTGAGATTTTGAGCTTTTTATGTGTCTTTTTCATTGGAGAGTAAAATGATATAATTCTAATTTTCTTGGCTATCATCTTTGTAACCTCATTATTATTTTTCATGTGATTGCATGTGATAGCTTTTAAATGGACTATAGAGGTTAACTAGAACTTGCTCTTGTGAATTTCGAAACTTATAGTCACTATGTGCCTTGATTGTGAAAAGGAAAAGGATAACTTTTTAAGATTATCACCAATGCCAAATATATTTGTGTCTCTAATTGTGTGCGCAGCACATCCAGTAGTTGAAACTCTTTGAGCCTATGTTAAACCTTTATTTCATCACCCATATAAATCTACACCTTGAGCTTAGTACATGAATGCATCTACCTTTGTCCTTAGAGCCTAGTAGAGCATGATTATGTGATGTAATGTGTGAAGGATGATGAGAAGCAAGTGTGGGGAAGGTGACTTGTCCAAAACAAAAATGAGTCGTAAATTCAAGAAAAATAAATAAATATACATCAAAAAAATGGGAAAGAATTTTTTTTTTGGATTAATTCCCTTGTTTGTGAATTGAGAGTTTTGTTTATATTTGAAGGCCCAAAACTGAATATCTGGTCTTTGTTCTTTTTCACAATGTTTGGAATGACGTGTGGGTCTAACAAGATGAAATTTGGCCCTTGGTATGGAGATATAAGGTGGTTTGTAAATGCTCTACTAAGTCCTTAGAATCCTTTGTGATTCCTTACCCTTCATTTCATACCCCTATACTTTACCTTCTGAAGATCTTCTCGATCCTTGAAATAAACAGTCTGTGGTCTGTGGAGTTATTCACAAGAGTTGAGCATATGGTAAATATATTTGAGCATGTTAATCATATTCTTCCATGAGGTTGTCATATTCTCTCTCAAACGTGCTCTTGTTCCATGATTATGCAAGCTTCTTGATGTCTCAAAATATATTCTCTTGCATACAATTTTTGAGTGTTTGAGCCATAAAATCTGTGTGAAAAATGAGTGTCTATCCTGTGAGAATTGAATTGTTCTTGTCCAAGGCATGTCAAGCTTTAACCATCACTATTGTTCTCTTCCAAGTCTTACCTGTGCTATATTGAACTTGAGTCTTTATTAACTCTCGAACGTGAGCTTGATTCTTGGTTTAGTGTTATTCTTGGTGCTATGATAGTAAGGAATTGCTGAGACAAGTTGTTAAGGACATTAGAGTTGTTTTCACATTTTATTTTGTTTGTTGTCTTGAGTCGCTATTAATTGCTAGGGACTAAAATAAGCTAGTTGGAAGGTGTGATAAGTGGTCTAAATTGTATATTATATCTCTATCATTACTCAACTATTTGATATTTTATTGACATAAATTGATAAGTGATGGATATGTCTAAGTGATGGAACAAACCAGTTAGAAACCCAAAAGAGTTGCCGAACGTGTATTAGCTGATGGTGGTTAGTTTGACTTTGGTCAAATTAGTAATTGATATGATTAAGGAAGTGAGAGACAGCCTCTCACGTGTGACACCCCCTCATCCTCCTAAAACCCTATTTTCTAATCCTAAAAATAGAGGAATGAGAGATATTTTTTGGGGCCGCCAGGGGATAATTTTTCTTCTCCTCTATTTCACTTCTTTTTGGTCAGCTGGTCCCCTCCCTCTCTCTCTTTTCTCTTTTTCTTTCATTCTTTTTTCTTCTTCTCGGCTGGTCCCCTCTCTTCTCTCTCTTCCTTCACTTTTTTCTTTCACTTTTGCTTCTTTTCTTTTTGGCAGACTCAACCCCTCTCTCTCTTCTCTCTTCCCCTCTCTTTTTCTTATTCGACGGTTGTCCCCTCTCTCTTGCTCTTCTTCTGGACCTCTTCTCCCCCTTATCGAAACAAGATTTTTCCTGCAAACTCCAATTTTTATTACTTTTTAATTTCTATTATGGAGAACTAATCTCCTAGCTAAGGCTAGGGGTGAACCCTTAGATTACTTATGTAATTTTTATTAGTTTGATTCAACAAAAACTTCAAGGCAAATTTACTTTTTAGTTTGATTGATGAGTATTTGATAATCTAATTATAGGTTCAGTCATGCTTTTTTTTATTGTTTAGAAAAAATATTTATGCTTTCGATATATAGTATTGAGCAGGTAGATTGATAATTTCTTGTGAAATTATATCTTAATAGGTTGTTGCCATATGTATAGGTTATGCTTAAGAAATTCCCATGAGATTATTTGGTTTATGAATATGAATGATATTGATTGAATTTATCTCTAGACTCAATTTTATTGAATAAACTTGGTTGGAAAGAGTCAAATTAATATAATTACATAAGCGATTTAAGGTGAAACCCCGAACCTTAGCGTTTCTCATAATTGAACTATCTCTCACATTAAACTCATTCATTTGTTTTCTATTTCAGTACTTATAATTTTATGTACTTTACTTTGCTCCCGGTAAAAACGATACTCGTACTTCAAGTCTATACTACTACGTGACTCTTGCACTTGGGATTAGTCTATACTACTACGCGACTCTTGCACTTGGGATTAGCAAGTAGGAGACACCAACGCAGTGGAGATGTCACATAAAGAAAAGATTCTTTAGCAACAATCAGAAAAAGATTTTTTTTCTAAAAAAAAAGATAAATTTAGGAAAAGCTCCTTGAAAAAGAGCTATGCAGAGGAAATATCTCCTCCTAGGAAGAGATTTTTTAAAAGAAAAAGAACCAATTCCTCGAATTCCTTTTGAGAAGTGAAGAAGTGCAGATGTTGACTTTGCAAGGCCGAAGAACATTATACAAATGAATGTCCTAAAACGACAAGAGATTTACGAATGTTCTAAGTAAAGAAAATGATGAAGCAATAGAATATGCAAACCTAAAGGGTTTTAAGATAATATATTCTAATGAAGATAATGATTCAATATATTCTCTTGAGTACCTATCGGAAAGTGAAATAAAAAATACTTCAGAAAATTCTGAAAAAGAAGAAGATGATAGACCTCATCCTATATTTGTCCCAAAGGTCCTAAACTGGAAGGAAGAAACTACTGATATTATCAGTAACTTCCACCCCAATCCAGGAAGATTTATATGTGATTACTGCAACTGCGATGATAGTAATTCAATTCTCATGTACTGTAAAAGTACAGATGAAACCTATCATCGAGAATGTTTCATTGCAGAATTACGAAGAAAAACCAAAGACAATGAGGCTCACACCATGGTAGAACAAGAATATAAAGAATTCTATGAAGCTAAGGAGTAATATGGACATAACTTGAAGGAAGATTTGAAGAGAATGAAGTTAGTAACTTTATTAAGCCAGAAAAAGAAATTAAAGGAGTCTTTTGATCTTGTCAATAATTCGGTAATATGGCACAGAAAAGACCTTATCACAGAACCTGTTATACAACAGGTTAAAGTTTTTTGATTCCATCAACGAGCCAGATAAAAGAGAAATCAATCCTTTCATTGAACTGCCTAGCAAAACAACAGAAAATAAAAGAACATGTAATGCAGGTCCAGACAAGCAGATTCAACAATTACATCACTATAGAATTGAAATTTCCCAAATATAGAAAGTACCATCTACATGTCTTTGTAGATAGTGGGTCAGGGTATACTCTTGTCAAAAGATATGTCGTACCTTAAAAATATTAGGAAAAGGCACCAAGATCAGTTATTGGACTAGGCTTGGGAGAGAATGAAATAATTATGGATACTACGGCTCGTGATATTAAAGTTTCTTGAGATGATGAACTTTTATCATAAAAATTATCTGACAATGTGAAAATCAAGAAGCAGATGTATTAATTAGAAATGACTTCATTCTTCAGCAGACGATAGTTCAGAATCCATAAATAATTGGTTTTGAAAAGAATAACAAATTCTTTTGGGAATCTCAACTTACCAACACTGTAAGCATTACCAGTCCGGGATTTACAGACCAATATCGGAGATCGTCAACAAACAGTGGTGATTATAAGCCAGTTTTATAACCAGCTTTGCTGCTAAAAGACCATTTGAAGGGTCATAGTGAAATATTGATAATTGAAGGGATGGATTCAGATGACTCTGAGTTAGAAGAAGAGTATGAATCCTCTTTAGATGAGTCTGATTCAAACCCATTAGAACAAGAAAGCTCAGACGGAGAAGAAGAATTTATCAGAGAGCATAACCTAAAGGTGTATACTAACAAGATCGAGCAAAAGAGAGTGTCAACTATTGCAAAAATAGAAAACTTGTTGAAGCCGTAATTAGTGAAGATTTTCAGTTATACTGGGAAAGAGATCCGGTGTACTGTCAGCTCAAAATGCATGACGCAGATACTATTTGTCATGTTAAAGCAATCCCTAATTACAGGGAAAATGACAGAAAATAGATGGAAAGTCAAATTCAAGAGTTGCTTAAAAAGAAGTTAATCATACATTCCTATAGTCCTCATCATGTCCCGACCTTCTTGGTAAGAAATTATGTAGAACAAGTAAGAGAAAAGGCTAGAATGGTGACTATAGAGATGTAAACAAAAAGACAGTCAAAGACGGTTACCAGAAATTTCGTCGGCTAAGTAAAAATTTTTGTTGGCTAAGTAAAAAATTTTATTAAATTTCATCGGCTATATTTATTATTTTATTTATTTATTTATTTAACTTTAACCGACGAATTTTATTAAAATTCGTCGGCTATAGTTATTTATTTTATTTTTTTTATTTAGTTATTTATTTTATTTACTTATTTTTATTTAATTATTTAACTTTAGCTGATGAATTTTATTAAAATTCGTCGGCTATAGTTATTTATTTTATTTTTATTTAACTTTAGCTGACCAATTTTATTAAAATTCATCAGGTATAGTTAGTTATTTTATTTTTTTATTTCTTTTCTTTTTTATTTATTGTATTTTTATTAATTTTTTTTCTTCTTTTTTGTTTTTCTGCTGATGGTGGAGTATAAGGAGGAAGAGAAGAGAAGGAGGAGGAGGAGATGGAGGAGGCCGAGAAAGAGAGGAGGAGAAGGCTAGGAGAGGGAGAGGGAGAGGGAGAAGGAGAGGAGGAGAAGAGGAGAAGGAGAGAAGGAGAAGGAGGATGAGGAGTTGCCGCTCGAGAATAAAGATGAGGAGGAGGAGGAGAAGAAGAAGAAGAATGAATGATATAGAAAAAATTCAAAATTTTCGGCTGGGATTCTGAAAATTTGAGGGTACTTTAGCCGACGAAATACCCTAGTTTCGTCGGCTAAAGTTCAAAATTTTCAAAATCCCTGTCGAAAATTTTGAATTTTAAATTAACTTTAGCCGATGAATTTTAAATTTTAGCCGACGAATTTTAATAAATTTTATTGGCATGTTTTTGGTCATTTCGTCGGTTAAAGTCTTTTTTTCTGGTAGTGTAATGGTTGCTGCTTTGCCAAAAAACAGGATAACCCCTTTTAGGAGAAACAAATCACATGTGCTCACAAGGAAGAAAACTATTTAGGGTCAATATTTAAAGATTTTTAAAGAACCAGTTTTTCATACAAAAAAGTTGTTGGCATTTAAGCAAAAGATTATCATAGAAAACATTCTTTATGCTTTCCATGAAGAAAATGAAGATTATCTGCTAGGAACCCTTAGAGCTCTTATAGAAGAATTACATGAAATCCATGCAAGAGATAAGAAAAAGTCTAGGGTAGTATAACTAGAAAATTCATAAAGTGCTAAGATCCATATGACAACAATGAAACGATCCAAATGATTCAAATTCCATGAGCATCTGGAAAAAGGAAAGATGCTTTCACCAACCTTGTCTGCTGTTCTTGATTCATATTATGAGAGATATCTGGTTAATGTCCAAGCTAAACATCCTCAGAAACAAAAACTGTGGCTAATGGAGAATGATTTTGTTCATAATCTGTGGACAAAATCTAATGAAGACTTAGAGGGGTTTTTTGAATTAATAGTTCAAGCTGTCAAGAACATTAAGCCAGACGGTTGTATCATGAGATTAAAGTTCATATCAACTCCACCTGAATGGATAATCCTGAAAGAACAAATGAACTATATCTCTCCTTATCATTATGTCAGGATAATTCAAGGTATGAGTAAGGGATCAAGCAGGACAAGCAGAAATGACAGTCCAAATCAGAGTATTCCATGGATGAAAGCCATGACAATCATGTGCATTAAAAACATGGTGCGAAGGGATTATGATTCAAGCCTTCTGGCAAGTGGAGAAAAAATAATGTGTTCTTGCTACAATCATCCTCCACCAGTGAATTGTGATTTTTCTCAGCTATCATGAGAAATGAAGTTAACTGCACCATAAGTACTACAGAATGACTTGGATAGTGAAGAAAAAAAGATATATGAATCTTTATCTCTTTCCTTATGATTCAGACTTAGATAGTGAAGAAAAAGATGAAAAAACATCAGAAGATGAACAAGATGGCAAAGATTCGTTGGCTGATTATGATTGTATTGATGAAGAATACTATAAGACAGTAAACATGATGGAGAAATGAGCGGTGGCCGAAGTATTACGACAAAAGAATTTTCTTTTGTTAAAGTTAGTGCGTTCTCTTATTGATGTCGACGCATGAAAACATATAACTTTACTTTTGTTAAAGAAAAGTTGGATTCCTCCTGTTTCTCACTTTCTCTTGGCTATGTTTAATTCGGGTTTGGAGTTAGTGTGCTATATAAGGAACTTCAAGCTTTCAAAAGAAGACATCGAAAAACTTGGAATAGAAGTTGAAAACACTCTCAACCTTCCTCTCGAAGTCAGAAAACAAGAAAAATAGTGTGTGTAAACAGTATCTCTAATATAGTCTGAAATAAGAGTGTGAGTACTGTGTGAAGATTTCAGTCTGTAATCATTCGGTGTGATGTGCTTTTATTTCAAGTAAGTATTTGTACTTGTAAGTATAATCATGAGTAACTAATCAACTTATAGATGTTTACCCAAGAGTGTGGCTCTGGATTTTGTATTTGTAGTTATATTGTTTAAATAAATTCTATCTTGTGCCCATAATTCCGTCACAAAATATTTTTATTTTCAGTTGCTAAGTTTGAATTTTCTATTTGGGATATTTTTGCATACTAAAATCAATGAATCTTCCACCTTAAGGCATTAGTGATTCCGCTAGTTTTAGTAACCATAAGACAAGAAGTCGTCAGGTGAAGTCTTAGCATGTTGAAGGATAGTTCTTAAGTTGATAGGTGAATCGGTTTTAGTTTGTAGTAGAGGTGGGTGCGGGCTAGGCCGGGCTGAAAATTGTTAGGGACCGAGCCCGAACCCGAGATAATCGGGCAGGTCCGGGTTTGGGTTTTCAGAAATCATAACCCGAGCAAAATGTGACTCGGGCCGGGTCAAGTTAGGTTTCGGGCTTTTCGGGCCCAAAACTTCAGCTTCACATATACCATCTGTTTTCCCAAATTTCCTTCCTGTGTTCAATATGTATAAGTTTTAAGAGAGTTAAATAATATACAAGTTTGATACAAGTCAATCCATAACACAAATTGTTCAATCCATGATTATCAATACAGAAAAACATTCAAATAGTTCAGTGACTTCAGTCCAAAAAAGCAAACATGTGGTAGTTGCAACATAAACGGGCCAGGTCGGGCTTTCAGGCCTTTTAAATTGTGAACCCGAACCGATTTTGAAGCATTCGGGTCGGGTTTTGGCCCGAACCGTTTTTACAAATACAAAGCCAGGACTGAGTCGGGTTTTTTTTGGGTTTTTCGGGCTGAGTTTTCGTTCTTCGGGTCCAGACGCCGACCCCTAGTTTATAGAGTATCCTAAATACAACACCTTAAAAAAGGGTTGATTTTACACTTTTATCCCTAACAGGTATGTCTTCAATCCCTATAATAGATTTGGGAATGAGAGGGAATGGTTAAAATATTGAACTTTCGATTATGCTCTTTATTTATTAAAGTTTAAAACTAATAATTTGAGAAAGTTTGGATAAAATAGACAATTCATGTTCTTGAGAATGAGATTCCATTTCTCTTATAGAAGAGAAAAAAATGTAGATAGAATGTGAATAAATTTTAAATTTTTTTTCCATTAAAATCTATATAAATAAAACAAAAGATAAAAAGAAATTAAAAAAAATCATACAGTAGATCTTCACACGCTCAAACGCGCGGGTGAGAGTGCTAGTTTATCTTATGCATTTACTTTTGTTAATATGTACTTTCCAGTACAATTACAAGAATAGAAAAAAGAAAATTACAGAAATTAGTAACATAAAACATTGTATGTATACACCTCACATGGGATGCCAATTTGTATTAGTTAGCCCTATCACCAACTTTGATATAAATAATTATATGGACATGCATGCATATAAACATACATGCATGAATCATGCGTAGCATATAGGTAAAGTATATACGCAAGAATTAAGACATTCTGTTATAAGTTGGGGGCGACATGTTGGAACTAGGAAGAGGGTTAGCAGCGGCGTTATTAGGAACGCTCCCTGACCTGGCCGCCGCATCAGAACCCCCAACTTTTGCCAACTGCTCATTCGCCAGTTGTTCTCCGGTTCTAGCAATTTCTCCGGCCTTGGCGACGTGATGCGACATTGATGCTTCCGCCTCTTTTGCCAGTCTCACCTCATGAGCAATGTCTGCTCGGGCTTTCGCCATTTCTTTCACGGCCTATATTAGTTGGTAAATAATTTGAATGACCGTGTTAGACTGTTATTATACCAAAAATGATCTATGTAAAAAGTATATGACGGTCTTGTACCTTCTCTTCAGCCCTAGCCTCTTCCTTGGCCTGCTTATTGGCGCCCATTTCACTGATCTTGTCCTTAATAGCCTGCATTTTTGCCTTCTTTTCTTATAAACAACCTAAATCAAAGGAGTTGCACGGTATAAAGCGCCAAATGGGACATTCTCAATTGTGCCAATATATAGATGTAATAGGATCGACATTGTGCGATGTTCAGTACAAATTTGTGGATGATGTTTGAAGGGACTTTCAGTAAGCGCTCTAAAATTAATCTAAACCCCCCAATGCCAATTCAACGTCCGGTTTTTTAGATGAACTCGTATGTGTGGTGTGCGACTCAAATCGTCATGCAATACTAAAGCAATCTCCGATCGTCATGGTCTATTTTAGACTATGACTTGAAATTTTAGACCTTTGAAAGAGACTATTCAACCAAATAGTATGGTCTATAATTTTTCCAACCATTCGTTCAATGCCTAAATGATTGAGTTGAAGTGGAAATTGGAAAATAGGTGTTGATTGAGTAAGTGGATTATCTTTTAGTGGTCTAAATAAATAAAACGTGGAGGGCTAAATTTAGACTATCATTTAGTTTTAGACTATAAATAATGGTCTAAATTTAATAATTTATTTATGACAAAATTTCAGTTTATCCCTCCAATCTTTTGTGTCAAAATCAGTTCAGTCGTGTAACTTTTTTTAAAAAAATTAGTTTGGTCCTTTAACTTTGAGAAAATTTCAGTTTACCCCCTAATCTTGTGTGCCAAAATCAGTTCAGTTCTATAACTTTTTTTAAAATCAGTTTGCTCCTTTAACTTTTGTAAATACATCAGTTTGTTTCAATTTTTTGAATTTCCTCGAATGTGACGTCACCAAAGCTGACGAATGACCCATAATCCAGCTTTAACCCCTCATTTTCAATGAAATGTCTGGTCTTTTACATAGAAGATTAGAGCTAGTTTTTTTGTGCAGCTGAATCCAAACTGTTGATTTTTGTTAGTTGGATGTAAACACACTAATATGCATCTATTTGGTTGTTACTTTTGATAATTATGAACAAGATTGTATGCAGATTTTATGAAAAATTGATGGTTATTTTGTACAATTTGTGTGTTGTTGTCATAGATTTTATCCGAATTTTCATATAATTTTTTAGAGATTTTTGATGTTACAGACCTATTTTACGGTCGATTTTGTTGTTAAGATTAAAAGATGTAATTTTGCCAAATAGATGCATTTTTTATCTTTAATAATATTTTGTTAAATTGACTATTTTACCCTTTTAAGGAGAGATAAAACTAAATTATAAGTCTTTTGTCAGCTTTGGTGACGTCACGTTCTAAGAAAATTCAAAAATTGAAACCAACTGATGTATTTACGAAAGTTAAGGGGACAAACTGATTTTAAAAAAAGTTATAGAACTAAACTGATTTTGACACAAGATTAAGGGGGTAAATTGAAATTTCTTCTTCTTTATTTATTTATTTATTTATTTAAGATGGCTTCTATACAACCATGATCTATATTAAAGACTTTTTTTGGAAACTATATTAAGACTGAACCTACTATTGGAGAAGGCCTCAAGTACCTAGGTAAGGTTATTGAATGACAATTTGTTTGAGAATTGTTAGTGACCAAAGCTAGTTCATCAATCATAGCTAGTGGCAGTACAGCCAAAGCCAGCAGCTTCTTGAGCAAGCTCCGCCCTTGCCTTCACCTCTTTCATCTCATTCACTAGGAGCTCATCAACATTCTGAAATAACCCACAATCCCTGAAGCCCTGAAGGCATGCCCATCATGGATCCTACCAGAGGAAGATCTCCGTTTAAGTGAAAAACGAACCGGACGGGAAAGATTGTCACCGCGGGCCACAACAATCTGAAACTAATTCAATAAAGTTACTATGAAGGAAATTAGCAATACAAGTCTAAGAGAGTCATTCTAATGAGGACCTCTAAGTTGAGGATTAGTTGAGGACTTTTCGGTTAATTACTTATTAGACCAACTTTTTGATCAAAATTTGACATCTTAACCGTTGAAGTTGTAGATTTATATAAGTAGATCAATCATACAAAATTTTAGCCAAATTGGTGATCGTTAAGTACTAGTTTTAGATTAAATCAATGGACGAACCAAATCTGTTAAACATGAACCGTTCAAGTTCATAATACCAATCACACTTATGAATGTCTTAACGATTTTCAATTTAGTTGAAAATTTGCAGAAATGATTTACTCATAAATATTTATAAAATGAACGGTTAAGATGTGGATATAAGATCGAAAAGCGGGATAAACCGAAAAGTCCTCAACTAGTCCTCAACTTAGAAGTCCTCACTAGAATGGCTCCCACAAGTCTAAAACATGAACTAATTTTTTCTGTTTCCAACAGAATTTTGAGCTTCCAAAAGTTTTGGTTTCATAACAAACCAGTTCTTTGGCTACAAACATGATGCATATTCAAAAGCAAGATTGGAAGTACAATTATTCACAGTATATCTGTCAACTGACCATAGTCTAGCTTCCACGGTAAGTTGAGAATGAGAATGGTGACAGCAGCAAAGGAACATGAAAATGTTCCAACTTCTGTGACTCCCTGATTTCAAACACTATGGATACTTAAGGAAAGAACCCGCCTGGGCAATACTTGCCAGTGTTGCAACTTATCCTGTATATCCCTGGGTTCACCGTATCAACTATGCTCAACAACTGACCACTTTGCCCATCACTATTCGTAGTTGAAGACCCTTGAAATACCCAACCGCCTGCAGCTGACTCACCAAATACAGGACGAGGTTGATGACCCTTCCACATTTCTAAACATACCTCAATTCCTGCACCCAGAGATCCTCAAGAAATATCTAAGATATGAGTTGTGATGGGTGGACGGGTTTGAGTTTGAGTCTCGGTTTTTACAGCTGAAATTTCAGAAGAAGCACTTAGATGACCTCCAATAATGCTTACACGATCTTCTAGGGTTCAGAAACAACAAATGGATTAATTTGTATAGAAACAAAGTGAAAGGAAAGAAAGTGAATGTTCCTCTCTTAAAAAGTGACAATATGCAGGACTGCATTCGCATCATCCTGATTGTAAACTATAAAATAGAGCAACTGGAAATGAAAGTACCTTCCACTTTCTTTGCAGCAACTGAGGGATTCACGTTGCCTGTGGAAGGAACCTTTTCTTTAGTTGAGAAAAGTTTCGCAAGACGTAGTTCTGTTATTTTCATCTGCTCCTCCGCTGCAATTTCAAACTCAACAATAGGCCTATTTGGACCTTGTCATTCCAAGGGAACTGAAAAATAAACATCAGCATAAATATCACATGGCTTTCAATTTCATTTGTCAGTTTCCAGGCATAATATCATTTTTTGATAATTAGGCATAATATTATTGAACGCAAACTATCAAAAATAACATGTACAATTCAAATATTGGTTATATCTTTAACTGTTTAGACTTTTGGTAATACACTCGCTATTATGTTTGTCACTGTTTAGATAGAGAACGAAAACAGGCAAGATTCTGAGAATGATGCAGTAGCCACCACTTTGTTAGAAAAGAAATACCCTTGCAAGTCCAAGACTATTTTTGGTCCAAAGCAACATAAGTCTCCATGGTAGGCAGCGTCCAAATCAGTGATAGAAGACGCATAATAGTAATTACTAAGTATTTAAGAGTCAATTCAGGTCTTACGTTAAGTAGAATGTCTTTAGACATATTTAAGGAATCTTTGGTATTCTATGAGATCTATTAATGCTTGGTGCCTGTGATATCTCCTCTCCTACATTGTTGT
This sequence comes from Comarum palustre, assembly GCA_951800085.1. NCBI lineage: Eukaryota > Viridiplantae > Streptophyta > Magnoliopsida > Rosales > Rosaceae > Comarum > Comarum palustre. The sequence goes on along the minus strand of OX637581.1, from coordinate 9,897,453 downwards.
CTCTTTGCTCCACCTTTATTCTCTAATCCCTAACTTCTGTGATCTACTGCAGCTTTAGACCATCTTTGTCTTCAAAATATACTGTATATTTTTATGATTCAAACCATTAATCTTAAGCTCTCGACCATAATCACACTCACATACACCCCTGCTCTGTCCATCATAATATTCATATCGCACCAAAAGATCCTACCAGCTCTTCGTAACTCTTCCTCTTGCGATCACAATGGTTACCAATACGCTTTCATCCAAAGTTATCTGTGTCGCCAGTGGTTTACGAGAAGAAGAAGAAAGACAATGAAATATACGTATCAATTCATTCAGCTATTAGACAAGAAAAAGAACCAAGACAGCCAGGTCCAGAGGAGTGTTACACAGGAAGTTGCTGATTTCAACGAGGACTGACATGCCAGTGTTCCTGGATTGGCTGTAAGGCTGGGTGAGTTTCTTTATGTGACATCACATGGCAGAGGAGCGAAAAGCTGAAAACTCTTTTGCAGGAAGCTAAACTGAAGCGGACAGCTAGGTTTGGTGGAAAAGATAACATCAAACTCACTTTACATTCAACAAAACTTGGGAAGACATGAAACTGAATGCTGCTTTCTACCAACTAACTACAACCAATACCGGTTTCTTGTCCCTTTGCTCTCTATACTTAAAAAAGGACTACAGACAGCTTCAAACCATTTCTGTCTTCTAAACATACTCAATTTCTTCTAACTTTCCTACCGCACCACCATAACCGTGGTTTAAACAGCTTCTGCCTTCTAAACATACTCTAATTTTTATGCTTTTAACTTCCTAGCACACGATATTCATAATAACACCTACCCTTGCTCTGTCCTACATACTTAAATGTATATACAGTCCTTTTTTTGAAAAGAAACTGCTTTTTATTGATTCAAAAAGCAGAGAACAAGGAGGATGACAAGAAGACCGCTTAAAAGAAAAGAGAGCAGCTATGACTATAGGCAAAATGTCTTAGCTTTAAGGACTAAAACTAAACAAAAATTAAGTTACAGCTACTTCTCAGTTAAGAATAATGGAAGAAAGGCTAAAATCCCTAAATTTTTTAGAAGTATAATAATGCAGAATAAGAGTATAATATCTTAAGTTAGGATTTTATGATTTCTTTCTTATTTTGAATGTGTTTTTATTAGGAAATCCTTTAAGTTCTAGAATATTAGGGTTGCTTGATCCTAATTGATCTAGGGTTTTAACCCCTTTATATATAGAGGTCTTTGTATTCTTTTTTGACAGAGTTGAATAAATAAAAGTTTGAGAGCTTTGCTTTCTATCCAAGCTTGTGAGATGCAACCTAAACTTAGGTGTGATGCCTGAGATCTCTAGGTGTGGTGCCTAGAAACCTACTGGTGAGATGCTAGTAGACCTATCCCTTTCTTAATTCTATCTTTAAACCGTTAATTTAGAGTTCATCTTATTTTGTCCTGCATCATTTTGGCGCCGTCTGTGGGAACCAAAACCTATTGATCCAATGGCTGCACGTTTGGAAAAAATTCGCTGGGGTCATCTGACACACATCGAGATGCCCTGTTACTATAAATTGTGGAACAACTTGAATCATTCAATCTTCGGCTTAGAAAGCTAGAAGATAATGGGAAAGCTTTTGCACCGGCAGTCGAGGAAAACAACGCTAGTGACGAAGTAGAGCAGCCCCACAACAAACAAACTTTTGGGGCTTGGGTCACAGAATTCCTTGAAGCCACTAGTGAGCCTGAACAAGTGGATACTGATGGAAATATCGATATGGATGGAGAGAACTGTGTCAATTTTGTCTCAAGTGTTGTTGTTGAGCGCCTTGAACTTCAAGTACTGCCACACCAACAACCATACAAGGTTGGTTGGGTTGACAACACCCATATTCCAGTGCCACCCATGATGACAACCCATGTCCTTGTAGGAAAACCTTGGCTATTTGATCGTGATGTGTACCATTGTGGAAAAGCAAATACATATTCATTGTTGTTTCACAAGCACAAGGTTGTCTTGAAACCTATGAAAAAGTTTGACATGGTGCCCCACAGAAAGGTGTTAAGGGGACATGCAGCAACCAAGAAGAAAGTTATTAACATGCTGAAGATGAAATCGTTTCGGATAAGGGCCTGGTGGCTTAGTTGCAAGATTCTACACCCATAACTCGCCGGAGTTGAGTTTTTTCAACCTAGGGAGGATAATGCAGAATAGGAGTATAATATCTTAATATTTTATGATTTCTTTCTCTTCTTTTGGATTTGTGTTTTTATTAGGTAATCTTTTAAGTTCTAGAATATTAGGGTTGCTTGATCCTAATTGATCTAAGGTTTTAACCCCTATATATATAGAGGTCTTTGTAGTCTTTTTTGGCAGAGTTGAATAAGTAAAAGTTTGAGAGCTTTGCTTTCTATTCAGGTTTGTGAGATGCAACCTAACCTTAGGTGTGATGCCTGAGATCCCTAGGTGTGATGCCTAGAAACCTACTGGTGAGACGCTAATAGACCTATCCCTTTCTTAATTCTATCTTTAAACCGTTAATTTAGAGTTCATCTTATTTTTGTCCTGCATCATATAAGCCCATAAAGATGGCCAAAAGACAAAAACTATAGCAAGTCTCTCTGACATTAGTCCAGCCAAAACATGGAAACCAAAAGTTTCTACTACATGCCAATTGATACTGCAATAATTTATTCACTTAGTGATAAAGTTGTTTTCAATTACTCATTCCCTACAATCCTGAATTTACCTTGAAATGTAGATCAACTTTAATAGAAAACTACCTTCAATTCAGCAAGTATCCCATCACTGCTCTTCCCTGATGCACATATTAAAAATACAAATCCAAATTTTTCCCTGTATCTAGCATTCCATTTAGAGAGTTCCGTGAAAGCCAAGAAAATTATAATAAATCAAAAACCTTCAGCCAAATAAATAACGGCAAAAATTAAAGTAATTTTCATTTTTAATATAATTATATTATATATGTATGTATTCTTTTTTGTTGTTCTTTAACAGCGACAAGGAGTTAGGATTATAGTGACCTGTAAGCTAGAACTAGTAGCAGTTGCAATAGTAGTTGACTGCTCTCCTTTGCTCCATCTACAAAAGTTGAATTGAAATAGTGAATGAGAATTTAACATAGCAATCCATAGAATCCAAAACAACCAACTAAAGAAATAGAAAAATCATACTAGGGGCTTCATCTCTGCCCTAATTAGAAGTTTAGAAATTTATGATAATAGAAAACATGACTAGAGAAATAGGAAACATAGAAGAACCGATGGAAGAATGGAACTCTGGTAGGTCGATGGTGAGGCTCTGTTCTCCTTGTCTTCTTCTACGTCTCTACTGCTGCTCTCTCTGTTATGTCTCTCATCTTTTTCACGTGCTTTAGGATTTTCTTTTATTCCTCTTCAAATTCCAATTGGTTTGGCTTTTTTAACTTTCCTTGTCTAACCAGGAATAGCTTCCTTATCTCCAAATAACACAATGTTATTATCATCAATGCAAAATAGCCTTCCAAATATGTAGCCACGTTCAGTCCCTTTCCTTGTAGTACCAAGATTGATGGGGACGTAGGCTTCACGAATTGGATTCATGAGCAAAAACACCAAATTCGTCTAAATCTGCCTCCACGCGCTGCGTACACTCGGAACTTCATAACTTCCTCTAGAAAAATGCAAATCCACTTCCGTAAAATTTCTTAGAAAGCTGTCATCCGTATCTTTCCAATGTTGTATGGCTCATCTCCATATTCCTTATTAATAGATACATTTTAATCCTTAAATTTGACGCACTACAAGGCAGTTTTTAGGCAGCTCAATAGAAAGCATAGTTTCAATCCCCAGCTCGACTTTTAGCTCCAAATTCATTTTTTTCTCCAACTCGACCTATAAGACATAAAAACCAAGTAAATGACTTACAATTGACAAGAACGAATCATATAATCCAACATTTAAGGGTATACAAGTGTATGAAATATGAATCCATCAGCCACCCCTAGTTGGAGTTGAATGAAAAACAATAAAGAGATATGGTTGGGTTTAGAAGAGAAGATAAGGGAGAGAGAAAAGTTTGATGATGAGCGGTGTTAAAAATCTGGGTTTTGTGGTGATCTATCTCTTGTTTCTTTTTCAATTTTTTTATCAATTCTGCTGCATTAGAGGTTACCATTTTGAGACCTTGCCATATGTCTTGAAATTTCAGGTCTGGCTCTGCCACCAAACTCCTCACTGTCCGTAGTTCCTATTCTAGCTTTAATAAAACTCTCTAGCCATACTCCTAGCCTTTCTACTACCTAAGCCGCCTCAAGCCCTCGACTTCCACTTTCTTATGAGATCTATTATTTCTTTCATGTCAAATTTCCAAGCCACCACATTGAACCATTCCATTTTACCCTCATTGGCAACAGTAGAAACATGAAGAAATAAATAAAAAAAAATCATCTCCTTCTAGACCTTGCCAACCTCCACCAAGAAAGTGAATTTCTAAATGTTACGTGCTTGTGTGCACTCCCATAGAGCATGAATGACTGATTGTTCATCTCTGTACAGTTCATACACGACCCCCGACTGCATATATATTCTCCTTCTCAACGTAGCTCCACACGGTAAAAAAACATTACAAGCACGTCATAAGAAGACTTTAATTTTGTTTGGCAGATTTAGGCTCTATAATTGTTACCAACTTTTTGTGCAGACTTGAGTCACTATTCCAATAATGACCAGACATCAAATCCCTTATCCTTCTAGATTTCTCTTCCATCACCACTCAACAACCTGAATTCACAAAAATCTTTCATTTTTATTGTAATGCCATACCAATTTGTCAACACCACCATATTTTGGGAGAGGGTTAGCAAGAATGATATTGACTTAGAAATCGAGGAATTGTTGTTTAATAAGATCCACATTACATGAACCACCTGAATTTATAATATCATCCACTAAAGCAGAAGACATTAATGTAATTAGGGAGCTCACCTTGAAAATAAAAGATTGAGGCACCCATTTGTTAGTCCGGAAATTAATTTGGCTTCCATCTCGAACTCTCCATCTCACTCCGATTTGAATTAGCTTCTTTCCTCAAATAAGACTTCTCCAAATTAACGAAGGTCGTCTCCCTACCCCTGTATTTAACCACTATGCCTTAGGGAATTATTTGGCTCTTAGCACTTTGCTCAGTAAGGAATTAGGTGAATGCATTACTCTTTACTAAGTTGAAGTCATGAGGGCTTGCTTAAGCATCTCCAGGTCCCTAAACCCCAACCTTCTTCCCATTTACTCTGACAAAGTTTCTCCCATGAACACTAATGCAACCATTTTTTATTTCCTCTCTTGCCCCACCAAAACTTTGTAATCTTGGAGTGCAAGCTTTGACAGCTCTATTTGGAAGTCGAAAAAACATTCATAGTGTACATTGGAATAGCTTGAGCCCCATATTTAATCAGTATCATCTTCCCTGCTTTTGAAAGGGACCTGCTTTGCCATCCCACGAAATGGTGATCTAATCTTTCGATAAGTCTCTTGTAGTTTCACAATAGATTCATCTTTATGAGCACACCAATAAGGATTCTTCCATTTTCTGAGAGTGAAGGGTATATGAAACATCCCTTGATGATAACCCCACCTTCACACAAAACATTTAAGCTTGTTTGGAGGTGGACATCTATTTTCCTTAGCAAATCTTAATATTTTACTTGGTAAGTGATTGTCCAACATCTGTTATAAATGGTTACTAAAGATCACTTACACTATTTTGTTATATGTAGTATTTTTTTTTCAAATTAAAATTAGTTAGCGTCTCAGTTGCTAATCAAATCGGACCTTGAAATGATAGAGCTAGAGATTCAATTATAATAACATGGATGAACTCCTCTTCCACCAGATCTCTCATATCATTGTGACATTACTGCTCTTTTTACTCCCAAATCATAGAAGTCTTCATCATCACTATGAATACAAGTTGCTTCAAGCTCAGTTATTTATCACACTCCATAATTCTCTTGAATCTCAACCTCAATTTGTATGACTCATCTAAATCTATATCCACATTCTCCTCAAAGTTTGAATTATCATGTTCTTCATATGGTGGAAATAAGAAGGTCATGACTTCAAAATTATGCTCTTGACTTGTAATAGGTGTAAGATTGTGCTCTATAGATACCTTGACTTCAAATGGTTCATCAGCTGTTGCCCAATTTCAATCCTCACTAACTGGAAGTTCTATACATAGTTCTTACTCTTGTGAGTCTTGATTTAAGATAGCAAAGATTGTCTCCATATGTCGCTCAATTTTCTCAAAATTTTGCTCGATATTCTACCTATAAGAAGAAATATTATTCGCAACAGAAGCAACCAAGTCTTCAAGATAATTACAGGTGATTGAAATTGATGATAATAGTATGCATTGGTGAACCCTTGTTGCACATTTAGGAAATCATTCGACTCATAGTAAGGATATTGACTCCACCCGAAATCATATAGTGATGTATACCAATCATTCCAACCACAATGATTTTCTTGATAACCATCCATCATGTACTTCATCCTCAAAACAAAACAATAATCAAATTAGTAATGTACAAAATTGAAAAAGGCGCAAGAACTAGATTTGTAATAAAAAACAATCCCCGACAATGGCGCCAATTTGATAAGTCTAAAATAAACTTATAAATTAACCTTATAATTACAATTATGTTGTCGGTCATAGTATAGGAAAGCAGGGATCTCTCGCATAGAAAAGTATGACTCGATCTAAAACTAAAAACCTAATATGTCCAGTTCAAAAGAACTCATCAGCAGACAACTCAAAACTATTCCAAACATAATGAGCATTTATTGACACAAAATAGACACGATGAAATAACGACTGACAAAGTTTTACAATATTTGGGGTTGGTTTGCTAAACTAAATAAATTTGACAAAATAGAGGACATAAAACCTACAAAAATAAAAGAATGTTTTAGTATTTTGAAATAGATAAGAAAAACAGGAGGAACAACCATTAGAACAAATTTCACCAAATTTTTTTCATCCTACATGTTCATATTCAATTAAATGTCTTTATCCAAGTTAAGTCAATGATGTGTTGAACTTAACCTATCAACCTTTCTTACTTGATATGTTAAGAGAAAGATATTTTCAACTTAACTTAGCTTCTAATATGGAACCTAGAGTGATGCTCTCGTACAGCTCTATCAAAGAAGTCATTAAGATCGAAAAGAATATAAATAAAGCTAGACAATTTTGGTACTCCATATGAATGGTGCTCAAGTCACTCATGTGCTACTTTAGATAATATATTTGACATGTTGATCAAAACACAAAATCATAGTAATAAAACCGTAGCATGCTTACTACTTTTGCAACAGTAATAAACAAAATCGGAATTTATCAATGAGAAACCAATAAATCAATAAATATTCAATATCCAAGAACCAATAAAATCAACACAAAATCTTGGTTTACACATGTCTAGGGCTTAGACAGCCCTAACTATCAAAATTTACTAAAAACATTGGAAAAATAAAACATGAGAAAGGGAATAAGAATATGATGACGAAAATAGACTGATGTTGTGTGTCCCTAAAAAAGATGTGTAGAATTGAAGTTTATATATAATCAGCTGCTATTAGGGGTTAGAAAACCCTAATTTTCGTCAATGAACTTGCCTTTGTAGTATGAGTTTTAAAATTGAAGTTTCGGTCCAAATCAAAAATTCAGATAGATTGACCTTTGGTCACTTAAACGGTCATTACTTCTTCTCCGAAATAGCTATTGACAATCCACGAAAGGTTCTGAAAAGTAGATTCTTGTAGCTTTCCGTTTATATAAGGCTAATCTCCTAGGTCACTTTGAGCTGATCATAATCCTCTATTGAAGTTGACTATTGATTTCTGGTTGATTTTTTGATTTCATTCCTTGCACCATATGGATTCTTATTCCTTCAAGATTTATTCTCTTTTGCTTCTCTTATGCTCATCTGCTTTATTTGTGACATAAAAAGACAAACTAAGTTATATTGAATATTGTTAAGGAATTACATAGCTAAATATGGTTAAAAATGCATTAAGAACGTTGCATAAAATGCACCTATCAAATAACACGGCTAAATAGCTAAATAGTCTCTTCAAATTACCTAAACTATGGTTAGACTGCTTAATTCCACGGGTGATAGACCATTATTGCTGACAATTAGAACCTTCAATACCCCTCAAGGATAACAGGGCTCATCAAACTATTTTGTGTCATTCATGAATATAGAATATTATAGTGCACTACAAGAAAAGACAATGTCATAAAAGATAAATTTTCTTCCAAACACACGTTAACTGTGTCGTAAAAGATCTTGTGTTGTAAAAAACTTTTATGTGTGTTTTAAAAGACATTTTGCTTGTGTTGTAAAGACATTTTTGTGTGTTGTAAAAAATATTTTGTACGTGTTGTAAAATATATTGTTGTGTTGTAAAAGTCTTTTTACATATTAATTGTGTCATAAAAACAATATATATGTCATGTCAAATAAATGATTTTGTGTCCTGAAAAATATGTGTGTTGAAAATTATGTATCATAAATGTCCAATTTTCTTATAATGGTGTTATTCGATCTTCTAGGGTTTGGGATTGATTTATGTCGTTTCAAAGACCCTTTGTTTAAAGTAATGAAGAGATCGACCAAAAAAACTACACTCATTAGAGCTGTCTTTGTCTTCTAAACTCAAATAGGGCTTTTCAATCCCTAAATTAGGGCCAAATGTTTATTTGATTATTCATAACAGCAAATCTTCATTTTACATCCTGAAGATGTTTTGGAACCCAAAAATGCCAGATAGGCCAACAAAAGACCAGATTATGAAAATTGAGTAAGAAAAATATAGGGAAAAAATGAAGGGATTCCTCTTTGATGATAATACAACAGGAAAACGACTACGAGTTTCATTTGCAGATCAATTGGAAACACATAAGGCCAATCGAGACAACTTAGAAATGAAACACTTCATCAACCTATTCAGATCTAATATGCAATTGGAAGAATTCAAAACATTAGAGGTGTATTCATTCAATCAGTTCCAAGAAGAAAAACTACTCTATATTTATTACGGTTGCTTGAATGTGAAAGATGAAGAAAAATGACATGAGAATGTTAAGAACACACATGAGGAAAATAAATATGTAATGAGTCCCAAGATAAAATAACGTATTTGTGAGTTTCCATCCGAGATAAGTTATGAATGCTAAAAGGTATATGTGAGGAGGAAACTCCGTAACAAACATTGTTATGATGAGAACATGGCAGATATTCTAGAATTTGTGAAAAATGTAGTTTGTCATTTAATAGGTCAATATATGTCTAATAATTATTGTCTTAATCTTATTCATTTTTTATATCCTTTTATTTATTTATTTATTTATTACTTAGTATGTTTTATGTTCATGCTAGGAAAATGAGTAAAGAAGCGAAAACGTGCTAAAAATGCGGCTTACGCACATATTTCGGACATGGAGTGAAAAATCGAAGCCAATGGAGCAAATTCAGAAAATTCACTAAAGACAACATTGACCGATCAACGAAAGTCAACGTTGGTCAAAGAAAGTTAAACTTCGGCAGCCGGCAAGGTGGTGGTCGGAACAGGTGGTTGATGATCAACAAGTCAAAAGAGCATAGAAGACAATGAATTATTCAAATTCATATTTGAATAAGAGTAGTGACATATATATTTTCTTTTGTCCTCATGATGTGGACATTGTCCCCTTGTCTTAGTGGCCAAATACCTAGAGTGCCCCTACTTTTCTTACTACACAAATTATCTATAGGTTAGCCAAAGACTAGATCCACATTTTATACTACACATTTGACCACATCCAACATTCATTACTTTGCATCTACACCCTTCATTTCAAGTGTTCTAGCCTATTTAAACACGTATCCTCCATGCTGTGAAGAAGTTTTCTCTCTTCTCTCATTTTTTAGATTTAGGTTCTCTTCTCTCTCATTTTGTAGTTTTAGTCTAGTTTTTCATAGTTTGCATATAGTTCCTCCGATTGTGTGAGAAATAGGTGTGTAGGCACTTGGGTTTCACCAAAACCGAAGTTACTACACACTCTAAATCAATCACAACACTTCAATATTCTAAGTCTTTGCCTAATTTCTTGAGTTTGTGAATTTGTATGGTGGTTTGGGTTGTAAAACCGAAAATACCATACCTTGAAGCAATTCTCACATCTAGAGAGCTGGGAGAAAATTTTGGGTTCTTAGTTTGACTCCATCAAAGGTCAAACTCATGGGTATTTCGTTCCTCTTTTCTCTTCTCTTTCTCTTTGATGTATTTGGCTTGCTTTGTAATATGATGTGTTGTGAGTAGTTGGATTGAAGCTAAGGCAAGCCCTAGCCTAACTTTTGTGCAACAATGTAATTTTTCCTTTTAATTTGATGTAGATGCATGTTTGAATCTTAAGGCTTCTATACTTAATTGCTTACTAAATGTGTTAGTTAGTTTTGTCACCTATAAAGCATGTTTATGGACTAATGAATTGGAAACTTGAAATTGACAACTTGTATCCATGAGCATGAGTAACCTTAGGGTGGTGGCTTAGTACTTCTTACGGAAATGCTAAGTTGCTTGAATTTCTTACTCTTGACTTAATGCATGTGTTGTAGCACCCCTGGGGGGTAAACTACAGTAGCCACGAAGTTAAGCCAATAAGAAGCCAACACGTCCGAAGGACGTGCCAACAACTTATTAACCCAAAGTCGTAGGCTTTTTAGTGAGTAAAATAAATTTTAAACTTTAAATACTTTGAGTGGCACCACATGAAATTCTTAAAACAATCGTCAGAGTTTATCTAATCTCGCGGAAGGTGGTAAAGATAAAAGGGACAATTTAAAAACTTTAGCGACAACAATAAAATATGTACAACAAGGTTAACAAATCGGGATGACACCTTTACTGTTTATGGAAATGGCTCTGTATATGACTCGAAGGGTAAAACTGGAATATGGAGTACACTTGGATCAAACGTCGAGGAAGGAAGGGGACTCCACACATAGCTCTCTTTGTCTATCCCGTCACAGTACGCAGCACCTGCAAACAATCTGTTGTAGGGGTGAGCGTCGTCCTCACGTGCTCACATATAGGTCCACCAAAGATAGGTTTGAAAACCAAAAACCGTATTTATACATATAGATTTGAGCTCGTAATAAAACCATTTATGAAATCCTTGGCACACAAAAACCATCATTTTATATCCTTTAGGAAAACATGCAGTATGCTAAAATCATAGGGGCCCAGAGCGCTCAATGTACAAGTACAACCTGCAGGACTTTCGAATCTCCATGACCGAATCTCGGGTTTGTCTTCACAGCAAACCGGGGCCAACTACCTATGCGCTTGGAAACACATAGTAGCGAGAGTGTCCATTTCTAGCTAAATGCCCAAACAGCGCATCTCACTTACGTCTCGCTTAACTCTGTACGAGACGAGCGTAAGCGGGATATTTAAAATAACAGGGCATCGCCCCTCCGGAGGTTCACGGTCTCGACACCGTGGGAGTGCTAGATACTAGGTCCCGTCACTCTCAGGTCACACACCGGAAATTAGGACAACGGTGTTCCACACATCTCACATTGACGTATAAAATCATTTACGTCTAGCCTCGGGTTTTCTTGGCCCAATCACAAATCATTTAATATACAGAAAACTTTCCCGAGGCATCGACCATGAGCATACACAAAATCATGCACTTTCTCATACATATATAAAACCACTACCAAGGGGGTTTAGATTCCCTACCTGGAATTGTTGTTCCATACGTAGCTCCAAGATTCCAGGAACTGTCTTGGTGAACCGGGATCACCTCGTAAGCTACATCGTCCAATAATCACTGCAGAATAAAGTATCTTAGCAACCAAGAAACAATAACAGTTCAGTTGACCACAACATTCCTAGTTTGACCAGGAATGACCACACTGACTAAGTTGACCAACCAAATTTACTTTTCAACTCTTTATCCTTTTTGACTTTCCTTCCGGTTATCGACTCTTTACTTATTTACTGGAAGTCCGACTAAACTTCGGAACTTCCCTTCACCATTTACTGACGTCAAGGTGTCACATAATAATTCGTTGAATTACTATGGACACCCAACGTGTCACATTAATCAAATCTTTAACCTTGAGTCGATTTACCGATTTACGTGAAACACCAACTTTACTTAAAACGGTCAACTTGACATTTTTTCAGAAATTCCAATTATCACTTTCCGACAACAGTTTAACACTTAACCAAACTGTATCAAACCTTACTGAACTTCTATTCTTTACTTAACCGTTTTTCTGAAAATGTAGCTTTCCCAAAATGGAAACTTTCCTTTAATGGAAACTTTCCCAAAATGGAAAGTCTCCCAAATTAGCAGGTTTCCAAACTTAGAAGATTTCCCAAAATGGTTAGTTTCCGTTTTTATACGTTTCCTTACGTAATTTCCAATTTACGACACTTTACCGACTAAACGGAAACAACACACTTTAAACAGGAGTCGAAAACTACCTCTCGGCATTTCAGCCGGATTTACTGCATCACCGGACCTTTACCGGATTCCGGCAACTTGCCGGAATCCTCTGCCGGATTCCGGTCAACTTGCCGAAAATTCGCCGGAGTTTCCCTCGTTTCTTCGCCTCCAAGTTACGACAACATATGCAGGAATCCAACAACCAATTAATATCAGATCAACATCAATTCCAACTTAAATCCAACAATCAAACACAACTTAGCAGCAAGAACATAGAAGCTCAAGATCAGGAAGAATCCCTCACCTCTGATCCCCTCCAGAACTTCCAACACTGCTCTGCAGCCTCACCATCAAGCTCCACCATGCAGTCCTGCCTCTTCCTTCGATCTAACTTACTGCAGGTTTCTCCAGAACCTCACCAACTGCCTCGAGCACAGCAGCTCCATCAAACACAGCAGAGCAGCACACACTGCCCCAGCTCACTGCAGCTTCCTCCAACTGCCTAGGCGTGACTAACAACCTTCTAGAGCTCGGAAAACAACCCAGAACCCTTCAAGAAACCGTCGCCGGAGGAGTTGCAGAAATCCCAGAAAAACAGGGAAAACAGTGAAAATGGAGTTTCTCGATTAGGACTCGAATCGATGATCAAACAACACAGAAAGGAAGAAGAAGTGAAGAGGAACAAGAATATACCTCCCACGCGCCGAACCGCCGCCTGGATCGCCGGAAATCGCCATTGACCGGCGAGCCTCTCCTCGGTCGATCTCCCTCCACAGTCGCCGCCTCGGTGAGCTGAGGGTATGGATGGGTAGAGGAGGAAGAGAGGGGAAGATTGGAGGTGGTCCGCCGGCCATTGGTGGCCGGACGGCGGAGCGCCGGAGGAGCACAGTGAAGACCGAGAGAGAGCTCGGGAGGAAGAGAGAGAAAGGAGAAAGGGGAGAGTCTTGACCGAGTCAAAACTCTCTCCCTATTTATAGGGAAATGAACGGTTGAGATCTGATCTGAAAAAGATCCAACGGTTCAGATTAAAAGAAGGTGAAAAGTAAAAGGGTAAATGGTAAAACTGATTTACCGGAATGGTAATTTAAAAGTTACCGGAAACTTCGAAAATCCGTAGAAAATAAACCGAAGCTCCGAAAAATAATCCGAAAATACCGGGAGACTCGTGTCGACATGTACTATGACATCGAGTCATCAAATCAGGTATTTGGATAACTTTGAAAAACTCGAAAATGAACGTGGTAATTAGCTCGCGAAGTTACCGAACGCGACTTAAACCTCGGTAACTCGTCATTAACCACGGTTAAAACGTGCGGGGTCCCACATGTGTGGTGAGTTTAACCACTCCAAAAGATGGTTGGATCTGCGGTACATAGGCCACTTGTGTTTTAAAGAGACATAAGTGAGACTAAGGTTGTGTAATACAACTTAGTTTCAAAAGAATTTGTTAGATCGCATGATTAGTTGGTTTCTTGGTAGCTTCACCAAAACACTAAGACAAAATTTGTCAAAAGTATGTTTGCATCACTTACGGGTTACATTTGTGCATGAGTAAGGGCTAGGTGCGATGCCTTGGTCTCTACTTCTCCCATTGATCTATTCTCTCACACTTTATTAGTTAGTTACCCTACTTGCACTTTAGACTTACTTTAGTTAAATCAACTCAAAACCAACTCACTACTTCCATTGTTAATATCATCACTTGGTGGTGTTGGCTTCCAAATGGCTAACACCATTAATTTGTAAAAAGATAGACTTGCATGTATTTTCTAGGTTTGTTTTTCGTAATCTAAGCTAGGGTTAAGTTTCCCCCAATCCCTTGGGTACGATTCTCTACTTTTTCCCTATACTAAAATTTGACCTCCTATACTTAGTAGTAGGTAGCACACACACTTTTGCATTTCATTTAGACGTTAGGTGTGTGACCATTATCACTACAATGAGAGGAGAGTAGAGGACAAAATTACCATGGAAGAAATAGAAGAATCTATAAGTTTTTCATTTCCGGAATTGTGGGTATTCATAACAAATTATTGTTTGGTGAAGAGATCTAGTGAAAAACAAGTTAGTTTATGACAACTTCAGTATGTGCATAGAAAGTTATGATACTAGTAATGAATGCAAATATTCCCTCAACAAGGATGTTGATATATTAGATTAGTAGAGGAAAGAGAACATTAAGAGCAGGGCCGATCTTGAAGGATTAAAGGTCCGACACGAAAAATTTTCTTGGACACCTTATACTAATTTTTATTCTAAATTTAGTATACTCTAATATTGTTATTCAAAGATATATAAGATAAATATAAAAATATCAACAAAAATCACAAGTGTTCTTGCAGTTGAGATAGTTGTGTAGCTTTTATTTTATTTGAGCCACCAAGGTTTGCATCTGAGTGAGTACCAAAATTTTGAATTTTGTCTAGATTGTCAAATTGGGCCTAAGTTGGCCACTATATCAAAAGGATTGTGCCCAAGTTGGTCTATGGTGTGTCTAGAATGATGGTTTTTAATATGCCTCATTGGTCTAGCCCCTAATGCAGCCGCACAACCTGCATTGGGTTTGGGCCGATCCTGATTGTTTGGGCCGATCTTGATTAAGATAGATGAAGAATATACCTTCAACAATGTATAAATTTTGATAACATTTTGTAGTTTTCACTATTTAACCTTGTCTTTCTTTAGTTTTTGTTCTCAATTTCCAAAATAAAAAATTGTTTAATGTAATGATGACATAACGTGTTCTATTAATTTTCTATTATAGAGGAGAAATCACAAAATCTCTATAAGAAAATAAGCTAAACTTCAACAACTCTTTTATTTTATATACAAAATTAAATGTTTTCCGTATAATTTAATGAATTTATACAAATATATAAATTTATTCAAATCAAACCCTAATTATCTGGTTAATTGTTTTAACTTTATGAAGTTTTGTTTTAGGGAAGATAATGAAATCAAAAAGGCAAGTAATAAAATTTACATGAAGATAAAAATTTGTAAAAAATCTATATATTTAGATGGAATGTTTCTTTCTCTTCTCACTTTTTGTATTGTAGAGGATTCTTTACATGAGCTATTAGAGCCAAAAATGATGTTTTTCCTTGAAAATATAGATTATTCTAGTTTTACATGAGCTGTTGGAGATACTCTAAGCGGTAAAAAGGCAACAAGTGATGTTGATGCAAAGGCAACAAGTGATGTTGATGCAAAGGCAACAAGTGATGTTGATGCAAAGAAAACATCTCTCCCTGAGAAGCTAAAGAGATCTTTACGCTCTTAATTTACTAACTCATTTTGGATAAAAAAAACTCAAAAGGATTTGATTGATCAACATTCGTTATGAGCATGTTTTGCCAATTTTTTGTTTAAAAACTAATAAATTCATTCACCAATAAGTGTCTTTTGAAATTTATAGTAATCTTACATATCCTGGTGGATTATAAAGTGACGCAAAATAATAATGGCCAATAGGGGTGGCCATACGAAACCGAAAATCGAAGAAACCGAACCGAAACCAAAAAAAACCGAACCGGAAGAAAAACCGAACCGAAAAACAAAAACCGGACCGAACCGGGTATGTATGGTCCGGTTTGTGGTTTGGGGTCCGTAGAAACCGGACCGGACCGAAAACCCGGAAAAAATAAATAAATAAATAAACTCATGAATTAAAATGACTTTCATTATGTAGTAGGAAGGAAAAATACTTTAATTATGGAAGAAAAATTATCAAAAATCTCATAATATAAGATGTGTTAGGAATGGTGAAATACGGCTATGGTTTAAAAATCATGTAATTCGGCCAAAGTCTCGGTGCCGATAGTAGCGGTCAACCCTATTTACAATTATTATTCCATTTGAGGAGCCCTATCGTCGGAAGGTAAATTTCCCAAAATTTTTATATGGGCGGTTGCGTCTCATCTACGTGAGTGTTTTTCGTGTAGAAGGTTTGACAAAAATACGTAATATAGAGGTAGATATGAGTGTTTCCGTGTGATAACTGACGATGGATCAGGGTTGACCATTTCGATCGAGCCCTTAACTTTGTCGGATCCAGTTGAATTTTTTTTCCACAGACATCTTTCATCATAATGATCATATCTGACGGTCAAATTTTAATTTTTGACTTTTAGTCATCGGAATCACAATATGCATACTAATGTTGTATAACTGGTTTATTAGGTTTTAAGCAAATGCATAACTTTATGAACCAACTCTACATAGAAGCAAAATTATCAAAAAACTCGTGAAATAAGATGTGTTCGGAATGATGAAATACAGCTCTGGTTAAAAAATCACGTAATTCAGGTAACGTCTCGGTGCCGATTGTAGCGGTCAACCCTATTTAACTTTATTATTCCCTAGGGGGAGCCCTATCGTTGGAAGGTAAATGTCCCAAAATTTTTATATGGGCGGTTGCGTCTCATCTACGTGAGTGTTTTTCGTGTAGAAGGTTTGACAAAAATACGTAATATAGAGGTAGATATGAGTGTTTCCGTGTGATAAGTGACGATGGATCAGGGTTGACCGTTTCGATCGAGCCCTTAACTTTGTCGGATCCAGTTGAATTTTTTTTTCACAGACATCTTTCGTCATAATGATCATATCTGACGGTCGAATTTTAATTTTTGACTTTTAGTCATCGGAATCACAATATGCATACTAATGTTGTATAACTTGTTTATTAGGTTTTAAGCAAATGCACAACTTTATGAACCAACTCTACATAGAAGCAAAATTATCAAAAAACTCGTGAAATAAGATGTGTTCGGAATGATGAAATACAGCTCTGGTTAAAAAATCACGTAATTCGGGTAACGTCTCGGTGCCGATTGTAGCGGTCAACCCTATTTATCTTTATTATTCCCTTGGGGGAGCCCTATCGTTGGAAGGTAAATGTCCCAAAATTTTTATATGGGCGGTTGCGTCTCATCTACGTGAGTGTTTTTTGTGTAGAAGGTTTGACAAAAATACGTAATATAGAGGTAGATATGAGTGTTTCCGTGTGATAAGTGACGATGGAACATGGTTGACCGTTTCGATTGAGCCCTTAACTTTGTCGGATCCAGTTGAATTTTTTTTCACAGACATCTTTCGTCATAATGATCGTATCTGACGGTCGAATTTTAATTTTTGACTTTTAGTCATCAGAATCACAATATGCATACTAATGTTGTATAACTTGTTTATTAGGTTTTAAGCAAATGCACAACTTTATGAACCAACTCTACATAGAAGCAAAATTATCAAAAAAATCGTGAAATAAGATGTGTTCAGAATGATGAAATACATCTCTGGTTAAAAAATCACGTAATTCGGGTAACGTTTCGATGCCGATTGTAGCGGTCAACCCTATTTACCTTTATTATTCCCTTTGGGGAGCCCTATCGTTGGAAGGTAAATGTCCCAAAATTTTTATATGGACGGTTGCGTCTCATCTACGTGAGTGTTTTTTGTGTAGAAGGTTTGACAAAAATACGTAATATAGAGGTAGATATGAGTGTTTCCGTGTGATAAGTGACGATAGATCAGAGTTGACCGTTTCGATCGAGCCCTTAACTTTGTCGGATCCAGTTGAATTTTTTTCCACAGACATCTTTCGTCATAATGATCATATCTGACGGTCGAATTTTAATTTTTGACTTTTAGTCATCAGATCATAATATGCATACTAATGTTGTGTAACTTATTTATTAGGTTTTAAGCAAATGCACAACTTTATGAACCAACTCTACATAGAAGCAAAATTATCAAAAAACTTGTGAAATAAGATGTGTTCGGAATGATGAAATACAGCTCTGGTTAAAAAATCACGTAATTCAGGTAATGTCTCGGTGCCGATTGTAGCGGTCAACCCTATTTACCTTTATTATTCCCTTTGGGGAGCCCTATCGTTGGAAGGTAAATGTCCCAAAATTTTTATATGGGCGGTTGCGTCTCATCTACGTGAGTGTTTTTTGTGTGGAAGGTTTGACAAAAATACGTAATATAGAGGTAGATATGAGTGTTTCCGTGTGATAAGTGACGATGGATCAGGGTTGACCGTTTCGATCGAGCCCTTAACTTTGTCGGATCCAGTTGAATTTTTTTCCACAGACATCTTTCGTCATAATGATCATATCTGACGGTCGAATTTTAATTTTTGACTTTTAGTCATCGGAATCACAATATGCATATTAATGTTGTATAATTTGTTTATTAGGTTATAAATAAATGTGCAACTTTTTGAACTATAACCATTTTTCACTATAATGATAATAAGAAGAAAAATTATCAATTTGAAAAAAATTAACCGAAAAAAACTGATCCGCACCGAACCGTAGGTGTGGTTTGCGGTTTGGCCTCTTGAATAGTAAAAAACCGAACCGAAGTATAACATTGGTTTGGTTCGCGGTTTGGGGTATAAACCGAACCGAAGTTGACCGAAGCCAGCCCTAATGGCCAAGCACACATGCTTGATGATCAGTGAAATTATGGTTTACATATTTGTATGCTTCAGTTGATTTAATGGTTGTATAATACAAACTAGATGAGAGGACAATTAATCTTTCCATTATAAGCCTTTGGTTGTGTGTATATAATTTTTGAAATTATTTAAAAAATCGGGATGTTACAATTTATGCATATATTTTGCTTGTAATCTCTTTAGTTTTTTCCGATGAAACTAGTCATCTTTAGTTGGTACATAAATAGCCTGTAATTGCACATGAGAGATAAGTGACTTATTTTATTTAGTTTGAACTCGGATAACTACCTAATTTCCCTTGGCTTAACTAAATCAATTTGTAAAACAGATTAAAGTAGAATTCTACAACAAAAAAGGGTGATAAAGATCATAAGTAGTGTGGCAGAGCTGGAATTCAGTAATGAAGGGGACCATTATAGTTTACATGTAACTATTAGAAGCATGAACTGGATTGACAAAGTTCAAAGGATAAAATACATAGAATAGAAAACAATGGTGGTGGTGATGGGGGGTAGGACATGGCCGTTGCCGGCATGTATGTAGCTCCGCCCCTATTCAAAAGACAACTTGTGTTGCCATAACCCAATCCTTAGTTATGGCTAAATATGGTGAAAAAAGAGAGTAGGTTTAGTCAAAAGCCTTTTTTATACGATGTTGTTCACCTGGTCAACTACTGACTAGTGAGCATTTGGTTAGTTACAGGTTAGATCGAGCTTATTTAAATCTGATGGTTGATATTTATTTAAATTAAATTTATTATCGTGTATGTTTTTAAGTTTAATTATTTCATTGATTAGTAGACGTCTTCTCTCATCAAACAAATTTGTTGTCCTTTTTACTTCTTCTTTCTTACAGATCACTTCTCCTCTTTCATCTTCTAAGAAAATTCATACAATTTGTAGCAAACCTAGAAGACCAGAATGGGTTCTTCAGAGATGGAGACCTAATGCTGAGTTCTCTTCTTCTCATCCTCTCTAAACAAACAAAATATGTTAATCTCTTTTCAATTTCGCACAATTCGAAATCAAACTTCTCTGATAAGAAGCCGATGCCTTGTTTGAACCTGGAGGTGCCTTCAATGCCCTAAGTTAGGTTTTCGTAGTATGTCGCCACTTTCACTTCCTCCTTCATTGTTCGATGACAGTTTGTTGGCGTCGTGCTTAACTTTGTGGCGGTCCTTTTTGGCTTGAGATACTTGGAGCATATTGTTCCAACATCCATTTTGGGTTTGTTGCAAATTTCATGGATTATGATAGAAGATGACAAGAGGAGGAGGAGAGGTGTGTAATCGAACAAAGAAGACAAAGACTTCTGTGTTTTCCAATGCAGTAAAAAATATTAAGATAATAAATTTTATTTAATAAATAGTCATTAAATCTCAACCACTAGATTTAAATAAACATGATCTAATGGGTAATTGACCAAATGTTTCCTGGTCAGTAACTGACCAGGTGGACAACACCGTTTTTTATTAGAGCAAATTAGACCAAAATTATCAAAGTTATAGGATTCTAAGTTTGCATTATTTTTTTTTTAAATTTTTTAAATGAGATTGTCCAAGGAAAATAGACAACATGTCCATAAGAGCTTACAAACAATAGGCACGCTGTAGAACTCTAGATGAGCAAAGAGTGTTGATACGATGATAAGAATAGAAGAGTAATGGAAAAATTTGTACCATATGGCGGATTTTGTTCAAAACAGAAAATTTACACAATATACAAAGGAGACAAGCTATGGTACTGAGATGTATATCTGATACATGACGTGAATCTAGGGAATTTAACAAAGAATTCCAAACATAAAGAAATAGCGTCACATTAAGAAAAATGATTTGAATATTCAAAATTGGTATTCAAATAAACTTCTTAATGACAGTGTTAATCGTAAGTTACTCTTCTGGATATATCAGAATTCTCAAGCAAAATCTTGGTTGAGATTCCGAATACATATCTGGAGTAATATTCTTTAGTATCTAGTATTTTATATCTTATTTTTATTAGATTTCTAAATTGTAGTTTATTCTAGATTATGTTTTTTGATTATATTAGGTTTAAGTTCCTAGTTCTAGTATGAATAAGTTTATTTCTATGTCTATATAAGGTCATTGTTAGATTGTATTTTTGGATTGAAGTTATCAATAAGAAAACCTAAAAAAATTAGAGTAGAAACTCTTGTGTTTAGGCTTATGTCTTTGTTTTACTAGTGGATTCTAGCCATATCTTCCATTAAGGTTTCGACGCTTGACGAAACCTTGCTTTCTATCGTGATTACGCTTCCGTTTCGTATCATTTGGTACCAGAGCGAAGATTTACTTACTCGATGGGAGACGATTCATGGGATCAAATCACCTTCACCAACCTCGCCGACGCTGGTCGGGCGAATAAAACCATTAAGAAGGATTTATGAGATTATTCAAAAAGTATAGTTGACTACTTCAAAACCTTCCGACAGCAGTCACAACATTTTATGAGAGACTGTGCAAGATGCAACAAAGGAGCTTTGGCAGTTAATTATGCAATTTTTTTTAAATCATAAAGGAGATGCTCATTGCACCGCAAGATTCACCCAGGATCGTGGGCATCACCAAAAACTGTGCTACATGGAGATTGTTGATCAATGCGCTATGAGATTTGCCCGTAGACGTGGCCATCAAAAAGGTCGGCATATCAGAAGATTTGCTTATGAGTGTGACCAAAATTGTGAAGAAACTGCCCAACGAGAGCTCATATAATTTTTCAATTTCAGTCAAAGGGAAGCTTCTTACCATACACGTCAAGGATGTGGTGATTATAAGATCAAAGCGCTATCTCTTTAGAACATCTTTATGAAGAAGAGGGCACTTTTCATGAGATTCACATGGACGACGCTTATGTGTGTAGGAGACCATGCTTGGGAGGAAGTCACGTCAAACTAAAATCAAGCCTACAAGAAAGAACATCAATAGTGACCATCACGAGGTGTGTGAAAAGAAACATGAAGAAGTCACTTTGAATGTTGAAGACAACATGAGTGATCATCCCGAAATGTGTCAAGAGAAACATAAAGAAGTCACTTTGAAGGTGGAATAAACACCCATTGAAGACAAAAGAGTTGGATCATTCACCACATCGTTACCCATGTTATGCAAGCCAAGTTCTGTTCAGGATCAATCCAAAGAGGAGTTCAAGTTTGAAGAAGCTTATTCTAAACTTGTCTATGACGTCAAATTCATGGTAATCCCTTCTAGCTTCGATGATATTGAGAATAATGGTTTATCATGCTTCTGTCTGACTAATGATCTAGCTGCATTCAAGATGAACTCGAGGTCGAGTTCTTTTCAAGTGGAGAAGACTGATATATGACAAGAATTTAGAGAATTTAAACAAAGAATTCCAAACATGAAGAAGTATCGTCACATTAAGAAGAATGATTTGAATATTCAAAATTGGTATTCAAATAGGCTTCTTAATGATAGTGTTAATCGTAAGTTACTCTTCTGGATATATCGGGATTCTCGAGCAAAATCTTGGTTGAGATTCCAATTACATATCTGGAGTAATATTCTTTAGTATCTAGTATTTCATATCTTATTTTTATTAGGTTTCCTAAATTGTAGTCTATTCTAGATTATGTTTTCTGATTGTATTAGGTTTAAGTTTCTAGTTCTAGTATAAATATGTTTATTTCTATGTCTATATAAGGCTATTGCTAGATTGTATTTTTGGATTGAAGTTATCAATAAGAAAACCTAAAAAAATTAGAGTAGGAACTCTTGTGTTTAGGCTTATGCCTTTGTTTTGCTAGTGGATTCTAACCATATCTTCCATTAAGGTTTTGACGCTTGACGAAACCTTACTGTCTATCGTGATTACGCTTCCGTTCTGTATCAATATCCTACTTTTATTTTACAAGAACAAATTACAATATTGAGAACAAATGTACCAATTCTATTTATACTATTTACATAAAGTTAAACTAAATTACAACATTGAGAATAATTTGTTCAAATTTTTGTAAAATGGTTATACATTTTGTAATTATAATAAGTATAACAATATTACAAACAAAATAACTCATTTTTACAACTTTGACTACAAATATGTTGTCACATTTGTAAAATGTGGATATCACATATGGGTAGGTACCATAAAATTTTCTTATACGAAGATGTAAACCTTCATAGTTTCTGATAACAGCATGTTTCAAACCAAATTAGAAATTTAGAAATCTTGTGAACAGTGGTGTAGCCAGATATCTCACTTAGAAGGGTCAAATTTGATTAACGAAAAAAATAAATGATATTCGATAACTCTTTAGAAACAACACGATTTTGCTTAAAAAAGTGACACAAACTTAATTTTAACAATGATCTTTATACCAATTCAAAATAAAAACGCGCTCTTGAACAAACCATTAATTCATCTCTAATAAAATTTAGAATTTTAATATGTTATTTTTGAGACATAATGTACGTCAATATATGATAAACATCAATGTGTTGGTTCCATTTAGCTTAATTATAAAAACTAAAAATCATAAATGAAATTTAATGTATTAAATTACATATTAGTAGAGATCAATAAGGTAAGAAACTCTTGACATGCTTTGTATTAATTGGATTACGTATTTAAAATAGTATAATTTTTTATTTCATTTCACTATTATTGAAAAATATTAAAGACTGATCAAAGATCTATTAAAGGAGAATGATCAATTTATGTTTCATTTCTTTTAATATCTGATACAAATTAAGGGTAATTTTTTTTAAATTGAAAGGGGACAATTGACCCTCTTACCCCTTCTCTAACTACACCCTTGCTTGTGAAACTTCCTATATGTTGTTTCACATTAGTAGGAGAAATACATGTAGAATGTAAGGGAAGGAGAACAAAATAGTACTTCAATATATACATATACAAAAATGTGTCTGATTTACAAAACATTCCACCATTTTAACATCAAAATGTGCTTTCAGGTTAATACTTCAACTACTTATATATTTACAACTCGTTAAAAGTTAGCAGAAAAGTTTAGCATCCGTTAAACCAGAAGTTTATTTGTAATAACTTTTTTCAAAAACATCCAAACCCTAAGAGTGGTGACTTCCACTCCCAACTCCCTCTCGTCCGGTGGCCAATCTTGATTGGGGCTAGCCTATGGGCTTTGACAACGTCGAGTTGTGGCTAACGGACGAGTTATGAAAATAGCTAAGTAGTTTCTATATGGTTTTGGCTTGAGGTTTGACCAAAGGGATCTCGGCTTGTAGGCATGTTTAAGGAAAAGGTTGTTTGTTTTTACCTCTGAGTTGTGTTACGAACGATTTTCATATGAAGTTTCTTGTTTTCTGACGTCGACGACGAAACTAGTTGGATCGGGAAGATTGATGAATGGTGTTGTGGCTGCCGGTCATGTGTGATGAGGAATACGAAGGATCTCGTTGGGATGGTGACGACGTGGATGGAGGATTCTGTGATGCTTCACGGTGGTCATGGCGGTGACCTGCTAGACATTGCTGAAGGTAGAGGATTTTGGAGGATGCATGTATGCGTCACCCCTTCTATGGGCATTGGGCTGGGTCCATTTGAGGGTTTTGTGCCTAAATTTGGGTAGGATTTTGTGCCTCAAGTTGGGCTAGGGTTTTGTGCATTAGCTCAAGTTATTAGTTATAGTTAGTCTATTTATAGTAATTCTTTTTTTAGGAACGTAAGTTTTTTTAAAGACGAGGAAACTAAGTTTTTGTGTGTTTAATTGGCATGGTTTGTTTCAGTCTAATTAGGTTCACTCTATTTTTTTGTTTTGAAATAAGTAAGCTGAATTTATAACGAATGATACTAACATGCCACGTCCTTAAGTTGTCGGGTGGTACAAGTAACTTGTTTTGCATTGTGAATAAATGAAAAATGCCTTTACGGCTTTCAATAAAATAAAAAAATCCCAAAACGTTTGCAGATGACCGTTGGATTGATTTTAAAGTGACGTGGCAGCTTGGAATCAGAAGAGACAGAGGATCATTCTCCAAACGTATATATCCTCCTCCCTTTTATCTCTACCAAATTGACGCCAAGCTTTGGAGTTGCGTCTCCAACACCACCACTCATCTCTGCGTTCAATTTTCTTTCAGCAATTGAGTCCAATCAGTTTCGTTTCAGCTGTTCAGTGCCATGGCTTCTCCCAACGATGATTCGGTATCTATATATATAACAAATTTCAAAGCCCTATTTCTATGATGCTTTTGGTGTTTTCACTGCTTGGAATTCCACATTTGTGACAGCTTAATCCGACTAGATCAGATTGAATTAGGTTTGATTAGTAATTTCTCGTACTGTGTGATTGTAGTTTGTTGTTGCTATCTGACAGGTGGTTTTGGCACAAGAGGATTTCTGTGCGAGGATTTTGATACTGAACAGGACTCGGCAACTGAATGCCCTTAACTTTGAAATGGTAACTCCTTTACTTTCTTGAATCAGTTTCTGTGTCATATAAGATTACAATGTTGTCCCTTTGATTCGTCGTCTTCTTTCCTATGGTTCATATTTAGTTTTTGATATTGTCTTGTTTTATACATAGCTTCACCTTGAAACTTCCTTTAACTGTATCTGTTTGCTTATAAGAACATAAAGGACATTAGTCATTAAGAGATGAGCATCAGGTTTAAATACGAGTGTACGGAATTCTTTGAAAAGCCACTACCAACAAAAAATAGTCATGTTGATGTAACTTTTGCTTCTTTCTCTTCCTTGTTGAAAACATACACCCAACACAAAGTGGAGTATGTGACCCGCTTAAGTTTAATGAGATATAGAAACTAGTAGGTTTACCCAGACGGGGAAATATATCAACCAGATGCATAAACGGTTTGTACTTTCTCGTCACATAAATAACAGCAAATAGGGATGTATCAAATTGTTCTTGAAGATATTGAGTGTCAACACAATGAGGGTAAATCTGAACGGTCAAGCCATTTGCTCCCATGTGGACTGGGGTTACCTAATGAAGCTATTTGCTAAAGCTTCCTGGCTCCTACAGATCATAGGGTTCAGCAGGAGGCCCCACTGTCAATTATCCTTCAGCAATGCGGGTTTTGGAGGATTTCTGGATATAAGAGCTATATATCATCAATTATCAATAATCTTTATTTGCAGTGGTCTCTGTAGCATAGATAAATTTTGGTAGCGAATCTAGGCTTAGAAGTGCACATTGTGAAGTGAGAAAGAAAGGGAGATCTGCTGCTCAACTTAACAAATTAAAGTGATTTTACAGTAAACGTGTGCCTTTGAAGCCACATTTTGGGTTTACTTTCACCAGTTTAGTTGGTAGGCTAGCCCACTCCAATGGTATAATAACTACAGAGCTGTTAAACTTTTGAGGATCAAGTAAATACATTCCTTTGCTTTATCAGTAGGGTTTATGTGTCCACCTATTATGTGCTGTTGAAGAGTTTCTAATATATTAATATTTTATTGATTGTGTTTCAGGCAAATTCTCCATTCATATAAAAAAGTGAACCCTTAAGAATTGGATAAAAATAATGCTTAGATGAAATGATCTTTCTGAAGCCTTATTTATCTTGAGTCTTTTATTTTATTGAATGTTCTTTCTTTTGCATAATTTTTTATAGTTAGGCCAAGATGCCTTTTGGAGAAGGAAATTTTATTTGTGCTTGGTAGTGCTGTGCTGGAACATTGGGTTATTTGTTTGGACACAATAATTTAGTTACTATTTTGTCCTTGTTCCTTTTCATTGTCATGTAGATTTCTCGACTCCTGGAATTTTTCTTTGCATATGAAGAGGATGCTAATGTCAAGTTGGTGATTCTCAAGGTACTTTACTTCATGAACTAGTTTCAATTAAAATGTAAACCGCTTCGGTTCATAACTTCAGACAAAAATAAACTGTATGAAATAGATACAAAAAGTTTGTTATAATTCATTTCTATTCTGAGATACTAGGCATATTAGTTGATATTTTTATTGGGGTATTTGATGGCTTTATCATTCTTTTTGAAAACCTGTTTTTTGTGCTTAGTGTAAGATGAGTACAGGAGAAAAGCCTATCCTTTTATTTTTCGGCTTAGGTTACTGTGTATTTTTATGGACCATTCCATCTCTTTTATTATGACAAATCTGTTTACTGTTGTGAAGTAAGGCTTGTATAATGGTTTATTCTTTTCTGGTTACGAGTCTTTGCTTTTCATTCTCATCTTTAGCCCCAGGATTACTTTTCCATTCCTTTTCTTGCCTCTCTCTCCCTCTCTCTCCCTATATATATATCCCTCGTTTTACCCCTTCAAAGAGATAAAATATAAAATCATTATTTAAAATCTTAGTTAGATTACCGCTGAACATGAACATTTGTAATAACAAACCATTATTGCAACCCTATGATTTTTTCCCACTCAACTGAACAGCCATCCATCATGTACGTCATTCTTCAATGAAACATATACAGATATCCAACAGTATTACTTGATGCAGGCCCTTGTCTGGTTTGAGTTAACATGGCTAACTTGAGTTCAAATTTCGAGTTTGGGTTTTCATCAGAACGTAACTATTTTTCTGGAAACTTGCAACTTTTTCTCTTGGTGAGGTTGGTGACTTACATATAATTGTTCCAACTTTAGTCCATCTGTGAGGTTGGTTACTTACATATAGTTGTTCCTGAAGTCTCTATGTCACCTCCCAAGCTTGAAGGAGCTTGGACATTGTATCCACTAATGTTAAATGGGGTTGTCTTGGCTCAGTCCATAGTCGTGAATAAAGATTTATGTTACTCTGGGAAATCATAAGGCACAATGTCTCAAGTCTGTGTACACAGTGGTAGTATGCCATAGGGCTGGGATCGATATGGGACGGGTCGGGATTCAACCTATCCCGATCCCGAAATTCGGTACGGGTCAGGACCAATCCCGTTTCCGACCCCGAAAACATGTAATTTTTAGTTCTAAATGCTACATTTCTACTAGAAATCGGGCCTTTTGAATTCGGGACGGGTCGGGACGACATTTAGTTTGGCTCATCCCGATTCGACCCGTTGACTCTGATTTGGGATTCAGGACGGGTCGGGACAACAAAATTTTAGGGTTATATCCTGACCCAAACTTGTCCCGATCGGGACGGGTTCAGTATCGGGATATCGGTTTTGAATTCCCAGCCCTATGCCATGATGTTTTTAGTTGCACTAAGCCATGTTTTAATTGGGTGTATATTATATTCTGGAAGATGCAGATGTTGTGTTTTCATCAACTATACGTTTTGCATCAACTATATGTTTTGCATGAATTGATTATTGAATGTGCATAATGGTTCATGCCATCTGTTTTTTTGTTTCTAGGGAAAAGGAAGAGCATTTTGTGCTGGTGGTGATGTAGCGGCTGTGGTTCGTCATATTAATGAAGGCAGGTTTTCTTTATCACATCTAGTTTTTCTTTGTTCAAAACTAATGAATGTATTAAATGCCTACTTATCTGATACTAGTGAGTTGCCGCCTTTGTGTTACATAGGAAATTGGAGATTAGGTGCACATTTTTTCCGTAAGGAGTATACCTTAAACTACTTAATGGCAACATACAGTAAACCACAGGTGACATAGTTCACTAAATTAGTTTAGTTTTATAATATTTTACTATCCTTACTATTGGCGTGAATTTTTATTGAAGGTTTCACTTCTGAATGGAATTGTCATGGGAGGTGGTGCTGGTGCTTCCATCCATGGTAGATTCTGTGTTGCAACTGAGAATACGGTAGGTTTATCACTGAACTTCCTATTTGAAGTTACAAAGTTTTACTAGCTATTGAGGGATGCAATTTAGGATTTAATCGTAGAAATATATATAGACGGTCTGCTGTATGTCTCAAAGGAATTAGAAAGTCGATTCGTTCTGTCTTTCTAGTTGCTGGATCTAATCCCTTGTATTTATTATTTTTGTTTTTGCAGGTTTTTGCAATGCCAGAAACAGCTTTGGGACTTTTTCCGGATGTAGGTGCCTCTTATTATTTGTCCAGGCTTCCTGGATTCTTTGGTAATGCTTAGTATATCTTTCGTTTACATATGTGCTCTCCAAGAAATCACTTTCTTGGTTTAGTTGGGGGAGCTGTTGTTATTATGTTTCTAATAGTTTCTGGTTGGTCTCTGTTTGTCTGTTTTTCTCGGGTTTCTTGGTTTTACTATAGTTTCTTATAATAAGTTCCACTGTGAATATCCAACTGTAGTGGATACTTTATCTACTCTGTTCATCTTTTTCTCTCTTAATAAACCATATTTTGACCCAAGTAAATTGATTATCAAATAGAGTCATTTAAGAGAAAGTTACTACCAATTACTACTGCTTAGTATCTCATGTTAGACGCCAATTTTATTCACTTAATAACGCAGCATTTGTGTTATCTGTAGTGGCTGCTATGATGTCATATTCATTCCCTTTTGCAATACATTGCAGGAGAATATGTTGGTCTTACAGGTGCCAGATTGGATGGTGCTGAAATGCTCGCTTGTGGTCTAGCCACTCACTTTGTTCCTTCAACTGTAAGCCACCAACTATTATTATTGGGTTTTATCTATAGTTCTATACCAATGACGGAGCAGGGTAACCTATTTTTTTTAAGGACTAATGCTGGCTGACTACTCAGTTTTGTAATAAGTATCAGTAGGGATTTGCTTCTTTCTAAGATTTGTGCATTTTGTAGTTCTTTTGGTATTTAAAGTTGCAGAATTACACTATGAGTCAAGACGTGGCTTTTTCTAAAGAGATTATTTTCTTATGTTTGCTTTAGATTTATATCAATATGTAATACTACAAGAATTAGAATATATAGGCAGTCAGATGTAGAATATAAGAACACAAAATCATAGAAATGACAATTTGTGTTCATTTATAATTTCAAGTCGGATGTACAAAATTTAGATGAGTGACTTGTTCATTTATAGCTCCACATGTAGGAGGTCCTATGAGGTTCAAAGTAGATGAATGTTAAGCTACATTCATATATAGTATCCTCATATATCTGCCCTATATCTTTTGATGGAATATTTGTCCTAAAATGTTACTCACCGTAACCTGACAATCATTCATATCTTAATTTCATCGTGACCTTTCATTTAACTATCTGAATAACTGATTGATATCCCATCAGAGATCTGAAAATCTACTTAGTTGTGTTCAGTAATCTTTTATGTTTGATTGGTTGACAGAGTCTGTCTTTGCTAGAAGCAGCGCTATGCAGAGTAAATTCAAGTGAGTGTGCAGCTATTCAAGCTATTTTGGATCAATACTCGCAGCATCCAGCTCTAAAAGAGAAAAGTTCTTATCACCGGTTAGTTTTTCTTTTTTGATCACTTCTTTTGGGATTTGTTTTTATACTGATTGGTCTCAATTGCACTGGTGGCTCAAAACTTTTATTAAAGTTACTATTGAGCACAACTTCTATTTTGTACAGTATAATTGCCAATTGAACACACATTTCTATGGCCATTTCAACGGCTGTAGCATTGGACACTGCTTTGTTTCTAAAAATCACAGTATGCTTAACATAAAATTTGAAGCAAATTTCTAATTTGCTACGAGTCCTGAATTGATAGCTTATCATGTACATTCAGGATAGTAACTACATCTAATTGCTGTAGTTTCAAGTTCAATAAATCCATTGCATAATAAGACATCTTTTAGTTCAGTCAGGTCGTTGTGTAATGATAAAATGACTATTTACTCCTAGAAAATGAAGTTGTGAATCTACTTGTTTTTGTTAATTCTTCAAATTTTGGTACAGGATGGATATTATTGACAAGTGCTTTTCTAGAAGAACTGTCGAAGGAATTTTATCTGCCCTTGTAAGTAGATGTTTGAATTTAAAATACTGAGTGTTAGTTTGATATTTTGTGGTTCTGTATCTCTTGTAACTTTATTACTTCTTTGTCTATTTTACTTGAGTATTTTTCTTTCTAGTATTTTCTACTTGATCATAGATAGTGTTGACAATCTGCTTTGATGATACCATACCATGCTTGCTATTAAGGAGGAGGAAGATGATGCAAAGAGGGCAGATGTTTGGCTATCAACAACAATTCAATCTCTTAAAAATGCATCACCAATGAGTTTGAAGATTTCTTTGAGATCAGTATGTTTCAAGCAAGGTTTACAATTGATTTTTCCATTATCAAAATATTTTGATGAGTTTGTGTTTAAAGCATCTATTAGACAACTGTTATTCCTAAAATTTCAAATTTTGATTGGTGGCCTAAAAGTAAAAGACATGACACGACATCTTCTGCCAAAGATAGGGAATGTTTTTTATTTGATTTTCATGCATAGCAGAAGAGATAGATTACATGGGTAAGCATTTGGTATTGGGTTGGATAAATTCATTCTGAATATGCACGACTGCTGCCTGGCATTGTAGTAATTGTATAACAAAAGTATTTCATGACTCCTGATTGTAAAATTGTAGATGGCCAAGTTTTTGAACAGTGTGATAATATTTCAAACTAGGATGCAAATTAATTGATAACTGTATATATTATCCACCCTTGTCCAATCTCTTAAAGGGTCTACATTAACATCTGAAACACTCCAGAAAAAAATAGTATATATAAAAAATTAGGTATATCTATCTCTTCTGGTGTGGGAAATGAGTTGCCTCATTCCACAACTAATAGTAGTTTAACTTCCATTGGTTATATGAGCATTAAACCTTGCAAAGCTCCAATACCATGTTTGACAACCATATGAGCAGCAAAAACTTGTAATAAAAAAGTAGCCAATATTGTAAATCTTGATAACACCATCATATAATTGTTGGCGCGGCAGGTATTAAGAAGCTTTCATGAATCTTGCAGAACTTTTGGCTTGACATTTATAGTTTTATTGCAATTTTAGATTAGGGAAGGAAGGCTTCAGGGAGTGGGTCAATCCCTTGTTCGTGAATATAGAATGGTTTCTCATGTTTTGCGAGGAGAAGTCAGCAAGGATTTCACAGAGGTTCAGCTTTACCAACACACACACAAACATATGTGTATATATATTATATATTTTGTTTCCTGATTTATTATATACCTGTGTGTGACTTGGACCTTGCTTCTAAGTGCAGGGTTGCAGAGCTATATTGTTGGACAAGGATAGAAACCCAAAGGTAGGGATGACGTACCCACTTGTGATCCTTTAAATTGCACGGTTTATGGATTCGTAGTGGAGTATTTGTGTATGGGTGCTCAAAACCCTGTACATACATACATGCATGAATGCATTATTCATATGATTAGCAGTCTCTTAGTAGAAAGATAACATCCTTACTATGTGTGTGCATGTATACATACATCGCTCTATGAAATATATAAAATAGTTTTTACATATTCTACAATGTGGGCATTAATTTGTGTTTGGTTTCCTCCTTTTTGGTCTTTGTTTTAGTGGGAGCCATCTAAATTGGAGCTCATCAATGATAATATGGTTGATCAGTATTTCTCGAAGTTGGATGATGAAGAATGGGAAGACTTAGAGCTCCCTGCAAGATCCAACTTGCCTGTAACTGCCGTTGCGAAGCTTTGAGTATTTGGGTGTGTTTCCAGCAATGTTCTAAAAAGCGCTAGGCGGTAGGCGGGCGGCGACCCATAGCCTAGCGCCTGGACAGCCTAGGCGGGGATTAGATGATTTACTTTTTTCATATTTATTAATTAAAAATATATATTTTATGTACTATAATATTTGAAAACGGTCAAATATGGATAAATTATTCGACATAAATCTTGTTAGACCTATTTATAAAATAAATTATAGCTAAAATTTAGCATAACTTCATGTAAAAGTGAGCAAAAACAAACATATATATATTTCTAATTCTAAAAACATCATTTACTCTTATACTCGCATGCTTCCCACAATGTAACAACTCCACCACTAAATGTAAATAAAATTAGCCGGAGAGCTTAGAACCCTAGGCGGCTAGGCGGCCTCTAGGCGGCGATTAAGATGGTTAGGCGGCCGTCTAATTGCCCACAGCCTGGCACAAAGGCCTTGAAGAAAAGCGAGGCGGCTTGTTACAGCCTAGAGCCTAGACGGGGCCTTTTAGAACACTGGTTTCAGACACTCGAAAGAATATAACATGTGCAGGCTATTATTTTCAGTTCTCGTCTCAGCAGGCACGTATACGAACACCCCCTTTAATTTGTTTTACTAAATACCAATATCATGTCTCAGCCATGTACTAAATGGTTCTTTCATCTGCAACATTGCATTTTCTGCCCCATGGCCACTAGTTTAGGTGAAAATAAATTCAAGCTTCAGTTGAATTGTGAGCATCGGAAGTCACATCTGCTTACTTCGTCACACAATTGACGATCTTAATGTTCTCTTTTCCTGTACAATACAAAAGCCTATATCCAAGAGTTTTGGGACTTGGTACTTATTGGTTGTATGAATGTTATTGACAGAAACCTATAGTTGAAATTTATATTTTGTCAAGAAAACAAGGTGACCAGAGTTCAGTGTTGAGTGTTGACATACTGATTTATCAAGGCTTGGGTTGCTTAGGGGATTATTTGTGCCAGTGATTACACGGTAAGAGAATGATTGGCCAATTGGGTATGAAATATGGGAAGGTCTGGATGCCATTGCTTCCATTTTGCGTTGTGTTTGATGGAAAACTTGTGTCTGCGAGAAAGGTATTAGAACATGAAACCCCTTGCCAACTTTGTGGGGAGAAATCGAACGTGAAACCACGTTTAACATTTTGAAGAGAAAGAAGTACAAGTAGACCAATAACAAATTGGTATATGACGGTTTCATTACATGACTATTACAAGACTTCTCCCCCCATTTAATTAGGAAACTTCAGCAGAACTACCAACCTCTTTGGATCGAGAAGTGCTCATTTTCTGTGTCGAACTAATACTAAAGCAGCCAGCCGCAGTTGCTGCTTATATTGGATGGCCGGTTCAAGCAGAATCTTCTTTTACATCTTGACCTGATTGCTAAAAAAATGTAAATTTTGTATTGAAGATTTCTCGTCAAATATAGGAAAAGACGTAGAAAGCTAGGTTATATGTCTAATTTATAGATGGAACTATTGACTAATTTATAGATGGAAGTGTACCGCGACGAAGAACAGTAATGCTAAAATTGAAAGAACGTGCTCCCATGCATCTTAGTGTAACTTTTACATGTATCCGTCATTACATAGTTAATCTCTCATCAATAGTATAGCGCAACACCGACCTCTTCTTAGTTCCATTTTTTCTTATTGAATTTCAAAGTTGAGTTGTTTTTATGGAGCTCGAAAAGCAGTTCAACAATTTAAAGTAAGGACTAAAATTTCGATAATCATGAAAATTTAAAGTAAGGACTAAAATTTCTATAATCATAGAAATTTTGATCATTCAAAACAACAAAATCTCGATGGATATATCGAGAAAATATCGAATATCGATGTGAATTTTACTAAAAATTATATTAAAATTGTATATTCTACCAAAAATAGACTAAATACAAAATATCAGAAATATATAAAAATTAATATCGACACTTGTAAAAAAAGAAAATTTCGAGAAAAAAATCGCGGATATTATGGATATTTTAGTCCTTGATTTAAAGAGAGTTCAATAGCCATCTGAAGATATGGACAAATACTGAAAACTACTACACAAGAGTAGAGGAAAAAATCTAAAACGAAAACTAGAATAAGGGTCTAATCCATCTAGAAATTTGCTTTGTAAAATAAGCTATGTTGGAACCACATGCTTATATGTGATCTACACAATCAAAACATATTTAAATTATAAGGAGAACGGTAGAATGTTTCCAACCCCAGTTACCAGTTCAAACTTGTCCAGAAAATTGTCTACTGCGCATGTTTGCTGTATTGGAAATTTTAGTTCAAAAATTGGAATTAAAAAAAAAACTAAAAACTTAGCAAATTTCATTCACACATCCTAAGTATCCCTTCAAATCACAAGGGTAACAAGGGTTCCGTTTCCATGAATTTCCATGCATCTTGAAGATCTTCACAACTTTATCCTTTGTCGAAGACCTTCCATCCATGTGTAACAGTGCAAGGAGCTTCTTCACCGATCCATAGATCAACATTTCCTCCAACACTTTCTCAGTCGGGTGAAAATTACAAACCAACCACATGATCTTCACCCCAATCTTTGTAGCAACATTGGAAACATGTATCATCTTCGAAATCACGACGATTCCCATGCCATGTTCCACCAGGGCCAGCCTTCCCTCCGCAGATTCACATAGTAACTTTATCACTTGCAACATTTTCTCACATCTGGATCTGCTAGACTCTGGCAGTAGCTCTATTAGGACACAAACTGCACCTGCTTCAATTGCCTTCAACTTGTTTTTCTTTGATCCTCTCAACATTTCTATCAGCACTTCCAAGGCGCATGAGCTCGCTTTGCTACATATTTCGTCCGAAACAAGCTCCAACAAGGATTTGAAGAAATCCATACCTTGATCTTGTATCACAAAGTTCCAGTCGTAATTGGTTTTTGCCATCTTCTTGAATATGGTAATGGTATGAAGGCGTGCTTCAGCGCTTCCTCGCTGAAGCATCATCGCCATTGATCTGGTGGAGTCTTGTTTTGACAACAACTTAAAAGAATCACCTTCTTCCTCCGAGATGGGAAGTTGGTGAAGAATACAAAGGGCTTCCTCGCAAGCCCGAAAGGTAACGAAATCCGAGTTATTCTCTGTGAGAATTTGGTCAAGTATTTGAACAAGAACTTCCACTCCTTTACAACTAATGAAGTCATTTCTCGTCTCCTCACCCATGTCAATAATGGATCCAAGTTTCTTTAAGGAACTGACCTTGAATGGAGACGACATGATCGTGCTGAGAAGTGCTTCAATCTCCTCATGTTTATCCGAAAGCGAATTCGATACCTCAGATGATTTAGACTCCCCTTGGTTCTGCCATGCAAGAATGAGCCTTTGGAGGGTGTGATTTGGTATGATGTCGAAATTTTCGATTCTTTGCATAGTGGCCGGACATGTTTTCTTCTTGTATGTGAAGAACCATTTCTCGATGTTGCCACGTTCGTATGTGACGCCGGTGGAGATGGTAACAGGGTCCTTCATGAGCTCCATGGAAATAGGGCATCTGAAATGATATGGAGCAAAATCCATGGCCATGGCCTGGATTTGAAAACTGAGAAAGTGAAAAATTAGGGATGATGAGGATTTGATGGTGAGGTTAACATCAAGATATCCAAGACTTTATACCATCAAATTTTATAAAAAGAAAGAGGCAGGAGGGTGTGGAAAGTCTAAAAAAGGGAAAAAATCAAAGTCAAATAATATGGATGCAAACCTTTCTTTGTTTTCATTTCATTTTAATTTTAAAATTACTGCTATTGCTAGTGGCTATTATGAAGATATAGTCTAATATAGTTGACCACAAATGTCTGCGTTTTTTTTTGAAATTTATGAAAAATCTGCTGGAAGAACAATAAATGTAATTTAATTTCCTGGTAAACTATGGGAAGTAACAGCTTGAGCATGAGTTACTGAAACGTTACATGCATCGTTTTCTTGGGAAATATCATTGAAATTAAAAGAAAATGAAACGTTTCTCTGTGTTTTTGAATAGATGGAAACAAATGAATTTGAAAATTATCAAGTTATTTTATACCATGTATATATTGACCGCAGCATTTAGTGAGTTGTGGTTACTTTCTATTTGTCCTTTTGTAATTGAACCAAGTCACAGGAATTGGGTGCTTCACAGATATGGGACTCAGAGATTTGATGAGTGCATTGGTTGCAGAAATGATATTTACTACTATGGAACCAATCCATTGACAGAATATGTCATTGCTGATCATAGCATAAAATTGGTAATTGAATTATGTATTTAATTGTCCTTAATTTCTATGGTTGTCTTGTGCCATCATTATTTTAGTTAATTAGTTTATAGCTAGCCAAAAATTACTCATTCTGGTTCGTTGGAATAAACAAAAACGATGTTCTAATCTCGTCTCATTCTATCCACTCTCTTATTTCTGTTTATTTATTTCCGATTTTCCGTTTACTTAACACATCTAAACTTTTACGTTTCATGACATGTGTATTCTAACGTAAATACTATTTGTTCATTCATTCACGCCTCGACTATATATAGTGAAAGATATTCTCTTTCTATACTTAACATACGTCGAATGTGGATTTAAATAAGGGGGTATTTGATGTTATATACATTTGATAGACCCATTTTAAATTACATCCACGTTTAAAATTGTTTTAAAATACAACCAAACTTATTAATTAGGTTTGTCTAAACAAAATACACATATTATTTAGGATAAATAATAAAACATATTTTTTTAAAAAAAAAATTACAGAAGTTGTCATTATCTCTAATCGTTAATACACATGAAATGATATCTCATGAATATGAAAACCCTAAACCTTAAAACCCTATACCCTAACCCCTAGCCTAAAACCCCTCACTTCCTTTGTTTGTAACCTAACTTGAAGGTAGAAAATAAAATGCATAGTTGATACCTCTATCATAATCACAAATTAAAATGTAGAAAATAAAATGCATGGTTGACTTAAAAATCTACTAAAAAACCAAAATTAAAATCGGAAGGGCTAAACTATCAGGAGAAAAATAGTGACAAATTTGAGTTTTAAAAATAAAACCTAAAAGATATGTTAAATGATTTGAAATTGATGTAACATAAAATGAAATATGTGAATGAGTTTATCTTAATATATGCTTCATTTTTTAGGTTTTTTCTCTAATTTTCTCTTAAAATAAATTATTGGGTAAAAGACTTAAAAATCCTAGACTAAACATGAAGATAACATTTAAAAAAACAAATCAACAAAATTAGCCAATGGTTTGGATGAGTTGACATATCACATCTCAGCTGCGTAAGACATGCATGGCTAGCCTGATCTTGGAATTGTTATCCTTTACATTGTCAATAAACAAATTGGAAACTTCAAGTTTTCAACTATGCATGAATATTTATCGTGGGAACCAAAATATTGGATACATTTCACTTCATACTAACAAAACTCACGGCGAGGACTGCGAGGCACAACCATGTTCTTCGCAATAAGATCGTTATATTAGTTAATATTCAAACAGCTACTGTTGAGCTGCCTTGCTGACCCTCTACTCTTTCCAGGTGAAAAATCGGTTTCTAAAAAATTGTAAGAATTAAGTTAGGGATGATCGATCGTGATTGTTTGAGTCGACTACTGAATGATATAAAATTAGGGTTTGATGATAGGTTTGAGAATGTAGATGGTTCGAATATATAGTTTAACAGAAAAGTGATGCTAGCCTCGATCGTTTAAATATTGTTTGAGATTTATATATATCCCAGCTAGCTATAACTTAGTTAAAAAATGCTTGATCATTCAGTGGTTTACTCGTCATACTCGTACCAAAGCCTAATTTGGTACAGATCTGTTTTTTTTAAACAAAATTAGTTTTTATTTAATTTTTTTAAATTTTATTGTGTTGGGTAAATCAATAAAAGCTATTTTAAAAAAATTGTAGGTCAGTACAGTCAAGAAGAACTAAAGAGATTATGAATTCTGCAATATATTAACACCTTTAAAGAATGGAGTATATATACAACATTACATATATAAATCATAATAGGAACTAATTATACAAGATTACAATACATAATCCTAATAGTACATGGATTGACTTACGCCAACACTTCCCCTCAAGTTAGAGCATACATATTACAAATGTCCAACTTGTTCAGTGAGTCATAAAATGTCACTACCGGAATCAGTAGTTTGGCCGACAAAAAATTTTCGTCGGCCCGTTAGCCAAATTTGTCGGCTAAGATCTTAGCCGACGAGTTGTCGTCGGCTAAGATGTCGTCGGCAAAGCCTCGTCGGCTCTGACTTTAGCCGACGAAATAAAAGTGGTCGTCGGCTATAGTTTAACACTTAGCCGACGACTTATTTTTATATTTTTCGTCGGCTAAAGTAAGACTAAAGCCGATGAAATAAATTGTCGTCGGCCTCAACCTAAGACTTTGACATGTACAACCGCTCCAGCCTATCCCTCATCGGGAAATATCGAAGTACCTTCACAGGTTTCCTATTGCCTGTAGGAGTCAACTTTTACCTGTCACTCTGACATACCGGACATGTGTCAAGGCCACCAAGGTCATTCCCTTCTGGATCTTTACCCCAGAAGAGAACACAATCATATCTGCATGCATGAATCTTCATGTAAGAAAGCCTAAGATCTTTCAAGATACATCAAACCTTATGATGAGTGGTAGGAAGACGATGACCGTGGGGTAGCATCGAAGCAGTGCACTATAGATAATCATCAACAGCCTTTACGGTCGATGTGTCTCAACTTTAATCTTCATAACGTCCATCACACTTTCAAGAACCGTCTTTTGACAACCGGGGTACACAGGGGTCTGTTGGAAAGCAAGTAGTTTTTTGTACTTGTCAATACCAGCAGTGTTGACAACTCTAGGGAAGGGCTGCACCGGCCTAGGCATATACTGTCCTTAAGAGCATACACCGATCTCATAAGGAAACATATCGTTGATAAAGGCCGTTGTTGGATCGTTGGATGTACTGCCCGTCTCAGAAAATTGTCCATGATCATGCGAACCCCCTGATGATGTTTTACCGTGATATATCCAACATGTGTACTTCTCCCAAAACCCATTACTCTTCAGGTGCTGCCAAACCTTGTCAATTGCAAATCGATGCATATTGCTGCGACACTGACATTTAGTGCACGAACAATAGAAAATTGTATTCCCGTTAGTATTATTCATCACATATTCAATAAAACTAATAACTCCTTTACCATATCTTTTGTACCATTTTAGAAGCGAAATCCAACTCTTATCCATATCCTGAAAAGATAACATAATATATATATAAACTCTAATTAATTAATTAAATTTTCAAATCATTTAGTATTCAATCTACAGTTAAAGTACAATTAATTAATAATAAATTAATAATTAACACACACATATATATGCAATTAGTAAATCAATATATATAATTAGTAATTAGTATATATATGCATGTATATATATATATATATCAATATATATATATATAATTAGTATATATATATATTAACTTTGATCTTTGGTTTTTATAAAGATGGACATAGGCTACACAACCAAAAGCACGGACATAAAGTGTATTAAGAGATGTAATTGAGACATAACTAGATAACACCTTAAATAGAATACGATCTTTAAGAGAAGATGATGAGAGACGATTGATGAGATGAGAGGCACACAATACTGCCTCCCCCAAAGATACTTGGGCATATTGGAACTAAGCAGGAGGGCATAAGCTATTTCTAACAAGTGACGATTTTTTTCTTTCAAAGACCTCATTCCGTTCTGGTGTTTGAGGACAAGTGGTTTGATGAATAATCGCATAAGATTGGAAATAATCACGAAACAAATTGTTAACAAATTCTCCTCCATTATCAGACCAAAATATCTTAATACAAGCATCATATTGGGTACGGAAAAAATTATGGAAAACTGTAAATGCAGAAGCATCTTTCTTCTTAAGAAAAACAACTCAAGTTAATCTTATGAAGTCATCAATGAACATAACAAAGTAATTCATACTTGATAGGGTATAAATTTTGGAAGGTCCCCATAAATGTGAATAAATTAACTCAAAAGGTTGTGAACTTGAATGAAAAATCAAAGGATAACTAGATCGATGACTCTTAGCAAGAGCACAAGTTTCACAATGTAGACTAAAATCACCTATCCTATAAAACAGAGAAGGCATAGACTTCTTCATAACACCAAATGACATATGGCCCATACCCCAATGCCACAACCAAACTTCATTCAACTAATCAGAACTCA
The DNA here is from genome assembly GCA_951800085.1 of Comarum palustre. NCBI lineage: Eukaryota > Viridiplantae > Streptophyta > Magnoliopsida > Rosales > Rosaceae > Comarum > Comarum palustre. The sequence goes on along the minus strand of OX637581.1, from coordinate 9,856,655 downwards.
CTTTCAAAGCAACTGGTCATCGTGGTGTTGGTATCTTTCCAATGTACATGCAATCCAAGTGAAACAGTCCCCCTCTCAGGTCTCATTTTCCAATTATATATCGTCCGAGTGCACAGATCCTGAAAAACAACATACATAGGATAAAAGGTGACATAACACTTATTTTGTGAGATTAACTGAGACACAGACAAGAGATGGTGAGACAAAGAGGGTACATATAGGACGTTATGAAAAACGATGGAGGGTGTAACATGAACATACCGAATACCTATGACCGAAAAAAACTCACTATTGGCATTAGAAACTTGTTTTATAGACAAAGAGGATAATGTGACAAAGAATGACTTATCATAAGTCATGTGATCTGAGGCACCAGAATCAATAATCCACGTGTCACTTCTAGTAAATTCAGCAACATGTAAAGCAACACTAATTTTACCTCGATTTTTTTAGTCGTCATTAATCCATTACCATTAGAATCGTAGATATCCATATAGTTGTTGAGAGCTAAATTGACCATCTTGTTTCTATCTCCCATGTTCTCCACTTTGTCAATCAACAATCACCTCAACCAATTAAACAAAAAACTTACTGGACACCTCCAAAACAATTGAACAAAGCTTGTTCGATACCCCAAACTGACAAAATTATCCTCATAATTAAAAATCACCAAACCCAACTTACACAAGAAAAACAAAAAAAACTCAAACGGCCATGAGAACTTCAATGAATAAAAAAATCAAAATTCACAGCGGAATAAAACCAATCGAGTCCGAATGGACCTTGATTGACTCTAATACTAAGTCAAAAATAAATAAAAAGATTATGAATTCTGCAATATATTAACATCCTCCAAGAATGAAGTATATATACAAGATTACATATATCAATACTAATAGGAAACTAATTATAGTAAATATATAAGATTACAATACATAATCCTAATAGTACATGGATTGACTCACACCAACAAGTAGAAACAGATTTTATAAACAACATTCAGATTCCTTTTGAAAACCACTGTCTATAAAAACACAAAAATTATCTTTTATATCTTGACAACACTTTTAAAAGTATAATTTACCAAACAATTTACTGTTTTAATTTACAGCTGATTTGGCCAAATTGATCGAGATGGCAACGGTGCATAACCTAGTCGTGAGAGAGGAGGTAGTGAGCTTGGATGGGGACAGAGATCCCTACTTTTACCTTTGTAGGAGGCTTTTGGGGATGAAAAAGGCGGTGGTAGTACCTTTTTTTGTGGCGACGATGTTTGGGGTGTGGAACCTGAAGGAAAGGCCGCTGATTAGTGAAGAGGAGCCTGGTATCTTTGTGTTTAAGATCAAACAGAGGTGGAGAGAGATCGGATCCTTGATGGAGGGCCATGGTGTTTCAGCAGTTGTATGCTTGTGCTGGAGGCATACGACGGGATTAGCCCGGTGGAGGCGGTTCTGCTCCATCACTTAGAGATCTGGGTGGCTGTCTCGGATCTCCGATGATGAGAAATTTGAAGGTGTTGTCTCGCATTGGCAATGGATTAGGAACCTTTGTGCGCGTAGATCCGGCAGTGGTGCAGAGAAAAGAAAAGGTTCAGAAGATCCGGGTGGTGTTAGATATTCGACGCTGAATTCCAGCCTCGCGTGACTTTTATTTCTCGCCAAAGATCTCGGTTCACTTAGGTTTCAGGTAGGGGTGGCCATACGAAACCGAAAACCGACAAAAACCGAACCGAAACCGAAAAAAACTGAACCGGAAGTCAAACCGAACCGGAAAACAAAAACCGGACTGAACCGGGTATGTATGGTCCGGTTTGTGGTTTGGGGTCCGTAGAAACCGGACCGGACCGGACCGAAAAACCGGAAAAAAAAAATAAATAAATAAATAAACTCATGAATTAAAATGACTTTAATTATGTAGTAGGAAGGAAAAAGACTTTAATTATGGAAGAAAAATTATCAAAATCTCGTAATATAAGATGTGTTAGGAATGGTGAAATACGGATATGGTTTAAAAATCATGTAATTCGGGTAATGTCTCGGTGCCGATAGTAGCGGTCAACCCTATTTACAATTATTATTCCATTTGAGGAGCCCTATCGTCGGAAACTAAATGTCCCAAAAATTTTATATGGGCGGTTGCGTCTCATCTACGTGAGTGTTTTTCGTGTAGAAGGTTTGACAAAAATACGTAATATAGAGGTAGATATGAGTGTTTTCGTGTGATAACTGACGATGGATCAGGGTTGACCGTTTCGATCGAGCCCTTAACTTTGTCGGATCCAGTTGAATTTTTTTTCACATACATCTTTCATCATAATGATCATATCTGACGGTCGAATTTTAATTTTTGACTTTTAGTCATCGGAATCACAATATGCATACTAATGTTGTATAACTTGTTTATTAGGTTTTAAGCAAATGCATAACTTTATGAACCAACTCTACATAGAAGCAAAATTATCAAAAAACTCGTGAAATAAGATGTGTTCGGAATGATGAAATACAGCTCTGGTTAAAAAATCACGTAATTCGGGTAACGTCTCGGTGCCGATTGTAGCGGTCAACCCTATTTACCTTTATTATTCCCTAGGGGGAGCCTTATCGTTGGAAGGTAAATGTCCCAACATTTTTATATGGGCGGTTGCGTCTCATCTACGTGAGTGTTTTTTGTGTAGAAGGTTTGACAAAAATACGTAATATAGAGGTAGATATGAGTGTTTCCGTGTGATAAGTGACGATGGATCATGGTTGACCGTTTCGATCGAGCCCTTAACTTTGTCGGATCCAGTTGAATTTTTTTCCAAATACATCTTTCGTCATAATGATCATATCTGACGGTCGAATTTTAATTTTTGACTTTTAGTCATCGGAATCACAATATGCATACTAATGTTGTATAACTTGTTTATTAGGTTTCAAGTAAATGCACAACTTTATGAACCAACTCTACATAGAAGCAAAATTATCAAAAAACTAGTGAAATAAGATGTGTTCGGAATGATGAAATACAGCTATGGTTAAAAAAATCACGTAATTCGGGTAACGTCTCGGTGCCTATTGTAGCGGTCAACCCTATTTACCTTTATTATTCCCTAAGGGGAGCCCTATCGTTGGAAGGTAAATGTCCCAAAATTTTTATATGGGCGGTTGCGTCTCATCTACGTGAGTGTTTTTTGTGTAGAAGGTTTGACAAAAATACGTAATATAGAGGTAGATATGAGTGTTTTCGTGTGATAACTGACGATGGATCAGGGTTGACCGTTTCGATCGAGCCCTTAACTTTGTCGGATCCAGTTGAATTTTTTTTCACATACATCTTTCATCATAATGATCATATCTGACGGTCGAATTTTAATTTTTGACTTTTAGTCATCGGAATCACAATATGCATACTAATGTTGTATAACTTGTTTATTAGGTTTTAAGCAAATGCATAACTTTATGAACCAAATCTACATAGAAGCAAAATTATCAAAAAACTCGTGAAATAAGATGTGTTCGGAATGATGAAATACAGCTCTGGTTAAAAAATCACGTAATTCGGGTAACGTCTCGGTGCCGATTGTAGCGGTCAACCCTATTTACCTTTATTATTCCCTAGGGGGAGCCTTATCGTTGGAAGGTAAATGTCCCAACATTTTTATATGGGCAGTTGTGTCTCATCTACGTGAGTGTTTTTTGTGTAGAAGGTTTGACAAAAATACGTAATATAGAGGTAGATATGAGTGTTTTCGTGTGATAACTGACGATGGATCAGGGTTGACTGTTTCGATCGAGCCCTTAACTTTGTCGGATCCGGTTGAATTTTTTTCCACATACATCTTTCGTCATAATGATCATATCTGACGGTCGAATTTTAATTTTTGACTTTTAGTCATCGGAATCACAATATGCATACTAATGTTGTATAACTTGTTTATTAGGTTTTAAGTAAATGCACAACTTTATGAACCAACTCTACATAGAAGCAAAATTATCAAAAAACTCGTGAAATAAGATGTGTTCGGAATGATGAAATACAACTCTGGTTAAAAAATCACATAATTCGGGTAACGTCTCGGTGCCGATTGTAGCGGTCAACCCTATTTACCTTTATTATTCCCTAGGGGAAGCCCTATCGTTGGAAGGTAAATGTCCCAAAATTTTTATATGGGCGGTTGCGTCTCATCTACGTGAGTGTTTTTCATGTAGAAGGTTTGAAAAGAATACGTAATATAGAGGTAGATATGAGTGTTTCCGTGTGATAAGTGACGATGGATCATGGTTGACCGTTTCGATCGAGCCCTTAACTTTGTCGGATCCAGTTGAATTTTTTTCCACATACATCTTTCGTCATAATGATCATATCTGACGGTCGAATTTTAATTTTTGACTTTTAGTCATCGGAATCACTATATGCATACTAATGTTGTATAATTTGTTTAGTAGTTTGTAAATAAATGTGCAACTTTGTGAACCATAATCATTTTTCACTATAATCATAATAAGAAAAAAAATTATCAATTTGAAAAAAAAAACCGAAAAAAAAAAACCGAACCGCACCAAACCGTAGGTGTGGTTTGGTTTGCGGTTTGGCCTCTTGAATAGTAAAAAACCGAACCGAACCGGACCGAAATATAACATTGGTTTGGTTCGCGGTTTGAGGTATAAACCGAACTGAAGTGGACCGGAGCCAGCCCTAGTTTCAGGGTTTAGAAGTGCCATGGATTTTGCAGGGAGAGTGGTTTCTTTGCTCACGTAGGTGGAGAGTGTGATCATGGTTTGACCGTGCCGGCAACCCAGGCCATGGGGTCTGATTCAAAGGGGCGAACAGATCCGACTCAAGGGATGGAGATTGGGTTTCTGTTGGAGGGTGCTGGGACAACCACTGTGACAGGGCTGCTAGTTAATGGCGGGGTCAGGCTAGGCACAGCGGAGGACAGAAGTATGGCGGCGTCAGATGTAAGTCTCTCAAAATTTTCAGTGGGACAAGTTAGGTTTGAATTGGGGATGAGTCAATTGAAGGCTGGTCTGTTGACTGGGGATGGATGGGGAATTGGGTCTGAGACTAGGTATGCCTTGAAGAAATGAAGGCCCAGTTTTTGACAAACAGGTTATGGAATCATTGCTGGAGAAACTGATGCAATGGCGTCAATTAAAGAGATTATGGTGCCATGTAAAAGGAAACCTGGACGTCCTCTTGGAAGCAAAAACAAGAAGGAATGGGCAAATGAGCAGATTGAGATGTTTGACATTTAGTTTTGTTTATCAGCATGCATCTCCACCCCTTCAGCGAAGGGCAAGGAGAAGTTTTAAATTTTTGTTTTTTTTGTTTTTTTTTCTGAATAATTTTCTAGCATCAATGTTTTCTCATTGAGCATAGCTTTTGTTTTTTTGTTTTTTTGTTTTACTTTTATTGGGCTTCATGTAAAATGAGGTGGTACTAGCATACTAAGCCCTCTAAATTACCATCATGGGTAAAAGAAGATATGTCTCCGTATTGTCTCAGACATTTGATATTGGAATGATATTATCATTTATTCAAAAAATAATAATAATTTACAGCTGATTATATTTTTCAATATAGCAGAATCAATTTTTCAAAAAAAAAACCGAAGGAATCTCAAACTAACCCTAATACGAATGAGTGCTACCCATATCTCGCTTATTATTGCTACGTGATCTGAAGATTTAACTAATACTAGTCTACCTAATGCCTAGCTAGTTAATTAGTTGTCTTTACGAAAGAAGCATCACAAAAGACGATCATATATTCTCATGATACTCGAAGGTCTAAGCTCGTTAATGGAAGACTTGCAGCATCGATCTCCACAAGCTTGTTGGCAAAGTAACCAACTGAATGCATGAGCAGCATGTATGCCCTATCGCAAAAGCCTAACATATGGTTCAAGTCAGTGGCGGAGCGAATAATTGAAGATGGGTAGGGCTGAGTGTGAGACTTCATACGTTTTTATCATGGTTTATGACGAGTTATTGAGGTTTATTGAGGTTATTGACGAGTTAACTTGACGAGTAACTTAACAAGTTAACGACCACGTTTATTTTTGATTTTTTCAAAATTCTTCAAATTCCTCATTTAAGGACTCGATGTTACAGTACGTGTCGACACGAGTCTTCCGATATTTTCGGAATATTTTTCGGATCTCCCGTCTATTTTCTGTGAATTTTTGAAGTTTCTAGGAATTTTTAATTACAATTATGGTAAATAAGTCTACTATATATTTAACTATTCACTTTTTACCCTTCTTTAAATCTGTACCGTTGGATCTTTTCCAAATTTAATCTGGACTGTCCAATCCTCTATAAATAGAGAGTGAGTTTTGAATCGGTTAAAACTCGCCCCCCCCCACTCGGTCAACCCGAGCTCCCGAGCTCTCTCTTCCTCCGTCGTCCTCGACGGCACCTGACCGCCTCGGCTACCACTCGCCGGTTGACGACCACCGTTTTGTTCCTCTCCTTCTCCTCTACCTAGCCTAGTGCTCTATTTACTCAGACGTCCACCGTGGAGGGAGATTGACCGAGAAGAGACGCGGCGGTCAACAACCATTTTCCAGCGATCCAGGCGACGGAAAGGCGTGTGAATGGTATATTCTTTCTCCCCTCTTCTTCTTTTTCTTCTTCTTCTTCTTCTCCCTTTTCTTGCCCTTGAACCTTTAATTTGAGGCTCAATCTGAGAATCCTTTTTCTACTGTTTTTCTGGGTTCTCTGCATCTCTTCCGGTGACGGTGTATTTGAGATTCTGAGTTGCTTCTCGAGCTGTGGTGAGCCTAGGAAGGTTGGTGTAGAGCTCTGATGCATTTTGAGAAAGGGTTTGAGGTCTCTGCTGCTGGGCGAAGCAGGGGCATAGCTGTTGGTGGCGGTTTGGTTGATTGGAGGAGCTACTATATTCGGGTCAGCAACGAGCAGAGGTGAGGAGGAGTGCCTGCTGTGGTTTTGGTGAGTAGAAGGGATTTTGGGTTCGAGTTCGAGATCCACAGAGGGTGAGTCTCGTCCCTCTACAACTGTGTAATTTCTGTTTTTGTTGTTGGGATGCTAATTTGATGTTGTTGTGATCTTGTGCATGTCGTAACTTGGAAACGAAGAAAACTGAGAAGGTATAGCGAAATTCCGGCAAGTTGACAGAATCTGGCAGAGGATTCAGGCAAGTCACCGAAATTCGGTGACTACTCTGGTGATGCAGTGAATCCGGCATAATGCCGAGGAGGTAGTCTTCGACTCTTTTTAAAATGTATTGTTTCCGTTTAATCGAGTTAACGGTTGTAATCGGAAATTACATATAAGGAAACTTACTAAAAACAGAAAATAACCGTAATTAGAATCTTTTCCATTTAGGAAACTTTCTATTTTTGGAAACCTAATAATTTAGAAACTTTCTACTTTAGGAAAGTTTTCATTAATGGAAAGTTTCTATTTTTGGAAAGTTTCATTTTTGGAAAAATGGTTTCGTAAAGATTTGAATTGGTTGAGAATTGGTTAAATGTTGAATTGTTATTGGAAAATAATAACCGAAATTTCTGAAGTGTCAAGTTGACCGTTTTAAGTAAAATGAGTGATTCACATTAATCGTTAAATCGACACAAGGTTAAAGATTTGGTCTGAGAGACACGTTGGGTGTCCATAGTAATTCAACGAATTATTATGTGATAACCTACTGTCAACTAAAAATGGCAAAGGAAGTTTGAAAGTTGAGTCAGACTTTTGGTAAATAAGCAAAGAGTCGATAATCGGAAAAGCAAGCTAAAAAGGTTAAAGTGTCACAAAAAATGAATTGGTTGGTCAACATGGTCAATGTGGTCAATCCTTGTCAAACTAAGAATGTTGAGGTCAACTAGACTGATATTGTTTATTCGTTACTAAGCAACTTTATTCTGCAGTGATTCATTGGACGAGGTAGCTTACACGGTGGCCTTGGATTTCCAAAACGGTTCTTGGAAGCTTGGAGCTTACTTAAGAAACGACAATTCCAGGTAGGGAAAGCTAATCCCCCTTTATTAGTGGTTTTGCCTATATATATATATATATATATGAAAGTGCATAATTTTTATCTGCTTGTGGTCGATGCTCTGGGAAAGTTTTATATATATTATGAGATAAATGATTTATGATTGGGCTAAGAAAACCCGAGGCTAGACGCAAATGATTTTTATGTGATGATTCAGATCGTAAAGTAGTACAGTTGTCCTGATTTCCTGTGCTTGGCCTGAGAGTGATGGGACCTAGTATATAGCACTCTCACGGTGTCGATGACTGTGAACCTTCGGAGGGGCAATGCCCTGTTTATTTTATTTTCCCGCTTACGCTCGTCTTGTACAGAGTTAAACGAGCCGTAAGTGTGGTGTGTACTACCAGTGATGTGTTGGACATTAGCAGTAAATGAACACTCTCGCTATTATTTGTCTTCGGGCGCATAAGTAGTTGGCTAAGATTTACTGTATAGACAAATCCGGGATTCGGCCGCCTAGATCAGAGAAGCCCTGCAGGGTATATTTGTACATTGAGCGCTCTGACCCATGTTTTGGCATACTGCATAGTTTTTCTCCAAAGATATAAAATGATGATTTTGCGTACCAAAATTTTCTAAATGGTTTATTTCAAGCTCAAATTTATACGTATATATATAGTTTTATGGATTTCAAACCTATCATTGGTAGGCCTATATGTGAGCAAGCGAGGACGACGCTCACCTCTACAACAGGTTGTTTGCGGGTACTGTGTACTGTGACGGGATAAGTAAATGAAGCTATGTGTGTGGTCTCATTTCCTACTCGGTGTTTGGTCCAAGCTGTACTAATTTTACCTGATCTACCCTTCGAGTCATTTTTCAGAATGTTTGACAAAAATTATTAAAGGTGTCTTCCTAAATTATTAACCTTGTTATATGTTTTTATTGCTGTCGCTAAAATTTTTAATTAACCCTTTAATTTGTCCATCTTCCGTGAAATTAGAAAAACTCTGATAATTGTTTTAAGAAATTCTTGTGGTGCTACTCAAGTTTAAAATTTTTATTTTAACTACTAAATCGCCTACGACTTTAGGTTAATGAGTTGTCGGCACGTTCTTCGGACGTGTTTGCTTCTTATTGGCTTAAATTCGTGGTCATTGTAGCTTCATCTCTCGGGGTCCGACACTGAGTGTAATTTTTTTTTTTAAAAAAAAAGAAAATTGTAATTGAAAATGTTAAAACTAAAGAAATTAATAAGAAAATCTACGAGGAAGAATGGGGAAAGACTGAAAGAAGCTAGGATAATAGTGAAGGAAAAAGAAAGATGAGAACATTGAAAATGTTAAAACTAAATAAATTGATATGAAAATCTAGGAGGAAGAATGTGAAAGGTTCAAAGAAGGATAATAATGAAGGAAAAAAAAGATTAGGACTCGAATTGGTGACATGCTCCGCCAAAACTGATTCAGAGCTAACTCAAAGCCAACTGAACCAACACAAATTTAGGAGACTATTGCATATTCATACTCAAGTCTGTTTAGCCTAAATCTGAATAAGGATCTGTTTTAACCGTACCAGCCTATGCTATGCTTCCGCCCCTGGTTCAAGTAATATATAAGCATAAATCCAAACTATGAATGGTATTCTCGAAAGAGGAGTTTCTGAATTCTAAACCGTTAAAGCATATTACGTCTCAAATAGTGTAATAACGAATGATTAAATTCTTAATCGATCACTCTCGCACTAACCAACCAAAAGCCAAGCTGGAGAGAAATCTATTATACCCATCAACCCAAACACTCACTAGCCTATAAACCGAAAAAAAAAATATATATATATATATAGCAGCCTGCAGGCAATATTACTCAGGGAGGAAATCATCATGTCATGATAAACAATAGAAGCGTCGATCATTCGGAATGTTCTACAAGAGAAGACACATACACGTCTGCAAAGAACATGGCAGCAGTGGTAGCGAGACGGCCAATCTCGTCCCTCACCGGAGTGACGTACCGGACTCCAACATGTATGGCTGGAGCAGCAGTCGGGGGCAGGGGCTGGGGAAGGTTGCCAAGCTTCTGGAGCTGGCTGTAGAAACATGTATGGTTAAATTATCTTGACTTATATTACCATATTCATGGGTTAATTGGATTATAACATGTTTTAAGCTGTTATAAACATCAAGTTGACCACTAGTTAGTTAATCTAGCATTTTTTATTTGAGATAATGTCCATTTAGTACAAATTTTTGGACCTCATTTCTCATTCTAACCGTTTTTTTAAATATTGGCAATTTCAACTTTTAAAATAAAAATTGGTATCCATTCCAACAAAAGTTACAAAACTCATAACAACTCTAAACAACATATAGTATTTTAATACTCATTCTACCCTCACCCATTAAAACATACTTAGAGAGAGAAAATGGAAGAGAAATGAGATATATGGTCACCGGCCGCCGGACTCCGGTCAGCAGAATCTCGCTGGAATCTAAACCACATTTACTAACCACTAACAAACTCTCACTGAACCCTAAACCACATTCTTATCGTCACAGCTAACTTTACTAACTCCTAATAAACTCCTACTGAACCTCTAAACCACATTCTTATCATCACAACCAACTTTATTACCCCCAATAAACTCTCACTGGACCCTTAAACCACATTCATGTCGCAACAACCAACTTTACTACTTCCCAATAAACTCCCACTGAACCCCTGAACCACATTTCTATTGCACTACGAACTTTACTACTCACTAATAAACTCTCACATAAGCCTTACACCACATTCCTATTGTCACAACCAATTTTACTACCCCTTAATAAACTTTCACTGAACCCCTAAACCGTATTTCTATTACATATCTAACATATGTTTAAAAAGGCGCGCCTAAGGCGAAAGGCGAAACATAGCGAAGCTTTTTCGCTTCTAGGCGCCTCCCCAAAGGCGTTTCTCCCTTAAGGATTCAAAATAGCGCGCCTCATACGTTGTAGCGTAACAAAGCGCGCCTTAAAGAGCCAAGGGGAGCTGAGGCGCCGCTTTTTGTGCTTTTTTGTATCCCTTAAGTAGCAAAACGACGTCGTTTTGCTTTGAGATTTCAGAAAAAAAAAAGAAAAAAAAAGAGGTTTTCTTCTCACTTCCTCTCGACGTTATTCCTCACTTCCTCGATCTCTTCTGTTTCTATACAGATCGAGACCGAGAGGTGCAACGAAACCCACCTCCCAAGCTAATTCTGTAGGCGACTAGGCGACATTGAAACCCACATCCCAATCCTCATAAGTCTCTACAATTCTAATTTCTAATCCTCATAGTCTAAAGCTTCGTGCCCTTAAATTCTCTTCGTCTCTATTTTTCAATTCCATTTTCTTCTCCTCCGTTTTCCATCTCTCTCAGATCTAGACTGTTACAGAAGCACGGAGGCTCATCCATGGTTGGTCGATTCGATAGTAACCCCTTCGCTGAAGAAGAGGAAGTTAATCCTTTCTCGGTGAGTATCTTCTTTTCAATTATCTGTTGAATTTGGATGCGGATTTCGTTGTTTGAAGCTAGTCAAATTTGGATTTAAAAGTAGGTTGACTTGCTAGGCTTTCTGATTTTGAGCTAGTATTTGTGGATTTGGCTATGGTTTGGTAGATCTTAAGATTTGCGTTTCTTTCTTTTTTGTGATTTGAAGTGAAATTGATATGAATAGTGTTGATTTTAAGCTTATTTGATTTGAATTAGTAGAATATTTCATCGATTGGAAGTTTGATTAGTTTTTATAGTATAGAAATTGATGATCGGAATCTTTGTGTAGATAATCAGTCAAGAGTTGGTCAGATTTGATGAATTGAAGTGTTGATCGCTTTAGGTTTCCTTAGAAATGAACACAAATATTCTAAAATGGTTGGATGATGGCTTTCGAGTAATATATTCGAGTTATTAGAGTGTTGTGCATCTTAATTTGTTGCCTATGATTGTTACTTGTTAGATATCTTTTGTAAAGTTGCCGCATGGACTGCAAACTTATCAGGTATGGATAATATTAATGGTTGTTTTGTAGGTAGAAACATAGAAATTGTGCTTGTTTTAATTTCTTCGGTTTGAGCTCTGATGCATATGTTTTGCCAGAATCATGGAAGCGTTGCTCCTGCCAAGAACTCTAGACTATCACCTCTGTCTCTAGAGCGTGCCGATTTCAATTATGGTATAGTTCCTTGCCTTTATTTCACTGATATCCCCTTTGTATGAGTGTCAACCTTCTCTAAAGATGTCCTAAAGATGTATGTTTCTGCTGCTGGCTATGTTGTTATGTTTTTGTCAAATTTAAAATTTGGACATTATGTTTGTAATAATTGTACTTTTAAATGTATGAATATATTTTTAATGGTTTTATATTTAATTTTATTTAAAATATTATAATGCATGAAAGGCTTCGCCTTTTCGCCCCAAAGCTTTGAAGGCTTGAGGATTCGACTCGGTGCCTCGCCTCACACCTTCGCCTTTTTAAACATAGTATCTAACTTTACTATTCCCTAATAAACTCTCACTGAATCTCTAAATGGCGTCTGAGACTGCAAAGGACTGTAAATATTTCTTAAAATTCAACTAAACAAGAAGAATGAATAAATTCTGCTTAACAATTGGGCTTTTATGGTCGAGATGCTTTAAGACAAACTCACACACCTCCTTAACGATGCTGACATGTGATGACCTCAGCAGTTGGCAAATCTCCTCCAACTTGTAAACCGGCGTGACCTTGACTTCGTCAAAGGTATAGCTGCATCAATCATCCTCGACCTCTAGTAGGACTCCACAATTCTCTGACTCAAACCCATGATTGATTCACAATGTCCGTAAATTGAGCTGATCTGATCCAATTGGGATGGTGCTCGGATTGATTGCAACAGTTAGAACTGGATCAGAAGAGTGGAATTGTTTGATTGGTTGGATTGGTATTAGGTGATCTACGCATTTTACGCTTGATTATTAATGTCTTTCTCTCTACATTTAGCTTTGTTTTATGCTTAGTAAATACGTTTTAACTTATTTTATGTTTTTAGGTAGAAATAAAGGAGGAAACAATAAAGGAGGCGATTTGGAGCAAAGTGAGTGCTAAGGGAGACGTTCCTAATTCCGAAGAAGAACGGACGGTGATGTAATGGCTGACAATCATGGACCTTCAATTACATACTTATGGCTGAAACGGTTTTTGTATAATTGCATAGCATGAATGGATGGAGTGAATGGCTGGATGGTTACACATGGACCTTTAATTTCATACTTATGGCTGAAATTAAGTGCATTCATGCCAATCATCTCCTATATAAAGAGGGCTTTGGAGGAAGAAGAGAGGATCACAAGTCAAAGAGCCGAACCCCTGTCCTAGAGTCCTCTCAAGCCTCTCCAAAACGTCATAGTCTCCAAGGAAGCCGCACATCTTCACAAACCGCATCCACCATCCTTCAAGGACCGAATACATAGCTTGGCAATCCCAAGGTGTCTTCATCCTCCATCCATTAAAGGAGCATCAAGTACGGATTAGTATAGGGCAATTCCCTTACTCTAAAAGTGTAACCATGTCTTCTTCTCTTTATTCTTCTTCCTTGTGTAAATTTGCGATTACTATGGATTGGTTTCTTGAAGTCTTTTGGTTAAATAATTTTAATTAGTTTTGTATGACTTGTTTGGTGTTCTTCGAAATTGGTTACTCATGCTTATTTGTTCCTAACGCTTAATTTGAATGCAGGGCAATTCCCGGTTTAGATTATGATGTGTTGAATATCGGGCAATTCCCGAGTTTGGCACTTAATGATGAGATATGCATGTAAAACGTAGCTAATGACTTAGAGACCAAATAGGTTGCATGAAATTGGTTAGGTTATTGAAGGATAGGTAACTTTATGAGTTGATCTTGTAAATATTAGATATAGATTGATTTTCGACAACTATGCATGCTTAGGGGTTTAGGGTTCTTGATTGTTTGCTTGTCTATGAGTGAAGCATGTTAGAATTCTAAGGTTCCTATTTGTGTATGGTTGCCACGTTTTGTTCTTATATTTCGTAGGAAATTAGTTAAACAAACCAACTTTGCACCCCCATTTAAATCTAGCATAGTTATGCATGCACCCTCAATCCCCGGTTAAGAACGATCCCTACTTATCAATGCTACATCTACAAAGAAGGGTTTTAATTGTTTTCGTGTTTGATTGAGTGTTTAAATTAAGTACTTGAAAATATGTGAATCAATTTTGGCGCCGTTGCCGGGGATTGTGAATAAATTTTGTGTGATTATGCTCGTAAATATGTTTATAGTTTCTGTTTTTCGGAACTATGCACTGCCCGGTTTTGTGCAAATTATTTGACATAGCTAGAGGACTCACAAAAATCTGAAATTTTGCAGGAATGTTTGGTTATGTGTCTAGTTTGTGCCTGAAAAATTTCAGCCCAGTCGACTGAGCCAATAATTCTTAAAAAAATTCGACAAGCTGCTGTGTTCATGTTTGGCAGAATCTGGAATTGCATGTGTTCTTTGTAAAGTTGTGAAATTTTTGTGCATAAATACTTGTAAATCTTCGAGATAACTAACATTGTTCATATTGTTGTTTTTACAGCCATGTAACGTTAAAGGAAGCTTGGATTTGCATTGAGTACATGAGCTTGGTTGATTAAGTCGCACTCATTGTTGAATAGATGGCGCTTCTTTTCCATGTTTATCTCCTTAACCCCTCGTGATGTATGGATTTCATCACCATACACCATAACCTAAGTGAAGTTATGGACATGAGGTTGAGGGCGGAGTCTACATTGGACTATGAGGGAGTTGTACATTTTCGAAAGATTGGTTGAATGTCGGACATGGTGTCTAGAAACGGGTTATGACTGGTGACAGGATTTGGATCTAAGAAAGACTTGCAACATTGGAGTATATACCAAAGACTCGGTTGGTGGATGAATACTTATCTTTTAGTAAGAAATTCTCAACGCAATGGTGTCTAGAAGGTGACGGTTTCTATGACAGGTTTTGGATCCGAGATCTCAAATCGGTCCTACCTCTCGTGGTCTCTCTCGCTAACTGGCCATTTCGTTGAGTTTGCCCAAAGAAGATAAGGACTAAATCTACTTTCCATAGTCGGTTAGCCTCGGGTTGCATTATTGAAATTAGTCCTGCCTCTCGCATTACATCTATCCCCAACTGGCCATGTTTATCGATTGAACCAAGACCATTCGATTGAAAGTGTACACTTTATCGCGCGGGTCGCACGTCCTTTGAACGACCTAAAGATCAAGCGAATGTACTCTCTTCAAATCTAAAGCGCAACTCAACAAACCATACATGTACCTAAACCAACGGAATTGTGTTGTTGTGTCAAATGTGTAAAGGACTTAAACACTTGCATTTTTAGCTTGCATAACCCTCTGGCGGCTTTGTGATGTGTGGATTTCGTCACCACACACCCTAACCTAAGTGAAGTTAGGGGCATAAGGCCAAACGAGTGGTCACGTTGCATCATGTAATTAGCACGTAACTCTTGTGTTTTCTGTAGGTTTTCTAACGTTTTCTCTTATGCATTCACTCCATCTTTCACTTAGGTTCTTGCTTGATGCACTTTGAATGAAAGTTTGAATGAATTCTTGTATGAATTTCGTGGATTATGAGTGCTTGCATCTTTTGAGTGACAATTTTGTATATATGACATTTTACATAACTTTAACATTGTATATTTAACTAACCCCTGCAGGATACATGTACAAATGTACATAACTTGTTCTTAGTAACTTGCATTCATTTTAGGATAAACTTAGAGCTCTTGCATTTCATATTAGTGTCTTAGCCGTAGCTAGTGTGTGTACAATGTGTCTTAAACGTAGCCTAGTGTCTTTGTATGATTTTGGTGTGTTTTTGCTCACTTTTAATTCGCGTGACTTGTTTTTGAGTATTTTTGTAAAGTTTCCAACGTTTTGATCAAAGTATCATGCATTCCTTGTGTATTCTTTTTATACTAACACTTGATCTTGGTTGAATTTCAGGTTGTGAATGACCAAACCGGCTCCACGTGAAATTCAACTCCGTAACCGCACAGTGATCATTCCTCCTAGCACAGTGGAAGACTTGGACCGACCTATTGTTGAGGACGAAGTTGACTCACCAAGATCCCATCATTCCGAGCAAGATCAAGAAGAGGAATCTAGGATGAATAACAACAACAATGTGCTTCTTAACAATGGTGGAGGCAACAACGTTGTGAGGAGAACTCTTCGCCAACAAACCTGCTCAACGGATTGGAGTGATGGCCCCTCATGCATTCGATTTCCTGAACCTCAAGAGGACAAGCAGGATATTGAGCTCAAGAGTGGATTTCTCCATCGCCTTCCAATCTTTCAAGGGATGGCGCATGAAGATCCGAACATGCATTTGAGGCAGTTTCAGTTTGTTTGCTCGAGTATGAAGCCCACTGATGCGGATGATGAGCTTTTGAAATTGAAAGCGTTTCCATTCACTCTGAAGGAGAGAGCTCAGACTTGGCTCATGGAGCTCCCACCGAATCACATTACTACATGGAAGCAACTTGCAGATGCTTTCTTGAGCAAGTACTTTCCGGCCTCAAAGATCACTGTTTTGAGGAAAAAGATCACTGGAATCACACAAGCAACAGATGAGTCATTTGGGCAGTACTATGATCGCTTCAAAGTTCTCTGCGCCACATGCCCTTCCCATGGTTTCTCTGAGACGAATCTTATGAACTACTTCTATGATGGACTCAAACCGATTGATCGAGAGCTTCTAGATGCTGCTGCAAATGGAGCCTTCATGGATTTAGATGAAGAACGTGCCCGTGCACTCTTGGAGAACCGAGCTAACAATGATGCTCAATATGGGATGGCTCCAAGGAAGACTGTTGCCGAAGTGAGCTCAGCAAAAGTCGCTGCAGATGACAAGTATGACAAACTTTCTGACTTGATGGAGCAGATGATGAAGCTTGAAGTGAAACGTCAGAAAGTCTCTCTTGAACAATTATGTGGTGTCTGCCATTCTCAAGGGCACTTAGGTGATCAATGTCCTACCTTGGCCGAGCAACCACATGAAGAACAAGTCAATGCCATAGGTGGATATCAAGGAGGCCAACGCTACAACAATTACAACAACTTTGGAAACCGTGATCATCCTGGTTTCAGGTGGAGCAACAATGAGGGATGTCTTAACCCTCCAGCACCTCATCAGCAACAATACCAACGTCCCCAACAATATCAAGCAAGGCCACCAATGGCCCCAACGTCACAAGTGCCCTTACCCCCTCCGGTTCAGACTTTTACAAATCCGGATTATGATAAGATGATTGCTCAACTGTCTGCCTCAACTCAAGTACTTTTGGATGGACAAAAAGAAACAAAGGCAACGTTGGATGCACATGGTCAAGACATCAATGAAATCAAGAAGCAAATGGGCCAACTTGTGGACTTTATGGGACATATTCGAACAACTGGACAGCTTCCATCTCAACCAATGCCACCTACCAGGAATGTGAGTGCGGTTACTACAAGGAGTGGGAAGGTTTTGGAGCTGCCAAAGCAGAAGGCAACGTCATCACCAGATGAAGTCGTTGTGGAAGAAATTTTTGAAGAAGATCCAGCTACTGAAGAGCTCAAAAGGAAGAAGAAAATGGCGCCACTTTTGCCACTACCAACACCAACACCGACGCACCCTACCCCAATGAAAGGTATTGATTCTACCCCTTCAAGTTTAGTTAATATTAATGCATCGTTTGCTCGTGCACCATTTCCACACAGGTTATCCAAATCAAAGAAAGATGATCAATACGAGGAAATTCTGGACATCTTTCGGAAGGTGCAAGTGAATCTGCCCTTGATCGAGTGCATAAAGCAAGTACCTATCTATGCCAAGTTTTTGAAAGAGTTATGCACCCAAAGGAGGCAAACGAGAGCGAAGGAGGTTGTAAAGGTGAATGCAACAGTTTCTGCAGTGTTGCAACGACGGCTACCCCCTAAATTGAAGGACCCTGGGAGTTTTTCTGTTCCCTGCGTGATTGGTGACAAGAGATTTGAAGATGTCATGCTCGACTTGGGTGCATCCATCAACGTGATGCCCTACAATCTTTATGCCTCCATGGAGCTTGGCGAGCTTAAGCAAGACAATGTCATCATTCAACTAGCCGATCGTTCTCACAAGTATCCAAGAGGGTACGTTGAAGATGTTCTTGTGCAAGTCAACAATTTGATATTCCCTGCAGACTTTTACATTGTTGACATGGAGGAGAGTCCGTTGAATACTACGCCACTTTTGCTTGGACGTCCCTTCATGAGAACCGCAAGAACAAAGATAGATGTGTTTGAAGGCAAGTTTTCCATGGAGATTGATGGGGAGAAGATCGAGTTCAACATCCTTGATGCTATGAAGGTTCCCATTGCTACTGTCAACTCATGCATTTCGTTGGATTTAGTCGAAGATATGGCACAGCAGCATTTGGATGTACTTAGAGAGGATGAACTTGACACTGTCCTTCAAAATGGAATTGGGCTGACCTACACTAGAGATGATGCCCTAGTTGACGTTTTGATTGACGTCTTGGAGCCCAGACTTAGAGAAATGGCGTTGGCACTTAATGAAGCAGCCTTTGTGACAACTAGACCTCCACCAATTCCCTTGGTCTATGGCGAAAACAAGCTTGTTCCTTCCATCATTCGAGCACCAGAATTAGACCTCAAGGTATTACCGGATCATTTGAAGTATGCTTACTTGGGTGACAATGAGACATTACCGGTTATCATCTCATCAACATTGGAGGAAGAACAAGAGGACAAGCTAGTTCGAATGCTTCAACACTACAAGCCCGCCATTGGTTGGACACTCGCGGATATCAAAGGTATCAATCCGGCCACTTGTGTTCATCGTATTCTGCTTGAAGATGGCGCCAAGCCAACACGTGAAGCTCAAAGGAGACTCCATCCACCAATGATGGAGGTTGTGAAGAAGGAAGTCATCAAACTCTTGGATTGTGGGGTCATTTATCCGATTCCAGACAGCCGATGGGTCTCACCTGTGCAAGTTGTTCCTAAGAAGTCTGGAATCACTGTTGTGAAGAATGCAGAGAATGAGTTAGTGTCTCAACGCACTATCACTGGACACAGAGTTTGCATTGACTATAGGAAGCTCAACGCCAGCACTCGAAAGGATCACTTTCCTTTGCCATTCATTGATCAGATGCTTGAGAGATTGGCTGGTCATTCATACTACTGCTTCCTTGATGGATATTCAGGTTACAACCAAATTAGCATTGCTGAGGAGGATCAAGACAAAACAACGTTCACATGCCCTTTTGGAACATTTGCTTATCGACGCATGCCATTTGGACTTTGTAATGCCCCAGGTACGTTTCAACGTTGCATGCTTTCTATCTTTTCTGATTACATTGAGAAAAAAATTGAAGTATTCATGGATGACTTTAGTGTTTTTGGGAAAGATTTCGATACATGCTTGGGAAATTTAGAACTAATCTTGCAGAGATGCGTTGAAACGAACTTAGTACTCAATTGGGAGAAATGCCATTTCATGGTAACTCAAGGGATTGTTCTTGGACATATTGTGTCGAAAAAAGGGTTAGAGGTTGATAAATCAAAAGTAGATCTTGTGAAACACTTACCCTCTCCAACTTCGGTTAGAGAGATTCGTTCTTTTCTTGGACATGCAGGATTCTACAGGAGGTTCATCAAGGATTTTTCCCACATCTCACGTCCCTTGTGCAAGTTGCTTCAGAAAGACACTCCCTTTGTGTTTGATGATGAGTGTGACGTTGCATTCAAGAAGCTCAAGGCGTTGCTCACATGTGCTCCTATTCTTCAAGCACCAGATTGGTCCTTACCTTTTGAGCTTATGTGTGATGCTTCAGACTATGCCGTTGGAGCTGTTTTGGGACAAAGGAAGGACAAGAAGCCTTATGCCATCTACTATGCTTCTAAGACACTTGATGAGGCTCAAGCCAACTACACTACAACCGAGAAGGAGATGTTGGCAGTAGTGTTTGCATTGGACAAGTTCCGGTCCTATTTACTTCAGAGTAAGGTTATAATTTACACTGATCATGCTGCTTTGAAGTATTTGATGCAGAAAAAGGATGCAAAGCCAAGGCTCATACGTTGGATACTACTTCTACAAGAGTTTGATGTGGAAATCAAGGACAAGAAAGGAGTAGAGAATGTGGTAGCCGACCACCTCTCTAGGATTGAGAGAGAGAGATCCAACGTTGCAATTGAGGAGCATTTTCCGGATGAACAACTCTTCGGACTTCAGGTAAGTGCCTCTGAAACTCCATGGTACGCAGATATTGTTAACTACTTAGTTACTGGAGAGTTTCCACCATCAATGCATAAGACCCAACGTGACAAGCTTAGGAGTAATGCTAGGACTTTTATTTGGGATGAACCTTACTTATGGAAACAATGTGCTGATTTAGTGATTAGAAGGTGTGTTACGGATAGTGAGTTTGCATCTATTCTTGAGTTTTGTCATAGTGGTGCCTGTGGAGGTCACTTTGGTTCGAAAAAGACTGCCCTAAAAGTGTTAGATTGTGGTTTCTTTTGGCCTAACTTATTTCGTGATTCTAATGATTTTTGTGCTAAGTGTGATAGGTGCCAACGATCCGGCAATCTTGGATCTCGAGATCAGATGCCTCAAGTGTTCATACTAAATGTCGAAATTTTTGATGTTTGGGGCATTGATTTTATGGGACCTTTTCCTCCATCTAACGGTTTTACTTACATCTTACTCGCTGTTGATTATGTTTCGAAATGGGTGGAAGCAAAAGCCACCCGTACTAATGATTCACGAGTTGTTGCAGATTTCCTCAAGACGAACATATTTTCTAGGTTTGGAATGCCACGCGTTCTAATCAGCGATGGAGGAAGTCACTTTTGCAACAAGACAGTGGAAGCGTTGATGAGAAAGTATGGGGTCAAGCACAAAGTTTCTACACCTTATCATCCACAAACAAATGGCATGGCGGAGGTATCAAATCGAGAAATCAAGAAGATCTTGGAGCGAACTATCAAACCAAACCGCAAAGACTGGAGCCAGTGTTTGGATGATGCTTTGTGGGCATATAGAACAGCGTACAAGACCCCTATAGGCATGTCACCCTATAGACTTGTTTATGGGAAGTCTTGTCATCTTCCGGTGGAGCTAGAACACAAAGCTTGGTGGGCGGTGAAGAAGTTCAACATGGACAAGGATGATGCTGGATTACATCGAAAGTTGCAGCTATGTGAGTTAGAAGAAATCCGGAATGATGCGTTTGACAATGCTTGGATCTACAAGGAGAAGACAAAGGTGTTTCATGACAAGATGATCCGAAGGAAGGAGTTTGAGATTGGTCAACAAGTTCTCTTATTCAACTCTCGACTCAAGTTTTTTCCGGGCAAGCTACGCTCAAGATGGATCGGACCTTTCATTGTTATTGAAGTATTCTCACATGGAGCTGTTTTGATCAAAAGTCCAATAACCGGCAATGAGTTCAAAGTCAATGGCCATCGTTTGAAGCCATATTATGCAAATTTCAAGGAGGAACTCGTTGAAGATGTGAAGCTTAAGGAGCCGCCAACTTCAACCACATGAAGGATGCATCACGTCTAGGCTGGAAGACGTTAAACAACAAGCGCTTATTGGGAGACAACCCAATGGAGGAGTCTTCAACAGATTTGCATTCTCTTCCCTTTCTCTTTTAAATTTTCGTAAATTTTCTTTCATTAGTTAGAAATTTTCGTGAGTCTCTCTTCTATGCTTAAATTCTATGACTTTACTTTGGCACATTGAGGACAATGTAGAGTTTACGTGTGGGGGAGGGGTTTACAACTTTGTTGAGTCATAAAATTAAAAAAAACATCGGGCGGACAATGGAACTTTCCGACGATGATGCCCTAAATTTTGTATTTCGAGTCTTTTTGTGTAACTTAGTGTTTTTAAAGAGTCTTAGGATGCCCTTAGTTAGTCGATGATGAAAATGGACCGAAAGAACATACCTATGGCGTTGGAAATCATTAAGAAGGAATTCAACTGCTAATTGAGACATCTTTGAGTGTTATGACATGTAGTAGATATGGTTTGTAAAACTTGGTACAGAAATTCGCATGTTAGAATAAGTTTTGAATCATATGAGCCTTAAAATGAGATTTTGAGCCTAAACACTTCCTTTGAGAGTAAAAATTTGTGCATTATAAATATTAGGTCTCAAAATCATTCATACACTCACTTGCCATAGATCTTAATGAACTAGAGAATACTAGAACTTACTCATGTCAATTTGCAAAGCTTATAGTTGATACATACTCTGATTTTGGATATGATTAAAGGCATTTAGGATTTTCCACCACTTCGCCAAACAACCTGGTATCCCATTTTGTGCGCACGAGTTGCAACATCCCTAGATGAACCCATTTGAGCCTACATTTAGCCTTTCTTTCATTGCCATATGAATCTAAACACTTAAACTTAGTGTAGATTATCCATACCCTTGTTCTAAAGACTTGGTGGGATTTTTGAAGCTAAAACAAAGAAGATGGCGTGAGAATCATGTAAGGGAATGTATGTATAGGGATAGACTTGTTCAAACAGCTTGTTAAAATAGAAATTGCCGAAAAGAAAGAAAAGAAAAGAAAGATCAAAAACTCTCCGGCAATAGGTTTTAAATGTACATTGTTTGAATTAATGTCCCCCATACTTGTGGATTTGGAGTTTGTTTTGAATTGAAGGCCCAAAAGTCAAGGAATTTAGCCTTTGTCATGTTCACAAAGCTCAAGGAAAAGTTTAGAATGAACGTAGGGCCCAACATGATGAAATCCGGCCCTTGTACTTCAAAGACATACATGGTGACGTTTTGGTGGTATGAGAGTTTAAAATTGATCAAGTTTTGGTGCTTTGGCTAAGTCTTTAGAATGTTCTTAAACACCACATATCTAAACTTCGAATGCCTTAACCTGAGCCCTATTACAACCCTTTAAAAGTCCTTTTTGATCCTTAAGATGAGTAGCCTTCAATCTGTGGAGTAAGTTGCATGAGTAAGCATATGGTTTTGGTTCATTTGAGCAAGTAATTCATTCCATTCATTGATTTAAACACTTTGAGTGAAACCTTTGCATGAGTGGAAATACGATGAGAGCATCCATGTGAGTTTATTTGAACTTCATTCGAAGCATGCACAGACTTAAACTCACCATTGTTTTCTCTATGTCTTACTTGTTCATAACATGATCATGTCTCTATTATCTAGTGAATTCAAAGATCATTCATACTAGACACATTGTGATTCCATCGCCATATACATAAAGAAATTTCTGAGACAAATTTTGACTAAGGGGTTAGTGTTGTTATACTTAGTATCTCTTACGTTTTCAAACATGATAACATGAAAATTTGCGGCTTTGAAACGTTGAGACCTCTAAGTGTTTTGTACATATAAAGTGTGACGTTTTTTCCATTGTTATTTTTCCTTTATTTGTTTTTCTTTGTTTTTGAGTCCTTGTTTTGTTTTGTATTTGCTAGGGACTAACAAAGTCCAGTGTGGGGGAATTTGATCTACGCATTTTACGCTTGATTATTAATGTCTTTCTCTCTACATTTAGCTTTGTTTTATGCTTAGTAAATACGTTTTAACTTATTTTATGTTTTTAGGTAGAAATAAAGGAGGAAACAATAAAGGAGGCGATTTGGAGCAAAGTGAGTGCTAAGGGAGACGTTCCTAATTCCGAAGAAGAACGGACGGTGATGTAATGGCTGACAATCATGGACCTTCAATTACATACTTATGGCTGAAACGGTTTTTGTATAATTGCATAGCATGAATGGATGGAGTGAATGGCTGGATGGTTACACATGGACCTTTAATTTCATACTTATGGCTGAAATTAAGTGCATTCATGCCAATCATCTCCTATATAAAGAGGGCTTTGGAGGAAGAAGAGAGGATCACAAGTCAAAGAGCCGAACCCCTGTCCTAGAGTCCTCTCAAGCCTCTCCAAAACGTCATAGTCTCCAAGGAAGCCGCACATCTTCACAAACCGCATCCACCATCCTTCAAGGACCGAATACATAGCTTGGCAATCCCAAGGTGTCTTCATCCTCCATCCATTAAAGGAGCATCAAGCACGGATTAGTATAGGGCAATTCCCTTACTCTAAAAGTGTAACCATGTCTTCTTCTCTTTATTCTTCTTCCTTGTGTAAATTTACGATTACTATGGATTGGTTTCTTGAAGTCTTTTGGTTAAATAATTTTAATTAGTTTTGTATGACTTGTTTGGTGTTCTTCGAAATTGGTTACTCATGCTTATTTGTTCCTAACGCTTAATTTGAATGCAGGGCAATTCCCGGTTTAGATTATGATGTGTTGAATATCGGGCAATTCCCGAGTTTGGCACTTAATGATGAGATATGCATGTAAAACGTAGCTAATGACTTAGAGACCAAATAGGTTGCATGAAATTGGTTAGGTTATTAAAGGATAGGTAACTTGATGAGTTGATCTTGTAAATATTAGATATAGATTGATTTTCGACAACTATGCATGCTTAGGGTTTTTAGGGTTCTTGATTGTTTGCTTGTCTATGAGTGAAGCATGTTAGAATTCTAAGGTTCCTATTTGTGTATGGTTGCCACGTTTTGTTCTTATATTTCGTAGGAAATTAGTTAAACAAACCAACTTTGCACCCCCATTTAAATCTAGCATAGTTATGCATGCACCCTCAATCCCCGGTTAAGAACGATCCCTACTTATCAATGCTACATCTACAAAGAAGGGTTTTAATTGTTTTCGTGTTTGATTGAGTGTTTAAATTAAGTACTTGAAAAGATGTGAATCATTAGGGTTTTAAAAGATGAGAGAGAGGGAGAGGTAATAGAAGTTTTGGGGGAATATGAAAACAGAGGAGAGAGAGAGGATCTGGGATGGGATGATATGGGATCCGAGGACGTTTTGGTCTTTTTAAAAAAAACATAAGGATGTTTTAGTCTTTTTGTTATGAAAAGATGGAATGTGTGGTTATAATGTGTTTTAGTTGGAGTGGTTACTTTTTTTTAATTTATACTAAATGGTCAATATCCCTTTTTATTTATCGTCATTATCGTCTACTTTTTTTTATTCTATGTTGAATATCTCAGCAAGATAATTAGTTGGATATTTCGTGCTATTGTTCATTTTATTAAGAACTTTGAGACATACCTAATAATTATTGTTTGTTTGCACTAAGAAAAACAAAAAAGAAGTCACTCTTCACTAAAGAAAAAGCGAAGTATAGTCATTCTTTTGGTGGTAAGTTAAGCCTTTTTTGGTGGTAAGTTAGGCTTAACAACATGTTTAATCCTTGTTCACGCTTCCCATATTACTGCCTTCAATTGTTGTAGCAGCGAGGGACACTCATCTCGATTCTAAGACCTGATTGTTGTGATGACAAATTACAATATAAAACCTCATTGAACAAATTTTTATGAGAAGAAAATATAATATGTGCAAGCATTTGAGTGAATAAAGATGAAAGTATAGGAAAAAAAGGATTTGGTACAGTAGACCTAGAAACTCTCTCTCTTTCGAAAAACCTAGGGACGCCGTCTTCAGCCTTTTTGCCTATCTGGTTGCGCCGTGGCACCGGCAATGGCCTCTGGCCTAACCGGAGAATGGTGGTGTGTTCGGACGGGTGTGTTTTCAGTGGAGATGTGCCTCGTGCTCGGATGATCAAATCAAAAGGTAACCTGATCTATCTATCTCAGTTGAAAGTTGTGGTTGTCATGGAGGTGGGTTGGGATCAGAGGAAACGGGTCTTTTCTGGGTTGTAGAGACTTCAGGTGGCTATCGGAGATCGAGCAGACCAGATTTCGGATCGCGCATAAGTTGATGTGGATCCATGGCTGGTGGGATTGGCTCCGGTTTCAGTTTCAGGAAATCTGGGTATTGGTTGGCCCCGGGTAGACTGAGATGTTTGACGGCATCGATCGATGGTCGGACAACAACATGGTGGAGGCCCAACGACGATGGTGAGGAGTAAGGGTCGAGCAGCCACATGTTTGGGCCGGGAGGAGGAGTGGGTATCTGATAGGTTTGATCCATTGGGCCTTGGCTACATAATTCAGGACATTTAAGGCATTATGCTATTTTACTTTACTTGTTAGCTATTTTCTGTTTTCAATAAGGAGATGTGGATGTTGTCCTGGTAGTGGCACTTTACATGTCTTGGTTGCTCTAGGTCAGTTTTGAGTTCCTTACTTTATCAAATGGTCTTAATCTCCTAATATCATGACCAAACATTGGGTCATCGAATATGATTTTGTGCGGAAACATAACAAGAAAGCTACGCTCTTAGCCATTATAATGTTTGTCTTTAGTACAATTAACTTTTCGTTATGTCACCGATTTGTCAAAGCAAATATGGTAGCCAATGACACATTCTTTGCTAACTGATGCATGTTATAATACGTTACTTATTATAATTTGGGGTTTAGGCTCTATGTCCCCCTCTTGCATTCTATGTTTTCATTAATCAAAACTTAAAGGCAGCTGCACCTGTCCTTCTTAAAAAAAGATGAAATTATAGATCAAATATTTCCAAAGTGTTCCGAATATCAAAGGTAAATGTTCAAAAACACTGTTTATCAATATAATTAGAATGGGTTGTTCATCAGAACAATAACGCATATTTGCTCTTCCGTTCTTAAGCCTATTTTTTTTGGTCATATTTATAAATGCCCAAAGGCAATAGGAGGCTCAAACAAAACCATGAGCAAGCCCATAAACAAGTCACTCATCGTCAGATTCTTAAGGAATCAAGACAAGAGAAAGACATTAAACCCTAAAACATAAAAGGCTCAAGCAGCCCAACAAACTCAAACCCTAAATAAAACTTTTTCTTCAACTCTATCTCGCATCTGTCGTGAAGGAAATGACGCCGAAGCTCGGACGGAAGTCGCGAGCATGGACAGTTGGTCTGCAGAGGTGAGGATACGGCCGGAGCCGTCGTACATTCTCCAGTTAACCGATTACAAGAAAAGCTCGTATGGAGGAACACCCACAACTGAACCAAAAAAGATCTTAGCCAAAACAAATCAAATCTGTAGAGGTGGTTGCAGAAGAAAACGAAATCCTCCATGGCATGGCAAGCTAGACTAGAAGGAGCCTTGTTTGTGGTTTGAAGATCTTGGGGAACTAGAGATGACAAAAGAAAGTAGATCATCTTAAGAGCATATGTAGCAGTGCTTAACTGTAGCACGAGTAGAGGGGAGGGAGGCAGACCCTACAGCGGTGACCGCTCATTGACCGAGAGAGCACGAGCAGAGAGAAGGAGCAGCTACAGCTGCAGATGCTCTAAGAACAGATCTGTGAGTATCTTAGAGTTTTAGATCTAAGAGATGGAGACAAATCTGATCCCTCAATGACCAGAATTAAAGACAAACCGAAGAGAACATCACAAGGATGAGGAATCACCACTACGGTGAGGGGTCACCACAAGGATGAAGGAGATCTGAGGAGCAGAGGCTGGGAGATGAGAGAATTTTTAGAGAAGCAGGAGCTTCTCTCTTTAACGTGAAACAGTGTTTTGTCACATTGACTTGTTCTTGAGCCTATTGGAAACACAAACAAAACAATCAAGAAGGCTAGGGCTGTGTGGACGGCACGAAATAACATTCTGCCTACTAGAGCAGTCATTACAAAATTGGAAAGCAGTGCTCATCAAACTATTCCTCATGTCTTTCTCTCTGATGCACACCATCTTACCAAATCCAAATTTCAAAGAGTGGATGTTGGAACAAACACTCAGTCTCAAAAGCTGATTTAATTGAATAACTTCCCATGATTCTTTGGGGTTTACGTTAGAATCACAATTTTTGAAACAAGCTAAAATTGACATCATGCTAAGCTGTCTAAATTGGCTGAGACTTTTAACAAGCTAGACAGAGTGCCGAGCCTTAACGGACGAGAAAAGAAAACTGTGCAGATGCGGAAACCAGCAAAATATCCTAAGGCCTTAGCTCAATGTGGATGAGGCTTATGAAGTTCTAGCTTCTCATGGTGGGGTTGGAGGAAAACTTAAAGAGGCTCACAACGTAAGTTTCTTGCAGCATGCTAAGTTTACAATTGCAGCTGTAACAGGTGGAAGACTACATGCAGGGTGTAAAACTCTTATCTGCGCCCAGGTAGGTGCGCAATTGTATAGCACACAGACTAGCAAGCTAAGCTTATGAACCACCTCATGGGAGTCACTGCCTCCTGTTTGTAACTTTATGCAACTCCCATTCATGTCAATGAGAACTTAGTACTTTAATATAGGTTAAAGGAATTCCCTTGCATCCATCAGATCACAACTTTGACCGAGTTGTGAACCATCATCTCCTGGGAAGGAGATGCAGATTGGCAAGCTTTATTGGTTCTGAGTTTCGTCTTGGCCCTTTACTTTGCCTCTGAGCATGTCAGTGAAATTACCCCTCATAATGCGCTTTAATCTAGTGTCCTCTGCTGGTGGCGGTGGTGCAGACTTTGGGGATTCAACTGGCTCTGGCAGTGGCTCAACATTATCTTTTTTTCCCAATAACCCACCTTCACCAAAGAAACTGCTCACAGAGGAGGCGAGTCCAGCACCCATCACCTTACTGATGGTCTCAAAAGTTCCACCAGATCTCTCCTTCATTATAATTTCAAGGGCTTCCTTGTGTACTGGATCGAGTGCATCTGAGTCTTTCAATAGGTTCTGGATAGTAGGTAGGAGGTAGTCACGTAAACTGGTTGCTGAAATGTCTGTACATTAAACACTTGAATTAACACACTGGAAAAGGCAAGAGCATATTAATTTTTTTATTTTTATTTTTTCAAATAGCAAAGAAAGCAATACAAACTGCAGTGGCCATAATAGTATGCCACAACACTTTGTTGACAATAATAGGCTCAAAACTGAGAAAAGTAGATCTGTTTCAATCATTTTAGGGTCATTGTGATCTCAAAAACGAAAGCCTAGGAGCCTAAACATGAATTTGCTTGCTTCACAGGTTCTGCTAGAGCTGGTATTTCAACCCATTATTATTATAGGACAAATAAATCATAGATTCATAGGACTAACATATTTAAACGTTGATTCCAAAGAAATTTTATGGTATATGTTCATATACTCCAAAGTTCATAGGTTTGTGGGTGCAAGACATTCTTTTGATCTATAGAACTTTGTGAGAATCTCTGCCAGTTCTCAAAAAGTGGAGAGGCACTATATTGAGTCTATCAGACCAACTAAATATGAATTCTTATTTCTCTAGGTTCATTGGAGTTCAGGTTTGTGTAGTATCAGGCAATTTCTTTTGTCCTATTATCTTCAACAAGAAAAAAGGGTTTTGGTCAACCATCTGAAACAGTCAACAAAACAGTTAAGACCCTGACATTATGTTTCTGAAATATTTCCAAGTGGGTAGAATTGACTGATGTTCCAGTTATGTCAGTGGAATAATTAAAATTCTTGCCAGTATCTCTGATATCAAGTTATTCACTGCCCATTTTTCAAATTCAATTCAATGCTCTCAGTGAGAGATATCGTAAAAGCTAAGATGAACATGACAAGATGCATCTTCTCGTTGACCAATGTTTCTAAGTGTATACTTAAAAGTTCGGATTTCTTCAATTTGATGATGACAATGAATTTCAAAAGTTGGAACTGTTGATCATTTTAGTCACAAAATGGAGAAACGATAAACATGTACAGTGATAAACTCGGTAATCTACTAGCTAAATGGTTTCCGATTTGACAAAAAGTTTGAAAGAATTATTTGAAGAGGGATCTAGCCTACGGGTTGTCTTGATTGCCAACCTTTAATTTTTAAGTGAGGATGTCGGTAATTTTATTTTAAAAGAAAGCCCGCCTTTCATAGATGTGTGGTAGACTACATTCTCTTTGTTGTCTTGTATGTTAAAGCAGAACAGTTTTACAGTAAAATAACAACAAGGAAAAGATACAATAACTTGGTCTATATATGCATAACATTTACCAAAATTTGAAATTAATTAGCAAGCAATGGACACCAGTCAACATTTTATTCAAATGACATGAAATAAAAGAAGCTCAAGGGGAGGGATATCAAAGATAAATGAAGAAAAGAAAAAAGGTCATAGAGATATCAAGCGATAGCACATATATTAATGTGGTTTGACTAAAAAAGAATAGCATTTAGAAAATGCAAACCTGTTGCATCTAAAGCACGGATTGCTTCACAAAATGCATTTGCTCTCTCACGACGACGCATCATGTCACTAGCAGGCAGAGTGCCTGTAAGATAAAAGATCTTGGATAAAAGATGTATATAATGTTAAAGAAAACCGATTTTTCAACACCTTGGCAGTAATCTAAAATAGCAGCACGATCATGTAAATATTTTGTGACAATATCTGGAGCATGCTGCTTAAAAAGGAAATATAACAATTTCTCCAGGAAGTATGTTGAGGATATAATCTTTAAGTCTATCCGTTGTATGAGGTACAGCAACTACTAATGTATGAACCACAGCAATTGTAGCTTCATGGGATCCATCTTCAAGAAAAGCATCCATCTGAACTCGTATCTTATCGACAATCTGGTAAAACTAAATCTGATCAGCAGGATATACCGATATTGTTCAATTAAGATAACGAAAAGAGGGAGCAAAATGCAGACCATTTCATTTTTAAAATGTTGGGCAACAGCTCCAAAGGCAACTATGCTTGCATACTTCACACTCAGGTTTTGGTCGGAGCCCAGAGTTACTAGGGCAGGCAAAATATTAGTAGATGCAACTTTTGCATCGATATATGGAACCTACAAACCAACACAGTCAATTAATTATTAGTCTGAAGTCGGAAATAAAGAATGAGAATGCTCAAAGATGGCAATACCCACAATGACTTTCAACAGATTGGCAGCACTGATTTTCATATCTATGTTGGAGCTGACAACCATTTCCCAGAGTATATTAAAAATCATCCCATGATGAATTTCAAGAGTGCTGCATTAGCAGAATGTTCCATCAACAACACAATAACATGCGACAGATTAATTTATCAAGGTTGTTAGTTTACTAACCACAGAAAGCGGACATCATCAATAATCTCAGTATTGCCCTTTGTCGATTGATTTCCCACACCTTCAACTAATAGCTTTCTCAAGTACTCCACTAACTGCTCGTGCTTGCTTGGGGCACCTAAAACTCCAGCCAAGAGAAGAGGTCGGATGCACATAGTAGCCAGTCTCTTAGCCACAGCAGTCCTTGGTGTCAAACCTGTTTTATACAGCAACCATTAAACTTGGCATAAGAATGTGAATGCATTTCAGAATTTTTTTTCATAGTACCTTCAATTTTGGAATGGCTTGCAGATGGGAAATATGTCAATTGAGCATCTTCCCCGATGGCAATAAGGAATACAGGCAGCATTATATGTGTCAAATAAGAATCCCCGTAGTGTTCAGATACAGCCAACAAAAACTGCATCAGCAACATCCAGATCAGCAGAAGGAACACTTGAATAAATAATATTAGTCAGTAAAGATGGAAAAAGTACCCTGGTGATTCGATTTCGCAAAGTATCTTCTTTTGGAGGTAGCAAGCACACAAGCTGAATTAAATCGGGTAAGCAGTCAACATGCAACCACTCAAAAGCAGGCAATTGAACATGTCCCCTAGCCAGATAATAAAATTTCGCATCAGCAGTTATAAAAAATCAAGTTTGGCTAGTTAGGTTACATTCTGTCTAAACCAGAAGCCTGCATAAAATATAAAAAAAATGAAAAATTCGAGCTTACCCAGCATACAATTCAAGGAAAGGTGTAGAAAATATTGTTCCAGTTGTTTCAGGATCAGAAGAAAATGGAGACATCTCAATTGCTTTCTGGTGCACAGAAGGAAGCAGTTCCAATAGCATTCTTAATAAAACATCGACATTCCAGCGCTCTCGTTCTCCTAACACACGAAGATGCGACTCCACAGACCCTTCAACCCCTGAAAGCGGAGGGCAGCGCTGCAATACCACAAAGATGTAAATTAAACAAGGAATCTATTAAGCAGAGAAAACTGAAAATAAACCACAAAACATTTAAGTAGAGTTAAACATTAGCATACCTCAGCAGAGCTCAATATATAAGAGAGGAGAACCCTTAAAACATGGTCCAATTTATGTCCCCACTTGATTACTGCAGGGACTAATTCTTTGAGTGTAGTTTCCACCACCACTCCAGAGGGATCACAGACCAATTGGAACATCAATTCCTCAACCTACAAATACAGGGATGTAATGTAAAATTGGAGACACTTTCTGTGTTACACTTCATACATGTCTTTCTTGTCAATCATCTTATTTGATAGAGGTGAGTCTCCTTTCCCTAGACCATGTGCTATCAACCTAGAGCTTACATTGTAGCCATTTCTGTCAAGTCAGAATTCCTCTCCATGAGAGCCTCTGAAGCATATTAGTGAGGCTGACCTTGAAATATTTGTCCATATTTGGAAAGAGTGGAAGCAGCAAAGCAAGATTATGTGCAGCAGCTTCCCGGACAACAGTTGCACAATCTTCTATGAGTTGTTGAACAATAGACAAGATAAGAGAATCACAGATCTCGGGCCGGACAAACTCTGCTAGCTCTCCACATGATTGAGCAACCAGCAACCTGCGCTCCTCATATGTATGATTTATCTGTAACCAAGAAACACAAGATAAAATTATTAAAATAGACTGAATGGTTCAAGACACGCAACCAATCTTTTCCAAAAAAAATACCCCACAAATTGAGGCCCAAAACTTACTTGCTCCCAACACTGAGGAAGCAATTCTGTTTCTGTTCTCATCTCTCCTACATTCTTAGCAAGGCTGACACATGCCTGAAATTCAGTGGCTAAATTAAGCAACTAGTCAAATTATCATGTAGCCTTTGAACAAGATAGCACAGCACTTAAAACATCAGCTTACATCCATTATAATTCTTCTTTGCTGCTCATCTGGACGTTTGATTAAATTAAACAATGTATGGGTCAAGGAATCTCGAGTACTGCTCTCTGGATGTCGCTCAATAGCACACATGATCAGAGGAAGTAGCTCCTGCAAATCGATAACGCCAATCAGTCAAAATCAAACTAATGACAAATTTCATCTAGAGTGATATGTAGATAATTGTATATAGCTACAAAAATGTATTATATATGTCGTATAAATTATGTACGAACCTCACGGTGGTTGATTAGAACATAAGGAACAATCTTGGGTAAGGCATCAGCAAGGATCTGAATGGTTTCTAGACCCTGTCAAAGTATAAACATATAAATTACATGTAGGAAACAGAAAGGTAGCAAAGCTTGAATTTCATTCCATCTAAGAAATGTCACTTAGATTGGGCTCATTAAAAAATAAAAGAAAATGGGGTTACATAGGGTTGACTTCAAAAGAATCATCCCTTATGTGCCTCCAGCCAATCCAAAAATATATAAATAAATTGATGCCTAAAAGAGAAGAGAATAAGTACAAGAAACTTGCCCTTTTCTCTGAAATAATTTCAGCACTATGATCCTCTGTTGTTGGATGCAACATGCTAGATGTAGATGGTTCGACAATTTGTATGCAAACACTTTCACCATTTGTCATGGCACCGCTACCATTAGAATGATTTACTGAATATTCTTCTGACGCATCCTTAGGTGTAATGAGGTTGTCATCAGCGGCTATTGAATGATCAGCTTCTTTCACAACTTTTGTTATTGGATCATCTAGATGCAGGATTATACTTTTCTCCTCATCCATGACTACAACCTTTTCTTCCATCTGCAAAGACTCTTTCCCAGCTTGGTTGGAATCTACATAATTGGGAGCATTTGCCATTTTGGATCTTAAAATTTCAAGTTCCATCTCCAGTGATTTGACTTCTTTGTATCTTTCCAGTGACAGGGATTCCATATGATCAACATCAGTGGCTACCATATTTTGTCCGGAACGAGATCCTTCAATGTGCATTTTCAAAGCAGTGACTTCAGCTCTACAACCATTGAGCTCCTTCCTTTCGTGCTCCAGGGACTGCCTTAAATCTTGTACCTGAATTAAAGGGTGAAATATTGTCTTCTTAAATGTCTTGATTGAACAGCATATTAGTAGGCAGAGTAGTAAGGACACATACAAGGTTCTCTTTGTCATTAAGGTCCTTCTGAAGAGATTCCAATGATTTGTTGAGTGCACTTATTTGTCCTTCAGCCATATCTTTGTTTTTAACCAAACAAAGCTTTTCATGATTGAGCTTCTCATTTTCTTCCAACAAAAATTCATTTGTCCGAAGCATGGAAATTTTCTCCTACATGGATATAAATATTACTTGTAGTAACTACCGGACACATACATAAAAAAAAGAAATAAATACACAAACAAAAAGAATGAACAAAGTTGTGTATATTTATTTATGTACATGTAGTAGCAATCACAAAGCATAAATAACGTAAGTTCAATTACACTAGAGAAACATCAAGGATATTATACAAAGCATAAGTTATGTAGCTTCAACTCGGTCGGAGAAACATCAAGCATTTTTGTGAAAATGAAAGGGAAAAAGGAAAGGGAGAGGGAAGGAAAAACTGAAGAACAAAGTTTGAAAGAACTTCAAAGATGGAGTCGAGGAACTATGGGACAAAATCAGTTGTCATCTTCCCTCTAGGTATCAATTCTATGAAATAAAGAAACTTGCTACATCCGTAGGTTAATGCCTAGAATAAGATTGAAAAACAAGCAACACCAAAGGATTTGTTAATTTCTCAATGCCGCATACCTTCAAACTTAAAATATAACCAACTAGCAGGAATGAGTCTATTTACTGATACCACCAACCACACCAATCACGTACAGTCAACATATAAACCACATTTTTGCTCCCTTGGTGATACATCATAGAAAACATGTCACATGCCACAGGCCAGATGCAGGAAAGCAGAAGCGAATGCAATTGAAGTCTTTGTCCAACAAATATGGGAAAGACGGAATATAAGTGACAAATTCTTTTACCAAATATAACAACCAAACACATGTTTCAATAATTAAGCCTTTTGTGCACCCTAGGTTGAAATCATATAAATTACAAGCCACAAGCTAGATGCAAGAAAAAATCAAGGTGAAACACCTGAAATGTAAGAAAGTGATTCTATTAATTAGCGACATGCCTATATGCTACATAACATGTTTCTAGAAATACCTCAGCAGCCTCTGTAGTGGATGAAAGATACTGATAATAGTAATGGCGCAGGGCATCTGGTACACATGCAGGTGAGTTCTGCCACACATCTAGATTCTGGTCTGTGACCTGGGGAGAAAGTAATGACAGGGTATGGTAGACTATTAAGATTAGTCTAACGGAGTAAAACAAAATGTCAAGCTCAGTCACAGAAACATATTAACAATAGTACCATTGTCACCTGATGCAAAGGTTTAAGAAATGTAAGGTGCTTCAAATGCAACTCATTACTGCCTTAAATATATGAAAGCTAATTCGTATCTTGAAAAGCATTTTCTTTTGAATTTCTGCTAAAGCTATTTGCCTTATTCTATTCATCAGATAAATTAAGACAGCTGTTTTAATAAAGTTAAACAATAACAAAATTTTCTATTATCTAACAACCGAAACTGGAAAGGCAAATAATATAACATCTAACCAAATGAAAGAAAATAACAAAGCAATGGCAAAGCCGATACAGAAGCATGGATAGGAGATGCGGCTGTGGTGATATGACTACTCTTGGGGTTTGGTTTGGATAAGTCTCGTTTTCTAATTTAACATGGAGAGAAAATATTCAGGATAGTACGAAACTGTTGAGAAAAAGAACATTAATATTGCTACCAACTTGCAGTAAGATTGTTAGAGAAGGTTATTTAGGTATAATTTTGCTTATGTTTGTGAACGTATGGAACATATTTGGTAGGCTGGATTTTGGTCCTTGGTGGATAGAGGAAGTTTCTCATGTGACTGAGCAAGAGTTTGTGGAGATGATTTGTCCAAGAAAAATAACAAGAATGTTTCAGTCAGGGACTTATAATTACAGACAATATTAATCCAATGAAGTCTGAAGAAAAAAAATCTCTTGGAAGGCCTCGTCAAATGAGTATTCTACATAAAGCCAACAAGTAATTCCCCAGAATAACTGATGATACCACTTAAGGATAAAATTGCATGAAAAGCTTCCAAGATAACCATCTCAATTATTGGCCTATGTAAAGGAAAGACACTGCAGTAAATAATCAAAATATATAATCAAAATACATATATATTAAGTAATGTCACAAAAAGAGCATCACATTTTCATAAAGAATTAAGATATGCGACATCTTGCAAAAAGAGGGACCCCTATACAACATATTCATATGTGGCCAGAATATCAAAAGCTAAGCAAATTTGAACACTGAACTCAATAATATATATATAAATATAACCATAAAACACACCTCAGAACCAAAATTTTCTGGGTATATTTGCTCTTGCAACTAAAGTATACTTGACCTCTCTAACACAGAGTTTAATTCCAATTTAACATGTTAAGATGTCTTGATGCAATAGCCATAACTAAAAATTTATAGGTCATTTGGTTGGAAGTGAAGTCCCCAATGATACTCTAAGACTCCACAGTAGATGGATAAATAAACAAATAAACCAAGAGTCACTCTAAAAGTTAATGTTCGGTTTCATTAAAAGTATGAATTCAAGTGTAGTACTGCAAGAGTCTACAATATTCTAGGATAAGTACACTGTCATACAGGTACTTCAAGGGTATCTTGTTTAATGAGTCTTTACTGAGAATATATTGTCCTTTAGTTTATCTGAAACTTATACACCGCTTCTAAGAAAAATAAAACTGGTACAGTAAAAGCTGAGTTTTCTTGAACACCTTGGTGCCTTGCCTCTCTGCTAGCCTCCCCCTAGTTTCTGTTCCTTAAGTTTTGAAACTACAACAGCTACATAGCATATTTTATTGAAACTATAGTTTTTGTTTATCCTATGCCACCATAACCACACTCCAGTCTACCCTTGTTCTGTTCTACATTATGTTTGGTCCACTTCCAAAGGAAAATACGATATACAACACCCGCTGCAAATCTAATCATTTTTGTCTACTGAAGTTGGTTGAATAAACATGTGTGCCATAGATAAGAGTCATCTCTTTCCACATGCAAATATAAGGAAGCAATTATAAAACAGAAAGCAGAATTATAGGATGAAGATCAAAAAAATAAAATAAATACCTCTTCAAAAAACGTCATTGCAGTAAGCCGGTAACCTGCTATTAGCAAATATTCCTTTACAGCACAGTTCAGATCTCGACGTTCATTGTCTTTCAAGGGACCCAAATCCGAGAAGGAGACATCTGTCCTTTGGCGGTGAAATTGGGGTCCATTATTTACATTGGCATTTGACTCTGAATCTAACATGGAGAGAGTCACAAAAAGAAAATGAAGTCTGGTCAAAATATTACTTTGAACAACGCATCTCTCTGATGTTGCTACTGTTAAAAGGTGGATTACAGTTCCCAGACAATAGAATTTCAATGACTCATAAAAAGCATCAACGTGCACATTTTGGACCACAAGCATCAATTCTCTTCAATTAAAGTTTGCGTATTAATAGAATATGTAATAATAAATTACCTCTCAGTTCAGTTACAGGTGATTCTGCTTGCTTCTGCAACTCAGTCTTAAATTTTGAAATATCCTCTTGGGCCAAACGGAGCTCATATTCAGTAATTGCTAATTTTTCTTCAACTGCTTCTTTCTCTTGAAGCAAAGTTTGAGGATCCGCAACTGCATCATGAAAAAAAATAAAAGCAGCAAATGCATTAGTAATTTAGTGGAAATGAAGCCAACGGCTGTAGGTTGTGGGAAGAAACAGAAGCATGTACCTCTGAGAGTGTTGAAGCTAGAGATCTGATCGGGAGGGAACTGGGTGGAATCAGAGAAGAAGTTCTTGAGACGAATGGCCTGATCGTCTCTGCCGTCATCAAGAAGCTCGTGGAGAAGCTCGAATGCTGTAAGTAAGTAGTTCTCCTCCAGAAGAAAGTTGACCACGCAATTGCACAGCGACGACTTCTCCACGTCCATCATTCCTTAAACAGTTTGAACGCAGCAACAACAACAAGGAGTCACATCCAACCCTGGACATGAAACGAAATAAACCCATGATTGGCCACAAATGGACATCAAGTGACCACAGTCAACTAGTTCCTTTCAGTTTATCCAATTTTAGTTTTCACATTTCTCCAATTAGGCCCAAAACCTCTCGAATCAGACACTCCCAGCTCAATTGAGAGTTTCAATTTCTTTAGAAGACATATATCTCCAATCCACAGCTTGAGACTGACTTGTAAATTGCAAAGCTACTGATACGCTACTGACTTAATAAGAATCGATTACGGTTTTCAGATCCTTAATCATAACAAATTAGTTGTAAACTTAAGATGATGGAAAATATGAGATCATAGGGTACAGATTGGAAATGGGGCTTGAGACAAAAATGTGAGAATAATAACGACACAAACAGAAGAGAGAGTTTACCGATTTGATTTGCAAGCGGCGGAGATCGACAATCAAGATTTGCATCAAAACCCAGAAGAAGACGTGCCCCGCAGATTTCTTCTTTTCTTGAAATTTCTGTTGGGTCTCTCCTCTTAGCGTGTGTGCAGCAAATCAAAACAAGGAAGCGGTGAATTTTTTGGTGTTATATATTTGATGGGATACAGGGGTGAAACGGTAACCTCAATCAGCCTCCGTTCTTCAGGAGAATCATGTTTATTTTTTTGAAAATGAGGTTAATACTCGTATAATGAGTTTTTTTTTTATTTAGAGAAATGAGAAAACAATGAAAACATGTAAGTGCATTTAAAGAAGTTAATAAATATTGAGAAAAATGACCAAACAGTATCCCACCTTTTTTTGAAGCAAAGCTTTGGTATCTCACGTTTTAAAAACTTCAAAACGGTATCTCACCTTTTGAACCCGACCTAAGATCAGTGTCTGGAGTCGTCTTTTCCGTTACGGTGACAGATTATGTGCATATTTTGCAGGGTATTTTCGTCTGTTCAGTTGCTCCCGCCAATTCTATACAATAGTTTGGCGCCAAATCCATTTTGGTAAAAGATTTCCCGCCAAAAAATACATATTGCCGCCAAGAGTACAAATTTACCTCCAAAGTTAAAAAAAAAATACAAATTGATAGCACGTAGGAATCAGGTAAAGGTGTTTTACTCATGTGATTTTATAGAATTCGAAATTATACATAGTTGAAAGATGAAATTTGATCCCAGGTACATGACTTAATATGTGCTTTTGATGTAAAGATGGAATATGTGTGAAAGTGATAACCCTGATGTAAAGATGTGTGTAATGCTTTTGATAATTTGT